>CAJFCW020000002.1:8557198-9779655 GCA_904066225.2 Bursaphelenchus okinawaensis | reverse complement strand
TTTGTTTAATTCCGGTTAGCACGGCACTTGATTAAAACTTCATTGATGCCTACTACAACATAGGAATGTTTCGTACAAAGTCTGAACAAAGACTATACAACATTATACTCCTTTTGTGTGTCAAACCAAGTAGAATTTGAACATGTTTAAGGAAAACAATTTGTTTAATTCCGGTTAGCACGGCACTTGATTAAAACTTCATTGATGCCTACTACAACATAGGAATGTTTCGTACAAAGTCTGAACAAAGACTATACAACATTATACTCCTTTTGTGTGTCAAACCAAGTAGAATTTGAACATGTTTAGGAAAAACAATTTGTTTAATTCCGGTTAGCACGGCACTTGATTAAAACTTCATTGATGCCTACTACAACATAGGAATGTTTCGTACAAAGTCTGAACAAAGACTATACAACATTATACTCCTTTTGTGTGTCAAACCAAGTAGAATTTAAATATATATAAGGAAAACAATTTGTTTAAGTTCGGTTAGCACGGCACTTGATTAAAACTTCATTGATGCCTACTACAACATAGGAATGTTTCGTACAAAGTCTGAACAAAGACTATACAACATTATACTCCTTTTGTGTGTCAAACCAAGTAGAATTTGAACATGTTTAGGAAAAACAATTTGTTTAATTCCGGTTAGCACGGCACTTGATTAAAACTTCATTGATGCCTACTACAACGTAGGAATGTTTCGTACAAAGTCTGAACAAAGACTATACAACATTATACTCCTTTTGTGTGTCAAACCAAGTAGAATTTAAATATATATAAGGAAAACAATTTGTTTAAGTCCGGTTAGCACGGCACTTGATTAAAACTTCATTGATGCCTACTACAACATAGGAATGTTTCGTACAAAGTCTGAACAAAGACTATACAACATTATACTCCTTTTGTGTGTCAAACCAAGTAGAATTTGAACATGTTTAGGAAAAACAATTTGTTTAATTCCGGTTAGCACGGCACTTGATTAAAACTTCATTGATGCCTACTACAACATAGGAATGTTTCGTACAAAGTCTGAACAAAGACTATACAACATTATACTCCTTTTGTGTGTCAAACCAAGTAGAATTTAAATATATATAAGGAAAAACAATTTGTTTAAGTCCGGTTAGCACGGCACTTGATTAAAACTTCATTGATGCCTACTACAACATAGGAATGTTTCGTACAAAGTCTGAACAAAGACCATACAACATTATACTCCTTTTGTGTGTCAAACCAAGTAGAATTTGAACATGTTTAGGAAAAAGCAATTTGTTTAAGTCCGGTTAGCACGGCACTTGATTAAAACTTCATTGATGCCTACTACAACATAGGAATGTTTCGTACAAAGTCTGAACAAAGACTATACAACATTATACTCCTTTTGTGTGTCAAACCAAGTAGAATTTAAACATATTTAAAGAAAACAATTTGTTTAATTCCGGTTAGCACGGCACTTGATTAAAACTTCATTGATGCCTACTACAACATAGGAATGTTTCGTACAAAGTCTGAACAAAGACTATACAACATTATACTCCTTTTGTGTGTCAAACCAAGTAGAATTTAAATATATATAAGGAAAACAATTTGTTTAAGTTCGGTTAGCACGGCACTTGATTAAAACTTCATTGATGCCTACTACAACATAGGAATGTTTCGTACAAAGTCTGAACAAAGACTATACAACATTATACTCCTTTTGTGTGTCAAACCAAGTAGAATTTGAACATGTTTAGAAAAAACAATTTGTTTAATTCCGGTTAGCACGGCACTTGATTAAAACTTCATTGATGCCTACTACAACATAGGAATGTTTCGTACAAAGTCTGAACAAAGACTATACAACATTATACTCCTTTTGTGTGTCAAACCAAGTAGAATTTAAATATATATAAGGAAAAACAATTTGTTTAAGACCGGTTAGCACGGCACTTGATTAAAACTTCATTGATGCCTACTACAACATAGGAATGTTTCGTACAAAGTCTGAACAAAGACTATACAACATTATACTCCTTTTGTGTGTCAAACCAAGTAGAATTTAAATATGTTAAGGAAAAACAATTTGTTTAAGTCCGGTTAGCACGGCACTTGATTAAAACTTCATTGATGCCTACTACAACATAGGAATGTTTCGTACAAAGTCTGAACAAAGACTATACAACATTATACTCCTTTTGTGTGTCAAACCAAGTAGAATTTAAATATATATAAGGAAAACAATTTGTTTAAGTCCGGTTAGCACGGCACTTGATTAAAACTTCATTGATGCCTACTACAACATAGGAATGTTTCGTACAAAGTCTGAACAAAGACTATACAACATTATACTCCTTTTGTGTGTCAAACCAAGTAGAATTTAAATATATTTAAAAAAAACAATTTGTTTAAGTCCGGTTAGCACGGCACTTGATTAAAACTTCATTGATGCCTACTACAACATAGGAATGTTTCGTACAAAGTCTGAACAAAGACTATACAACATTATACTCCTTTTGTGTGTCAAACCAAGTAGAATTTAAATATATATAAGGAAAACAATTTGTTTAAGTTCGGTTAGCACGGCACTTGATTAAAACTTCATTGATGCCTACTACAACATAGGAATGTTTCGTACAAAGTCTGAACAAAGACTATACAACATTATACTCCTTTTGTGTGTCAAACCAAGTAGAATTTGAACATGTTTAGGAAAAGCAGTTTGTTTAAGTTCGGTTAGCACGGCACTTGATTAAAACTTCATTGATGCCTACTACAACATAGGAATGTTTCGTACAAAGTCTGAACAAAGACTATACAACATTATACTCCTTTTGTGTGTCAAACCAAGTAGAATTTAAACATATATAAGGAAAACAATTTGTTTAATTCCGGTTAGCACGGCACTTGATTAAAACTTCATTGATGCCTACTACAACATAGGAATGTTTCGTACAAAGTCTGAACAAAGACTATACAACATTATACTCCTTTTGTGTGTCAAACCAAGTAGAATTTAAATATATATAAGGAAAACAATTTGTTTAAGTTCGGTTAGCACGGCACTTGATTAAAACTTCATTGATGCCTACTACAACATAGGAATGTTTCGTACAGTCTGAACAAAGACTATACAACATTATACTCCTTTTGTGTGTCAAACCAAGTAGAATTTAAACATGTTTAGAAAAAAACAATTTGTTTAATTCCGGTTAGCACGGCACTTGATTAAAACTTCATTGATGCCTACTACAACATAGGAATGTTTCGTACAAAGTCTGAACAAAGACTATACAACATTATACTCCTTTTGTGTGTCAAACCAAGTAGAATTTAAATATATATAAGGAAAAACAATTTGTTTAAGTCCGGTTAGCACGGCACTTGATTAAAACTTCATTGATGCCTACTACAACATAGGAATGTTTCGTACAAAGTCTGAACAAAGACTATACAACATTATACTCCTTTTGTGTGTCAAACCAAGTAGAATTTAAATATTTATAAGGAAAACAATTTGTTTAAGTCCGGTTAGCACGGCACTTGATTAAAACTTCATTGATGCCTACTACAACATAGGAATGTTTCGTACAAAGTCTGAACAAAGACTATACAACATTATACTCCTTTTGTGTGTCAAACCAAGTAGAATTTAAATATTTATAAGGAAAACAATTTGTTTAAGTCCGGTTAGCACGGCACTTGATTAAAACTTCATTGATGCCTACTACAACATAGGAATGTTTCGTACAAAGTCTGAACAAAGACTATACAACATTATACTCCTTTTGTGTGTCAAACCAAGTAGAATTTAAATATATATAAAGAAAACAATTTGTTTAAGACCGGTTAGCACGGCACTTGATTAAAACTTCATTGATGCCTACTACAACATAGGAATGTTTCGTACAAAGTCTGAACAAAGACTATACAACATTATACTCCTTTTGTGTGTCAAACCAAGTAGAATTTGAACATGTTTAGGAAAAACAATTTGTTTAATTCCGGTTAGCACGGCACTTGATTAAAACTTCATTGATGCCTACTACAACATAGGAATGTTTCGTACAAAGTCTGAACAAAGACTATACAACATTATACTCCTTTTGTGTGTCAAACCAAGTAGAATTTAAATATATATAAGGAAAACAATTTGTTTAATTTCGGTTAGCACGGCACTTGATTAAAACTTCATTGATGCCTACTACAACATAGGAATGTTTCGTACAAAGTCTGAACAAAGACTATACAACATTATACTCCTTTTGTGTGTCAAACCAAGTAGAATTTAAATATGTTTAGGAAAAACAATTTGTTTAATTCCGGTTAGCACGGCACTTGATTAAAACTTCATTGATGCCTACTACAACATAGGAATGTTTCGTACAAAGTCTGAACAAAGACTATACAACATTATACTCCTTTTGTGTGTCAAACCAAGTAGAATTTAAATATATATAAGGAAAACAATTTGTTTAAATTCGGTTAGCACGGCACTTGATTAAAACTTCATTGATGCCTACTACAACGTAGGAATGTTTCGTACAAAGTCTGAACAAAGACTATACAACATTATACTCCTTTTGTGTGTCAAACCAAGTAGAATTTAAATATATATAAAGAAAACAATTTGTTTAAGTCCGGTTAGCACGGCACTTGATTAAAACTTCATTGATGTCTACTACAACATAGGAATGTTTCGTACAAAGTCTGAACAAAGACTATACAACATTATACTCCTTTTGTGTGTCAAACCAAGTAGAATTTAAATATATATAAAGAAAAACAATTTGTTTAAGTCCGGTTAGCACGGCACTTGATTAAAACTTCATTGATGTCTACTACAACATAGGAATGTTTCGTACAAAGTCTGAACAAAGACTATACAACATTATACTCCTTTTGTGTGTCAAACCAAGTAGAATTTAAATATATATAAGGAAAACAATTTGTTTAATTCCGGTTAGCACGGCACTTGATTAAAACTTCATTGATGCCTACTACAACATAGGAATGTTTCGTACAGTCTGAACAAAGACTATACAACATTATACTCCTTTTGTGTGTCAAACCAAGTAGAATTTGAACATGTTTAGGAAAAGCAGTTTGTTTAAGTTCGGTTAGCACGGCACTTGATTAAAACTTCATTGATGCCTACTACAACATAGGAATGTTTCGTACAAAGTCTGAACAAAGACTATACAACATTATACTCCTTTTGTGTGTCAAACCAAGTAGAATTTGAACATGTTTAGGAAAAACAATTTGTTTAATTCCGGTTAGCACGGCACTTGATTAAAACTTCATTGATGCCTACTACAACATAGGAATGTTTCGTACAAAGTCTGAACAAAGACTATACAACATTATACTCCTTTTGTGTGTCAAACCAAGTAGAATTTGAACATGTTTAGGAAAAACAATTTGTTTAATTCCGGTTAGCACGGCACTTGATTAAAACTTCATTGATGCCTACTACAACATAGGAATGTTTCGTACAAAGTCTGAACAAAGACTATACAACATTATACTCCTTTTGTGTGTCAAACCAAGTAGAATTTGAACATGTTTAGGAAAAACAATTTGTTTAAGTTCGGTTAGCACGGCACTTGATTAAAACTTCATTGATGCCTACTACAACATAGGAATGTTTCGTACAGTCTGAACAAAGACTATACAACATTATACTCCTTTTGTGTGTCAAACCAAGTAGAATTTGAACATGTTTAGGAAAAACAATTTGTTTAATTCCGGTTAGCACGGCACTTGATTAAAACTTCATTGATGCCTACTACAACATAGGAATGTTTCGTACAAAGTCTGAACAAAGACTATACAACATTATACTCCTTTTGTGTGTCAAACCAAGTAGAATTTAAATATTTATAAGGAAAACAATTTGTTTAAGTTCGGTTAGCACGGCACTTGATTAAAACTTCATTGATGCCTACTACAACATAGGAATGTTTCGTACAAAGTCTGAACAAAGACTATACAACATTATACTCCTTTTGTGTGTCAAACCAAGTAGAATTTGAACATGTTTAGAAAAAACAATTTGTTTAATTCCGGTTAGCACGGCACTTGATTAAAACTTCATTGATGCCTACTACAACATAGGAATGTTTCGTACAAAGTCTGAACAAAGACTATACAACATTATACTCCTTTTGTGTGTCAAACCAAGTAGAATTTAAACATATATAAGGAAAACAATTTGTTTAAGTTCGGTTAGCACGGCACTTGATTAAAACTTCATTGATGCCTACTACAACATAGGAATGTTTCGTACAAAGTCTGAACAAAGACTATACAACATTATACTCCTTTTGTGTGTCAAACCAAGTAGAATTTGAACATGTTTAGGAAAAACAATTTGTTTAATTCCGGTTAGCACGGCACTTGATTAAAACTTCATTGATGCCTACTACAACATAGGAATGTTTCGTACAAAGTCTGAACAAAGACTATACAACATTATACTCCTTTTGTGTGTCAAACCAAGTAGAATTTGAACATGTTTAGGAAAAACAATTTGTTTAATTCCGGTTAGCACGGCACTTGATTAAAACTTCATTGATGTCTACTACAACATAGGAATGTTTCGTACAAAGTCTGAACAAAGACTATACAACATTATACTCCTTTTGTGTGTCAAACTAAGTAGAATTTGAACATGTTTAGGAAAAAGCAGTTTGTTTAAGTTCGGTTAGCACGGCACTTGATTAAAACTTCATTGATGCCTACTACAACATAGGAATGTTTCGTACAAAGTCTGAACAAAGACTATACAACATTATACTCCTTTTGTGTGTCAAACCAAGTAGAATTTAAATATATATAAGGAAAACAATTTGTTTAAGTTCGGTTAGCACGGCACTTGATTAAAACTTCATTGATGCCTACTACAACATAGGAATGTTTCGTACAAAGTCTGAACAAAGACTATACAACATTATACTCCTTTTGTGTGTCAAACCAAGTAGAATTTAAATATTTATAAGGAAAACAATTTGTTTAAGTCCGGTTAGCACGGCACTTGATTAAAACTTCATTGATGCCTACTACAACATAGGAATGTTTCGTACAAAGTCTGAACAAAGACTATACAACATTATACTCCTTTTGTGTGTCAAACCAAGTAGAATTTGAACATGTTTAGGAAAAACAATTTGTTTAATTCCGGTTAGCACGGCACTTGATTAAAACTTCATTGATGCCTACTACAACATAGGAATGTTTCGTACAAAGTCTGAACAAAGACCATACAACATTATACTCCTTTTGTGTGTCAAAACAAGTAGAATTTAAACATGTTTAGGAAAAACAATTTGTTTAAGTTCGGTTAGCACGGCACTTGATTAAAACTTCATTGATGCCTACTACAACATAGGAATGTTTCGTACAAAGTCTGAACAAAGACTATACAACATTATACTCCTTTTGTGTGTCAAACCAAGTAGAATTTGAACATGTTTAGGAAAAACAATTTGTTTAATTCCGGTTAGCACGGCACTTGATTAAAACTTCATTGATGCCTACTACAACATAGGAATGTTTCGTACAAAGTCTGAACAAAGACTATACAACATTATACTCCTTTTGTGTGTCAAACCAAGTAGAATTTAAATATATATAAGGAAAACAATTTGTTTAAGTTCGGTTAGCACGGCACTTGATTAAAACTTCATTGATGCCTACTACAACATAGGAATGTTTCGTACAAAGTCTGAACAAAGACTATACAACATTATACTCCTTTTGTGTGTCAAACCAAGTAGAATTTAAATATTTATAAGGAAAACAATTTGTTTAAGTCCGGTTAGCACGGCACTTGATTAAAACTTCATTGATGCCTACTACAACATAGGAATGTTTCGTACAAAGTCTGAACAAAGACTATACAACATTATACTCCTTTTGTGTGTCAAACCAAGTAGAATTTAAATATATATAAGGAAAACAATTTGTTTAAGTTCGGTTAGCACGGCACTTGATTAAAACTTCATTGATGCCTACTACAACATAGGAATGTTTCGTACAAAGTCTGAACAAAGACTATACAACATTATACTCCTTTTGTGTGTCAAACCAAGTAGAATTTGAACATGTTTAGGAAAAAACAATTTGTTTAATTCCGGTTAGCACGGCACTTGATTAAAACTTCATTGATGCCTACTACAACATAGGAATGTTTCGTACAAAGTCTGAACAAAGACTATACAACATTATACTCCTTTTTGTGTGTCAAACCAAGTAGAATTTGAACATGTTTAGGAAAAACAATTTGTTTAATTCCGGTTAGCACGGCACTTGATTAAAACTTCATTGATGCCTACTACAACATAGGAATGTTTCGTACAAAGTCTGAACAAAGACTATACAACATTATACTCCTTTTGTGTGCCAAAACAAGTAGAATTTAAACATGTTTAGGAAAAGCAATTTGTTTAAGTTCGGTTAGCACGGCACTTGATTAAAACTTCATTGATGCCTACTACAACATAGGAATGTTTCGTACAAAGTCTGAACAAAGACTATACAACATTATACTCCTTTTGTGTGTCAAACCAAGTAGAATTTGAACATGTTTAGGAAAAACAATTTGTTTAATTCCGGTTAGCACGGCACTTGATTAAAACTTCATTGATGCCTACTACAACATAGGAATGTTTCGTACAAAGTCTGAACAAAGACTATACAACATTATACTCCTTTTGTGTGTCAAACCAAGTAGAATTTAAATATATATAAGGAAAACAATTTGTTTAAGTTCGGTTAGCACGGCACTTGATTAAAACTTCATTGATGCCTACTACAACATAGGAATGTTTCGTACAAAGTCTGAACAAAGACTATACAACATTATACTCCTTTTGTGTGTCAAACCAAGTAGAATTTGAACATGTTTAGGAAAAACAATTTGTTTAATTCCGGTTAGCACGGCACTTGATTAAAACTTCATTGATGCCTACTACAACATAGGAATGTTTCGTACAAAGTCTGAACAAAGACTATACAACATTATACTCCTTTTGTGTGTCAAACCAAGTAGAATTTGAACATGTTTAGAAAAAACAATTTGTTTAATTCCGGTTAGCACGGCACTTGATTAAAACTTCATTGATGCCTACTACAACATAGGAATGTTTCGTACAAAGTCTGAACAAAGACTATACAACATTATACTCCTTTTGTGTGTCAAACCAAGTAGAATTTAAATATATATAAGGAAAACAATTTGTTTAAGACCGGTTAGCACGGCACTTGATTAAAACTTCATTGATGCCTACTACAACATAGGAATGTTTCGTACAAAGTCTGAACAAAGACTATACAACATTATACTCCTTTTGTGTGTCAAACCAAGTAGAATTTGAACATGTTTAGGAAAAACAATTTGTTTAAGACCGGTTAGCACGGCACTTGATTAAAACTTCATTGATGCCTACTACAACATAGGAATGTTTCGTACAGTCTGAACAAAGACTATACAACATTATACTCCTTTTGTGTGTCAAACCAAGTAGAATTTGAACATGTTTAGGAAAAACAATTTGTTTAATTCCGGTTAGCACGGCACTTGATTAAAACTTCATTGATGCCTACTACAACATAGGAATGTTTCGTACAAAGTCTGAACAAAGACTATACAACATTATACTCCTTTTGTGTGTCAAACCAAGTAGAATTTAAATATATATAAGGAAAACAATTTGTTTAAGTTCGGTTAGCACGGCACTTGATTAAAACTTCATTGATGCCTACTACAACATAGGAATGTTTCGTACAAAGTCTGAACAAAGACTATACAACATTATACTCCTTTTGTGTGTCAAACCAAGTAGAATTTGAACATGTTTAGGAAAAACAATTTGTTTAATTCCGGTTAGCACGGCACTTGATTAAAACTTCATTGATGCCTACTACAACATAGGAATGTTTCGTACAAAGTCTGAACAAAGACTATACAACATTATACTCCTTTTGTGTGTCAAACCAAGTAGAATTTGAACATGTTTAGGAAAAACAATTTGTTTAAGTTCGGTTAGCACGGCACTTGATTAAAACTTCATTGATGCCTACTACAACATAGGAATGTTTCGTACAGTCTGAACAAAGACTATACAACATTATACTCCTTTTGTGTGTCAAACCAAGTAGAATTTGAACATGTTTAGGAAAAACAATTTGTTTAATTCCGGTTAGCACGGCACTTGATTAAAACTTCATTGATGCCTACTACAACATAGGAATGTTTCGTACAAAGTCTGAACAAAGACTATACAACATTATACTCCTTTTGTGTGTCAAACCAAGTAGAATTTAAATATATATAAGGAAAACAATTTGTTTAAGTTCGGTTAGCACGGCACTTGATTAAAACTTCATTGATGCCTACTACAACATAGGAATGTTTCGTACAGTCTGAACAAAGACTATACAACATTATACTCCTTTTGTGTGTCAAACCAAGTAGAATTTGAACATGTTTAGAAAAAAACAATTTGTTTAATTCCGGTTAGCACGGCACTTGATTAAAACTTCATTGATGCCTACTACAACATAGGAATGTTTCGTACAAAGTCTGAACAAAGACTATACAACATTATACTCCTTTTGTGTGTCAAACCAAGTAGAATTTAAATATATATAAGGAAAACAATTTGTTTAAGACCGGTTAGCACGGCACTTGATTAAAACTTCATTGATGCCTACTACAACATAGGAATGTTTCGTACAAAGTCTGAACAAAGACTATACAACATTATACTCCTTTTGTGTGTCAAACCAAGTAGAATTTGAACATGTTTAGGAAAAACAATTTGTTTAAGACCGGTTAGCACGGCACTTGATTAAAACTTCATTGATGCCTACTACAACATAGGAATGTTTCGTACAGTCTGAACAAAGACTATACAACATTATACTCCTTTTGTGTGTCAAACCAAGTAGAATTTGAACATGTTTAGGAAAAACAATTTGTTTAATTCCGGTTAGCACGGCACTTGATTAAAACTTCATTGATGCCTACTACAACATAGGAATGTTTCGTACAAAGTCTGAACAAAGACCATACAACATTATACTCCTTTTGTGTGCCAAAACAAGTAGAATTCAAACATGTTTAGGAAAAGCAGTTTGTTTAAGTTCGGTTAGCACGGCACTTGATTAAAACTTCATTGATGCCTACTACAACATAGGAATGTTTCGTACAAAGTCTGAACAAAGACTATACAACATTATACTCCTTTTGTGTGTCAAACCAAGTAGAATTTGAACATGTTTAGGAAAAACAATTTGTTTAATTCCGGTTAGCACGGCACTTGATTAAAACTTCATTGATGCCTACTACAACATAGGAATGTTTCGTACAAAGTCTGAACAAAGACTATACAACATTATACTCCTTTTGTGTGTCAAACCAAGTAGAATTTAAATATATATAAAGAAAACAATTTGTTTAAGACCGGTTAGCACGGCACTTGATTAAAACTTCATTGATGCCTACTACAACATAGGAATGTTTCGTACAGTCTGAACAAAGACTATACAACATTATACTCCTTTTGTGTGCCAAAACAAGTAGAATTCAAACATGTTTAGGAAAAGCAGTTTGTTTAAGTCCGGTTAGCACGGCACTTGATTAAAACTTCATTGATGCCTACTACAACATAGGAATGTTTCGTACAAAGTCTGAACAAAGACTATACAACATTATACTCCTTTTGTGTGTCAAACCAAGTAGAATTTGAACATGTTTAGGAAAAACAATTTGTTTAATTCCGGTTAGCACGGCACTTGATTAAAACTTCATTGATGCCTACTACAACATAGGAATGTTTCGTACAAAGTCTGAACAAAGACTATACAACATTATACTCCTTTTGTGTGCCAAAACAAGTAGAATTCAAACATGTTTAGGAAAAGCAGTTTGTTTAAGTCCGGTTAGCACGGCACTTGATTAAAACTTCATTGATGCCTACTACAACATAGGAATGTTTCGTACAAAGTCTGAACAACGACCATACAACATTATACTCCTTTTGTGTGCCAAAACAAGTAGAATTCAAACATGTTTAGGAAAAAGCAGTTTGTTTAAGTTCGGTTAGCACGGCACTTGATTAAAACTTCATTGATGCCTACTACAACATAGGAATGTTTCGTACAAAGTCTGAACAAAGACCATACAACATTATACTCCTTTTGTGTGCCAAAACAAGTAGAATTCAAACATGTTTAGGAAAAGCAGTTTGTTTAAGTTCGGTTAGCACGGCACTTGATTAAAACTTCATTGATGCCTACTACAACATAGGAATGTTTCGTACAAAGTCTGAACAAAGACTATACAACATTATACTCCTTTTGTGTGTCAAACCAAGTAGAATTTAAATATATATAAAGAAAAACAATTTGTTTAAGTCCGGTTAGCACGGCACTTGATTAAAACTTCATTGATGCCTACTACAACATAGGAATGTTTCGTACAAAGTCTGAACAAAGACCATACAACATTATACTCCTTTTGTGTGTCAAACCAAGTAGAATTTGAACATGTTTAGGAAAAACAATTTGTTTAATTCCGGTTAGCACGGCACTTGATTAAAACTTCATTGATGCCTACTACAAATTAGGAATGTTTCGTACAAAGTCTGAACAAAGACTATACAACATTATACTCCTTTTGTGTGTCAAACCAAGTAGAATTTAAATATATATAAAGAAAAACAATTTGTTTAAGACCGGTTAGCACGGCACTTGATTAAAACTTTATTGATGCCTACTACAACATAGGAATGTTTCGTACAAAGTCTGAACAAAGACTATACAACATTATACTCCTTTTGTGTGTCAAACCAAGTAGAATTTGAACATGTTTAGGAAAAAGCAGTTTGTTTAAGTTCGGTTAGCACGGCACTTGATTAAAACTTCATTGATGCCTACTACAACATAGGAATGTTTCGTACAAAGTCTGAACAAAGACCATACATCATTATACTCCTTTTGTGTGCCAAAACAAGTAGAATTCAAACATGTTTAGGAAAAGCAGTTTGTTTAAGTTCGGTTAGCACGGCACTTGATTAAAACTTCATTGATGCCTACTACAACATAGGAATGTTTCGTACAAAGTCTGAACAAAGACTATACAACATTATACTCCTTTTGTGTGTCAAACCAAGTAGAATTTAAATATTTATAAGGAAAACAATTTGTTTAAGTTCGGTTAGCACGGCACTTGATTAAAACTTCATTGATGCCTACTACAACATAGGAATGTTTCGTACAGTCTGAACAAAGACTATACAACATTATACTCCTTTTGTGTGTCAAACCAAGTAGAATTTGAACATGTTTAGGAAAAACAATTTGTTTAATTCCGGTTAGCACGGCACTTGATTAAAAC
This sequence comes from Bursaphelenchus okinawaensis, assembly GCA_904066225.2. Lineage (NCBI taxonomy): Eukaryota > Metazoa > Nematoda > Chromadorea > Rhabditida > Aphelenchoididae > Bursaphelenchus > Bursaphelenchus okinawaensis. Next base: position 9,766,265 of record CAJFCW020000002.1, on the reverse strand, counting down.
TTCATTGATGCCTACTACAACATAGGAATGTTTCGTACAAAGTCTGAACAAAGACTATACAACATTATACTCCTTTTGTGTGCCAAAACAAGTAGAATTCAAACATGTTTAGGAAAAAGCAGTTTGTTTAAGTCCGGTTAGCACGGCACTTGATTAAAACTTCATTGATGCCTACTACAACATAGGAATGTTTCGTACAAAGTCTGAACAACGACCATACAACATTATACTCCTTTTGTGTGCCAAAACAAGTAGAATTCAAACATGTTTAGGAAAAACAATTTGTTTAATTCCGGTTAGCACGGCACTTGATTAAAACTTCATTGATGCCTACTACAACATAGGAATGTTTCGTACAAAGTCTGAACAAAGACTATACAACATTATACTCCTTTTGTGTGTCAAACCAAGTAGAATTCAAACATGTTTAGGAAAAGCAGTTTGTTTAATTCCGGTTAGCACGGCACTTGATTAAAACTTCATTGATGCCTACTACAACATAGGAATGTTTCGTACAAAGTCTGAACAAAGACTATACAACATTATACTCCTTTTGTGTGTCAAACCAAGTAGAATTTAAATATATATAAGGAAAAACAATTTGTTTAAGTTCGGTTAGCACGGCACTTGATTAAAACTTCATTGATGCCTACTACAACATAGGAATGTTTCGTACAAAGTCTGAACAAAGACTATACAACATTATACTCCTTTTGTGTGTCAAACCAAGTAGAATTTGAACATGTTTAGGAAAAACAATTTGTTTAATTCCGGTTAGCACGGCACTTGATTAAAACTTCATTGATGCCTACTACAACATAGGAATGTTTCGTACAAAGTCTGAACAAAGACTATACAACATTATACTCCTTTTGTGTGTCAAACCAAGTAGAATTTAAATATATATAAAGAAAACAATTTGTTTAAGACCGGTTAGCACGGCACTTGATTAAAACTTCATTGATGCCTACTACAACATAGGAATGTTTCGTACAGTCTGAACAAAGACTATACAACATTATACTCCTTTTGTGTGCCAAAACAAGTAGAATTCAAACATGTTTAGGAAAAGCAGTTTGTTTAAGTCCGGTTAGCACGGCACTTGATTAAAACTTCATTGATGCCTACTACAACATAGGAATGTTTCGTACAAAGTCTGAACAAAGACTATACAACATTATACTCCTTTTGTGTGTCAAACCAAGTAGAATTTGAACATGTTTAGGAAAAACAATTTGTTTAATTCCGGTTAGCACGGCACTTGATTAAAACTTCATTGATGCCTACTACAACATAGGAATGTTTCGTACAAAGTCTGAACAAAGACTATACAACATTATACTCCTTTTGTGTGCCAAAACAAGTAGAATTCAAACATGTTTAGGAAAAAGCAGTTTGTTTAAGTCCGGTTAGCACGGCACTTGATTAAAACTTCATTGATGCCTACTACAACATAGGAATGTTTCGTACAAAGTCTGAACAACGACCATACAACATTATACTCCTTTTGTGTGCCAAAACAAGTAGAATTCAAACATGTTTAGGAAAAGCAGTTTGTTTAAGTTCGGTTAGCACGGCACTTGATTAAAACTTCATTGATGCCTACTACAACATAGGAATGTTTCGTACAAAGTCTGAACAAAGACCATACAACATTATACTCCTTTTGTGTGCCAAAACAAGTAGAATTCAAACATGTTTAGGAAAAGCAGTTTGTTTAAGTTCGGTTAGCACGGCACTTGATTAAAACTTCATTGATGCCTACTACAACATAGGAATGTTTCGTACAAAGTCTGAACAAAGACTATACAACATTATACTCCTTTTGTGTGTCAAACCAAGTAGAATTTAAATATATATAAAGAAAAACAATTTGTTTAAGTCCGGTTAGCACGGCACTTGATTAAAACTTCATTGATGCCTACTACAACATAGGAATGTTTCGTACAAAGTCTGAACAAAGACCATACAACATTATACTCCTTTTGTGTGTCAAACCAAGTAGAATTTGAACATGTTTAGGAAAAACAATTTGTTTAATTCCGGTTAGCACGGCACTTGATTAAAACTTCATTGATGCCTACTACAAATTAGGAATGTTTCGTACAAAGTCTGAACAAAGACTATACAACATTATACTCCTTTTGTGTGTCAAACCAAGTAGAATTTAAATATATATAAAGAAAACAATTTGTTTAAGACCGGTTAGCACGGCACTTGATTAAAACTTTATTGATGCCTACTACAACATAGGAATGTTTCGTACAAAGTCTGAACAAAGACTATACAACATTATACTCCTTTTGTGTGTCAAACCAAGTAGAATTTGAACATGTTTAGGAAAAAGCAGTTTGTTTAAGTTCGGTTAGCACGGCACTTGATTAAAACTTCATTGATGCCTACTACAACATAGGAATGTTTCGTACAAAGTCTGAACAAAGACCATACATCATTATACTCCTTTTGTGTGCCAAAACAAGTAGAATTCAAACATGTTTAGGAAAAGCAGTTTGTTTAAGTTCGGTTAGCACGGCACTTGATTAAAACTTCATTGATGCCTACTACAACATAGGAATGTTTCGTACAAAGTCTGAACAAAGACTATACAACATTATACTCCTTTTGTGTGTCAAACCAAGTAGAATTTAAATATTTATAAGGAAAAACAATTTGTTTAAGTTCGGTTAGCACGGCACTTGATTAAAACTTCATTGATGCCTACTACAACATAGGAATGTTTCGTACAGTCTGAACAAAGACTATACAACATTATACTCCTTTTGTGTGTCAAACCAAGTAGAATTTGAACATGTTTAGGAAAAACAATTTGTTTAATTCCGGTTAGCACGGCACTTGATTAAAACTTCATTGATGCCTACTACAACATAGGAATGTTTCGTACAAAGTCTGAACAAAGACTATACAACAATATACTCCTTTTGTGTGTCAAACCAAGTAGAATTTAAATATATATAAGGAAAACAATTTGTTTAAGTTCGGTTAGCACGGCACTTGATTAAAACTTCATTGATGCCTACTACAACATAGGAATGTTTCGTACAAAGTCTGAACAAAGACTATACAACATTATACTCCTTTTGTGTGTCAAACCAAGTAGAATTTGAACATGTTTAGGAAAAACAATTTGTTTAATTCCGGTTAGCACGGCACTTGATTAAAACTTCATTGATGCCTACTACAACATAGGAATGTTTCGTACAAAGTCTGAACAAAGACTATACAACATTATACTCCTTTTGTGTGTCAAACCAAGTAGAATTTAAATATATATAAGGAAAACAATTTGTTTAAGTTCGGTTAGCACGGCACTTGATTAAAACTTCATTGATGCCTACTACAACATAGGAATGTTTCGTACAAAGTCTGAACAAAGACTATACAACATTATACTCCTTTTGTGTGTCAAACCAAGTAGAATTTGAACATGTTTAGGAAAAACAATTTGTTTAATTCCGGTTAGCACGGCACTTGATTAAAACTTCATTGATGCCTACTACAACATAGGAATGTTTCGTACAAAGTCTGAACAAAGACTATACAACATTATACTCCTTTTGTGTGTCAAACCAAGTAGAATTTAAATATATATAAGGAAAAACAATTTGTTTAAGTTCGGTTAGCACGGCACTTGATTAAAACTTCATTGATGCCTACTACAACATAGGAATGTTTCGTACAAAGTCTGAACAAAGACTATACAACATTATACTCCTTTTGTGTGTCAAACCAAGTAGAATTTGAACATGTTTAGGAAAAACAATTTGTTTAATTCCGGTTAGCACGGCACTTGATTAAAACTTCATTGATGCCTACTACAACATAGGAATGTTTCGTACAAAGTCTGAACAAAGACTATACAACATTATACTCCTTTTGTGTGTCAAACCAAGTAGAATTTAAATATATATAAGGAAAAACAATTTGTTTAAGTTCGGTTAGCACGGCACTTGATTAAAACTTCATTGATGTCTACTACAACATAGGAATGTTTCGTACAAAGTCTGAACAAAGACTATACAACATTATACTCCTTTTGTGTGTCAAACTAAGTAGAATTTGAACATGTTTAGGAAAAGCAGTTTGTTTAAGTTCGGTTAGCACGGCACTTGATTAAAACTTCATTGATGCCTACTACAACGTAGGAATGTTTCGTACAAAGTCTGAACAAAGACTATACAACATTATACTCCTTTTGTGTGTCAAACCAAGTAGAATTTAAATATATATAAAGAAAACAATTTGTTTAATTCCGGTTAGCACGGCACTTGATTAAAACTTCATTGATGCCTACTACAAATTAGGAATGTTTCGTACAAAGTCTGAACAAAGACTATACAACATTATACTCCTTTTGTGTGCCAAAACAAGTAGAATTCAAACATGTTTAGGAAAAGCAGTTTGTTTAAGTCCGGTTAGCACGGCACTTGATTAAAACTTCATTGATGCCTACTACAACATAGGAATGTTTCGTACAAAGTCTGAACAAAGACTATACAACATTATACTCCTTTTGTGTGTCAAACCAAGTAGAATTTGAACATGTTTAGGAAAAACAATTTGTTTAATTCCGGTTAGCACGGCACTTGATTAAAACTTCATTGATGCCTACTACAACATAGGAATGTTTCGTACAAAGTCTGAACAAAGACTATACAACATTATACTCCTTTTGTGTGTCAAACCAAGTAGAATTTGAACATGTTTAGGAAAAACAATTTGTTTAATTCCGGTTAGCACGGCACTTGATTAAAACTTCATTGATGCCTACTACAACATAGGAATGTTTCGTACAAAGTCTGAACAAAGACTATACAACATTATACTCCTTTTGTGTGTCAAACCAAGTAGAATTTGAACATGTTTAGGAAAAACAATTTGTTTAATTCCGGTTAGCACGGCACTTGATTAAAACTTCATTGATGCCTACTACAACATAGGAATGTTTCGTACAAAGTCTGAACAAAGACTATACAACATTATACTCCTTTTGTGTGTCAAACCAAGTAGAATTTGAACATGTTTAGGAAAAACAATTTGTTTAATTCCGGTTAGCACGGCACTTGATTAAAACTTCATTGATGTCTACTACAACATAGGAATGTTTCGTACAAAGTCTGAACAAAGACTATACAACATTATACTCCTTTTGTGTGTCAAACTAAGTAGAATTTGAACATGTTTAGGAAAAGCAGTTTGTTTAAGTTCGGTTAGCACGGCACTTGATTAAAACTTCATTGATGCCTACTACAGCATAGGAATGTTTCGTACAAAGTCTGAACAAAGACTATACAACATTATACTCCTTTTGTGTGTCAAACCAAGTAGAATTTAAATATATATAAGGAAAACAATTTGTTTAAGTTTGGTTAGCACGGCACTTGATTAAAACTTCATTGATGCCTACTACAACGTAGGAATGTTTCGTACAAAGTCTGAACAAAGACTATACAACATTATACTCCTTTTGTGTGTCAAACCAAGTAGAATTTAAATATTTATAAGGAAAAACAATTTGTTTAAGTCCGGTTAGCACGGCACTTGATTAAAACTTCATTGATGCCTACTACAACATAGGAATGTTTCGTACAAAGTCTGAACAAAGACTATACAACATTATACTCCTTTTGTGTGTCAAACCAAGTAGAATTTGAACATGTTTAGGAAAAACAACTTGTTTAATTCCGGTTAGCACGGCACTTGATTAAAACTTCATTGATGCCTACTACAACATAGGAATGTTTCGTACAAAGTCTGAACAAAGACCATACAACATTATACTCCTTTTGTGTGCCAAAACAAGTAGAATTCAAACATGTTTAGGAAAAAGCAGTTTGTTTAAGTTCGGTTAGCACGGCACTTGATTAAAACTTCATTGATGCCTACTACAACATAGGAATGTTTCGTACAAAGTCTGAACAAAGACTATACAACATTATACTCCTTTTGTGTGTCAAACCAAGTAGAATTTGAACATGTTTAGGAAAAACAATTTGTTTAATTCCGGTTAGCACGGCACTTGATTAAAACTTCATTGATGCCTACTACAACATAGGAATGTTTCGTACAAAGTCTGAACAAAGACTATACAACATTATACTCCTTTTGTGTGTCAAACCAAGTAGAATTTAAATATATATAAGGAAAACAATTTGTTTAAGTCCGGTTAGCACGGCACTTGATTAAAACTTCATTGATGCCTACTACAACATAGGAATGTTTCGTACAAAGTCTGAACAAAGACTATACAACATTATACTCCTTTTGTGTGTCAAACCAAGTAGAATTTGAACATGTTTAGGAAAAACAACTTGTTTAATTCCGGTTAGCACGGCACTTGATTAAAACTTCATTGATGCCTACTACAACATAGGAATGTTTCGTACAAAGTCTGAACAAAGACCATACAACATTATACTCCTTTTGTGTGCCAAAACAAGTAGAATTCAAACATGTTTAGGAAAAGCAGTTTGTTTAAGTTCGGTTAGCACGGCACTTGATTAAAACTTCATTGATGCCTACTACAACATAGGAATGTTTCGTACAAAGTCTGAACAAAGACTATACAACATTATACTCCTTTTGTGTGTCAAACCAAGTAGAATTTAAATATATATAAGGAAAACAATTTGTTTAAGTCCGGTTAGCACGGCACTTGATTAAAACTTCATTGATGCCTACTACAACATAGGAATGTTTCGTACAAAGTCTGAACAAAGACTATACAACATTATACTCCTTTTGTGTGTCAAACCAAGTAGAATTTAAATATATATAAGGAAAACAATTTGTTTAAGTTCGGTTAGCACGGCACTTGATTAAAACTTCATTGATGCCTACTACAACATAGGAATGTTTCGTACAAAGTCTGAACAAAGACTATACAACATTATACTCCTTTTGTGTGTCAAACCAAGTAGAATTTAAATATATATAAGGAAAAACAATTTGTTTAAGTCCGGTTAGCACGGCACTTGATTAAAACTTCATTGATGCCTACTACAACATAGGAATGTTTCGTACAAAGTCTGAACAAAGACTATACAACATTATACTCCTTTTGTGTGTCAAACCAAGTAGAATTTGAACATGTTTAGGAAAAACAATTTGTTTAATTCCGGTTAGCACGGCACTTGATTAAAACTTCATTGATGCCTACTACAACATAGGAATGTTTCGTACAAAGTCTGAACAAAGACTATACAACATTATACTCCTTTTGTGTGTCAAACCAAGTAGAATTTAAATATATATAAGGAAAACAATTTGTTTAAGTTCGGTTAGCACGGCACTTGATTAAAACTTCATTGATGCCTACTACAACATAGGAATGTTTCGTACAAAGTCTGAACAAAGACTATACAACATTATACTCCTTTTGTGTGTCAAACCAAGTAGAATTTGAACATGTTTAGGAAAAACAATTTGTTTAATTCCGGTTAGCACGGCACTTGATTAAAACTTCATTGATGCCTACTACAACATAGGAATGTTTCGTACAAAGTCTGAACAAAGACTATACAACATTATACTCCTTTTGTGTGTCAAACCAAGTAGAATTTGAACATGTTTAGGAAAAACAATTTGTTTAAGTTCGGTTAGCACGGCACTTGATTAAAACTTCATTGATGCCTACTACAACATAGGAATGTTTCGTACAGTCTGAACAAAGACTATACAACATTATACTCCTTTTGTGTGTCAAACCAAGTAGAATTTGAACATGTTTAGGAAAAACAATTTGTTTAATTCCGGTTAGCACGGCACTTGATTAAAACTTCATTGATGTCTACTACAACATAGGAATGTTTCGTACAAAGTCTGAACAAAGACTATACAACATTATACTCCTTTTGTGTGTCAAACTAAGTAGAATTTGAACATGTTTAGGAAAAGCAGTTTGTTTAAGTTCGGTTAGCACGGCACTTGATTAAAACTTCATTGATGCCTACTACAACGTAGGAATGTTTCGTACAAAGTCTGAACAAAGACTATACAACATTATACTCCTTTTGTGTGTCAAACCAAGTAGAATTTAAATATATATAAAGAAAACAATTTGTTTAATTCCGGTTAGCACGGCACTTGATTAAAACTTCATTGATGCCTACTACAACATAGGAATGTTTCGTACAAAGTCTGAACAAAGACTATACAACATTATACTCCTTTTGTGTGTCAAACCAAGTAGAATTTAAATATATATAAGGAAAACAATTTGTTTAAGTTCGGTTAGCACGGCACTTGATTAAAACTTCATTGATGCCTACTACAACATAGGAATGTTTCGTACAAAGTCTGAACAAAGACTATACAACATTATACTCCTTTTGTGTGTCAAACCAAGTAGAATTTGAACATGTTTAGGAAAAACAATTTGTTTAATTCCGGTTAGCACGGCACTTGATTAAAACTTCATTGATGCCTACTACAACATAGGAATGTTTCGTACAAAGTCTGAACAAAGACTATACAACATTATACTCCTTTTGTGTGCCAAAACAAGTAGAATTCAAACATGTTTAGGAAAAGCAGTTTGTTTAAGTCCGGTTAGCACGGCACTTGATTAAAACTTCATTGATGCCTACTACAACATAGGAATGTTTCGTACAAAGTCTGAACAAAGACTATACAACATTATACTCCTTTTGTGTGTCAAACCAAGTAGAATTTGAACATGTTTAGGAAAAACAATTTGTTTAATTCCGGTTAGCACGGCACTTGATTAAAACTTCATTGATGCCTACTACAACATAGGAATGTTTCGTACAAAGTCTGAACAAAGACTATACAACATTATACTCCTTTTGTGTGTCAAACCAAGTAGAATTTGAACATGTTTAGGAAAAACAATTTGTTTAAGTTCGGTTAGCACGGCACTTGATTAAAACTTCATTGATGCCTACTACAACATAGGAATGTTTCGTACAGTCTGAACAAAGACTATACAACATTATACTCCTTTTGTGTGTCAAACCAAGTAGAATTTGAACATGTTTAGGAAAAACAATTTGTTTAATTCCGGTTAGCACGGCACTTGATTAAAACTTCATTGATGCCTACAACAACATAGGAATGTTTCGTACAAAGTCTGAACAAAGACTATACAACATTATACTCCTTTTGTGTGTCAAACCAAGTAGAATTTAAATATATATAAGGAAAACAATTTGTTTAAGTTCGGTTAGCACGGCACTTGATTAAAACTTCATTGATGCCTACTACAACATAGGAATGTTTCGTACAGTCTGAACAAAGACTATACAACATTATACTCCTTTTGTGTGTCAAACCAAGTAGAATTTGAACATGTTTAGAAAAAACAATTTGTTTAATTCCGGTTAGCACGGCACTTGATTAAAACTTCATTGATGCCTACTACAACATAGGAATGTTTCGTACAAAGTCTGAACAAAGACTATACAACATTATACTCCTTTTGTGTGTCAAACCAAGTAGAATTTAAATATATATAAGGAAAACAATTTGTTTAAGACCGGTTAGCACGGCACTTGATTAAAACTTCATTGATGCCTACTACAACATAGGAATGTTTCGTACAAAGTCTGAACAAAGACTATACAACATTATACTCCTTTTGTGTGTCAAACCAAGTAGAATTTAAATATATATAAGGAAAACAATTTGTTTAAGTTCGGTTAGCACGGCACTTGATTAAAACTTCATTGATGCCTACTACAACGTAGGAATGTTTCGTACAAAGTCTGAACAAAGACTATACAACATTATACTCCTTTTGTGTGTCAAACCAAGTAGAATTTAAATATTTATAAGGAAAACAATTTGTTTAAGTCCGGTTAGCACGGCACTTGATTAAAACTTCATTGATGTCTACTACAACATAGGAATGTTTCGTACAAAGTCTGAACAAAGACTATACAACATTATACTCCTTTTGTGTGTCAAACCAAGTAGAATTTAAATATATATAAAGAAAACAATTTGTTTAAGACCGGTTAGCACGGCACTTGATTAAAACTTCATTGATGCCTACTACAACATAGGAATGTTTCGTACAGTCTGAACAAAGACTATACAACATTATACTCCTTTTGTGTGTCAAACCAAGTAGAATTTGAACATGTTTAGGAAAAACAATTTGTTTAATTCCGGTTAGCACGGCACTTGATTAAAACTTCATTGATGCCTACTACAACATAGGAATGTTTCGTACAAAGTCTGAACAAAGACTATACAACATTATACTCCTTTTGTGTGTCAAACCAAGTAGAATTTAAATATATATAAGGAAAACAATTTGTTTAAGACCGGTTAGCACGGCACTTGATTAAAACTTCATTGATGCCTACTACAACGTAGGAATGTTTCGTACAAAGTCTGAACAAAGACTATACAACATTATACTCCTTTTGTGTGTCAAACCAAGTAGAATTTAAATATATATAAAGAAAACAATTTGTTTAAGTCCGGTTAGCACGGCACTTGATTAAAACTTCATTGATGTCTACTACAACATAGGAATGTTTCGTACAAAGTCTGAACAAAGACTATACAACATTATACTCCTTTTGTGTGTCAAACCAAGTAGAATTTAAATATATATAAGGAAAACAATTTGTTTAAGACCGGTTAGCACGGCACTTGATTAAAACTTCATTGATGCCTACTACAACGTAGGAATGTTTCGTACAAAGTCTGAACAAAGACTATACAACATTATACTCCTTTTGTGTGTCAAACCAAGTAGAATTTAAATATATATAAAGAAAAACAATTTGTTTAAGTCCGGTTAGCACGGCACTTGATTAAAACTTCATTGATGTCTACTACAACATAGGAATGTTTCGTACAAAGTCTGAACAAAGACTATACAACATTATACTCCTTTTGTGTGTCAAACCAAGTAGAATTTAAATATATATAAAGAAAACAATTTGTTTAAAACCGGTTAGCACGGCACTTGATTAAAACTTCATTGATGTCTACTACAACATAGGAATGTTTCGTACAAAGTCTGAACAAAGACTATACAACATTATACTCCTTTTGTGTGTCAAACCAAGTAGAATTTAAATATATATAAGGAAAAACAATTTGTTTAATTCCGGTTAGCACGGCACTTGATTAAAACTTCATTGATGCCTACTACAACATAGGAATGTTTCGTACAGTCTGAACAAAGACTATACAACATTATACTCCTTTTGTGTGTCAAACTAAGTAGAATTTGAACATGTTTAGGAAAAGCAGTTTGTTTAAGTTCGGTTAGCACGGCACTTGATTAAAACTTCATTGATGCCTACTACAACGTAGGAATGTTTCGTACAAAGTCTGAACAAAGACTATACAACATTATACTCCTTTTGTGTGTCAAACCAAGTAGAATTTAAATATATATAAGGAAAACAATTTGTTTAAGTTCGGTTAGCACGGCACTTGATTAAAACTTCATTGATGCCTACTACAACATAGGAATGTTTCGTACAAAGTCTGAACAAAGACTATACAACATTATACTCCTTTTGTGTGTCAAACCAAGTAGAATTTGAACATGTTTAGGAAAAACAATTTGTTTAATTCCGGTTAGCACGGCACTTGATTAAAACTTCATTGATGCCTACTACAACATAGGAATGTTTCGTACAAAGTCTGAACAAAGACTATACAACATTATACTCCTTTTGTGTGTCAAACCAAGTAGAATTTAAATATATATAAGGAAAACAATTTGTTTAAGACCGGTTAGCACGGCACTTGATTAAAACTTCATTGATGCCTACTACAACGTAGGAATGTTTCGTACAAAGTCTGAACAAAGACTATACAACATTATACTCCTTTTGTGTGTCAAACCAAGTAGAATTTAAATATATATAAAGAAAAACAATTTGTTTAAGTCCGGTTAGCACGGCACTTGATTAAAACTTCATTGATGTCTACTACAACATAGGAATGTTTCGTACAAAGTCTGAACAAAGACTATACAACATTATACTCCTTTTGTGTGTCAAACCAAGTAGAATTTAAATATATATAAAGAAAACAATTTGTTTAAAACCGGTTAGCACGGCACTTGATTAAAACTTCATTGATGTCTACTACAACATAGGAATGTTTCGTACAAAGTCTGAACAAAGACTATACAACATTATACTCCTTTTGTGTGTCAAACCAAGTAGAATTTAAATATATATAAGGAAAACAATTTGTTTAATTCCGGTTAGCACGGCACTTGATTAAAACTTCATTGATGCCTACTACAACATAGGAATGTTTCGTACAGTCTGAACAAAGACTATACAACATTATACTCCTTTTGTGTGTCAAACTAAGTAGAATTTGAACATGTTTAGGAAAAGCAGTTTGTTTAAGTTCGGTTAGCACGGCACTTGATTAAAACTTCATTGATGCCTACTACAACGTAGGAATGTTTCGTACAAAGTCTGAACAAAGACTATACAACATTATACTCCTTTTGTGTGTCAAACCAAGTAGAATTTGAACATGTTTAGGAAAAACAATTTGTTTAATTCCGGTTAGCACGGCACTTGATTAAAACTTCATTGATGTCTACTACAACATAGGAATGTTTCGTACAAAGTCTGAACAAAGACTATACAACATTATACTCCTTTTGTGTGTCAAACCAAGTAGAATTTGAACATGTTTAGGAAAAACAATTTGTTTAATTCCGGTTAGCACGGCACTTGATTAAAACTTCATTGATGCCTACTACAACATAGGAATGTTTCGTACAGTCTGAACAAAGACTATACAACATTATACTCCTTTTGTGTGTCAAACCAAGTAGAATTTGAACATGTTTAGGAAAAACAATTTGTTTAATTCCGGTTAGCACGGCACTTGATTAAAACTTCATTGATGCCTACTACAACATAGGAATGTTTCGTACAAAGTCTGAACAAAGACTATACAACATTATACTCCTTTTGTGTGTCAAACCAAGTAGAATTTAAATATATATAAGGAAAACAATTTGTTTAAGTTCGGTTAGCACGGCACTTGATTAAAACTTCATTGATGCCTACTACAACATAGGAATGTTTCGTACAAAGTCTGAACAAAGACTATACAACATTATACTCCTTTTGTGTGTCAAACCAAGTAGAATTTAAATATATATAAGGAAAACAATTTGTTTAAGTCCGGTTAGCACGGCACTTGATTAAAACTTCATTGATGCCTACTACAACATAGGAATGTTTCGTACAAAGTCTGAACAAAGACTATACAACATTATACTCCTTTTGTGTGTCAAACTAAGTAGAATTTGAACATGTTTAGGAAAAGCAGTTTGTTTAAGTTCGGTTAGCACGGCACTTGATTAAAACTTCATTGATGCCTACTACAACGTAGGAATGTTTCGCACAAAGTCTGAACAAAGACTATACAACATTATACTCCTTTTGTGTGTCAAACCAAGCAGAATTTAAATATATATAAGGAAAACAATTTGTTTAAGTCCGGTTAGCACGGCACTTGATTAAAACTTCATTGATGCCTACTACAACATAAAAATGTTTCGTACAAAGTCTGAACAAAGACTATACAACATTATACTCCTTTTGTGTGTCAAACTAAGTAGAATTTGAACATGTTTAGGAAAAGCAGTTTGTTTAAGTTCGGTTAGCACGGCACTTGATTAAAACTTCATTGATGCCTACTACAACGTAGGAATGTTTCGTACAAAGTCTGAACAAAGACTATACAACATTATACTCCTTTTGTGTGTCAAACCAAGTAGAATTTGAACATGTTTAGGAAAAACAATTTGTTTAATTCCGGTTAGCACGGCACTTGATTAAAACTTCATTGATGCCTACTACAACGTAGGAATGTTTCGTACAAAGTCTGAACAAAGACTATACAACATTATACTCCTTTTGTGTGTCAAACCAAGTAGAATTTGAACATGTTTAGGAAAAACAATTTGTTTAATTCCGGTTAGCACGGCACTTGATTAAAACTTCATTGATGCCTACTACAACGTAGGAATGTTTCGTACAAAGTCTGAACAAAGACTATACAACATTATACTCCTTTTGTGTGTCAAACCAAGTAGAATTTAAATATATATAAAGAAAACAATTTGTTTAAGTCCGGTTAGCACGGCACTTGATTAAAACTTCATTGATGCCTACTACAACGTAGGAATGTTTCGTACAAAGTCTGAACAAAGACTATACAACATTATACTCCTTTTGTGTGTCAAACTAAGTAGAATTTAAATATATATAAGGAAAACAATTTGTTTAAGTTCGGTTAGCACGGCACTTGATTAAAACTTCATTGATGCCTACTACAACATAGGAATGTTTCGTACAAAGTCTGAACAAAGACTATACAACATTATACTCCTTTTGTGTGTCAAACCAAGTAGAATTTAAATATATATAAGGAAAACAATTTGTTTAAGTTCGGTTAGCACGGCACTTGATTAAAACTTCATTGATGCCTACTACAACATAGGAATGTTTCGTACAAAGTCTGAACAAAGACTATACAACATTATACTCCTTTTGTGTGTCAAACCAAGTAGAATTTAAATATATATAAGGAAAAACAATTTGTTTAAGTTCGGTTAGCACGGCACTTGATTAAAACTTCATTGATGCCTACTACAACATAGGAATGTTTCGTACAAAGTCTGAACAAAGACTATACAACATTATACTCCTTTTGTGTGTCAAACCAAGTAGAATTTGAACATGTTTAGGAAAAACAATTTGTTTAATTCCGGTTAGCACGGCACTTGATTAAAACTTCATTGATGCCTACTACAACATAGGAATGTTTCGTACAAAGTCTGAACAAAGACTATACAACATTATACTCCTTTTGTGTGTCAAACCAAGTAGAATTTGAACATGTTTAGGAAAAACAATTTGTTTAATTCCGGTTAGCACGGCACTTGATTAAAACTTCATTGATGCCTACTACAACATAGGAATGTTTCGTACAAAGTCTGAACAAAGACTATACAACATTATACTCCTTTTGTGTGTCAAACCAAGTAGAATTTAAATATATATAAGGAAAACAATTTGTTTAAGTTCGGTTAGCACGGCACTTGATTAAAACTTCATTGATGCCTACTACAACATAGGAATGTTTCGTACAAAGTCTGAACAAAGACTATACAACATTATACTCCTTTTGTGTGTCAAACCAAGTAGAATTTGAACATGTTTAGGAAAAACAATTTGTTTAATTCCGGTTAGCACGGCACTTGATTAAAACTTCATTGATGCCTACTACAACATAGGAATGTTTCGTACAAAGTCTGAACAAAGACTATACAACATTATACTCCTTTTGTGTGTCAAACCAAGTAGAATTTAAATATATATAAGGAAAACAATTTGTTTAAGTTCGGTTAGCACGGCACTTGATTAAAACTTCATTGATGTCTACTACAACATAGGAATGTTTCGTACAAAGTCTGAACAAAGACTATACAACATTATACTCCTTTTGTGTGTCAAACTAAGTAGAATTTGAACATGTTTAGGAAAAGCAGTTTGTTTAAGTTCGGTTAGCACGGCACTTGATTAAAACTTCATTGATGCCTACTACAACGTAGGAATGTTTCGTACAAAGTCTGAACAAAGACTATACAACATTATACTCCTTTTGTGTGTCAAACCAAGTAGAATTTGAACATGTTTAGGAAAAACAATTTGTTTAATTCCGGTTAGCACGGCACTTGATTAAAACTTCATTGATGCCTACTACAACATAGGAATGTTTCGTACAAAGTCTGAACAAAGACTATACAACATTATACTCCTTTTGTGTGTCAAACCAAGTAGAATTTGAACATGTTTAGGAAAAACAATTTGTTTAATTCCGGTTAGCACGGCACTTGATTAAAACTTCATTGATGCCTACTACAACATAGGAATGTTTCGTACAAAGTCTGAACAAAGACTATACAACATTATACTCCTTTTGTGTGTCAAACCAAGTAGAATTTAAATATATATAAGGAAAACAATTTGTTTAAGTTCGGTTAGCACGGCACTTGATTAAAACTTCATTGATGCCTACTACAACATAGGAATGTTTCGTACAAAGTCTGAACAAAGACTATACAACATTATACTCCTTTTGTGTGTCAAACCAAGTAGAATTTGAACATGTTTAGGAAAAACAATTTGTTTAATTCCGGTTAGCACGGCACTTGATTAAAACTTCATTGATGCCTACTACAACATAGGAATGTTTCGTACAAAGTCTGAACAAAGACTATACAACATTATACTCCTTTTGTGTGTCAAACCAAGTAGAATTTGAACATGTTTAGGAAAAACAATTTGTTTAATTCCGGTTAGCACGGCACTTGATTAAAACTTCATTGATGTCTACTACAACATAGGAATGTTTCGTACAAAGTCTGAACAAAGACTATACAACATTATACTCCTTTTGTGTGTCAAACCAAGTAGAATTTAAATATTTATAAGGAAAACAATTTGTTTAAGTCCGGTTAGCACGGCACTTGATTAAAACTTCATTGATGCCTACTACAACATAGGAATGTTTCGTACAAAGTCTGAACAAAGACTATACAACATTATACTCCTTTTGTGTGTCAAACCAAGTAGAATTTAAATATATATAAGGAAAACAATTTGTTTAAGTTCGGTTAGCACGGCACTTGATTAAAACTTCATTGATGCCTACTACAACATAGGA
Organism: Bursaphelenchus okinawaensis; assembly: GCA_904066225.2. NCBI lineage: Eukaryota > Metazoa > Nematoda > Chromadorea > Rhabditida > Aphelenchoididae > Bursaphelenchus > Bursaphelenchus okinawaensis. The sequence goes on along the minus strand of CAJFCW020000002.1, from coordinate 9,749,546 downwards.
ATGTTTCGTACAAAGTCTGAACAAAGACTATACAACATTATACTCCTTTTGTGTGTCAAACCAAGTAGAATTTGAACATGTTTAGGAAAAACAATTTGTTTAATTCCGGTTAGCACGGCACTTGATTAAAACTTCATTGATGCCTACTACAACATAGGAATGTTTCGTACAAAGTCTGAACAAAGACTATACAACATTATACTCCTTTTGTGTGTCAAACCAAGTAGAATTTGAACATGTTTAGGAAAAACAATTTGTTTAATTCCGGTTAGCACGGCACTTGATTAAAACTTCATTGATGTCTACTACAACATAGGAATGTTTCGTACAAAGTCTGAACAAAGACTATACAACATTATACTCCTTTTGTGTGTCAAACTAAGTAGAATTTGAACATGTTTAGGAAAAGCAGTTTGTTTAAGTTCGGTTAGCACGGCACTTGATTAAAACTTCATTGATGCCTACTACAGCATAGGAATGTTTCGTACAAAGTCTGAACAAAGACTATACAACATTATACTCCTTTTGTGTGTCAAACCAAGTAGAATTTAAATATATATAAGGAAAACAATTTGTTTAAGTTTGGTTAGCACGGCACTTGATTAAAACTTCATTGATGCCTACTACAACGTAGGAATGTTTCGTACAAAGTCTGAACAAAGACTATACAACATTATACTCCTTTTGTGTGTCAAACCAAGTAGAATTTAAATATTTATAAGGAAAACAATTTGTTTAAGTCCGGTTAGCACGGCACTTGATTAAAACTTCATTGATGCCTACTACAACATAGGAATGTTTCGTACAAAGTCTGAACAAAGACTATACAACATTATACTCCTTTTGTGTGTCAAACCAAGTAGAATTTGAACATGTTTAGGAAAAACAACTTGTTTAATTCCGGTTAGCACGGCACTTGATTAAAACTTCATTGATGCCTACTACAACATAGGAATGTTTCGTACAAAGTCTGAACAAAGACCATACAACATTATACTCCTTTTGTGTGCCAAAACAAGTAGAATTCAAACATGTTTAGGAAAAGCAGTTTGTTTAAGTTCGGTTAGCACGGCACTTGATTAAAACTTCATTGATGCCTACTACAACATAGGAATGTTTCGTACAAAGTCTGAACAAAGACTATACAACATTATACTCCTTTTGTGTGTCAAACCAAGTAGAATTTAAATATATATAAGGAAAAACAATTTGTTTAAGTCCGGTTAGCACGGCACTTGATTAAAACTTCATTGATGCCTACTACAACATAGGAATGTTTCGTACAAAGTCTGAACAAAGACTATACAACATTATACTCCTTTTGTGTGTCAAACCAAGTAGAATTTGAACATGTTTAGGAAAAACAACTTGTTTAATTCCGGTTAGCACGGCACTTGATTAAAACTTCATTGATGCCTACTACAACATAGGAATGTTTCGTACAAAGTCTGAACAAAGACCATACAACATTATACTCCTTTTGTGTGCCAAAACAAGTAGAATTCAAACATGTTTAGGAAAAGCAGTTTGTTTAAGTTCGGTTAGCACGGCACTTGATTAAAACTTCATTGATGCCTACTACAACATAGGAATGTTTCGTACAAAGTCTGAACAAAGACTATACAACATTATACTCCTTTTGTGTGTCAAACCAAGTAGAATTTAAATATATATAAGGAAAACAATTTGTTTAAGTTCGGTTAGCACGGCACTTGATTAAAACTTCATTGATGCCTACTACAACATAGGAATGTTTCGTACAAAGTCTGAACAAAGACTATACAACATTATACTCCTTTTGTGTGTCAAACCAAGTAGAATTTAAATATATATAAGGAAAACAATTTGTTTAAGTCCGGTTAGCACGGCACTTGATTAAAACTTCATTGATGCCTACTACAACATAGGAATGTTTCGTACAAAGTCTGAACAAAGACTATACAACATTATACTCCTTTTGTGTGTCAAACCAAGTAGAATTTGAACATGTTTAGGAAAAACAATTTGTTTAATTCCGGTTAGCACGGCACTTGATTAAAACTTCATTGATGCCTACTACAACATAGGAATGTTTCGTACAAAGTCTGAACAAAGACTATACAACATTATACTCCTTTTGTGTGTCAAACCAAGTAGAATTTAAATATATATAAGGAAAACAATTTGTTTAAGTTCGGTTAGCACGGCACTTGATTAAAACTTCATTGATGCCTACTACAACATAGGAATGTTTCGTACAAAGTCTGAACAAAGACTATACAACATTATACTCCTTTTGTGTGTCAAACCAAGTAGAATTTGAACATGTTTAGGAAAAACAATTTGTTTAATTCCGGTTAGCACGGCACTTGATTAAAACTTCATTGATGCCTACTACAACATAGGAATGTTTCGTACAAAGTCTGAACAAAGACTATACAACATTATACTCCTTTTGTGTGTCAAACCAAGTAGAATTTAAATATATATAAGGAAAACAATTTGTTTAAGTTCGGTTAGCACGGCACTTGATTAAAACTTCATTGATGTCTACTACAACATAGGAATGTTTCGTACAAAGTCTGAACAAAGACTATACAACATTATACTCCTTTTGTGTGTCAAACTAAGTAGAATTTGAACATGTTTAGGAAAAAGCAGTTTGTTTAAGTTCGGTTAGCACGGCACTTGATTAAAACTTCATTGATGCCTACTACAACGTAGGAATGTTTCGTACAAAGTCTGAACAAAGACTATACAACATTATACTCCTTTTGTGTGTCAAACCAAGTAGAATTTAAATATATATAAAGAAAACAATTTGTTTAATTCCGGTTAGCACGGCACTTGATTAAAACTTCATTGATGCCTACTACAACATAGGAATGTTTCGTACAAAGTCTGAACAAAGACTATACAACATTATACTCCTTTTGTGTGCCAAAACAAGTAGAATTCAAACATGTTTAGGAAAAGCAGTTTGTTTAAGTCCGGTTAGCACGGCACTTGATTAAAACTTCATTGATGCCTACTACAACATAGGAATGTTTCGTACAAAGTCTGAACAAAGACTATACAACATTATACTCCTTTTGTGTGTCAAACCAAGTAGAATTTGAACATGTTTAGGAAAAAGCAGTTTGTTTAAGTTCGGTTAGCACGGCACTTGATTAAAACTTCATTGATGCCTACTACAACATAGGAATGTTTCGTACAAAGTCTGAACAAAGACTATACAACATTATACTCCTTTTGTGTGTCAAACCAAGTAGAATTTAAATATATATAAGGAAAAACAATTTGTTTAAGTCCGGTTAGCACGGCACTTGATTAAAACTTCATTGATGCCTACTACAACATAGGAATGTTTCGTACAAAGTCTGAACAAAGACTATACAACATTATACTCCTTTTGTGTGTCAAACCAAGTAGAATTTGAACATGTTTAGGAAAAACAACTTGTTTAATTCCGGTTAGCACGGCACTTGATTAAAACTTCATTGATGCCTACTACAACATAGGAATGTTTCGTACAAAGTCTGAACAAAGACCATACAACATTATACTCCTTTTGTGTGCCAAAACAAGTAGAATTCAAACATGTTTAGGAAAAAGCAGTTTGTTTAAGTTCGGTTAGCACGGCACTTGATTAAAACTTCATTGATGCCTACTACAACATAGGAATGTTTCGTACAAAGTCTGAACAAAGACTATACAACATTATACTCCTTTTGTGTGTCAAACCAAGTAGAATTTAAATATATATAAGGAAAACAATTTGTTTAAGTTCGGTTAGCACGGCACTTGATTAAAACTTCATTGATGCCTACTACAACATAGGAATGTTTCGTACAAAGTCTGAACAAAGACTATACAACATTATACTCCTTTTGTGTGTCAAACCAAGTAGAATTTAAATATATATAAGGAAAACAATTTGTTTAAGTCCGGTTAGCACGGCACTTGATTAAAACTTCATTGATGCCTACTACAACATAGGAATGTTTCGTACAAAGTCTGAACAAAGACTATACAACATTATACTCCTTTTGTGTGTCAAACCAAGTAGAATTTGAACATGTTTAGGAAAAACAATTTGTTTAATTCCGGTTAGCACGGCACTTGATTAAAACTTCATTGATGCCTACTACAACATAGGAATGTTTCGTACAAAGTCTGAACAAAGACTATACAACATTATACTCCTTTTGTGTGTCAAACCAAGTAGAATTTAAATATATATAAGGAAAAACAATTTGTTTAAGTTCGGTTAGCACGGCACTTGATTAAAACTTCATTGATGCCTACTACAACATAGGAATGTTTCGTACAAAGTCTGAACAAAGACTATACAACATTATACTCCTTTTGTGTGTCAAACCAAGTAGAATTTGAACATGTTTAGGAAAAACAATTTGTTTAATTCCGGTTAGCACGGCACTTGATTAAAACTTCATTGATGCCTACTACAACATAGGAATGTTTCGTACAAAGTCTGAACAAAGACTATACAACATTATACTCCTTTTGTGTGTCAAACCAAGTAGAATTTAAATATATATAAGGAAAACAATTTGTTTAAGTTCGGTTAGCACGGCACTTGATTAAAACTTCATTGATGTCTACTACAACATAGGAATGTTTCGTACAAAGTCTGAACAAAGACTATACAACATTATACTCCTTTTGTGTGTCAAACTAAGTAGAATTTGAACATGTTTAGGAAAAAGCAGTTTGTTTAAGTTCGGTTAGCACGGCACTTGATTAAAACTTCATTGATGCCTACTACAACGTAGGAATGTTTCGTACAAAGTCTGAACAAAGACTATACAACATTATACTCCTTTTGTGTGTCAAACCAAGTAGAATTTAAATATATATAAAGAAAACAATTTGTTTAATTCCGGTTAGCACGGCACTTGATTAAAACTTCATTGATGCCTACTACAACATAGGAATGTTTCGTACAAAGTCTGAACAAAGACTATACAACATTATACTCCTTTTGTGTGCCAAAACAAGTAGAATTCAAACATGTTTAGGAAAAAGCAGTTTGTTTAAGTCCGGTTAGCACGGCACTTGATTAAAACTTCATTGATGCCTACTACAACATAGGAATGTTTCGTACAAAGTCTGAACAAAGACTATACAACATTATACTCCTTTTGTGTGTCAAACCAAGTAGAATTTGAACATGTTTAGGAAAAACAATTTGTTTAATTCCGGTTAGCACGGCACTTGATTAAAACTTCATTGATGCCTACTACAACATAGGAATGTTTCGTACAAAGTCTGAACAAAGACTATACAACATTATACTCCTTTTGTGTGTCAAACCAAGTAGAATTTGAACATGTTTAGGAAAAACAACTTGTTTAATTCCGGTTAGCACGGCACTTGATTAAAACTTCATTGATGCCTACTACAACATAGGAATGTTTCGTACAAAGTCTGAACAAAGACCATACAACATTATACTCCTTTTGTGTGCCAAAACAAGTAGAATTCAAACATGTTTAGGAAAAGCAGTTTGTTTAAAACCGGTTAGCACGGCACTTGATTAAAACTTCATTGATGTCTACTACAACATAGGAATGTTTCGTACAAAGTCTGAACAAAGACTATACAACATTATACTCCTTTTGTGTGTCAAACCAAGTAGAATTTGAACATGTTTAGGAAAAACAATTTGTTTAAGTTCGGTTAGCACGGCACTTGATTAAAACTTCATTGATGCCTACTACAACATAGGAATGTTTCGTACAGTCTGAACAAAGACTATACAACATTATACTCCTTTTGTGTGTCAAACCAAGTAGAATTTGAACATGTTTAGGAAAAACAATTTGTTTAATTCCGGTTAGCACGGCACTTGATTAAAACTTCATTGATGCCTACTACAACATAGGAATGTTTCGTACAAAGTCTGAACAAAGACTATACAACATTATACTCCTTTTGTGTGTCAAACCAAGTAGAATTTAAATATATATAAGGAAAACAATTTGTTTAAGTTCGGTTAGCACGGCACTTGATTAAAACTTCATTGATGCCTACTACAACATAGGAATGTTTCGTACAGTCTGAACAAAGACTATACAACATTATACTCCTTTTGTGTGTCAAACCAAGTAGAATTTGAACATGTTTAGAAAAAACAATTTGTTTAATTCCGGTTAGCACGGCACTTGATTAAAACTTCATTGATGCCTACTACAACATAGGAATGTTTCGTACAAAGTCTGAACAAAGACTATACAACATTATACTCCTTTTGTGTGTCAAACCAAGTAGAATTTAAATATATATAAGGAAAACAATTTGTTTAAGACCGGTTAGCACGGCACTTGATTAAAACTTCATTGATGCCTACTACAACATAGGAATGTTTCGTACAAAGTCTGAACAAAGACTATACAACATTATACTCCTTTTGTGTGTCAAACCAAGTAGAATTTAAATATATATAAGGAAAAACAATTTGTTTAAGTTCGGTTAGCACGGCACTTGATTAAAACTTCATTGATGCCTACTACAACGTAGGAATGTTTCGTACAAAGTCTGAACAAAGACTATACAACATTATACTCCTTTTGTGTGTCAAACCAAGTAGAATTTAAATATATATAAAGAAAACAATTTGTTTAAGTCCGGTTAGCACGGCACTTGATTAAAACTTCATTGATGTCTACTACAACATAGGAATGTTTCGTACAAAGTCTGAACAAAGACTATACAACATTATACTCCTTTTGTGTGTCAAACCAAGTAGAATTTAAATATATATAAAGAAAACAATTTGTTTAAGACCGGTTAGCACGGCACTTGATTAAAACTTCATTGATGCCTACTACAACATAGGAATGTTTCGTACAAAGTCTGAACAAAGACTATACAACATTATACTCCTTTTGTGTGTCAAACCAAGTAGAATTTAAATATATATAAGGAAAACAATTTGTTTAAGTTCGGTTAGCACGGCACTTGATTAAAACTTCATTGATGCCTACTACAACATAGGAATGTTTCGTACAGTCTGAACAAAGACTATACAACATTATACTCCTTTTGTGTGTCAAACCAAGTAGAATTTGAACATGTTTAGAAAAAACAATTTGTTTAATTCCGGTTAGCACGGCACTTGATTAAAACTTCATTGATGCCTACTACAACATAGGAATGTTTCGTACAAAGTCTGAACAAAGACTATACAACATTATACTCCTTTTGTGTGTCAAACCAAGTAGAATTTAAATATATATAAGGAAAACAATTTGTTTAAGACCGGTTAGCACGGCACTTGATTAAAACTTCATTGATGCCTACTACAACATAGGAATGTTTCGTACAAAGTCTGAACAAAGACTATACAACATTATACTCCTTTTGTGTGTCAAACCAAGTAGAATTTAAATATATATAAGGAAAACAATTTGTTTAAGTTCGGTTAGCACGGCACTTGATTAAAACTTCATTGATGCCTACTACAACGTAGGAATGTTTCGTACAAAGTCTGAACAAAGACTATACAACATTATACTCCTTTTGTGTGTCAAACCAAGTAGAATTTAAATATATATAAAGAAAACAATTTGTTTAAGACCGGTTAGCACGGCACTTGATTAAAACTTCATTGATGCCTACTACAACATAGGAATGTTTCGTACAGTCTGAACAAAGACTATACAACATTATACTCCTTTTGTGTGTCAAACCAAGTAGAATTTGAACATGTTTAGGAAAAACAATTTGTTTAATTCCGGTTAGCACGGCACTTGATTAAAACTTCATTGATGCCTACTACAACATAGGAATGTTTCGTACAAAGTCTGAACAAAGACTATACAACATTATACTCCTTTTGTGTGTCAAACCAAGTAGAATTTAAATATATATAAGGAAAACAATTTGTTTAAGACCGGTTAGCACGGCACTTGATTAAAACTTCATTGATGCCTACTACAACGTAGGAATGTTTCGTACAAAGTCTGAACAAAGACTATACAACATTATACTCCTTTTGTGTGTCAAACCAAGTAGAATTTAAATATATATAAAGAAAACAATTTGTTTAAGTCCGGTTAGCACGGCACTTGATTAAAACTTCATTGATGTCTACTACAACATAGGAATGTTTCGTACAAAGTCTGAACAAAGACTATACAACATTATACTCCTTTTGTGTGTCAAACCAAGTAGAATTTAAATATATATAAAGAAAACAATTTGTTTAAAACCGGTTAGCACGGCACTTGATTAAAACTTCATTGATGTCTACTACAACATAGGAATGTTTCGTACAAAGTCTGAACAAAGACTATACAACATTATACTCCTTTTGTGTGTCAAACCAAGTAGAATTTAAATATATATAAGGAAAACAATTTGTTTAATTCCGGTTAGCACGGCACTTGATTAAAACTTCATTGATGCCTACTACAACATAGGAATGTTTCGTACAGTCTGAACAAAGACTATACAACATTATACTCCTTTTGTGTGTCAAACTAAGTAGAATTTGAACATGTTTAGGAAAAGCAGTTTGTTTAAGTTCGGTTAGCACGGCACTTGATTAAAACTTCATTGATGCCTACTACAACGTAGGAATGTTTCGTACAAAGTCTGAACAAAGACTATACAACATTATACTCCTTTTGTGTGTCAAACCAAGTAGAATTTGAACATGTTTAGGAAAAACAATTTGTTTAATTCCGGTTAGCACGGCACTTGATTAAAACTTCATTGATGTCTACTACAACATAGGAATGTTTCGTACAAAGTCTGAACAAAGACTATACAACATTATACTCCTTTTGTGTGTCAAACCAAGTAGAATTTGAACATGTTTAGGAAAAACAATTTGTTTAATTCCGGTTAGCACGGCACTTGATTAAAACTTCATTGATGCCTACTACAACATAGGAATGTTTCGTACAGTCTGAACAAAGACTATACAACATTATACTCCTTTTGTGTGTCAAACCAAGTAGAATTTGAACATGTTTAGGAAAAACAATTTGTTTAATTCCGGTTAGCACGGCACTTGATTAAAACTTCATTGATGCCTACTACAACATAGGAATGTTTCGTACAAAGTCTGAACAAAGACTATACAACATTATACTCCTTTTGTGTGTCAAACCAAGTAGAATTTAAATATATATAAGGAAAACAATTTGTTTAAGTTCGGTTAGCACGGCACTTGATTAAAACTTCATTGATGCCTACTACAACATAGGAATGTTTCGTACAAAGTCTGAACAAAGACTATACAACATTATACTCCTTTTGTGTGTCAAACCAAGTAGAATTTAAATATATATAAGGAAAACAATTTGTTTAAGTCCGGTTAGCACGGCACTTGATTAAAACTTCATTGATGCCTACTACAACATAGGAATGTTTCGTACAAAGTCTGAACAAAGACTATACAACATTATACTCCTTTTGTGTGTCAAACCAAGTAGAATTTGAACATGTTTAGGAAAAACAATTTGTTTAATTCCGGTTAGCACGGCACTTGATTAAAACTTCATTGATGCCTACTACAACATAGGAATGTTTCGTACAAAGTCTGAACAAAGACTATACAACATTATACTCCTTTTGTGTGTCAAACCAAGTAGAATTTAAATATATATAAGGAAAACAATTTGTTTAAGACCGGTTAGCACGGCACTTGATTAAAACTTCATTGATGCCTACTACAACGTAGGAATGTTTCGTACAAAGTCTGAACAAAGACTATACAACATTATACTCCTTTTGTGTGTCAAACCAAGTAGAATTTAAATATATATAAAGAAAACAATTTGTTTAAGTCCGGTTAGCACGGCACTTGATTAAAACTTCATTGATGTCTACTACAACATAGGAATGTTTCGTACAAAGTCTGAACAAAGACTATACAACATTATACTCCTTTTGTGTGTCAAACCAAGTAGAATTTAAATATATATAAGGAAAACAATTTGTTTAAGACCGGTTAGCACGGCACTTGATTAAAACTTCATTGATGCCTACTACAACGTAGGAATGTTTCGTACAAAGTCTGAACAAAGACTATACAACATTATACTCCTTTTGTGTGTCAAACCAAGTAGAATTTAAATATATATAAAGAAAACAATTTGTTTAAGTCCGGTTAGCACGGCACTTGATTAAAACTTCATTGATGTCTACTACAACATAGGAATGTTTCGTACAAAGTCTGAACAAAGACTATACAACATTATACTCCTTTTGTGTGTCAAACCAAGTAGAATTTAAATATATATAAAGAAAACAATTTGTTTAAAACCGGTTAGCACGGCACTTGATTAAAACTTCATTGATGTCTACTACAACATAGGAATGTTTCGTACAAAGTCTGAACAAAGACTATACAACATTATACTCCTTTTGTGTGTCAAACCAAGTAGAATTTAAATATATATAAGGAAAACAATTTGTTTAATTCCGGTTAGCACGGCACTTGATTAAAACTTCATTGATGCCTACTACAACATAGGAATGTTTCGTACAGTCTGAACAAAGACTATACAACATTATACTCCTTTTGTGTGTCAAACCAAGTAGAATTTGAACATGTTTAGGAAAAACAATTTGTTTAATTCCGGTTAGCACGGCACTTGATTAAAACTTCATTGATGCCTACTACAACATAGGAATGTTTCGTACAGTCTGAACAAAGACTATACAACATTATACTCCTTTTGTGTGTCAAACCAAGTAGAATTTGAACATGTTTAGGAAAAACAATTTGTTTAATTCCGGTTAGCACGGCACTTGATTAAAACTTCATTGATGTCTACTACAACATAGGAATGTTTCGTACAAAGTCTGAACAAAGACTATACAACATTATACTCCTTTTGTGTGTCAAACTAAGTAGAATTTGAACATGTTTAGGAAAAAGCAGTTTGTTTAAGTTCGGTTAGCACGGCACTTGATTAAAACTTCATTGATGCCTACTACAACGTAGGAATGTTTCGTACAAAGTCTGAACAAAGACTATACAACATTATACTCCTTTTGTGTGTCAAACTAAGTAGAATTTGAACATGTTTAGGAAAAAGCAGTTTGTTTAAGTTCGGTTAGCACGGCACTTGATTAAAACTTCATTGATGCCTACTACAAATTAGGAATGTTTCGTACAAAGTCTGAACAAAGACTATACAACATTATACTCCTTTTGTGTGTCAAACCAAGTAGAATTTGAACATGTTTAGGAAAAACAATTTGTTTAATTCCGGTTAGCACGGCACTTGATTAAAACTTCATTGATGCCTACTACAACATAGGAATGTTTCGTACAAAGTCTGAACAAAGACTATACAACATTATACTCCTTTTGTGTGTCAAACCAAGTAGAATTTAAATATATATAAAGAAAACAATTTGTTTAAGACCGGTTAGCACGGCACTTGATTAAAACTTCATTGATGCCTACTACAACATAGGAATGTTTCGTACAGTCTGAACAAAGACTATACAACATTATACTCCTTTTGTGTGTCAAACCAAGTAGAATTTGAACATGTTTAGGAAAAACAATTTGTTTAATTCCGGTTAGCACGGCACTTGATTAAAACTTCATTGATGCCTACTACAACATAGGAATGTTTCGTACAAAGTCTGAACAAAGACTATACAACATTATACTCCTTTTGTGTGTCAAACCAAGTAGAATTTAAATATATATAAGGAAAACAATTTGTTTAATTCCGGTTAGCACGGCACTTAATTAAAACTTCATTGATGTCTACTACAACATAGGAATGTTTCGTACAAAGTCTGAACAAAGACTATACAACATTATACTCCTTTTGTGTGTCAAACTAAGTAGAATTTGAACATGTTTAGGAAAAACAATTTGTTTAATTCCGGTTAGCACGGCACTTGATTAAAACTTCATTGATGCCTACTACAACATAGGAATGTTTCGTACAAAGTCTGAACAAAGACTATACAACATTATACTCCTTTTGTGTGTCAAACCAAGTAGAATTTAAATATATATAAAGAAAACAATTTGTTTAAGACCGGTTAGCACGGCACTTGATTAAAACTTCATTGATGCCTACTACAACGTAGGAATGTTTCGTACAAAGTCTGAACAAAGACTATACAACATTATACTCCTTTTGTGTGTCAAACCAAGTAGAATTTAAATATATATAAAGAAAACAATTTGTTTAAGTCCGGTTAGCACGGCACTTGATTAAAACTTCATTGATGTCTACTACAACATAGGAATGTTTCGTACAAAGTCTGAACAAAGACTATACAACATTATACTCCTTTTGTGTGTCAAACCAAGTAGAATTTAAATATATATAAAGAAAACAATTTGTTTAAGACCGGTTAGCACGGCACTTGATTAAAACTTCATTGATGCCTACTACAACGTAGGAATGTTTCGTACAAAGTCTGAACAAAGACTATACAACATTATACTCCTTTTGTGTGTCAAACTAAGTAGAATTTGAACATGTTTAGGAAAAAGCAGTTTGTTTAAGTTCGGTTAGCACGGCACTTGATTAAAACTTCATTGATGCCTACTACAAATTAGGAATGTTTCGTACAAAGTCTGAACAAAGACTATACAACATTATACTCCTTTTGTGTGTCAAACCAAGTAGAATTTGAACATGTTTAGGAAAAACAATTTGTTTAATTCCGGTTAGCACGGCACTTGATTAAAACTTCATTGATGCCTACTACAACATAGGAATGTTTCGTACAAAGTCTGAACAAAGACTATACAACATTATACTCCTTTTGTGTGTCAAACTAAGTAGAATTTGAACATGTTTAGGAAAAGCAGTTTGTTTAAGTTCGGTTAGCACGGCACTTGATTAAAACTTCATTGATGCCTACTACAACATAGGAATGTTTCGTACAAAGTCTGAACAAAGACTATACAACATTATACTCCTTTTGTGTGTCAAACCAAGTAGAATTTGAACATGTTTAGGAAAAACAATTTGTTTAATTCCGGTTAGCACGGCACTTGATTAAAACTTCATTGATGCCTACTACAACATAGGAATGTTTCGTACAGTCTGAACAAAGACTATACAACATTATACTCCTTTTGTGTGTCAAACCAAGTAGAATTTGAACATGTTTAGGAAAAACAATTTGTTTAATTCCGGTTAGCACGGCACTTGATTAAAACTTCATTGATGCCTACTACAACATAGGAATGTTTCGTACAAAGTCTGAACAAAGACTATACAACATTATACTCCTTTTGTGTGTCAAACCAAGTAGAATTTAAATATATATAAAGAAAACAATTTGTTTAAGACCGGTTAGCACGGCACTTGATTAAAACTTCATTGATGCCTACTACAACGTAGGAATGTTTCGTACAAAGTCTGAACAAAGACTATACAACATTATACTCCTTTTGTGTGTCAAACTAAGTAGAATTTGAACATGTTTAGGAAAAGCAGTTTGTTTAAGTTCGGTTAGCACGGCACTTGATTAAAACTTCATTGATGCCTACTACAAATTAGGAATGTTTCGTACAAAGTCTGAACAAAGACTATACAACATTATACTCCTTTTGTGTGTCAAACCAAGTAGAATTTGAACATGTTTAGGAAAAACAATTTGTTTAATTCCGGTTAGCACGGCACTTGATTAAAACTTCATTGATGCCTACTACAACATAGGAATGTTTCGTACAAAGTCTGAACAAAGACTATACAACATTATACTCCTTTTGTGTGTCAAACTAAGTAGAATTTGAACATGTTTAGGAAAAGCAGTTTGTTTAAGTTCGGTTAGCACGGCACTTGATTAAAACTTCATTGATGCCTACTACAACATAGGAATGTTTCGTACAAAGTCTGAACAAAGACTATACAACATTATACTCCTTTTGTGTGTCAAACCAAGTAGAATTTGAACATGTTTAGGAAAAACAATTTGTTTAATTCCGGTTAGCACGGCACTTGATTAAAACTTCATTGATGCCTACTACAACATAGGAATGTTTCGTACAGTCTGAACAAAGACTATACAACATTATACTCCTTTTGTGTGTCAAACCAAGTAGAATTTGAACATGTTTAGGAAAAACAATTTGTTTAATTCCGGTTAGCACGGCACTTGATTAAAACTTCATTGATGCCTACTACAACATAGGAATGTTTCGTACAAAGTCTGAACAAAGACTATACAACATTATACTCCTTTTGTGTGTCAAACCAAGTAGAATTTAAATATATATAAAGAAAACAATTTGTTTAAGACCGGTTAGCACGGCACTTGATTAAAACTTCATTGATGCCTACTACAACATAGGAATGTTTCGTACAGTCTGAACAAAGACTATACAACATTATACTCCTTTTGTGTGTCAAACCAAGTAGAATTTGAACATGTTTAGGAAAAACAATTTGTTTAATTCCGGTTAGCACGGCACTTGATTAAAACTTCATTGATGCCTACTACAACATAGGAATGTTTCGTACAAAGTCTGAACAAAGACTATACAACATTATACTCCTTTTGTGTGTCAAACCAAGTAGAATTTAAATATATATAAGGAAAACAATTTGTTTAATTCCGGTTAGCACGGCACTTAATTAAAACTTCATTGATGTCTACTACAACATAGGAATGTTTCGTACAAAGTCTGAACAAAGACTATACAACATTATACTCCTTTTGTGTGTCAAACTAAGTAGAATTTGAACATGTTTAGGAAAAACAATTTGTTTAATTCCGGTTAGCACGGCACTTGATTAAAACTTCATTGATGCCTACTACAAATTAGGAATGTTTCGTACAAAGTCTGAACAAAGACTATACAACATTATACTCCTTTTGTGTGTCAAACCAAGTAGAATTTGAACATGTTTAGGAAAAACAATTTGTTTAATTCCGGTTAGCACGGCACTTGATTAAAACTTCATTGATGCCTACTACAACATAGGAATGTTTCGTACAAAGTCTGAACAAAGACTATACAACATTATACTCCTTTTGTGTGTCAAACCAAGTAGAATTTAAATATATATAAAGAAAACAATTTGTTTAAGTCCGGTTAGCACGGCACTTGATTAAAACTTCATTGATGCCTACTACAACGTAGGAATGTTTCGTACAAAGTCTGAACAAAGACTATACAACATTATACTCCTTTTGTGTGTCAAACTAAGTAGAATTTGAACATGTTTAGGAAAAGCAGTTTGTTTAAGTTCGGTTAGCACGGCACTTGATTAAAACTTCATTGATGCCTACTACAAATTAGGAATGTTTCGTACAAAGTCTGAACAAAGACTATACAACATTATACTCCTTTTGTGTGTCAAACCAAGTAGAATTTGAACATGTTTAGGAAAAACAATTTGTTTAATTCCGGTTAGCACGGCACTTGATTAAAACTTCATTGATGCCTACTACAACATAGGAATGTTTCGTACAAAGTCTGAACAAAGACTATACAACATTATACTCCTTTTGTGTGTCAAACCAAGTAGAATTTAAATATATATAAGGAAAACAATTTGTTTAAGACCGGTTAGCACGGCACTTGATTAAAACTTCATTGATGCCTACTACAACGTAGGAATGTTTCGTACAAAGTCTGAACAAAGACTATACAACATTATACTCCTTTTGTGTGTCAAACCAAGTAGAATTTGAACATGTTTAGGAAAAACAATTTGTTTAAGTCCGGTTAGCACGGCACTTGATTAAAACTTCATTGATGCCTACTACAACATAGGAATGTTTCGTACAAAGTCTGAACAAAGACTATACAACATTATACTCCTTTTGTGTGTCAAACTAAGTAGAATTTGAACATGTTTAGGAAAAGCAGTTTGTTTAAGTTCGGTTAGCACGGCACTTGATTAAAACTTCATTGATGCCTACTACAACATAGGAATGTTTCGTACAAAGTCTGAACAAAGACTATACAACATTATACTCCTTTTGTGTGTCAAACCAAGTAGAATTTAAATATATATAAGGAAAACAATTTGTTTAAGACCGGTTAGCACGGCACTTGATTAAAACTTCATTGATGCCTACTACAAATTAGGAATGTTTCGTACAAAGTCTGAACAAAGACTATACAACATTATACTCCTTTTGTGTGTCAAACCAAGTAGAATTTGAACATGTTTAGGAAAAACAATTTGTTTAATTCCGGTTAGCACGGCACTTGATTAAAACTTCATTGATGCCTACTACAACATAGGAATGTTTCGTACAAAGTCTGAACAAAGACTATACAACATTATACTCCTTTTGTGTGTCAAACCAAGTAGAATTTAAATATATATAAAGAAAACAATTTGTTTAAGTCCGGTTAGCACGGCACTTGATTAAAACTTCATTGATGCCTACTACAACATAGGAATGTTTCGTACAAAGTCTGAACAAAGACTATACAACATTATACTCCTTTTGTGTGTCAAACCAAGTAGAATTTAAATATATATAAGGAAAACAATTTGTTTAAGTCCGGTTAGCACGGCACTTGATTAAAACTTCATTGATGCCTACTACAACATAGGAATGTTCCGTGCAAAGTCTGTACAAAGACCATACAACATTATACACCTTTTGCACGCCATATTTTTTCTTAACAAAAAAGCGACATGAGTGAGAATCGCAACTATCGATTAACGAAGTGTCAAAACATTTTTCGAAAAATCGGAAAATAATTAAATATATTGTTTTATGTTAGAGATTTAATCGTGTTTTGATCATTATTGCGTGTAATTTTAAGTTTATTATTTCGTTTAGATTTTTTTCATATTTAGGTATTAAAATGAATGTTGACGACTCGTCAGAGATCGAGATTCAGGCCAATTTAGAAGATGAGGCCAGCGGTGAACCGAAGGAGATGGTCACAGAAAAGGTAATTTTTATGTTTTATTTGAGTGGATTTTAGGTATAAAAAATTTAAGGCATTATGGAAAAACGATAGGCGCATATTTTAATGCTAAATTTTGCATTTGTCGCACCAATTAAAAATTTTATGCTGTGGTATGTTATAATATTGTTTTACGACTCGAGAACAAAAGGGATCATTGCAGCTCAGAAGGCGAACAAAGCTTAACGTGAACGGATGGAGAAGCTGTGGCAAAGCCGCCGGAAGAGTTTGGAACAGGACAAAGTTGTTCCTGAGGCTGTTCAAGGTCAAGACGAGCTGGATATTGAGGTTGCAGGACCTTTGTCAGTGGAACAAAAAGTAATTTTTATGTTTTATTTGAGTAGATTTTAGGTATAAGAAATTGAATTTTAATGTTAAAAAGCAGTTCTTATTAGTGAGTTATCAATATATTGTTTTAGGATGCCTCTACGTCCGAGCTTCGTAAAATGCCCCAGTCAATAGCCAATCGATTTGTTTTGCTCAAAGAGAAAGACAAGCAGATCAAGGCGCTCGAGGATGAAATTAAAGTTTTGAAGCGAAAATTGGCGGAGTTTGCACTGCGATCGCCATCCAAACGAAAGGCGGCTGACGAACTAGAAGCCAAACAACGGGCCAAAAGATTAAAGACCTGTGAACGACATCTAGGACCAAGTTATAGGATTCAACGGGTCGAAGATGTTAACCATGAAGACGACTTTGCCAGCTTATACTGTAGGCATAGTACTAACCTGACCGTGTTCCAATACAACGAAGTCCGGCGATTACAGCTTCAGAAGCTGCAATTAGTACCGTACAGAAGAGTAGAAGACCTGGAACAACGTTTGATTGCTAATGCTGGAGGAATTTCACAAGTCACTTGGTCTATGATTCAAAAGGATTTTGTTGAACATGAGCTAAAGGGAATATTGTAGTTTTTATCATAACTTTGTTTAACTAATAGGTAGAAGGTTGAAAATTGGTGTGAGTCAAGATTATTACATTGAGCAAAATCTATATTGTTATTTCGAGAAAAAATGGCATTTTAAGTTAAAGGTGCCATTTTTAAGCCTAAAATGACATTTTACGATTTTGATTTTAGAGGGGACTATTTTTTGTGTTTAACTGGTACTAACGACCAATTTTTATAAATTTTTCTTGATTTCAAAATTAAATTTTAATTTTTTACTATGGTGGTTTCTTGATATTTTTCATTTTTAGAGAACTGGCTGTCATGCAGCCGGCTGAGTTACTGGCAGCACTGAACAGTAAGTTATTTTAGTTTTTGTTTTTGAATTTTTTTGTGGTTAAGGGGAGGGGATTTCCTTTTTTTCTAAATTTTTTTTCAGATTTTTATCAATTGTTTAACGAAGTTAGCAACATGTTCAATATGAACATATTTCAATTTATAGGTCGGTTATGTACGGGTACTTTTGGGAATTCGATAGTGTTGTAAAGAAAGTTCATACCATTTTTTAAAAATTTTTCATTAGTTTGACCGTTTTTAGAGCGCGACGCTATTGCTGACTCGAGGAATACCGCGACAGACCTGGTCGTCCAACGGGACCAGGTCAACAGTTCGAATACCGGACCAGGTTATCTGGT
Source organism: Bursaphelenchus okinawaensis (assembly GCA_904066225.2). Taxonomy (NCBI): domain Eukaryota; kingdom Metazoa; phylum Nematoda; class Chromadorea; order Rhabditida; family Aphelenchoididae; genus Bursaphelenchus; species Bursaphelenchus okinawaensis. The sequence continues at coordinate 9,731,080 of CAJFCW020000002.1, read as the reverse complement.
AGTTCAGACGAAACCCGGAGTCCAAAACAATGCGGTAAGTTAATTTGGCTTTATTTTTAGGTGGAAACTTAGATTTTTATATGTTAATATAGAGCTTGTGGTCGTTTTTATAAGATTTTGGACGTTATAATGAAACTTTTTAATTTTTGATAGTAAAATGGATTAAAATGGCAAAGTTTTCAAAAAAGTTGTTTCAGATTGGTGAACCGGTACAAGGCAGCAACCCCAAGCTGGTCGAAAACCTCCGACGCCTGTTCGACGCTACCCGCGGCCCCTCTAACCCCGACCAAAACTCGCCAAACCCCGACCAAGGATCCGGCCACCAATAACTCCCTAGACTCGAATATTCCATTTTTGCTAGTTACTGATTGATTATACATTATTTTGTGATTAAATCCAAAGATTACCTTGATGCAGTAAAGTATGTGGGTATAGTAAGGTTTTGATGATGTATGAGGGCATATGGTGTGTGGATATAAGAAAGATTAAAAATGGTGTTTTTAATTCAAATAGTGTTCTTTAAGCCTAAAATTCAATTTTAAAAATACAGTATTCGCGACAAAGAAACAGGTTATACGACTCTCCATGATATCCCTATATCAAAAATAAAAAACGATTCCTATGCCCTCGAAACTCAAAAAATTTTATTTATATCCAAAATAGCTGGATTTGACTTCCTTCGACGAACCATCGGTCGATTTTTTGAGTTTTGATTTGTCGACCGACTTCTTCAGTACGTACTCGGAGCGCACTTCGTAGCCGGGTACCATAAAGTACTCTTCGCTTTTTGGTTGTTCCTTCTCTTTTCCCACTTCTGATTTTGTTGACGATTTTTTAGTGACCGAGCTGTGCTAAAAACAAAAAAAATATTGATATAGACATGTGATACTATTAGACATGTTTTATCGTATAACATGTCTCCTTTACCGAGCTCCCACTTGTCTGAGGTTCCGTCTTCTTGGCATTGTTTCTGTGCCAGAGCTTTTTATCTTCCAGTCGATGTGAGTCAAACTTAATATGACTGTTGGATCCTGTAGCAGCCTTCGCGTCCGAAGATTCAGAGGCGAGTGATGCTCCAGAGCTGTGTTCCTCTTCGGCCGCTGTCTTAAAAATTTCCCTATTATGTTAAAATGTTGACTAATTTAATATCAGTCTTTCCCGAAAAGAATGTCTCTTTGCCCGGTGCACAGCCCCTGGGAAAATCGCGCCCCTTTTTATTCCACTGCGCCGTGCAGATTCCCCCGCACGTCAAGAAAAAATAAAAGAAAAACAATTATCCAGAGAAAATCGCTTGGCATTCCGCAACAAGGAGGAACTAATAGTATGTTAACTTCGCGATGTTTTTTCGACGTGTTAAATTACAGATATCACAAAAGTGTTTAATAACAATTAAAAAGCAACACTTCAGTTCCCTAATTTAAAAAATCTCTTTGTGTTTGAGCGCTTAATAAAAATTTGGTATACATATTAAAAATACGTTTTTCCAAACTCTAAAATACGTCATAAGAAAATTTTTCATTAATTTTTTGGTGGGATATTCCTCAGAAAATTATTTTACCTTCTTTTTTATTTATTAAAATATGGATGCTTAATCGTTGCATTTTTTATCTTCTTTATCCTTAAAAAACCTCGAAACTAAATTAATAATAAACCCGAAAGGCATTTTCGAAAAAAGAAAAGCAGAAGAAAAAATATTTTTCCGCTATTTGAGAAACGCCAAAAATCTGTTCAAGACGCAAAAGCAAAATCGTTTTTTCTTGACGTGCCCCGTATTTTTTCGACATGTTAAAGTGCAGATATCACAAAAGTGTTTAATAACAATTAAAAAGCAACACTTCAATTCCCTAATTTAAAAAATCTCTTTGAGTTTGAGCGCTTAGTAAAAATTTGGTATTCATATTAAAAATACGCTTCTTCAAACTCTAAAATACGTCATAACTTTGCAACGAGCACATGAGCAGCTATAGCGGTAGCAACAGTTCGATTAAGGAGGAAAAAAGGAATAATTTGATACTAAGAACGTCTGATTCTATGAAGTAGAACTTGAGTTATCAAGAGATATCAGTTTTATATTATACGTGCGGAAATTTTTCATTAATTTTTTTGACAGGATTTTCCTCTGATTTATTTCCCCTTCCTTTTTATTTAATAAAGATGCTTAATCGTTGCATTTTTACTTTCTTTATCCTTAAAAAACCTCGGAACCAGACATGAGCAACGGGCCGGGCCGGGCCCAATTTTCAAGCCCGGCCCGTGTAATTGAAAAGCGAAATTTGATTAAAGGCTACAGATATGGCAAGGATTACATACCGGTAACCGACTTGGACAGAGAAGATGTTGTGACCGTCCGTGGTTACGGAATTTGTGACGTGAAGGGGTTCCAATAGTAAAGTTATACGAGGTACAGTAGAAGTCAGGGTAGCAATTTATTTAACAGAGTAATACAAATTATATAGAGAATAAGAGTAATAAAGAGTAGTGCTGGTACCAGGAGCAGCGGGTCGTATTGCTGGCTGAATAGGTGTACAAAGGTTGTACTTTTATAGTACTAGAAAGTAGGCGGAGTTTGCACGACTATTTCGAAATGTATTTCGAAATAGCGTTGGCGTGTACTGCGCTTATTGGTTACTTTACGATTTGTCATGATGACTCACATGTATTTCGAAATCTGGTGATTTCGTAACATAGAATAGTACCGTATTATATCTACGTTCTTTTCGTGGTTGTTTTACGAATATTACAAAGACTTCATACCTAAACCGGAGACAAAACAGCTCAAGTTGATTCAGTTTTCACCGAAAGAAAATGTAAGACAATATTTTTTATATTAATCTGTGGTATAAGGAAAAATGAAGTTAATCTTAATGGTTTTTCTACTGAAAATGGATTCGTAACTCCGTTTGACACGGTTTTTTTATTTTTAGGTAACATTTTGTGACTAAAATGAAATGAAAGTATATTTTAGAACATTTGCTAACAACATCAAATTAAAATGACATTGTTTAAAGCCCTAAAGTTTTAGAATAAAAAAAAATATTGTTTTAGATCCTACCGCAATACCTAATGAAAGAAGTCCGCTATTTTCTGTCATACCCAGAAGCCGAAGCTAGCCAAAAGATTCTAATGGAATTGGCAAATGATGTGGTAGCTAAAAACTTGGTCATTTTGTGTAGATACGCGTACAGTGCAACCGCTCATCCAAAAGTCGCCTGGTTGATACCTAAAATCAGCAAAACTGGCGTTCCGGTAAGTTTTTTGGTTTCTTCAAGTTAAGTTTATAATTTTCCGGTCTTTATGCTTTTTGAGATTAACATGAGGTTTTGAGTATTTAAAAATGACTTTTTTAAATTTTTTTGATTTTTAGGTGTTTATTCACTACATCCTGCCTTTTGGCGATGAATGCCGGAACTTGTAAGTTCCTCAATTGGAAGACAATTTCGAACCTCTGTCTAGTCGGATCGCTTCAATTTGCACAAATTGAACTTTCAATCCGAATTTTTATTCACAATCGGTCTTCTTTTTCGTTCCACCGCCGACCGGTCGCTTTCTCGTTCATCGTCTCGTTTTGGGCCGCAGCTTGGCTATCGTAGTTCGTAACATATTCGGTATGTTTAGTCTTGATTTGAGTAAATCTTTTGTGTATCTGATTTTATTGTTTTATTAGGTTGAACGTTGTATTTCAGTCGTAGTCTTGAGTTACGCCATTAGTACACTTTGATCAAACCTTGGCCAGACTAATCTTTCTACACTCTGTCTGGTATTTTTTGTTGATTTTGAATATAAAAAGCATAGAAAAACGCCATTTTTGAAGAAAAAACAGAATTTTTTGGTGAAAAAACGGCCAAATTTTGGGCTTTTTATGCGTTTTTTGCCATTTTCTATGTTTATATGGGCAAAGTTTGATATGAAAAGTATAGAAAACGCTTTACAGGTTAGCAACAAGACGCTATGGACGGTTTTGTGGACAATATGATGCCAAAATCGACCGATTCCGAGCTCAAAACCCTACCAGAAAAGTGCGAACTAAAGAATAAAGCCCTGGATCCGGACATGCCATTGCCAGGAACAGTGGATTTGAAAAATTCGATTCGTAATTTGGAGGGATCAGAGGTTGAAACGGAAGACGTTGTGGATAACATTATGAACTTGCCGGGCGTGCCAGCCGCGGCTGCCTCGTCGGCTTCGGCTGACAAGGTGGCTGCCGGTGACGAGTCAGTCGATAAGACGGCTTCGGCTGACATGTCAGGCGCGGTTGGTGCGACGGCTTCGGCCGACGCATCGTCCGCGTCTGGCGCGCCCGTCAGTGCTGGCCAGAACTACCCTTCGCCGATGCCATCAGTTTGCTGGAATAATTATGGCTGCATTGGTAAGATATTTAACACTCTTATGAGTTTAGGTAGAGGTGAGATTTTTTTGTATAACGGGCTTGACTGACTGCTCATTTTTAGTTTTGGGCGGCAATGCTAACATCACAATCGAAAACAATTACCAGGTAAGAACATTTTAAAATTCATAAAACAATAAATAGGTCTTTATAATAATTGTATACAACTTTATATCCAAATGAATTCTATTTCAATAATAACTTATTAGTCTCCAATTCTATTTTAATACTAACTTATTAACCACATCGTTTTTAGTACCCGAATCCCTACCAACCGACTTTGACTGACCACAGTAACTCAAGTTCACAATTCACAACGTCGTCAATCAATTTACATGAGGATGTTGAATCAACTGTGACTTTAAAACAGTTGTCACTACTGACTAGAGTTACTTATGTTATTGTAAAAATAACCTCGATATTATTATCTCCTCTTCTATGGCCACTTTTGTTAAAGGTAAGGGAACGTTTTTTGGGCCATATATATTAGTAAGGTTACGGTAAAGCTAGAGTAGGATAAAAAAAAGAATGGCTTGAGATTTGATGAGGTTGCTTTAAAGCTAGGTAGGGTTAGTATAACATAAAGCTGGAATAAGGTTTTTGAAGAGCCAGTTAAGGCTAAGGTGTGGCATTACTTAGTCAAAGCTGAGGCCGGTGAAAGGTCAGGGCAAGGCTAAAGCTAGTTGAGATCATAGTACTAAAACATTTGATTTTAGACGTAATTTTTTAAATTTAGGTTATAAAGCCAAATCACAAGGGAGTGCTATACAGCAAGAACAATATCACATTACTTCAACCTGGAGTTCATTTCGTACTGCCTTTTGTTGAGAGTTTAGTAGTGCTTAATGTAAGGCATCAAATTGACAATGTACAGGTAAGATTTATATCGCGTTTCAAGTGGCAAATCACGATTTTTATTATTATCCTTGGGATGGGGCCTTTGTTTAGACTTAAATTACCCGCCCAGCAATAATTTTTTTTTAACTATCTTTTTTCAGGTATACACGTCAGACCTGTACCAGCTGTCTTTATCCTTCAAATATGATCAACAGATAGTCAATTTTCAAAGATATCCATTCAAAGACGCTGAAGATCACATTATTTCACTGATCAGAGCCTGTATATCAGAAGAAACCTGCCAGAACACGATCAAGAACCTGGTAATCATTGAAAAGAAGGTGAATAAGATGATAAAACAAGCAGATTCAGTCTCTGGAGTTAGAGTTTCAAACTTTGTTGTCATAAGAATTGATGTAATTGAGCTTTTAAACCTGAATGTCAATGATTTTTAACAATTTTTTGCTCAATAAATGAGGAATGGCACTATTATTCTTTTATTTTTATAAGCTGTGAGATGCAATTAAGGTAGAGAAAAGAACTTTGTTTCATTTGAACCGAATTTTTCAATTTTACAATGTTTTGTTGAAATTTTGAGCTTTTGGACCAAAAAATTAAACTATTTTAATATGTTATCAGAATAGGATCAAATGAAGAAGAATTCAGAAGAGGAAGAGGAGTACGACAGGGTGATGCTATTAGCCCGATACTCTTTATACTGGGCCTACAATATGCTCTAGACAAGATTGACTGGCAAGAAATGGGGATTGACATAAATGGAACGAAGCTGAGAATACTAATTTATGCAGATGACATCACAATTCTGGCGAACAATACGGAAGAACTAAAAGAGATGACAGAAAAGGTAGAAGAAGCGACGAAGAGGATTGGACTCAGATTGAATAAAGAGAAGACATGCTGGATGGGAAATGTGGAAGGAGTACTGAGAATTCAGAATCTGGAGATTCAGAAGACCGAGAAGTGCAAATATTTGGGTCAGACGTTGACGTTTCCAAATGAGCATAGCGAAGAGATAAAGGACAGAATCAGAAGTGGATGGTGCAAGTTCCAGGAAGTTAAATGGCTGCTGATGAACAAGAAGACTCCCACATCACTGAAGGCGAAATACTACAAGATGTGTATTGAACCCGCGTTGCTGTACGGGGCAGAAACTTGGGCATGGACAAAAGCGGATCGAATCAAGCTCAGCAGAAGTCAAAAGAAGATGGAAAGAATGATGTGTAATGTAAAGTTAAGATGGGGAATTAGAAGCAAAAGAATAAGAAGATGGACAGGTCTAGATGAAGTGGTGGTGAAGGCAACGGAAAGAAAGTGGAAGTTTGGAAGGAGTGTAGTCAAAATGCCTGAAGATAGATGGGAAAGGAAAATTACGACCTGGAAACCTGATGGCAAAAGACCGATTGGCAGACCTCGTACACGGTGGCAGGATGAGACAAGGAAGAAGGTTGGAATAGACTGGATGGAGGCGGAAGATGGAAGATGGCAAGAAGCTCTCAGGCACTACACCGAAGAAATCAAAGATTATTGTCACATTTAATTTCAATGTTATGATTTTATTTGTATTTGATGGTTGAGCTAGTAAATAAACTGAAACTAAACTGAAAAGAACTTTGTTTCATTTGAACCGAATTTTTCAATTTTACAAGTTTTGTTGAAATTTTGAGCTTTTGGACCAAAAAATTAAACTATTTTAATACATTTTGAAAATTTTAAAATTTTCAGTTTAAGAACTTTATTTCAAATCGACCCGGCCTCATTTTGCATGGTCAAAGCCATAAAACAAATTTTCGAAACCGTGGCTGACAGGGAAAGTACCCTACGCTCAGAATCAGCTCAAAATTTTTATATGAACTCCTTGAACCATCAGTAGTACCCATAAAAACTTTTAGCTCGCACTTTTGAGTTTTAAATTTGAATTATTTTGGTTTCCCGCCAATTTGGCAAATTTGGCATTGTGTTTCAAGCACTTTTTTTGACTTTTCAACCAAGCTACGCGTACAAATTTAACAATGTAGATTCATTTAAAGATATTATACTAGTAAATCAAAAAAAATGATTAAACGTCAAAGAATGACAAAGTCATAAGCTTGAAACACAATGCCAACTTGTCGGGAAATTCAAAACGCAGGTTTTTTGTTTCGATTTTCTCGAGGATTTCTGGAAAGCGCGATTTAGTACTTTGCTGAAGATCTTATATTTTCATAAACTTTCTATAAAAAAAAATTTGGAATCAATCAGAGCGGGGCAGGTCGGGTACCTTCCTTATGAGGGGACCGGGTCTGCAAATGTGGGCTCGAGGGCCGGGGTCCAAAACAAGAATGAAAGATTGGCCTAGTTTCTTTACAGTTTTAGTTGTGTATTACGTTTATCTGAAAGATTTGTGTTGTAAAGACTAGTTATGGTTTTTGATTATGATACAGTGAAGCCTCTGTATAACGAATCGCTAGGGGAAAAATCGGCACTGGTAGCTACCTGTGCCGATTTTCTGCGAAAATTTTTTTTCCAAAAATCCACAGGGGGGGGACCACGTTCAAATTTTTTCGAAAATTTTTTTCTGTGGCTTTTTCTGCTTTAGTCTACGTTAAAATACTCTAATTTACCCTGTCTTCTCTTTCTTTGCCCTAGTTTACTCTACCCTACTATTTCCTACCTTATCCTACCCTGCTATTTCTTAATATACTCTAACCTAGACTACAGCACTTAGTCTATCTACTTTCCTATCGTCTTTAGGTGTTTTAAGGTAACCTAAAAGAACAATGTGTAGCAGAGTAGAGATCAATGTGACTATAATAGTCTAAACAACAAGAATTTAAAGACTTTTTGTGATTATTTAATGTGTAAATCTTCTGATTCTTCGGATTTTATTGCGCAATTCGAGGGAAATGCAAAACGATGATTAAAGCAAGTAAAAACGATCGACTGGTTTCATCTGTGGGTTATTTAATCGACAAGGGAATTAGGCTAATGAGTCAAAAAGGTTAATTAGCTAGCTGTGGAAATTTTGAATTGACTTTTGTTTTTTAAAATTGATAGCAGGGTAGGGTAATTTAAGGTTAATATAGTAGGGGTAGAGTAGCGCTGGGTTTTGTAGGGTACGTTAGGGTAGGGTAGAGTAGGGTAGTTTAGGGTTAATATAGTAGAGGTAAAGTAGGGCTGGGTATTGTAGGGTAGGGTAGGGTAGGGTAGGGTAGGGTAGGGTAAGGTAGGGTAGGGTAGGGTAGGGTAGGGTAGGGTAGGGTAGGGTAGGGTAGGGTAGGGTAGGGTAGGGTAGGGTAGGGTAGGGTAGGGTAGGGTAGGGTAGGGTAGGGTAGAGTAGGGTATGGTAGGGTAGGGTAAAGTAGGGTAGGGTAGGGTAGGGTAGGGTACGGTACGGTACGGTACGGTACGGTACGGTACGGTACGGTACGGTACGGTACGGTAGAATAGAATGAATAGAATGGCTAAAACTTTGTGTAGAACACATTGTAGCTTGTTTCAGAATGTCAGACACTACTTCGACTGATCACAGTAACTCAAGTTTACTGTTCAAAACGTCTTCAATCAAATCACATGAGGATGTTGAAGCAACTGTGACTTTGAAACAACTGTCATTACTGACTAGAATTATTTATGTTATCATAAAAATTACATCAATATTATTATTTCCTCTTCTATGGCCACTTCTGTTAAAGGTAAGTGAACGTTTCTTGGTTGGTATATGTTAGTAAAGTACAGTAAATCTAAAGTAAGATACAAAAAGGAATGGCTTGTGATTTGATAAGGCTTTACTTAGTCAAACCTGAGGTCAGAGCAAGGCTAAAGTCAACCCAAAGCTAAACACAATTAACGCTTGAGCAACATTAAGCTTAAAGTAATACTAAAGCCAGGGCAAGTGCTAAATTTTTAAATTTAGGCTATAAAGCCAAATCACAAGGGAGTGTTATATAGCAAGAACAACACCGCAGTACTTAAACCTGGAGTTCACTTCGTACTGCCTTTTGTAGAAAGCTTAGTAGTTCTAAACGTAGAGAAACAATCACATCAAATTGACAATTTACAGGTAAAGTTTATATAATATTTCCAATGATATATCAAAGTTTTTATCATTATCTGTTACTTTCGAGCTTTAGTTTGGGCTCTAGGGCCTTCTCTTGAGCTGATGGTCCTCAGGCACACGGGTGCTGGCTCGGCTTTTTAAATTTTTATTTGTCCGGCCTAGCCTTTTCCAGAACAAGACCGGGCTAGTAAGCACACTTTCAGTTCTAGTGTACCAGCCCTTCCCTTTAGACTTACGTTACGCGCCCAACAATACGTTTTTACCACATCTTTTTTCAGTTATACACTTCAGATCTGTACCAACTATCTGTATCCCTAAAATATGATCAAAAGATAGTCAATGTAGAAAGATATTCCTTCAAAAAGGCTGAAGATCACATTATTTTACTGATCAGAGCCTGTATATCAGAAGAAACCTGCCAGAACACGATCAAGAACCTGGTAATCATTGAAAAGAAGGTGAATAAGATGATAAAACAAGCTGATTCAGTCTCTGGAGTTAGAGTTTCAAACTTTGTTGTCATAAGAATTGATGTAATTGAGCTTTTAAACCTGAATGTCAAAGAAGAAGCGGCAGAAATCAGTTGGGAAGACGAGGAAAAGTTGTGTGAAGAAGCCAAGAAAGCCGCTGAACTACTGGATCACAACCCAATGGCGCTACAGCTGAGGATTCTGAGGTCCGTGGAGCAGAATGGGTAAGGTTTTAGCTTTTAGTAACGCCTGAGGGGATGGGTAGTGCGGGTGGTTTAATTCTGAAAGGAAAGTGAAAAAAAAGTAATCAACAGGGGGACCAAATTCAAACTTATTTGGAAAAAAAAAATTATTATTATTTAAAAATTTTTATTTTTAAGGAATGCCATTGTCAAGTTTTTCTATTTTTATAGCCGGGGGGGGATTCATTTAAGATAGAGAAGTGACGTTTGTGTTTTCTTTACCTAATTTCTCGATTTTACCATGATTTTTACAAATTTTGAACTTTTTGATCAAAAAATCAAAATATTTTTTAAATTATTTGAAAATTTCATGATTTTCAATTTAAAAAATTCATTTTCAATTGACTCGACCTCATTTTGCATGGGCAAAGCCATAAAACAAGCTTTCGAAAGCGTGGCTGAGTGGTCTAGTGGTATGATTCTCGCTTCGGGTGCGAGAGGCCCCGGTTTCGATTACCGGCTCAGCCCAAACCCTTTTGGCCGGATTTCTTTTGGAAATCTAGCTTTAAAACTTTAAAAAATATGTCTTATGCATATAAAAATGCTATTGTTTAAGTTTTTTGCTATTTTTTAAAATTATTCTTTTTAAATTAAAAAAAATGAAGTTTTAAAAAATTTTTTAAATTTTAAATTTGCAAAACTTTTTTTTAGAAAGCAAAACTACAATTTGGTAATGCCAATGACAGCAAACCAACCAGAAGTTTATGGTCATCAAACCGCGCATTCGATAATTGGCGATTTTACCAGGCGATCTTCCTATAGGTATCAACGGATATACATGAGCCCACCTCATACTGATCCTATTTATGACAGAATAGTATGATATTCGTAAAATAATAAACATATATTATTAAAATGCTTTTATAATATTGGGTTTTATTGGGGGAACGTATTTTAAGTAGCTATTTGTCGTTCTGGAACGCTATGAGGGTCCTGCGAACTGCGGAGCAGCGGGCGCGAGTCGGGAAAATAAAGAATATTTTTCGAAACAAATTTTTGGACAAAATTTTGTTTTTATCAGTTAAAAAAAGTAAAAAGAAGTTTTACTTGAATGTAGACTTGTTTATCTTCTTCTTCTGATATTATTTTAGGTATTCCTTTCTGAATTCCGCTTGTTTGAAAGGATTTAACTTGATTTAGCTTATGTTATGTTAGCTTTGCTATTCAACGTGTTTTTCATGTTTCTTCGTGTAAATTTGAAGTAATATTTTAATTCCAAACATTATAGGGTAAGTTAAGATGGCAAGGAAGGCTATAGAATTGGCTACAATTCTAATAGACCGCAATGAAACAGCGAATGAATCACCTTTGACTAACGTTAACTTTGAGACGGACTTCGAGTCTTCATTGATAATTTCTGACCTTCTCCTTAGTCGTAAAGTAAGAAAATATATATTAGAAGCTTACTAACTTAGATTTTATCACAATCCACAGATCAATATTCGGTGGTAACGTTCGGATCAACAGGAATTTCGACAGTTCGAGACTTCGGAACGGTAGACTTCAAAGCATTGGAAGAGTTGAAGGAAATCAAGCCTGGAGTGGAATATGACACATCTTGTAGGTTCTTTTTTATGTGTTTTTTGGTTTTTAGGTTTAAGAGATGGAGGCAAAAGAAAGCTAAAAGGGTGTGTAAATGGCATGGATAATATAAATTTAGTTTTATCTTCATTCTGACGGTGTGTAGTGTTTTCTTTTTGTAGAAAAAATAATGAAGATTTTTACAGTTTATTTTGTAGCAAAAAAGATTTAAGGTCTAAAAAAATAAAAAGAAAGATAGTGTTTTTCAATACCTGGTGTTAAGTGTAATATAAATTTAAGCATAACTTTTGTTTCCTATATTAAATACAATTGAACTTTTGAAATAGGAATAAAAAAGGAACATCCTGCTTATGATAAGGTTACCAATTTAAAATTTTGACAAAAAATTATGTAACAGTTTAAATTTTGATTTGAGTATATCTGTTTACATTGTTGTTATATCGTGCTGAACTAGTGTTTAATAGGAGCGTTTTAAGAGTATTTTGTTGTAGTTAAAACCTTTTCAATAATTTTAACGTATATTTTGAAAAAAAAACTGATTTTTTGATATTAATCTTCATATCAAGCTAATATATTTTTAGTTGTAACAGCTATCCAGCAAGCGTTAACTGGATTTGATCAGTTCACCAGGGATGCTCTAAAGAAAAAGATTGCTGGAAGGACGATTTTGCTGCTCAGTAACTTGAAAAGCGCAGATGAAAAGGATCTTACCAACAAAAATTCCCTAAAGTTGGCTAGTATGCTGTCCAAAGAGCATGTAGACCTGATTATTGGGTATGATTTTAACATTTTTATGTTTTGATTTTTAGAAAAGAGAGTGGAGAATGTATTTGAATACAAAAGATCATGTTAAAGCTGCGGAATCACATTGAAAACAGCTAAAATGATATTGTTTTAGGTCTCCAGATATTCTTTTGGAAGACAAGAGCTCTGCCGCGTTTCAATTCATTCAAACTTTGGCTAGCCAAGCGTCGGTTCAATGGTTATCATTCTCCGAATGTTATACTAGGTTCGAGGACTTTAATCCAAGACAAACTCAGCCAAGAGGTCAGCCGTTTGAGCTTGAACTAGGACCTGAGGTCAAGGTGAAGGTTCAGATGTATGTGAAGAACACGAATCTGAAACAGCAGTGGAAATATGACATTTGTGATAGTAGGGGCAAACAGGTAGGTATTTTTTACAAATATTTTTGTTTTGGCATGGGTAGAGCTTTTAAAAAAGTAGGGCAGGGTAGAAAAATTTTTTTGATTTTTTTTAGTTCACAAAGCATTTCCATTTCAAAACCAACCCAGATGTGAAGGTATCAGCGGCTGAACTAGACAATATGCCAGACGAGATGATAAAAGATGGCACTCTTATCAAATCAATGCAAGGCCGAGTCATTGAAAAGCGAAATTTGATCAAAGGCTACAGATATGGCAAGGATTACATACCGGTGACCGACCTTGACAGAGAAGACTTCGTACCTAAACCGGAGACAAAACAGCTCAAGCTGATTCAGTTTTCACCAAAAGAAAATGTAAGACAATATTTTTTATATTAAGCTGTGGTATAAGGAAAAATGAAGTTAATCTTAATGGTTTTTCTACTGAAAATGGCTTCATCTCTCCGTTTGACACGGTTTTTTTTTATTTTTAGGTAACATTTTGTGCCTAAAATGAAATCAACGTCTATTTCAGAACATTTTCTCACAAAATAACATTAAAATGACATTGTTTAAAGCCCGAAAAGTTTAAAAAATAAAAAAAATTGTTTTAGATCCTACCTCAATACCTAATGAAAGAAGCTCGCTATTTCCTGCCATACCCAGAAACCGAAGCTAGCCAAAAGATTTTAATGGAAATGGCAAACGATTTGATAGCGAAAAAATTGGTTATGTTGTGTAGATACGCGTACAGTGCAGCCGCTCACCCAAAAGTCGCCTGTTTGTTACCTAAAATCAGCAAAACTGGTGTTCCGGTGGGTTTTTTTGTTTCTTCAACTTAAGTTTATAATTTTAAGGACGGCCTTTATGATTTTTGATATTAAAATGGCGTTTTGAGTATCTGGAAATGACTTATTGTTTAATTTTTTTTTGATTTTTAGGTATTTATTCACTACATCCTGCCCTTTGGCGATGAATGCCGGAATTTTGAGTTTCCGCAACTGGAAGACAATGTCGAACTTTTGTCAGGTATTGTTTGTTGATTTTGAATATGAAAAATGCTCTTTTTGATAAGAAAAAGGGGAAAAATTGAATTTTTTGGGGGAAAATGGCAAAATTTTGGGATTTTTTCTAATTTTTTGCGGGGTTTTTGAATGTTTGTTGCTATTTTTTATGTTTATGTTGACAAACTTGATCTGAAACGTAAAGGAAAATGCTTTACAGATTACCAACAAGACGCCATGGACGATTTCGTGGACAACATGATGCTAAAATCGACCGATTTCAAGCTGAAAATCCTACCAGAACCCAAGTTTATGCACGAGTGCGAACTCCTAAAGCATAAAGCCCTGAATCCGAACGTGCCATTGCCAGGAACGGTGGATTTGAAAAAGTCGATTCGTCATCTATCCCGACCAGAAGCTGAAACGGAACAAGTCGTGGATTCCATCATGAACTTGGCTGATGCTTTTCCACTTCAAATTGATCCGAATACCAAATCGACTCACTTTATCGGCCGAACCTTGGGCCAACAACTGCCTATGGAGATCCTGGAGCAGGTGAAGAAACAAGAATGATTGGTGGTACTTGATTTTCAAGTATAATATCGAGTTTTTGGCGAATATTATCAATTTATTGGCTGTGAACTCGAGTTTTCATGTTTAATATCGTCGGTTTTTCGGCTATGATATCTAACTCACAATGTAAATATTTAAATGATGTCTAACCTTCAATGTAAATACACATGTAATAGATAGTATGACTGGAAACTTTTGATAACAGGGGACTTATCAGCTTTTGGAATATAAAATTTTATTAAAATATATTAAACAGTGCATCAAATACTGTTAGAAAAGCCTAAAGTAATATAAAACAACCCGTTTAAGGGTTGTTTTATAAGTGAACTCAATAATGATAATAAAAAGAAACAGAGATCTTAAATAATGTACCGGCAAAACAGGCTTAATACAAAATATCAAAGGAACAAGCCTACGATAATATACAAATTAACAACGACCTAAGAGTATAACAAACGAACAACAACCTAAACTAATATGAGACTGTAACAACAACCTAAAATAATATAATATTATAACAACGGCCTAAAATAACAAATAATCTACAACAATTCCGGTGAGACATAGTCAAAGTCATAAAAATCTTCTGAGTCATAGCATTGGCCTAACAATTGTAAGTTCTCTTTATTATTGGCACAATACGCACGATCCATGACCTTAACTTTGAATGGTGCACACATTGTTTGTTTTTCCAAGGCTTCAAAGTCGATAAAGTTGAATAATTTGAGGCCTTTAAGTTGTGCCAGACCGCCAGCACGCTTTTCTGGGTCCTTGACTAGCAACTTCTTTAGCAGCTCTGTCAAGCCTTGATTACATTTGGGGAGTTTGATTGGGTTTTGAACTATCTATAATGTAATCGTATAGGTTTTGGTCGTGAAAGTTTGATTTTTTTGGTAGAGTGGGTAGAGCTAGATACGGATAGAGCTTGTTTTCTCTTCACTACTTACATTTCTCTCAAAGTCTTCATCGTCATGGTCTATCATTGCTCGTCCAGCGGCCATGAAGAACACACAAGCGCCCAAAGCCCACCAATCCACCATATGTGTGTATCCTTTGCGCAAAAACACTTCTGGAGCCATGTATTCCGGGGTTCCAATAAGCGAATGCATCTTCATATCACCATCTTTTGGCAAAAACTTGGCACCTCCAAAGTCGACAAGCTTAACATAGCCATCGCAATTCAATATGATGTTTTCTGTCTTCAAATCACGGTGACATACAGAAGCCGAATGCAGGTAGTCGACTGCCATTATTAGTTGAGCTGATATGAAAGCGACCATTTTGGGCGGAAGACGAGCGTTCTGGGTGATAATGTCGAATAAGTCACAGCCTTCGACGTGTTCCATCACCATATGAATCATATTATTGGTGTGGAAGACGTAGAAGAGCCGGACGACATGTGGGTTGTTCAAACTTTGTAGCGTGTCTATTTCATCCATTATGGCATGTGGGTTTTGGTTTTCTTCATCTTCTTCACGCTGCTTTTCAATGTACTTCATTGCATACCTCGTTCCTTTGTCGATGCCTTGTGTTTTTATGACTAATGATACCTGAAAGTATGATAAAATGAGATAATGGTACGATGATTAAGGCTTGTTAAAGGTAGGGGAGGGCAGGGTAGGTAGGGTATAGTAGAGTACAGTAGAGTATAGCAGAGTAGGGCAGGGACTAAAACTTATGAATATAAAGGATGAGTAAGTTAGGGACAAGCAAACGTGCTTCTCGTAGACCTGTAAAGGGGCCGGGCTTGGATTTTGGCCAGGGCCCTTGGACTCACATAAGCTGGCTCGGCCTTTTTAAAATTTACTTCTGCCCGGGCCGGGTCTAGTGGATCCTCCCCTTTCAGGTCTAGTTTCTCAAGTAAGCTAAAGACAAAAAGAGGTCTGACGTATAAATAGGACTAACAATTGTAACTTTCCTTTGTAAAGAACAACAGTTGTTAGTTAAGCCAAGGAAAAAGCCAAAAGTGGTAAAAAAAAGTTGATGTAGGTATACATTAAGTGCCGACATAAAGAACCCGCCATAATTTGCCTGTCCTGTAAAAAATGGCGGGTTCTTTATGTCGGAACCTAATATTCTAAATATAGCTAGAGTAGCCTCAATAAACTAAAGATTTGGTGAATTGGGTATTACGCTGGTTTTGAAGTTATACATGAGAAAGAGGCCTGCCCGGCTTTGAGCAAAGTTTAGATCGGGCTGGGCTTGAAAAACCGTTTCTCATGTCTATTTGAAGTAGGACAGTGCGTTTAAAAGCCTTGACCTGTAAGTTTTTTTCGTCACATCGGCTATTTTGCTTCGTATAGGTACGGGTAACAAAGTACCCATACCTATACGAAGCAAAATACAAAATTTACTACAATAACAACCAAAACTTACAAATCCAAACGATCCTTCGCCAATAAACTTGACGTGCTCGAATTGTGACACTGGGGCAACAGTTGGGGCCATTTTAAGAAATTCGAACAGTGTTTTAACCCAGTAGAAGATGTAAAAGTAAAGTTGGATAAACATAAGTTTAATAAAAAGCCTGATCAAAAATGGCGTTATTTATTTTATTCTGCACACAAATTGAGGCGTATGCGAAAGGACAACTGACAGTATAGGTTGCATAAGGTTTCGTAGGTAGCCGGAGGGTAGAATGCATAAGGTTTCGTAGGTAGTTGGCGGGTAGGGGGCTTGTTTTAGGTAATACAGTGTGTTTCAAGAAATTTGTAACTTTTTAAAAATTTATTGCTTACTAGGGGATTGCACCAAGTATCCCTCGGCTTTTTGAACGAGACCTATACAGGGTGCGTAAAAAGTGGTGTTACCAAACTTTACCGGTCGTTTTCTCTATGTTGCGGTTAAATTATTTAAAATTTTTTATTTTGTCTTATAGGATGAAAGAGCATAAAAAGTTACCGGGAAAACAATTTTCAAAAACTGCTAAATGGCCTTGGCTAGCCAGTAACAGTACGCTCTATATCCTTACCTGTTTAAAAGGTATAGTTTTAAGTTCGAAAAATTATATTTTTTGATAATTATTGTTTTTCTAAAAGTGTCTAAAAGCAAAAAATATGGCTTAAAAAATATTTTTTTAATCAAAATATTTTTTGGCTAGCCAATACTTCTTGTAATAATTGCTGTGCGCCAAAAGGAAACCGACGGGATTCGAACTCAACTCCTTCTGCACTCCAGACTAACTTCTTAACCACTCGACCACACTGGATTAAAGCTCCAACGTATTCGTTTTGCCCAAGACGAATCAGAAAGGTCAAATAGATACCCGTACCCTACTTTACCCTACCCTTCTCTACTCTCCCCTACCATACCCCGACTCCTTTGCTTTGAGTGGGGCACAGAATTATTTGAACAACCAAATAATTTGTTAAAAATCAATTTTTCAGATAGGCTACCATTCAAAACCAACCGCAATCTAGTCAGGAATCTTTACAAACTTCTACTGATTACTTCGCTACTACTTGTACTAACCTATGTGTTTCTCTACCTACTGATAAACAAACCCTCTTCAGCGGACTTATTCACAAAAATGATTGCGAAACCGTCAGCCAAGAAGAGCGACTACTTTATTCGACCGGTCGGAACACAGGATTTGAAATGTGATTGGGTTATGGACGGTGAACATGATCAATATGTTAAACAGTTAGCTGAAAAGAGGTATGGATTGGTATTGTAGGTAAAAATTAGGGGTTTGAGTAGGTATTGTTTGGTGCTTTAGGTAACATTTAGCATTTAAATAGGTATAGCTCAGTATTTTAGGTAACATTTAGTCTTTTAGGCCTTCTAACAGCCTTTTCTATACCAAAACTTCACTGTAATACCTACTTACCGCCCTATAACATCAATACCTCTAAAGAAAGCCCCATTCCAGATACCGAATCGAGGACCCCGACTCGCTAGACGACCTCCCAATGGACTGCCAATCCATAAAAGCCAGACATCATTTCCCGGACCAGCCCTCCTCTCCATTCGAAGCCGACTTCCCGTACGCTGTAGCCAGGAACGTGTACAAGGACTACTACTACCTGGAGCTGGTCCTGGCCGCCACCTACCAACCCCAAAACTGCTACTGTTACGCCATCGACCGGTCGGCCGACCACTTGTTCCGGGCCCGGCTGAAGGCGTTGGCCAAATGTTTGCCGAACGTGATCGTGGCCACCGAGTACCGTGACATGGACAGTGCTGGCCATCGAATGGACCTGGCTCACATCGACTGTTTGAACGTGCTGAGGAACGGCACGATGAAGTGGAAGTATGTTCAGCTGTTGCAGGTGGTTTTTAGTATTAAGAGGGGTGGTTTTGAAGTAGGGTAGGATAGGGTAAAGAAGGGTAGTGTAAGGTAGGGTAGTTAAAAATGTCATACTTTCAGAATCATGACTTCCCAACCAAGACCAATTATGAAATGGTGGCGATCATGAGGTGGCTGAACGGCTCAAATGCTGTCGATGTTGGCAAAGAGTGTGGCAGACTCAATAAGGATTTGGATTGGACCTTGCAGAGCTTGGGAATCTTTAGGAATAGTAAGTTTTTTTTTGTAAAGAAAGTTTTTGCCATTTTCTGATTTGTAAAAAAAGTTCTTGCCATTTTCTGACTTGTGAAGAAAGTTCTTGCCATTTTCTGATTTGTAAAGAAAGTTCTTGCTATTTTTGCTTTGTAAAGAAAGTTCTTGCCATTTTTTGTTTTGTAAAGAAAGTTTTTGCCATTTTTTGATTTGTAAGGAAAGTTATTGCCATTTTTTGTTTTGTAAAGAAAGTTTTTGCCATTTTTTGTTTTGTAAAGAAAGTTCTTGCCATTTTCTGATTTGTAAAGAAAGTTCTTGCTATTTTTGCTTTGTAAAGAAAGTTATTGCCATTTTTTGTTTTGTAAAGAAAGTTTTTGCCATTTTTTGTTTTGTAAAGAAAGTTCTTGCCATTTTCCACATAAAAAACGTACTTTATACCTATATTAAACTAGTTCAGCTTCAAAACTAGACCAAATCTTAAAAACCTGGAACTCCACTTTGCCTCCAAGAATCACGTTCGCCACAGGCTACAATGAGGTGACGATAAGTCGAGAAGCCGCTGACTACATCCTCACCGAACTCAACTTAACTAAGCTCATTGATCAGTTTGATGATCCGAAGATCTATGGCGTTGATGAGTTCGCCTTCACAACGATATTATCCATGGAGCTGCTGGGTATACCAGGCAGTTTCACTCAGCATTGTCTTGAAAAGGTACGGGAAACAATGTCTATCACAAGGTATACCAATTGGATCAATCATACCCAGTGCAACACCGGCTATTATCGACATACCATCTGTATTCATGGTGTGGAAGACCTACGACCGGTGGTGAACAATGTGAAGGAGCTGTATATCAATAAGTTGTTGCCGGAGTTTGACTTTAATGGCGTGGTATGTTGGCTTGAAGTACTGTATAATAGGACGTACTTGGAGGAGAGGACGGTGAAGGGGTTGGATCAGAAGTATTATCAAGGATTGGCTCATGTAAGTGTAGTTACATGGTAAAAGTGGGAATGAAGAAGGTAGGGTTAGGTTGATGATAGGCTTGGGTAGGTATAGGGATGGGTAAAGGCTAGGCTTGGGTAGGTATAAGGCTGGGCAGAAGCTAGGTATAGGTAGGTATAAGGCTAGGTAGAAGCTTGGTATAGGGTTGGATAAACGATAGGCTTAGATAGGTATAGGTTAGGTAAAGACTAGGCTTGTACTAGGATAAGGCTGTTAGAGGCTAGGACTCAGATAGCTATAGGGCAGGGCAGAGGCTTGGTTTGGATAGGTATAGAGCTTGATAAATGGCTAGAGTAAGGCTAGAATCGTGTAGGTATTGGGCTGGGTAGAGGCTAGACCTGGGCTCTTATAGGGATGGGTAGAGGCTAGGCTTACGTTGGTATAGGGCTGAGTGGAGGTTATACTCGGACTGGGATAAGGTTGGTAGAGGCTAGGCTTGTGATAGGTACAGGGCTTTATAAAGAGTTAGGTTAAGTCTAGAATTTGATAAGTATAGGACTAGCTAGAGACTAGGCTTGGGTAGGCAAAGGGATCAGGCAGAGACTAGAGACACTGTAAAGCAAGCTATGGCAGGTTAGTCACGGTAGTATTGATATAGAAATGGGTTATCTATGTTATATTAGGTGCCGACATAAAGAACCCGCCATACTTTGCCTTAATTTCCTGTAAAGAATGGCGGGTTCTTTATGTCGGCACCTAATATTAGGGTAGAGAGCAATGTGACAGGAATTTCAATGTTGAAAACATCATTTCAGGTCCGATACCAAGCCTTAAAAGACGAAAATGGTCAAGTTCCAGCCGAAAAACTAGCCAATTTCTCCTGTACTGCATGACAAATGAATGGTAACCGTTTAATAACGATATAAATATTGACTTTTATCTACGTAATCTTTTGGTAGGGCGGGTAGGGTAGGGTTAGGGTAGGGTAGGGTATTTTAGGGTATTATAGGGTAGGTCTATCAAGTTTTTATAAATAAAATTTTAATTAAACTATAAATTACATGGTTATATTAACATACAAAACAAAGTACAACAATGTACACAAGATTAAGCTCAATCATAGCACCTCACGTATTAGATGCCGACATAAAGAACCCGCCACATTTTGCCTGTAATTTCCTGTAAAAAATGGCGGGTTCTTTATGTCGGCACCTAATATGCCATTTAGAATGTGACTATAGCCTAAGCAGCATCCGGATGCTTGGCCAGATAGTCCTGTCGAGCCTTTTCCAATTCGGCTTCTAATGAAATACCGTACTTTTGAGCGTGCTGATCTAACAAATCGTTGTATTGTTTGTAGGCTTTCTGGACCTGAGCTGGCTGGCCAGCGACAAGTTCGTCAACTAAAGCTCTTCGTTCTTTTGGGGGTAGATCGCCACGGGATAGGAGTTCTAACATGGCCTGGAATGGTTTTAATAATATTGTTTTTTGTTTTGTAAAGAAAGTTCTTGCTATTTTTTGTTTTGTAAAGAAAGTTCTTGCTATTTTTTGTTTGTAAAGAAAGTTCTTGCTATTTTTTGTTTGTAAAGAAAGTTCTTGTCATTTTATGTTTTGTAAAGAAAGTTCTTGCCATTTTTAGCCCTGTAAAGAAAGTTTTTGCCTTTTGGATTTTCATCGTATAAAATGTCTCCCGCAGCCTGCAGACGCCATTTTTAATAATACAATGCCAATTTTATGTTCGTTGCGGGACCTGAGCTGCGCCTCTATGACGTTAGTTTGGGGCTCGGCTTTTGGGTCCACATGTGCCGGCTTGACTGCCTTTACATTCGCTTTGGGGCAGGGCAGGACAAGAAGTGATAGGGCACGACAAGGCAGCCTGGCTCAAACTTAATCCTCTTCAAGTTGGAGCCTGGCCGGGCCTAGTAGGCTCTGTTTCGTGCCTAATAGGAACGGGGCAGGGGTAAATTTTTTGTAAAAGTAGGGGTGGGGACTAACTTCAAGTTTTTACAAAAAAAAATTGTCAAATTTGTTGGGGGGGGAGAAAAATAAAAATGAAGGGGGGGGAGAAAAATAAAAATGAAAGGGGGGGGGAGAAATATAAGAAAAAAATTTTAAGCTTTGCTTACCAACTTCCCTTCATCTGTAGCACCTTTCATGAAAATAGGCAACGGAATCTCTTTGGCCACGACCTGTCCGACCAACATGACACACAATACGACACCAATCACGGTTTTCATTGTCAAATTTACAAAATATGCCAAAATATAACGATACCAAATGACAATGTTAAACTGACGAAATGACAAACTATAGCTATATCATGTCCAATTTATAGAACATACGACAATATGTTTGCTCAACTGACAACGTCCACATCCATTGTGCGTTTCGTATCCCGATTCTATTATTAATTTGAACATATTTGAACACGAATGTTCTCGTCTGACGCAAACACTGCTGGAAGGCAAGATTTGCAAAACTGGTTTTTGAAATTAAAAAAAAAATTTTTTATTAGGTGCCGACATAAAGAACCTGCCAAACTTTGCCTGTAATTTCCTATAAAAAATGGCGGGTTCTTTATGTCGACACCTAATAATTTTAAATTTTAAAACATTATTTTGTACACCTACCTTAACCATAGCTCAAGCCTAACGTGAGATTGAGCTTTGACCTTAAGGTTAGCCTGAGGCTTAGCTGAAACTTAAGCCCAAGCCTGAGTCTGAACCTCAACCTGCTCATGAGTTTGAATTTTGAGCCTTGAGTTTAAGCCGGAACCTAAGCTTTGATCTCATCTTGAGCCTAAATCTAAGCTTTAGTTTTGAGCCTGACCTTGAGCTTGAGCCTAATGTTAAGTCTAAGCTTTAGCTTGACCTTGAGTGTAAGCCTAAACCTTAACTTGACCTTGAGCTTGAGCTTGTGACTGAGTATGAACTAAAGCCCCGACCTGAGCTTAAATTTAAAATTGGGCTTTAAGCTTAAGCCTGTGCATGTGCCTAACCTTCAGCTTGAGCCCAATGTCTTGCCTCGCCGTTGCCTTGCCTTGCCTTGCCTTGCCTTGCCTTGCCTTGCCTTGCCTTGCCTTGCCTTGCCTTGCCTTGCCTTGCCTTGCCTTGCCTTGCCTTGCCTTGCCTTGCCTTGCCTTGCCTTGCCTTGCCTTGCCTTGCCTTGCCTTGCCTTGCCTTGCCTTGCCTTGCCTTGCCTTGCCTTGCCTTGCCTTGCCTTGCCTTGCCTTGCCTTGCCTTGCCTTGCCTTGCCTTGCCTTGCCTTGCCTTGCCTTGCCTTGCCTTGCCTTGTCTTGCCTTGCCTTGCCTTGCCTTGACTTGACTTGCCTTGCCTTGTCTTTTCTAGCCTTGCCTTGCCTTCAACTACAAGGCACGCCATGTTAACATCAACCTTGATATACGGTTACCTTTGATCTGAAATGCCAATAACCTTGTTTAGCGGGTTCGAAATCTTTTTAATTCGATTCGAAATCCCGTTTCAAAGCTAGAATTTCTTGTTTTTGGTTGCGTCAGCTCACGAGAAATACACGTAATCATTCATCTGTTATCAATCAGTGAGTTTTTTTTAATCATTGTTGATGAGTTTTAGTATGTTAAGGTAGTAAAAGTTTATGTTTTTTAAAATCTACAGTAGGAATGTTTTTATGCTTTTTTCTTCGCCCTCTCCTATCCTACTCAATCCTAATATACTCTACTCTGTATTACCATACCCTTCCAAACCGCACCCCAATATACCCTGCGTTCTAGCGTATTCTGTCCTACTCTAACTTACCATATCCTTCAATATCTCCACTGTAAACTAGCCTGTTTCTATCGTGTCACACCAACCACCCATTACTTTTCATTCTTTACCCCTCTTTACATTATATTAGGCGCCGACATAAAAAACCCGCCATTTTTTACAGGGAATCACAGTAAAAGTACGGCGGGTTCTTTATGTCGGCACCTAATAACTTTATATCAGCACCTAATAAACCTGCAAAATTACCCTAGCCCTAGCCATGCCCTAACTATGTCGTACCTTTTCTCTATGTTTTCCCTACCTGAATAAGCCTACGAAAAATGTTTGTACCATATCACTGATAACGTCTTTTTTATGTGGTTCTTCCCTAAACCAACCTTAGCTTTACCTAAACCTACCCTACTGTACCCAAAACAGTCTTAATATTAAGATTTTTTAAAAAATAATATTTTTGCTTTTTAGAACGATGGGCTTAACAAGATTCACTCAAAACGGCCAAATTATCAATTTACGAGACAACCGGTTGGCAGCAGAATGCTTAAGAATTAATGGATTGGTATATCTTTCAATATTTTTAAATTAATTTTTTAGTACATTACATAGGCACAGAATTAAGTAAACAAAAAACAAATTTTTTTTTAAATTTAAAACTAGCGTTTTGAATAAATTTAGCAATTTAAAACTTTTTTAAAATTGTAGTTTTTCAGTTATCACAAGCAGTTGAACGTCTGATTATTCTCGGCATGAAAGTCGAGGCCAGTGACTATGAGAACACTAAAAAGCTAGTAGAACAGTACAATGTAAGTAACACTTCTTAGTCCTAACCTAATTTTTAACTCTAAGTTAAGCGCTATCCTAAGCTTTAGCTTCAGCCCTAGCCTAAGCCCTAACCTAAGCCATAGCCTAAGCCTAGCCTAGCCTAGCCTAGCCTAGCCTAAGTCTAAGCCTAAGCCTAGCCTAAGCCTAGCCCAGAACCTTATTCCTAGCCACAGCCTTCGTTCTAGCCCGACTGCTAGCCTAACCCTAGCCTAAGTCTCTGCTTAAGCCCAAGCCATAGTTTTATACCTAACCTATGCCTTAGCCTTATTAGCTGTAGTCTTAGTTGTAGCTCTAACTCTAACCTAAGTCGTAGCTTAAGCTAAAGCTCTAGCCTAAGCTTTAGCTCTAGTCCTAGCCCTAGCTGACTTTTTAGCCTTAGCTTTAGTCTTAGTTCTAGTTATAGCCTAAACTCTAGCTCTAACCTTAGACTAAGTTTCAGCACTAGTCCAAGTGCTAGCCTTAGCCAATTTTAAAATTTAAATTTAAAAAATTCTAGTCCTTAATCTGGCCCAACATCTCCGAATGCCACACCTGCCTAAAGCCACTTGCCACTTCAATTCGTGCCTCCATCGACGAATGTCAGGTCAGCGACTCGAGGTTGACGAAGCTGCTCGAACTGAACAGGTTTCAATTGGAGGCGCGTCAAATTACGGATGAACTGATTGAAAAGATTGGCAGAGAGCTGGAAATAGCGTTGGAAGTGAAGAGACGGGCCAGAGTCATCGACGGGATTCAGATAGATCCGGAAAAGATGATCGAGCTTCAGACGTACAAAAACTCGATTTCAAAGTGGCAGCTTTAAGTTATTCATGTACATAACTTACATTACATACTACATTACATACACTACATTACATACACTATATTTTGATTTATTTGCTGTATGTATATAAAGTTAGGCTACTCTGCTGTTGTCCTACTTTACTCTATTCTACCCCTACTGTCTTAATAATTAAATATTAAGCGCCGACATAAAGAACCCGCCATACTTTACATGTAATTTCCTGCAAAAAATGGCGGGTTCTTTATGTCGGCACTTACTATTAGGTTGTTCACTTAATTCTGCGCTCTTTCTCAAAGCTAATTTGTAGGGTACGGGGGCGCAGAATTATGTGAACAACCTAAACTCTGCTGCATATGTATATAAAGTTATATATATTTGCTAGAGCGTGGCTCTTATCAGTAAAGTCGTCTACTATAATATAACAAAAATCGTAATACCCTGCCGTTTTCATACACAAAATATTAAAATCAGTATATAAAGTTATATATTTATATCTTTTGTAAAGGTTTCTATTCATTTGTCATGCAGTACAGGAGAAATTGGCTAGTTTCTCGGCTGGAACTTGACCATTTTCGTCTTTCAAGGCTTGGTATCGGACCTGAAATGGCGTTTTTAACATTGAAATGTCTGTCACATACCTTGTTCATTATTTTATTATACCCTAATTAACTTATCTTAACATCGATGGATGACCTACCATACCTTGCTTTACAGCATTCTTTCTACCCAAGAGTAGCTTCCACAGGGCCTTATTACTGTCCAAGCATAGCCTATACCAAGCCATATACTACCCAAATGCTAGCCTTATCCTAGTCCTATACCTAGCCAAACAAACTCTTATCTTAGCCCTTTATTAAACCTTAAACATAGCTTTCATCCCACCCTATACCTACCAAAGCCAAGCCCTTACCCAGCCCTATACGTGTCTAAGCCTGATCTTTACCCAGTCCTATACCTACCCAATTCAAACTTCTATCCAGCCGTATACCTATCCAAGCCTAACCTCTATCCAGCCCTATACTTATCCAATCCTAGTCCATACCATGCTCTATACCTTTCTAGGTCTAGCTTCTACCCACACACACACAAAGATAACCTAATCATAGCCCTTTATCAAGCCCTATACCTATCCAAGCATAGACTTTACCAAGCCTTATAGCTAATAAACCCACTTTATACTTAGACCAATACCTATCCACCTAGCCTGGGCCTAACCCTGTCTTCTTAGCCCTATACCAACCCAGGTCTAGCATCTACTGAAGCCTACACCTACACAGGCCAAGCCTCAACCCAGCCCTATACCTACATAATTATGCCCTTATTTACCCTCGCTTTTTATCAAGCTCTATACCGATCCAAACCAAGCTACTGTCCTGTCCTATACCTATCTGAGCCTAACCTCTACTAGTTTTATCCCAGTACAAGCCTAGCCTTTACCTAGCCCTATACCTATCTAACCCCAAAGTTTATCCAACCGTATACCTAGCTTCTACCTATCCTTATCCAAGCCTATCCTCGCCCTACCTACCCATCCTTCTACCTACCCAAGCCTATCCTCGACCTAACCCTACCATATTCATTTCATCTTTTATCATGTAAACCAACTTACATGAGCCAACCCTTGATAATGCTTCTGATCCAGCCTCTTCACCGTCCTTTCCTCCAAGTACGTTCTATTGTACAGTACTTCAAGCCAGCATGTCACAGCATTAAAGTCAAAGTCTGGCATCACCTTATTCACATACAACTCCTTGATATTATCCACGATGGGCAATAGATCTTCCACGCCATGAATACAGATGGCATGTCTGAAATGGTGGCTTTTGCACTTTTCCTGATTCAACCAATTCGAGTATCTTGTGATGAAACTGGTCGATTTTCCCTGATTGATACAATGTTGACTGAAGTGGCCTGGTATACCCAGCAGCTCCATAGATAATATCGTGGTGAAGCCGATCTCATCAATGCCATAGGTTTTGTCATTATCGATCTGAGAGAAGAGCTTGGTTAGGTTGAGTTCGGTGAAGATGTAGTCAATGGCTTCTCGACTTATCGTCACCTCATTGTAGCCTTTGGCGAAGGTAATGGACGGAGGGGTGGGAGCGGTCCAGGTTTTTAGGATTTGGTCTAGTTTTGAGCCTGAACAAGGTGAATATAGGTAGGAAAAGTATGTTTTTTGAGTGGAAAATAGCAAGAACTTTCTTTACAAAACAAAAAATGGCTAAAACTTTCTTTACAAAACAACGGCAATAACTTTTTTTACAAAACAAAAAATAGCAAGAACTTTCTTTACAAACGAAATAACTTACTATTTTTGAAGATTTCCATGTTACTCAAGGTCCAGTTCAACTTCTTGTTTACTCTTCCTGGCTCTCTGTTCATCTCGATATCATTCGAACCGTTCAGCCACTTCATGACTGCCACCATTTTATAGTTGGTCTTGGCTGGGAAGTCATGATTCTAGAAACGACATTTTTAATACTCTACCCTACCCTACGCTAACCTACCTTACCTTATCGTACCGTACCCTACCGTACCATATCCTACCCTACCTTACCCTACCCTACCTTATCCTACCCTACCCTACCCTACCCTACCCTACCCTACCCTACCCTACCCTACCCTACCCTACCCTACCCTACCCTACCCTACCCTACCCTACCTTACCCTACCCTACCCTACCCTACCCTACCCTACTCTACCCTACCGTATCCTACTGTACCTTACTATACCTTACTGTACCTTATTCTGTTTTGCCCTAACTTACCCTATCCTACCGTACCCTAAAGTACCCTACCGTCCACTTCATAGTTGGTCTTGGCTGGGAAGTCATGATTCTAGAAATGACATTTTTAATACCCTACCCTACGCTAACCTACCTTACCTTATCGTACCCTACCCTACCCTATCCTACCCTACCCTACTCTACCCTACCTTACCCTACCCTACCCTACCCTACCCTACCTTACCCTACCCTACCCTACCCTACCCTACTCTACCCTACCGTATCCTACTGTACCTTACTATACCTTACTGTACCTTATTCTGTTTTGCCCTAACTTACCCTATCCTACCGTACCCTAAAGTACCCTACCGTATCCTGCCCTACTTTACCCTATCCTACCCTACTTTAAAGTACCCTACCGTATCTACTTTACCCTATCCTACCCTACCTCAAAACCAGCCCTCCTAACCCCCAATAGCACCTTTCCTAGTACTAAAAATCACCCCCCCCGTACCTCCCTAAACCAACCTCAACCTACCTGCAGCAACTGAACATACTTCCACTTCATCGTGCCGTTCCTCAGCACGTTCAAACAGTCGATGTGAGCCAGGTCCATTCGATGGCCAGCACTGTCCATGTCACGGTACTCGGTGGCCACGATCACGTTCGGCAAACATTTGGCCAACGCCTTCAGCCGGGCCCGGAACAAGTGGTCGGCCGACCGGTCGATGGCGTAACAGTAGCAGTTTTGGGGTTGGTAGGTGGCGGCCAGGACCAGCTCCAGGTAGTAGTAGTCCTTGTACACGTTCCTGGCTACAGCGTACGGGAAGTCGGCTTCGAATGGAGAGGAGGGCTGGTCCGGGAAATGATGTCTGGCTTTTATGGATTGGCAGTCCATTGGGAGGTCGTCTAGCGAGTCGGGGTCCTCGATTCGGTATCTGGAATGGGGCTTTCTTTAGAGGTATTGATGTTATTGGGCGGTAAGTAGGTATTACAGTAAAGTTTTGGTATAAACAAGGCTGGTAGGAGACTTGAAAGTCTTAATGTTACCTAAAATACTGAGCTATACCTACTTAAAATGCTAAATGTTACCTAAAACAACAAGCTATACCTACCCAAACCCCTAAATGCTACTTAAAATACTAGGTCGTTCACTTAATTCTGCGCCCCATAACTCAAAAATTTTTTTTAAAAAAGGGGCGCAGAATTAAGTGAACGGTCTAATACCACTCCATACCTCTTTCCAGCCAACTGTTTAACATATTGATCATGTTTACCATCCATAACCCAATCACATCTCAAATCCTGTGTACCGACCGGTCGAATAAAGTAGTCGCTCTTCTTTGGCGACGTTTTCACAATGATTTTTGTGATTGAGTCCCCTGGAGTGTTCTTGGTGATGAGTAGGTAGAGGACACATGAGGTTAGTATCAGAAGTGACAGCGTGATGACTAGAGGTTTGTACTGGTTTTTGGCTTGGATGTGCTTGAGTTTAACTGATGTGACATCTGAAAATTAGATTTTTAGGGTTAGAGCTTTGGGCTAAAGCTTGGATTTGAGCTTAAGCTTAGACACAGGCGTAAGAACAGATATAAGCTTAGGCTTAATCTTAAGTTTTTCTTTTACTGTAAGCTTAAAATTAGGATTAAGCGCTCTACAGACTTAGTTTTAAGCTTTAGTTGTGCTGAAGCGTAACCTCAAGAGTTGCCTTATCCACTAGAGGCATAAACTCAAGCTTAGAGCTAGGCTTAGACATAATCTTAGGCTATAGCTAGGCTTTGGGCTAGGGCTTTAAGCTTAGGCTTAGGATTAGGCTTAGGCTTAGGCTTAGGCTTAGGCTTAGGCTAAAGCTATCGCTAAACTTAGGGCTAGGGCTCTCGGCTAGGGCTCTAGGCTAGGGCTCTGGGCTAGGGCTCTAGGCTAGAGCTCTGGGCTAAGGCTCTGGACTAGGGCTTTGGGCTCTGAGCTAGGATTCTGTGCTAGGGCTAGGGCTCTGAGCTGAGACTCTGGCTAGAAAATACAGTAAATTTAAAGAGCTTTACCTTCTTCTTCGACGTCCAACAAAAATTCCTTTAGCGGATCTCGTCTTGTTTTACCCATTTCGACTTTTTTGAAGGCTACTCACACCTAAATGTACCTAGTG
Organism: Bursaphelenchus okinawaensis; assembly: GCA_904066225.2. Lineage (NCBI taxonomy): Eukaryota > Metazoa > Nematoda > Chromadorea > Rhabditida > Aphelenchoididae > Bursaphelenchus > Bursaphelenchus okinawaensis. The sequence continues at coordinate 9,701,163 of CAJFCW020000002.1, read as the reverse complement.
TAATATAATTTTTCATGTTTCTATACCAAAAATAAGTTTTGTGACAGCGTCATAAGATAATATATAATTTATAAGATGAATATTGTTATTATATCACACAGCTATTACCGTTTTCAACCACAGTTTAGACTTATGGTCTGTTGAAGAAGATTCACACCTTCAGATGTCTAGTGTAATATAAAATTTTATTTCTATACAAGATGGTATTTTCATGACATTTTTTTACAAAAAATCTTAATTTAAAATTCACTTGCTATCATTTTAAAACGCATTTTTAACAATTTTTATAAAATTTATGCCAATACACTCTGTCAAAGACTATTTACGTCTTCAGGTGCCTAGTGTAATATAAATTCTTATTCCTATACTAACCTATGAACCATTTTTAAATGACAAAATATAACTTACAAGACGTAGGTTTGGCGCTCAAGAAGTATAAGACCCAAAAATAAGACCCAACCAATCCTGGAAGTATAAGACCCAACCCATTTTTATTCAAATTTAAAAGTCGCGGAAAATCATTTTGAACAATGAAATTTTGAATTAATCGGTAAGAAAATTGTATGCGTAGATTTTTATTCTGAAAAAAGATCTTACTAATTTCAGCAAACTATTAGACTTATGTTTTGTTGAAGATGACTCACATCTTCGGATGCCTAGTGCAATATAAATTCTCTATTCAATACATATACCTACAGGTGGTTAGTGTGATATAAATTCTTGTTTCTATACAAAATAACAGCTTTATGCCATTTTAAGTTGACGGAGTATATTCTACAAACCGTATATTTTCGTTTTAAAACAAACTTTTCAAATTTTAGATAGGACTTTAGCTCTGCGCTTTGTTAAAGCCTACCTACTCCTACAGGTACCTAGTGTAATATACATTTTTCCCGTTTTTCGTCGTTAAATTACTTTTCCATGGTAATTTCATTAAAAAACATGATTGCAAGTAATTAAAAACATAAAAAATTTTTAAAAAATACAAAACCAAAACAAAAACAGCTGCACTAAGCATATTAATCAAAGCAAGTCCCTTTCCAGGTGAAACAGCACAGTCGCTGTGCTTTGAATGTTAGTCATTTTTGGTAACCAGGACGTTGAAACATTACGTATGCTCATTTTTAAAGGCTAACAACGCCTTTTTTGAAAAACCGAATAAACTCGGTTATCCTTTTGTTCTCGAAATGACAGCAGTTAACACCAAATGTCATCATAAGGACAAATAGTGCAAATAGTAAAATTATGGAAAAAAATTACCTAATTTGAATATTTTTGTGGAAAAGTTGTACTACAGTTATTTCTAAAGCAAAGATATGATTTTCAATGATAAAAGGTGTTTTGGTGACATGTTATACGAAGTAAGATGTTTCATCGCATAACATGTCACTTTCTAGGCAATGTTGTTAAAAATGACAAAAATATAGAAAAGTAGACATCTTACAAGATATAAAAACAACTTTTAGTGTACTTTATCATAAAGAGACAAGCTATACCACCAGATTTCCTCCCGGACCGGACCCAATGCGAGAGTCCGGAACTTGAATTTTGTTTTTCCCGCGCTTTTTTTCTACCGGTCGGATCGGTCCGAAACTTTTCATACCCTCTATTTGGAATGGGTGCTGACCCTTCTAGGTGCTTAGTTTTTTGATGTCTATACTAGTTTTCAAGATATGACTTTGGCGGGAAAAATTAATTCAAAAATCCGGGCCCTCCGGACCACCGGACCCAAAAGGCAACACCGGACCGGACCCAAAAGACAAAACTTAGTACACGACCTAGAATTGAAACAAAAGTGGCTTTAAAAATTTATTTTAAAACATCATAAGATATGATTCGTCTATGATAGCATGCTTGGAAGTGTTTTGTATTGTTTTAAATGTAACACAATGGCTATTTTCCAATTAATTATCATATTTTGATCATCTTTTTGACACTTTGTTTTACATAATTTCAAAAATGTAACAAAAATACTGCTGAATCTGCTTAACACCGAATTTGAACATAATTTACGATTCAGTAACAAGTTATATAAAGAAACATAAACCGCACCTCACGCACCGCACGACTCTCTCCCACCGCGAACAGTCTGATACTTGGCATTCCATCCCGCTCTCTCACTCGATGATTGCCGCGAAGGTTGGCAAGCTTGGGGAGAGGTTCCTCCTCTTCGTGCCGTGATCTATAGGCTTCATCGGTTTACTGGGTTTACATTATATCTTGACATTGTATTGCGTATTGTGTTAGTAAATAGTGTTGAAGTATATACTCAGCCTTTCATCGTATATTCAGGACGTAAGGAGGTACCACCGTGCCCCTTATCATTTATTCCAATTGCTCCAGATATGTACTTTAATATAATATTTTAACGTTTCTTTTCATATTCTTTGACCATAAGCTAAAAAGAGTAATATTAAAAGGTGTTTTTTGTTTTCTTTGACTGTTTATTACCTAAAAAGACGCATTTTGATTTTATATTGGTTACTCTTTAAGCGAACAAACTCGTTTTGACAAACTTAATGTCTTTCTTTGTTGATATTGACTTCATTACTTACTGCTTTGGTAAAAAAACTTTAAGGAGAAGGTTGACAGTTATTCTAGCTTGATTAAAAAAAAAATTTAGACTAGTTTTTGGTTTAAAGAATAGAGAAAAAAAAATGGCAGAGAAGCGAGTAGCCGTCATTGGAGCTGGTCCTAGTGGCCTAGCCGCTGCTCGGTGAGTCATTTTTAGATAAGGGTAGAATATGATTTTTTGCTTAGAAGAAAGATATGATTCTTGTCTTACAAATAAGATGAGATTTTGCTATGAATTCAAACATTTCAGCCAAGCCATAGCGCACAATGTAACACCAGTCGTCTTTGAACAACGAGATGTCATTGGTGGTCGATGGAGTTATGCTCGAGATCCTAAATGTAAGTTGCTTCTCTTAGATTGATAGACGTTAATATGACACATTTTATACTACACCCTACCCTATTCGCCTCTACCTTACCCTACCCTACCCTACCCTACCCTACCCTACCCTACCCTACCCTACCCTACCCTACTCTACCCTACCCTACCCTACCCTACCCTACCCTATCCTATTTTACCCTACCCTATCCTACCCTACCCTATCCTATCCTATTTTACCCTACCTTATCCTACCCTACCCTACCCTACCCTACCCTATCCTACCCTACCCTACCCTACCCTACTCCTACCATACTTTTTGCTCTTCCGTGTGATCTGTTTTTTGCTTTACCCCTGCCTTACTGTATGCCATACCATAAGCATCGTATTACTTTAATGTATGGTGCTCTACTCTGCCTCTTCCTATACTGTGTCTATACCCTATTGTACACTATCTATATTCGCCTTTCTTCTTGATTATTTTTGGCTTTTTTAAAGTTTTCTTACTGTACTTTTAAAATTTAAAAATTAATTCCAAAACATTTTATTCTAATAATTCGTATTTTACAATCCTTTTTTAGATATTACTCATCTACCTTCTACAAAAACCAAATATTCAAAAATATTGTCATCCTTTAGTGACTTTCCTGCTTCAGAAGAATATTCAGAGTTTTTAACCCAGCCAGAAGTTGAAAAGTATCTTCAAAGTTATGTTGATAACTTTAATCTACAACAATATATTCAACTGAATACTACTGTAACTGGCATAAAAAGGCATGAAAACTACAGTGAAAATGGAGTATGGCTGGTTTCTTATGAACGGTAAGAGTAGAGTACGGTAATATAGGACAGAGTAAGACAGAGCAGAGTAAGATGAGGTAAGGCAGGGTAAGATAGGGCAGGGTAAGGTAAAGTAAGGCAGGGTAAAATAGGGCAGGGTAAGGTAAAGTAAGGCAGGGCAAGATAGGGCAGTATAAGATAAGACATAGTTAGATAGAGTAGGGGAGGGTAAAATGAAGTAAGGCAGGGTAAGATGAAGTAATACAGGATGAGGTAGGGTAGGATGAGATAGAGCAGGGTAAGATAGGACACGAGAGAATATAACAGAGCAAGCTAAAATAAGGCAAGGCAGGGCAGGGTAAGATTGGGTAGGGTAGGGTAGGATAGGATAGAGTAGGGTAGGGTAGGGTAGGGTAGGGTAGGGTAGGGTAGGGTAGGGTAGGGTAGGGTAGGGTAGGGTAGGGTAAAATGAAAAAGTTTACTTCTAGTGATGGCAGTGATAAAGTTGAAGAATTTGAATACGTTTTGATAGCGACCGGCAGAACTCATCGTGCTTACAGGCCGAATCTTTATCGAAAAGAGGGCGAATTTCAGGTATTTTGTGACATTTTTTTAAATTTTGAGAATTTTTTTTTTCACTTTTTTAATGTAATACTTACCTGGCTATTCGTTACAGGGTAGAATAAGTCATTCAGCTCAATATAAATCAAGCTCCGACTTCAAAAACCAGAAAGTTGTGTTAGTTGGCTTCGGAGACACGGCGATTGAATTGGCTAAGGATTTGGCTGGAGTGGCCAAAGACGTAAGTGTTTTATATTTCTCGGTTGCTAAAGGTCTGTAGAATCTTATCATTAGACTAATTTAAAAAAAAGTTTTAAATTTTATGTGTTTTGGTTTGTTAAACAGTCTCAACACCTTATTTTAGGGGTCTTTTGACTGTTTTTCACTATTTTTTTCAATTAAAAAAATTTTTTAATGTTTTTTATAAAAGCTGTTGTGTTAATTAGATCTTAATGCCTATTTACAATATAATAATGATGAGTTTACGCACATTTACTTTTGTATTTTAGTTGTTTTAGCTTTTAAAACTTGCAAAACACCTAATTTTTGAGCATTTTTGACATTATTTTTCATTTTTCTGCCATTTTTAATTGATAGTCTTTTACAATATTATTGTTTTTATATAATCCAAGCATTGTAAATTTCAATACGATAACATTTTGTCTATCTTCTTTTATTTTTATAATGTTTTAGCCATTTAAACTTGTCAAACACCTAATTATTAGCCATTTTTGATCTTATTTTTCATTTCCCTGCCATTTTAAATCAACCCCAAATCTCAAATTCCACTTTCAGGTAATAATATGTGTCCGCCACGGTGAATGGCTCAACTTTCGCACAAATTCAGCAACCAATACCGCCTGGGACCCAAATTACAACAGCCGGTTGTCAGCAGCGGTCCGAAAGTTTGTGCCGACTCAAATTTTGAACAAAATTTACGAAAAAAGTAGTAAAAGCCAGTTAGATTTAAAAAACTACGGTATTTTGGATTGTAAATTTGGCTACTGGAACACTATACCAGTTTTTGGCGATGGGTTGAGAGAGTGTTTGGAACGAGGAGACGTTAGGCTGGAAAAGGACTTTTTGAGTTTTGGAACTGATTATATTGAGTATGAGGGCAAGAAAGTTGAGGAAAATGTTGATCAGGTATTGTATTTTTGATTATTTTAAAATTTTAGTAAGGACATGTTTTATCGTATAACATGTCGCTTTTGCACAATTATTAAGATTTCTTGATGTTTTTTTGAAAAGATAAGTTTATGTAGGGCTTATACGGACTAAAAACGTAATTTTCCTGACTTTCTTATCATTTTAGGTAATATTCTGCACAGGCTACGAATTCGACTTTCGACTGGTCGAAAACGGCACGTTAATCCGAGTCCGAAACAATGATTCTCAACTCTACCTTCATATGTTCCACGCCGAACTGCCAAAAGGCAATCTGGCCGTGATAGGCTTGGCCAATTCTTTTGGGCCACGATTTCCAATTTCCGAGCTCCAGGCCAAGGTATTCTTTGGTTTACATTGCGGTAAATGGCGACCACCGAGTGAACCTGTGATGAGAGAAAGAGCCGAATGGAAGAGATGTCAAATATCTGTCAATTACTTGAAAACTAGACGACATACTCAAATAGTACGTTGGGTTGGTCCAAAAGTTATGTCCATTTTCAGGAAGGCTACGTTGATTTCATGAAGGAATTGGCTTCTAAAATCGATGTAGATCTAAAAACGTCAATGTTTATCACCGACCCATTATTGGCTTTGAAGTGTTGTATATTACCAATGTCTTCAGCACAGTTTCGGCTTGGATCGAACAATTCAAAAGAAGTTAGAGAGCAATTAATGAGGTTAACATCGGAAAATTCTGGTGTTTTATGGGCAATATTAGCGGTTTTGGTGCTTGTTTTAGCTTATTTTATGCTTTTATAGGTATTAAAAGATAGGAAAATTGTTGATTAATAAATATTTGTTAAATTCATAGAGAGTGATGTCTAAATTTGGCAGTTTTTTAAGGCTAAAAGTTGCATTTTTGGAGAAAAAATTGAGTTTTCATGCTTTAATTGTAAAAAAATAATATTTTTTGTTGATAAAATCAAGATAAAACTTTATAATGGCTATTTTACTGTAGTAAAAAGCAATACACGTTCATTTTTATCATTTTCCAACCAACAATAACGAATTGCGAGCTGCATCTTCTCTCTCTCACTTTCGCCCGCCAATATTTTCGTTTGAAAATTATTTTTCGAAAAATATTTTGTTTCGTCGTTCGGAGGTTTGTCTGCCTGTAAAAATAGCTTGATTCAACTAGATTTTACCACTCTTCCAAGATTATAGTATAGTTTAACCTATTTCAACCTCCGTTTCAATGGCTTTGGGGGATTATTCGTTTGGAGCCAATTTCTTGGACAGTTTGAAGGAAAATCGAATAAATGAAGCTCATATTAATGTAAGTTCTTTGAAATTTGGATTGGTTTTGTCTTTTAGTTCTTCTTAAGCTTTTTACAAGCTATTTTAAGTAAAATGGTCATTGTACGTTTCAAATTTAGCTAAATTCCAGAAGTTATAGAATTTGGTACCAAGTATAATATGGAAAACCTCATAACTTTTGTTTTAGGCCACCCTTTCTAATAAATTGAATTTCAGAAGTTGATGTTTAACATACAGAAGCTTTGTGACAAGTGGAAGTTATGTGACAAGCCGCTTGAGGAAGTAGATGGCGGATACTATATTCACTACGCTGATTGGAGAGTAAGTTATATTCTTTTGTTTGTGTCTTGGTTTTTAGGTAATGGAAAGCAAGATGGTTGGGTTCTTAAATTAGATAGGAGTATTGGGTAGATTCAGAAAGTTATTTTAGGTCTTTTGTATTTTTTTGGGAAAAGTTATAAACGATTATATTATTGTAGGTATAGATGTTGATGTCAGCTGAAGTTTACGTAAATTTTGAGAAGGTAAATTAAAATACCATGGTTTTTATAGTTAGTTTAGGGTAGAAGGAAAACATAAAAAATTGTTTATAGCTTGCGGTTTTGTGGTGAACAGAATTATGAAGCATTATATTATAATAGGTACAGAAATAGATGCCAGTTCACTTTTCATTATATTTTGGTCATTTAAATGAATAAATTAAGGGTTCTAAATTTAGCCTGTTGTATAATAAGGCTTATAAAAGTTTTAGGGTTTCATCGTTATTTTAAATAGAGTTATGGCCGATTATCTTGTAGTAGGTATAGACTTTTTGATATTTTTATATTATCTTCAACATTTTATCAAGTTAATAGGAGATTTCAAAGCCTATAGTTGTATAACATACTAAAATAAGTTATTTTAAGAAAATTTACGAAAACATGCCGAAAGTCTTCAAACAAACCTGTCCAATAACCATTATTCCTTCGATGGGATGTTCAACTCACGAAATCCGACGACTTTTGACCGAACATTGCCAATTATACAACGGGATTGAGAGTTTGGGCTTTCGAAACGGTGACAAATACGAAGGAAAGTTCGACATTGATGAGTTAATGGCATTCATTGAAAAAGAATACGTGAAAAAGATGCCGCAATACGATCAAGCAGTTGAGGAGAGCGCGGTAAGACATGGTTAATATAATTCTTAAAGTTTATAGTGGTTTTTTGATGTTATTAGGATAGAAAGGGTTTGATCATGACTATATAGGGTTGTTTTTGTTAAAATATAGATTTTAGGTAACAAAGCGTTTATTGATATATGCTTAGTGTAATATAAGTCATGGTTAATATAAATTTTAAGGATCTTTTTGATGTTATTAGACTATAAATGGTTTAAGCACGACTATATAGGTTTATTGTTGTCAAAATGTAGATTTTAGGTAACAAAAATATTTTTTAAGCTATATCTAGTGTAATATAAGTCATGGTTAATATAATTTTTGGTAGTTTAAAGTGGTTTTATGGAAAATATAGGTATAATAGGGCATGTAAGAGATACTCTTTTTCAAAATTTAAAATTTTAGATAACAACTTTTTTCGATTTTTCTTAAATTTAGGTATGTCAAGGGTAATATAAGGTCTCCCTAAGTTAATGTAAGGTAAAATACGACGCACCAAGCAGTTTTTTATTAAAATTCCAGAACTTGATGCCAGAATACATGCGGATGCTGAAGACATATCTCGGCTTTCTATTACCATCATCCTCCAACATTACTGTAGCTAACGTAGTAGAAACCGGTGTACTGAGTGCGTTGGCAAACTCCCAAACATCACCAAATTGGGAAATGGAACGATACGATTGGACGTCAATTGGCCAGATCGTCCATTTACGTCTATATTTCGACTTTTTGTCGAGAGGAAACAGCTTGATCAGCAAGGAGAATTTCAAGATTTGCAGGCATTATAGAGTAAGATTTAGTGGTTTTGAGGGGTGGTTTTGCTCTAAAATGGCGTTTCTTAAAATTGATTTTTTTTTTAAATTAAAAAAAATTTTATTAGGTTGTTCAAAAAGTTCTGAGCTTTCTTGTGATGGCTCAGTTTTTTGAACTACTTTTTTATCTCACGGGGGGGGCAAGCTGCTTTTTTTTGAAGAAAAAATTTCTTTGTTGCAAAAACCGACCGGTCGATCTTGAAAAGTTAAAATTTACAACACAATCTAGTAGGCTCTCAGGATTAATAAAATTTGAATATAGCAAAAGGATTTTTTTGAAATTTTAGGGGGCTGAGAATTTTTTGAACAACCTGATATTCCACACCGGGGGGGTGTGTCAAGCTGGTTTTTTTTAAACATTTTTTTTATTTTTTTTTAATTTTCAGGACTACCAAGGCGATTCAAAGTACTTTTCCTTCGACTGGACCCATCAGCGAACCTTTACCGACGCATTTATTGATCGTTTGTTTGAAGTAATGCAGGGCAAAGGGATGATAACTTCAGAGGGAATGAATTTCGACGCGTTTTTGAAGTTTCAAATAATGCTGGATTATAGAACGGTAAGGGACAAAGTTATGCAAGGACTTTCTGACTGGTTTATTGGTTTAAAATTGTGTTTCTGTAATTTTTTGAAAGAAAAAGGGCAAAAACTGGCTATTTTTGGCTGTTTTGCTTATTTTTCGCGTTTCGGCCTGAATTTTAATGTTTTTGATTGAAAAGTGTAATTATATTTATGTATATAATGTTGGTGAATACGTTTTAAATATTGAAAATGCATTTTTTAACTATTTCGGTTAATGAAAGTGCAAAAAGTGTATTTGCCGCCAGCAGGGGTCGAACCTGCGACCTTGGGCTTATTAGACCCACGCTCTAACCGACTGAGCTATGGCGGCACGTGTTTCCTCGCGCTTATTTTTAGCCTAAAGTGGTTTACTTTAACCTAAAATGACATTTTTGATGGCTTCATAAGATGTAAAAGTCGATTTTTATGTCAAATTTCGATTTTTTTTAAAAAAAGTATATTAAAAATGGCATAAATCAAATTTTCAGGCCAAAAAGACCCTACAATTCTGCTTCGACATCTTTGATCGCTACGCCAAAGGCTACATCGCGCCGTGCGATATCAAATACTTCTTCAACAGTTATAAAACTGCATATCCGAATGAGGAGATGCCAGAAGATTTTCCAGTTTGCTTACCCAAAGACTTTGTTCACACCGAAATAATGATGGCCAAAATGGCAAGAGCAGGTGATAAGTAGGTATTAATATTTGTTTTTTAGAAAGTTAAGGCTTTTTTGGTGATAAAAGGGCAGTCGAGAATGATTAGTTTGATTTTTAAAGATAGTTTTTGATTTTAAGAGGAAAATGATTTTTTATTCATGGGACATGTTTCGTCGTATAACCAGGCTTGGACGTAGGGCGTTGCCCCCTGTGCCCGACCCGGCCCGGCCCTGGGGCCGGGCCAGGGCCCATTTTTACGATCAATTACAGGGCCGGGCAGGGCCCATGATTCTAATCGGGCAGGGCTTGCTTCGTGCCCGGTAATGCCCTGTAAATGCCCGGTAATAATTTTTTCATATATAAAAAAAAATTAATTTAAAATTGTTGAGTGTCTAGCAAGTAATGTTACTTACCCCACTTCACTCCTGGACATTTTAGCTCTTTCCGACCTCATCCCTGATCCTTTTATCCCTACCCGACTTCAGCCCCCCCCCCCCTATTTTAACCCTACCCAACCTCACCCTTGACCCTTTTAACCCTACCCGACCCTACCTTTGACCTTTGTAGCCCTGCCCGTTCCTACGCTACCATATTGTACTTAATATGCCACACCCTACCATACAATACCCTAACATATTATAACATGCCATACCCTACCATACAATACCATATCCTACCATACCATAACATACTACATATACCATACTGTATCATATCTTACCTTATCCAATCTTATACGCACTACTGTGTACTACCCATAGGTAGGGTAGAGTAGGTAAATAAAGCAAGATAAATGGTAGAATATAGACAGGTAGAGTATGGCATGCTATATATGTTAGGGCATTCTAGGATTTGATATGGTAGATAGGTTAGCATATAGTATGGTAGGGTATTGCAGGGTCTGGTATGATAGATAGGATAAGTTATGATATGATAATGTAAAGTATTGTAAGGTTTGGTATGTTTTGTTTGGTAAGATGAGTATGATATAGTAAGTAGCATAGAGCATGGTATAGTACAGTATGGAATTTTATGTAGGGTGGGTGTGGTATAGTAGGGTAGGGTAATAAAGTCAAGGGTAGGGTTTAGTAAAGCTAAACAGGTCAAAGGTAGACTTGGATAAAGCTAAAGAGGTCAGAAGTAAGGTTGGGTAGGCCTAAAAAGGTCTGGGGTAAGGTCGGGAAGAGCTAAAAGGATCACGGGTGATGTCGGGTAGGGCTAAAAGGGTCAAGGGTGAGGTCGGGTAGGGCGAAAAGGGTCAGGGGTGAGGCCGGATAGATATAAAGCAATTTATTTCACTTGTTATTAGCTTTATAAACTTAATTTACAAATGCCCTGTAAAACCCTGTAAAGCCCTGTAAATCCCTTTTTCCGGGCCGGGCAGGGCCTGAAAACTAAAACCCTGTACAGGGCCCAAGCGGGCCCGGCCCCTGGGTCGCAAATTGGGCCCTGCCCTACGTCCAAGCCTGCGTATAACATGTCACTTTCCCTCAAAAATTCATGATTTAGGCACTCTAAATGGTCATGTAAAAGAAATATCGGTAAAAATAGATTTTAAAGCTATACTGATTACAATTTTTTTTACTTTTCAAATTTCACTGTTATAGAAAATTACAGTAACCTACCGTATTTCAGCATAACCTTTGATGACATTTGGGAATGTGCAAAATCCCACTCATCCGGCAACTTTGTTGACTTGATGATTCATCAGCTCGCCAGTCCCGATGGCTACCTACTGAACGAACGACGTGTGGATGGAAGCAGCAGTCAGGACCGTGCTGATGATACAGTAGCCCCGGAAGAGCCAGAAGCCGAAACTTCAATTCCACCACCAACTGAAGAATATGACTTTTTGATAGGCGAACCAAAGGCGTTGGACATCAACGTTTCAACGTGAAAATTTAACTGATTTTGATTGAAAGTATTAACATTGACTTATATTGACATAAATCTGTACATACTTACTTATGATAAGATATTTCGGATGTAATACGATATTCTTAAATTACTTTATTAATTTGAACTGTGGGGAACAAGTATTGTAACGTTTTTCGGTGTTTAAAGGACTAACATACCAACTGTACATGCGTCCCACCGCGAAAACCCTGAATAATCAGGAAACGAGAAAATAAAAGAAAATGGAAAAATTTTCGCGAACAATTTGTTAATGCTGATGAAGCATAACATAATGTCGAAAGGGGGTGTTGAAATTTTTGTAATATAAAAGCTTTTCGTATCTTCAACATGAAACTTGTCTGTACCTTCAAAAAGTTGTGGTTATAACGGTAAAACACTTGTTTAAATAGCTTGAAAGCCCGCTTAGTAACTAAAATTGTAGTTAGCAACGTTTATTTTCTCTATTGATTCGCATTTTTGTATGCAGCGCGTGTTTTATTGACTTTTGAGTGTTCTACTTTTGTATTTATGTTGTTATTGACAATATCATAAACAAAACTTGTTGTATCGTGAAAATACTTGTCGTAGATTTAAATTCTTATCAATAAAGTAATGTTTTAGCTTTAGACATGTCTGACGAACCTCAACAGCCAGCACAACAATTGCCAGAACACGGCAAAGTGACGAAAGATGAAAGGAATCTTGTCGTATCGTTCATTCAGTTCTTGAGGCAGAAGGTCTCGGCCAACGAGTGTTCGGCTGATCAAATCGAGGCTTTGGAAGTTGCCATTCAATGTATGGAAGGAGCATTTGAAGTGTCGGACAAGAACTACGCTTTCCAGCCCAGCAAACCTTTGTTGGAGATCTTCAAACAAGCTGAAGGTCTTAATGGTCAAGTAAGTTGATTTATTAGGGTTTTTTTGATGTTTAGGTATTTGAATATGGCTTTGATGCGTTTTGGCAAGGTTTTTGCTTTATAATAATCTTATAATGATGATTGAAGCTATGTTTTTAAGTATCAAAACATCAATTAGTAATTTTGGTATCAGAACGTACAATAATATGGGCTTTTCATTGAAATTTTGTCTTCTATGTTGGGTTAGGTCAATGGAAATAAATACTATGAGCTTCTACATAGTTTTCTCGTTTTAAAGAGATTAGAAATTAGGCTGTAGACTTAAGTCAACATCTTGAAATTGTAGATATTAAACTTGGTATCAAAAGTTTGTGTTTTTTTTGAAAATCAGTTTTTCTTGTAATTTTAAAAACAAAAATGCAAATGAAAACATTTCAAAACCAACTACGAGTTTTCTAGCTCATTTTTTTCATTCATTTCAAGGTTATTTGTTGTTTACGGTTGGTGATCTTGAATTTACTAAAACCTTTATAAAATTTGGAAGTATGAAGGTAAATATCGTCATATCTAGTCTCTTTAGATTATTAGTTGTAGGAGACTATTGATTTGTTATTTATAAGAAATATTAGTAGTTTTGCTTTCGTATTTTACAAAAATTATCTTTGAAACTTATTGTAACGTCTAAAACAATGTTTTTAGGACGAAGAAGAGTTCCCAGAGCCAACTCAAGCTGAGATTGACCAAGCTAACAAGCTTAAGGAAGAGGGTAACGAGCTCGTCAAGGCCACCAAGTTTCAAGAAGCTATTCAGAAATATAACGAGGCTATCAAACTTAATCGTGATCCTATCTACTTCTGTAACAGGTAAGATTTTTAATGTTTCTTGAAGTTTAGGTAGTTCGATAGAAGAAACAATGTTTTATGATGGTTTTGATAGGTATTTTTTATGCTTTTATCATAGGTAGTGTGTTATTATTGTTGTGATAGGCCGTTTGTTATGTATATAACTTTATATCTTCAGAGCCGCCGCCTACTGCCGCCTGGAACAACATGATCTGGCCATCCAGGACTGTCGTACCGCCCTGGCCCTAGACCCCAACTATGCCAAAGCCTACGGTCGTATGGGTGTGGCGTTGTCATGCCAAAACCGCTACGATCAAGCCGTAGAAGCCTACAAACATGCTCTCGAATTGGACCCCAACAACGAAAGTTACAAGCAAAACCTCGGCATTGCCGAAGACAAGATGAAGGAAGCTCAGGAAGCGGCTGGAAGTCAACCAGGAGCTGCCGGTGCCAACCCATTCGCCGGCCTCGGCGGACTCGGAGGTCTTGGCGGAGGTTTGGGCGGTCTTTTCAACCCACAAATGGCGGAAATGGCCGCACAAATGATGCAAGACCCCAACGTGCAGAACATGATGTCTCAGATGATGGGCTCATTCTCCGGCGGCGCGCCTCAACCCGGAGCCGAAGGAGGCGCCGCACCCGGCGGACCCGGCTTCGAAAACTTGCTACGCGTCGGAGAACAGGTTGGTGAAGCTGTGCGAGGTGTTGTTGGGGCGGTTAGTCAGGTCAGCTAAGGAAAATTTGGGGTTTTTATGTTGTTTTAGATAGAAATATAGTTTTTTATGTTAACATAGAGATTTTGGTCTTGTTTATAGGGTTTTGAACGTTATAATGAAGTTTTTTTAATTTTTGGTAATAAAAATGATTAAATGTCAGGTTTAATAAGACCCTTGTTTTCAGATTGCCGAAACGATGCAACGCAGCAACCCCGAGCTGGTCGAAAACCTCCGACGCCAATTCGACGCCACCCGCGGCCCATCGAACCCCGACCAAAACCCGCCAAACCCCGACCAAGGATCCGGCCAACAATAACTCTCTGGACTCGAATATTCCGTTTTTGCTAGTTACTGGTTGATTATACATTATTTTGTGATTAAATCCGAAGATTACCTTGAATTGATGCGGTAAAGTATGTGGGTATAGTAAGGTTTTGATGATGTATGAGGGCATAAATGGTATGTGGGCGATAAGAAGGCATTAAAATGGCGTTTTAAATTTAAAAAGGGTTATTTAAGCCTAAAATTGAATTTTCAAAATACATTATACCTGACAAAGAGACATGTTATATGATGAAGCATGTCCATGGTATACCTATATCAAAAATAAAAAAAAAACACAATTCCCATGCCTTCAAAACAGTTTATTTATATCCGAAATAGCTGGATTTGACTTCCTTCGACGAGTCATCGGTCGATTTTTTGGCTTTTGATTTATCGACCGACTTCTTCAGTACGTACTCGGAGCGCACCTCGTAGCCGGGTACCATAAAGTACTCTTCGCTTTTTGGTTGTTCCTTCTCTTTTCCCACTTCTGATGTTGTTGATGATGTTTTAGTGACCGAACTGTGCTGAAAACAGAAAATGTATTGATATAGACAATCTATGCGACTAAGCATGTTTCGTCGTATAACATGTCATCTAAGTGATCATTTTGCAAAAAAAATGTTTTAAAAACTGTCAGTATGGTACTATAAAAGCATATAACTAACAATCAAGACCTTATACGCTTAAACATGCCCCTTCGTATCAAATGTCCCTTCCACTTACCGAGCTCCCACTTGTCTGAGATTCCGTCTTCTTGGCATTGTTTCGGTGCCAGGGCTTCTTATCTTCCAGTCGATGTGAGTCAAACTTAATATGACTGTTGGATTCTGTAGCAACCTTCGCGTCCGACGATTCACAGGCGAGTGATGCTCCAGAGCTGTGTTCCTCTTCGGCCGCTGTCTTCATAGCCTCGTCCTCTTTGGGAAGTTTCTTCTTTTTCTTTTTCAGCGGTGAAATGAACGGTCGCATTGGGCAGCCCACCTTCTCAAACACCGTGGGCTGGTTTTCTTCGCTGAAAATATTTCATCGTATAACCTGTCCCAATTACAAAAATTTGTATAAATTTTAAAAATTAAGGCCCATAGCTTTCAAAAAAACTAAAAAAACCTACTCATTTTGCCTCGGTGGACTTCTGGATTCACCAGTTTTCATCGGCGGAGAGTGTGAAGTGGCCGTTTTTTGATCTTCCTCGTCTTGTTCTGCCTAAAAATGGGCGTTAAAACAAGTGATTTAGGCTTAACATACTCTAGAGTATCTGATGGACTCTAGATTATTTTATTTGAAGTCAATAACATTTCAATATAAGCTAGTTTCTATAGAAGTTTTTCAGCAAAAAATGTTCCAAAACTCAAAATTGCCAAGTTATTTTGAACTAAAGGTAAGTGATATGAATATCAAATTAAAGCCGAAGATCTTGTTTATCCAGTTATTCCAGAATCAAATTAAATTTAAGCCGAAAATTGTCTGTTTCATTCAAAAATTCTAGCGAAAGTACGTTCCAACAAATATATTACCTTAGTTTTCGCTTCATAAATAATCAAACTAAACCAAAACCTATACAAATTATATATCAGATCAAAGCTTATGACCTCCTCAATCTATCTTTTACAAATCAAAATCAATTCGGCTTTATACTAGACTAGTTCAAGCCAAAAATGTCACAGATACTCACTATTTTGGGCTTGCGAAGCTTGCCTTTGCGGTCCTTGCTCTTCTTCGCCTTGTTAGGTACATCGGTTTTCTTGTCCTGGAAAAGCAGCACAATATAGTCTTCTATCACATACTTTTAAATATTAGGATTAAAATAGGTATGACTTCAAAATTCAACTAGTTTTTTTCAAATTTTAGCTGAAAAATCGCAAAAAATGGCTTAAATTCAAAGTTTTTGCCATTTTTTAGCTATTAAAATTAATTTTTAAACCCCAATATAAACTCACTTTATTTCCGGATGTTTTAAGTTTGAACTCTTCATGGGTTTTGTCCTTATGAGGCTTCCGCGGCCACTGAGACGACATACTTCACGGGAAGGGCGAAACCAGCCGACTGCCAGTTTTGAATACAAAAACAAACTGAATTTCGAAAAAAATCAAAAAATTCATTTTATTTTCTTCAATTTACCATCAGTTATCTAAAATCCACGAAATTTTGACGAGAAAAGCCAAATAATCGGCGAAGAGCGAAGTGTCACAGATGATTGGGACGGAATGTCAACAACTTGCCATTTTTTATTGTTCCGGAGGTCAAAACCTTCTTTATCAATGCCTTTTGAACTGTTTTTAATTATTTTTATGTTCATTTCTTTATATTTGCCTCGAACCAATATAAATTTTAATATTTCGTTATATTAACCGTGACCAATATCCGCTGCAATTCTCAATGGACCGATAAACCCGGCGGCAGTAAAAGTGAAAACGCCGAAACAGTTAATGAAACTGGATTCCTTTATACTTTTTTTATTTCACTGATTCGTCGGAGTAAAAAAACTGGTAAAATAACAATTGGAAACATGCGAATAAATCAACGAAAATGAGCTGTCAATGAGAAATTTGGATTATAACAACCTGACACTTTGCATTTTAGGTAACATCTTGTGTTTAAAGTGGAGTAAAATGCTGTAGCTAGAAATTACAGACAGATATTCTGAAGTTTTTATTGAATTTTAGTATTTATTTAAGCAAAAACCGGCATTTTTCCAGGAAATTTGATGTCACGGATAACATCTTGTGTTTACCGCTGATTACCGGATGTACTACAGCTGAACACTACTTGTAAAGCGATGTATAAAGACGTAGCTACAAGTTATAAATGGTTTTGGTAAGTTCTCAATTGTTTTGTCTTATTTTTCGGCCAAGTTTCGATATTATTCATGATCAGCTGTATGTTATTTTTGGTGTTTCGTTGTGATATGTTTTTTAAAACCTATAAAATTTACATCTTTAGATAAGAAAAACTTATTTCTATTTTTATTCTGTATGCAGGAATAATGAATTGTCTGAAAAATTGAGTTTTGAGGAGGTTTTTAGATATTGTAGTAGGACGTCCAATCATGTTGATGAAAATGGATGTAGGATTTTATGTGATTGTGGTAGAAGGTCGTTGTTTTGCATAAATAGCAGCGATGTTGCGCTAAAAAAGTGTGATAAACGTGAAGTTTATCACTTAGTTTTTAAACATCTTATGGCTTGGCTTCGGATATTGCTGTAGACAGGTAGGGATGTTGCTAAAATTGTTGTAGCACATGCACAGGTATTAGTAGAGAGCTGATTTTTGCAGTAATTGAAGTGATATTATCAGATTTAATGAGTTAAAATCTTGGATTTCGCTCTAAACTATAAACGAAGTTATGAGTTAGTCACTAGATATTGTAGTAGGTCTGAAATAATATTATTGTAGCTCGTAATCTGGTTCTTGTAGAAACTTGAGTTTTTCAATAGTTAAAGGTACTATTATCAGATTTAATACTTACAAATTTTAAATTTTATGCTGTACTTTAGGCTAAGTTATGAGCTGATGACTGGATATTATAGTAGGTTTTTAGGGACATTATTAAAAATTGTTGTAGCACTTGATCTGATGTTCTTAGAAATTTGATATTTAAAATAATTAAAGGCATTATTGCGAATTTTATTCTTTGTTATCTTTTTTCGATTTTTTTTTCTGTTTTTGTAAGAATTTGAAAAAACAATCGGTAATAGGAAGTGGTAGCGGATGTGGCGCAATATCTCATTGTTGTCATTTCTGTCATATCTGATTAACTTTGAGCTGCCAAGATTAACATTACCTGTTTTTAGAAAGGGTATCGACCCTTACCCTACCCTACCCTACTCTACCTTGTCCTACCCTACCCCACTCTACCTTACCCTATCCTACCCTAACTTGTCCTGCCCTACCCTACCCTACCCTACCCTACCCTACCCTACCCTACCCTACCCTACCCTACCCTACCCTACCCTACCCTACCTTACCCTACCCTACCCTACCTTACCCTACCCTACTCTACCCTACCCTACCCTATCATACCTTACCTAATCAGTGGGTATTAGCGAAAAGGGGATTATGGTCAAATTAAAACTGGAATATAATTAACCAACTGAATTGGCATGTTGTACGACTGGGAGACGTACTGGGAATTGATTATAGGACGAAACAAAAAAAAATGAAAAAATTTAATCACAAAGGCTCTACCCTACCCTACCCTACCCTACCCTATTCTGCCCTATCCTACCCTACCTTACCCTACCCTACTCTACCCTACTCTACCCTACCCTATCATACCTTACCTAATCCTAACTTAACCTACCTTATCTTACCCTATTCTTCCCTCCCCCGCCCTACCCTAACCCTACTCTCTACCCCCTACTACCCATACCCCTACCCACCTATCTCTAACCCTTACTCTTACCCCTACCCTAACTTGCCTTATTATACCCTACTTTACCATACCCTACCATACCTCAAACTCTACACCACCCCTACCCCTATCACTCTGTTATTCCTATCATACCTTACCATATCCCTACCTTAACCTGCCTTAGCCTACCATACCCCTACCATCCTCAATATCCTTGCCATTTGTAATAACACGTTAAACATCACGTCCGTTGACCTTGCTCATCTCGTTATCGGAACGTTGGGATGAGTAAGACGGCGATGAAATTAAAAAGTGGGCGTGGCGGATCGATCTAGTTTGGCAGCCGGCTGCATATAAATTAATAAACTGAGTAACACTGGTTGTTTGTCGTATCTTCTCGTTATGTCGGTGAAGGTGGTGGTCGGAGTGACCGCCTCGGTCTCTACCTTGATTATCACTGTAGCTATTGGCTTGAGTATCGTGCTGTTTGAGGTAGGTTGGGTTGTTGGTTGGGTACGGTAGGGTAGGATAGGGTAAGGTAGAGCTAGCCTTAGGATGTTAAACTCAATATTCCAGGAAATAAACAGTCTTCACGATGAGATAATGACAGAAATGTATGAGTTCAAGCACATAGCCAACGACGCTTGGCATAACATCATGACCTACACCCCTCCCCAGCCTCGTCAAGCTCGCAAAGCTAACTTTAACCTAATCGACCGGTCGAACATCTTCAAATCACTTACCGGTCGAAACAAACGCAACGCCCAATGTCAATGTGCAAGACAAGCAAACAACTGCCCGCCAGGACCACCAGGACCACCCGGTCTAGCCGGTACCAACGGTGAGGATGGTACTGCTGGTACACCTGGTACTCCAGGACTGTCTGGAATGGAGGTGACATTCGATGAAATTATGAAAAATGGCTGCATTATGTGCCCAGCTGGACCACCTGGCCCACCAGGACCAGACGGCCCAGCCGGTCTACCAGGTACGGCTGGCACCGCTGGTGAACCAGGTGCACCAGGAAAGGATGGTGAAAGTGGACCAGCAGGACCACAAGGCGATGCCGGAGAGGCTGGACCTAAAGGAGTAACAGGCACAGCTGGCCCACCAGGAGAATCAGCCCAACATTCACCAAGATTGCCTGGTCCACCAGGCCCACCGGGACCAGTGGGACCTGCTGGAGAAGCCGGACCAAATGGTAACAATGGTGCTGTTGGGGAACCTGGCACGGCTGGACCACCTGGCCCAGCTGGGAAGCCTGGCAATGATGGACCGGCTGGAGAGCCTGGAAAGGTGAGTTGATATAGATGATTTATAGTTGGATTAGTTATGTTTAAGAAAGGTCATTTTGAGTTTAATTTAATTATGACAAGTGACATCTTATACGATGAAACATGTCTGGAAATGTTTTATCGTATAAGATGTCACCAAAAGTAAAAATGTTTAAAATGTAAATTTTGTGAAATTTTAAATTAATTTCAAGCCAATTTTACAATTTCAAAAATATTTTTTGTTAGAGTGACAAGTTATACGATGAAACATGTCTGGAAACGTTTCATCTTATAAATTGTCACCAAAAGTAAAAATTTCTAAAAAAAGTGAAGTCGTAAGTCTATTTCAAGTCAATCTTACAGTTTTTTAAATGTATATCATTTCTAGGGGACAAATTATACGATGAAGCATGTTTGAACATGTTTCGTCGTATAACTTGTCTCTTTTTTCAAAAACTGAAGCAAAATTTGAAAAAGTAATACACAACTAAGAAAAGCGAAGTTTTTTTACTTTTTTTGATTTGAAAAATATGAATTTCAGCCCGGTCAACCAGGAGAACCAGGCTCAGACGCCGCATATTGTCCATGCCCAGCTCGAACCCAGAACCTGGCCAATTTCCCAACGGCCGATTCAGAATCAGCTCCAGCTGAATCTGCACCAGTCGAAGAAAAGGTTAGCCCAGCTTCTGGATACGATTCCAGTCCAGCTGAGTCTACAAAGGCTCCGGAATCAGCTCCAGAATCCGGCTATGACGCTGCTGTACCATCTGATGCCAAATCAGCTCCAACTGAAGCCGCAAGTGCACCAACTGAAGTGAAGGCTCAACCAGGAGCTGCACAGGCTTCAGATGCTTCAGGTTATGGTGATGCGGAAGTTAAGGCAGCTTCTGCCGCTCCAGAATCAGCCGCCAATGAGGATTCAGCACCACGCCATTACAAGCCAAAAGCTCCAGATGCACCACCTACAGTACAAACTGGGGAGGTGAAAGGATATCTAGCTAAAGCACATGCCTTTGTCAATGCTGAGGTTGATAAGGATGTGGCTACAGTTGATGGTGACGTCAAGGAAGAGCAGGTTCACGAGAAAGCTCACGAACAAAGCCAGACTTTCGTCGATGAAAACAACGGTAGGATGCTGTAACTTTGCAAAAAAATTAGAAAATTAAGATTTGTGATCTCTCGGGCATGTTAAGTGAAGTTAGGTCAAATTTTTTTTGAAATTTTTGATAAGCGGACAAGTTATACGATGAAACGTGTTTAAACATGTTTTATCGTATAACTTGTCGCCTAGGGCAAAAAATATAAAAAATAAGGTTAAAATTGCTTTCTAAACAGAATAAAATGTCATTTTTTTCAACATGTTGTATATTCGTGTTTTGAATGACAAGTTATACGATAAAACATGTTTTAAAAAAATTTTTGTAATTTTTAAAAATTAACAAAATCGTTCCAGTTATCCACCATCACCACGTAGAAGTAGACGAACACATTCACGAAGAAATTCAAGCCCCGGTCTCCGAGATTTATGGCCGTTCCAAGTTTGGCGGCCAAATTCTGGGCGGAGTCAGCGAAGACCTGAGAGAGGCTTTAAGCGGCTTCAAGGGCCAAAAATGGCCTCCAGAGACGTACGAAGTACCAACTGAACCAAGTGAAGATCAGTCAGAGAACAGGGAAGATTTCCCACATGCTCCAAAGTTGCCCGGATTCAGAAGCCGGCTTCATCGTCAATAAATTTTAAATTTTTGGCCTAAAGGTACTCAAAATTGATGGTGAATAAGCTTTTTGATGTTTTACTGCCATTTGTAGTTGATGTTAATAAATGAACATTTTGTAACAGCTTTATGACATCATAGAGATTAATTTTTTAAGCGGTCAAAAAGTTTTATCCACTTTCACTATTTTATTTCAATTAAAAATGGCAAGAATGCCCAAAGGACTCAAAATTTTGGGCCAAATGGACAAACATTTTTCATGTTATACTGCCATTTGTAGTTGATGGAATTTAATAAAATTTATATGACAGCCTTATCACATCATAGAGATTAATGTTTCAAGCGGTCAAAAAGATTTGTTAACTTTTACTATTTTCTTTCAATTAAAAATGGCAAAAATATCCGAAAAAACCCACTTTTTGACACATCTTAGTCATATTATCTATGCCATTCCTTTTTAAACTAATAAGTTGTTGTTATATTACAGTAAAAACAATAT
Source organism: Bursaphelenchus okinawaensis (assembly GCA_904066225.2). NCBI lineage: Eukaryota > Metazoa > Nematoda > Chromadorea > Rhabditida > Aphelenchoididae > Bursaphelenchus > Bursaphelenchus okinawaensis. The sequence goes on along the minus strand of CAJFCW020000002.1, from coordinate 9,678,835 downwards.
TTTATGATTCATCCGTCTTTAAAATGTTCAACAACATCAATTTACATTACTTTTAGACCTTCAAACCCAAATTATCCTTCAAAACCCGCCGAATTTCCTTCAAAACCGCAATAACTTTCTTTCCAAAAAGTCAAAAAAAAAAATAAAAAATTTATTAAAACAAAGAAAAATTCAAAATATACAATAATTAGATATGAGCAGTGTACAAATTGAAAAAGAACTTAACAGTTTCTACTGTGAAAGATAAGTAGTACAAGGTTCAGCTGAAGACAAGACAATTGATAACCGAGGTGATGGAGGTAGCTGATGTGTTGATGGTTTTTTAGTCATCTTATTTTTAATTTAAAACTATTTTTTGCTGATTTCAAAGGTTAAATATAAAAAATGTGAAAAAGAAGAGGAAGCCGACATGTTATACGATCAAACATGTTTCCTCGTATAAGATGTCACTTTTTCAAAAATTTTAAAATTTGTTTAATATCAAAAATGAACAATTCTAAATATTTTTAAATATTTTTAGCAATTTTTATATTTTAGCGACATGTTATACGATCGAACATGTTTTTTTCGTATAACTTGTCACTATAACAAAAATTTTTAAAAAAGTCAGAAAAAATAAAAGTACATTCAAAAACTGTAAGAAAAACAAAAATAGATCCCTAGCACCACCTCAACACCAAGCCCGCCATCACCGCCAAACCCAGCATGAAGTAGATGAGTTGGGGCGCGGCTCGCGCCCCGCCCATCGAAGCGCCATTACATCGATCCCCCAAACAACTGCACACGTTGATCATTTGGGGATCGTTGCCATAGCGGAACAGATCCGACGCCCTCACCTCGCGACACAGGTCGTACTGGTCGAAAAGGGCGATCGTCTGATTGTGGAACCCGTATCGACTGAGCGAGGTGGCACAGCCGCGCATTGTTAGTCGACGACCCGTTTTTCGACCTGAAATTAATAAATATAAATAAAAATGCCACTTTAAAAACATATTTTTCCAAAATTTTTTGTTTCAAAAAAAAATTTTGGGTCTCACCACGAAAACATGTTTGAGGCCGATTTTGACAAATTAAGACATAGCAAGAAATAAGCCTATCAAACATAAGCGAAATAAGATTGAGCCTACTAAGCCTAAGCCTACTAAGCCTAAGCCTACTAAGCCTAAGCCTACTAAGCCTAAGCCTACTAAGCCTAAGCCTACTAAGCCTAAGCCTACTAAGCCTAAGCCTACTAAGCCTAAGCCTACTAAGCCTAAGCCTACTAAGCCTAAGCCTACTAAGCCTAAGCCTACTAAGCCTAAGCCTACTAAGCCTAAGCCTACTAAGCCTAAGCCTACTAAGCCTAAGCCTACTAAGCCTAAGCCTACTAAGCCTAAGCCTACTAAGCCTAAGCCTACTAAGCCTAAGCCTACTAAGCCTAAGCCTACTAAGCCTAAGCCTACTAAGCCTAAGCCTACTAAGCCTAAGCCTACTAAGCCTAAGCCTACTAAGCCTAAGCCTACTAAGCCTAAGCCTACTAAGCCTAAGCCTACTAAGCCTAAGCCTACTAAGCCTAAGCCTACTAAGCCTAAGCCTACTAAGCCTAAGCCTACTAAGCCTAAGCCTACTAAGCCTAAGCCTACTAAGCCTAAGCCTACTAAGCCTAAGCCTACTAAGCCTAAGCCTACTAAGCCTAAGCCTACTAAGCCTAAGCCTACTAAGCCTAAGCCTACTAAGCCTAAGCCTACTAAGCCTAAGCCTACTAAGCCTAAGCCTAAGTCTACTAAGCCTAAGCCTACTAAGCTTAAGTCTAGTAACGCTAAGTTGACTAAGCCTCTCTTCTGGGTACCACCACGAAAACATCTTACATTTCAAATTTACTTAAAAAATGCATTTTTAACTTAAGTTTACTAAGCCTATCCTAGCCAAATTAAGCCTAAACTCAGAATAAAATAACCTTTTAGGTCCCACAACGAAGTCCTTACCCATGACAGTGAACTCTTGTGTTAGCGTGAGACAGATGGCTCTGCATGGTACCAGTCCGATGCCGGTTGGATCCACCGGATGTTCACATTTGGACGTGAAGTTGCGCGGTTCGAAAAAGTATTGGCCCAGATCGCCGGACTTGAACAACTCTTCGTACATGGGACTCATACAGCTGTAGCATCGGTTCACCCGTAGATACGATGGATACGAAATCTTGTTGCGGTCTGAAAATAGAAATTTTTAAAATTTGGGTTAAGGTTAAGGCTGTCTGGGTTTGGAGTTTGGGCTGGGTTCGATTAAAATGAACAAGGCTGAGCTGGGCTTTTCTGGGCTGGACTGGATTAAGCTAGACTGAGATAGGCTTTTCTGGACTATACCAGGCTCGGCTGGGCTAGGCTGGGCTGGCCCGGGCTTTTCTTAACTGGAATAGGCTCGGCTGGGCTAGACTAACGTGGGCTGGGCCGCGGTTGGGATCGGCTGGCCTGGGCTTTTCTTGGCTGGACTAGGCACGGCTGGGCTAGACTAACGTGGGCTGGGCCGCGGTTAAGATGGGCTGGCATAGGCTTTTCTGGGCTGTACTAGGCTTGGCTGGGCTGATTTGGGTTGGAATGGGTTTTCCAGGCTGGGCTAAGCTCGGCTGGGCTGTACTAAGTTGGGCTAGGCTAAGATAAGTTAGGCTTTTGCTCTGGACTAAGACTGTGGGCTAATCTTCTAAGCTAGAGCTAAGGGCTAAGAGACTAGACGGATAAGAAGCTAGGAAACTAGAGAGCTAGGAATCTAAATAGTAGACTAGGGAGCTAGTGGGGTCTGGTCTAGGACTCTGAGCTAGGGCTCTAGGCTAGGGCTCTGGGCTAGGGCTCTTGGCTAGGGCTGTGGGCTAGGGCTAGGGCACTGTGCTAGGGCTCTGGGCTAGGGCTCTAGGCTAGAGCACTAGGCTAGGGCCTCGGTCTAGAGCTGGGCAGGGTAAACCAAAAAGTAAAAAAACGTACCAGAAGCCCTAGAAAGTACCAAGTCCGATATGAAGAGAACAATCAGTATCAATGGCCTTAGGAACTGGCCGAGTTTTGGGCCGATTAACCTCACATCCAACATGGATAATATGCTTCTTATAGCTGTTTCATAGAAACAATGGAGACGGCTGGCAGTAACATTTAGGTATGGGATGATACTCTGTAAAATGACCTTTTATATTCAATTTTTGGTTACTGTAACAGTATTTTTTACTGTATTATAAGCCAAACACGACAAAGTCTCAATACAAACCTTCAAAAAAGTCTTGTCGTATTTTTTCATTAAAAACAATGTTAAAAAACGACAAGAGTTTTCTAAACCGCGATTAATGCCATTTTTAATTAAAATCTCGAGGTAAATCATAAAAATTTGAAAAAATAATAATCCCCACCAAAAGCCCTGACCCTAAAATCCGCGTTTCAAAACAAATTCCAATAAGTTTTGACATTTGCCGTTAATTTGAGCGGAAAGTGCCAATCAGTCGAAACACGAAACCAAATCAATCATAAAAACATAAAAATTGATCAAAACAATATGGATCACATTCGGGGCAACATCTTTTAGTTTCAAAAACAGTATAATTTGGTTTGAAAATGTCATATATTAGTTATAGTGCAATTAGTGACATGTTATACGATGAAACATGTTTGAGCCAAATGCCACAAAACTTTTTTTTCGAAAAAACAATTTTAAAACGAACTAAAAAATACTTAAAATTCAAAAGTGCCAAAATTGTTAACATGGGAGACAAGTTATACGATGCAACATGTTTGTGTGAAACATGTTTTAGCGTATAAGATGTCACCATATACCAATAGCAAAAAAAAATTTTTATCGTTATTAAGTATAAAAGTAATTGAAAAGCATTAAAATTTAAAAACGCCAAAATTTTTTATATGTATGACATGTTATACGATGAAACATGTTTGAGTGAAACACGTTTGATCGTATAACATGTCACCAAATTGCAATAAAAATTTGTTTTAAAAGAATAGTTTTAGAATAATACAAAAGTAAAATAAAATTTAAAAACTCAAAAATGTTTAATATGCGCGACATGTTATACGATGAAACATGTTTAAGCGTATAACATGTCACCAAAAAAACTTTTTTTTAATTGTAAAAAATATTTTTAAAAATTTAAAAACCAAATTAAAAAATCTCAAACCACGCCAAAAAACTAAAAAAAAAAACGTTTTAAAAAAGCTGTAAAAACAAGCGAGTTAATGACAGATGTAATAGTCATAACGTATGTAAAAAATAAATGTAAAAGCTCAGTTCGAATGCCAATTAGTATTCTATTCACCTTATTTTAGTAATTCTGTGTTACTCTTGAGTAAATTTTTAGTTACAAATGTTAAAAAATTAAAAGAATACCCTACCCTACCCTACCCTACCCTACCCTACCCTACCCTACCCTACCCTACCCTACCCTACCCTACCCTACCCTACCCTAACCTAACCTACCCTACCCTACCCTACCCTAACCTAACCTACCCTACCCTACCCTACCTTATTCTACCCTACCCTAACCTACCCTACCCTACCCTACTTTACCCCGCCCTACCCTACCCTACCCTACCTTACCCTACCTTACCCTACCTTACCCTACCCTACCAACAATTTTCATCCCCTACCTACCAAAGATTGCCCTGCCTCCCCTCCAACCTTTAAAAAGTGCCTTGACTAACCCTAACAAATATGTTGCTTTAATAAAAATTGCTCTGCCCTACCGAAATTTTTCCCTACCCTGCCCTATCAAAAATTGCACCGTGTTAGAACGTCTTGCCTTGCCTTTTCCATCCTCTAAGATTTTACCCCTCCCCTTCTTTTAATTTTTTTTTATTTCTTTACTTTTCTTGACCCCCCCCCCCCCCTCCTTAAAAAAAATAAAAACTCTTCGAAAACATATCCCTAAAACCCCCCCCTTAAAACACCCCCAAAATCATCCCCCCTCCCAAAAAAGCATACCCCCAAAAAACACAAAGCCCTATAGTTTAAAACCGGTTTGGGTTTCGAAAAAACAAACTTTTGCCCTTTGAAACAAAGCTTATTGAAGGGATCAGTCATAACAAAGCGAGAAGCGGCCCGGAATTCCCTTAAGAACGGCCCCGAATTGTGACAAGTATTTTGTTCGAGTAGTTTGTTAACTTGGTTTGCGGTCGATTATATAACACGTTTATGGTTGGCGGTTCTTTTATTCTTCATTTCTCGAACACTTTTAGACTGCACTGTGCAGACTTTTGTTCATTTGCACGGTGCAGATTTTTTTTAAATTTTAAAATTTCGCTTTTATAGTAGAAATTTTAAATTTTTTAAAATTGATATTTAAAATAAGATTTAAAAAGCTGTTCTCAAGCATAAATTCAAGCCTTTACTTACCATATATTTAAAAAAGTCAAGTTGAGTGCACGGTGCAACATTTTTAGAAATTACACGGTGCAAATGTTTTTAAATTTTAAAATCTGCCTTTATAGTCAAAATTTTAAATTTATAAAAATTGATATCCAGTGTTTTGCCGGACCAGTCCGGTCCGGACGGACCGAAACAAAACTTTTTGTGGACCGGACCGGACCCAAAAACCTCGGACCCGGACAGAAGAAAAAGCTCCGGACCGGTCCGGAAGAAAAATTTTTTTTAATTTTAATAGAACTGATTTAAAAATTGCAAATAGAATGTATTTTTAAGAGTTTTTAAGCAAAAAGAAAGCAGTTTCAGCGCTCCTTGCTTTTTTTAAAAATAAAAAAAAAATTTTATGCGGACCGGACCGGACAGGACCCAAAAATTTCGGGTTTGGACCGGACCGAACCCAAAAATTTGAGGTTTGGACCGGACCGGACCCGAAAATCGCCGGACCGGACCGGTGAAAAACGCTCCGGACCGGTCCGGGCAAAACACTGTTGATATCTAAAATAGTATTTAAAAAGCTGTTTTTAAGCATAAATTTAAGCTTTAAAAAAAGTCAATTTGTCTGCACGGTGCAAATTTTAAAAACTTTTTAAAAATGTTTTCAAGCAAAAAATTTTCAAACTTATGTTACAGTATATAAGGACGGTTCAAAACCTACCATTGAATAAAATTTCAGCCATTTCATTTTATCAAAAAACTATTATTTTTAAAGTCAAATCGACTACACGGTGCAACACTTTTACCTCTTGCACCGTGCAAATTTATAAAACTCCAAAAAAGTGCCTTTATGTTTTACTTGGCTTAAAAATTTATTTTTATTTTAAAATACTATAACAAAAGTTAGCTATTATCAAAATTGTAGGCTTTTAACTTTCTATTCGATCTTTTATTGGAATACAGAAAACTATTGCACCGTTCAAAATATACCATTTTTATAAGGGACCCTATCCTAGTGATAGCCAAATCCAAACTTTAATTTTCACTCTGGCCTTACGTTTAGTCTTAGCCTGAGTCTGATCCTAAGACCTTTGCCGTAGCGTTGGCCTTAGCTTTAGCCTTAGCCTTAGCCTTAGCCTTAGCTTTTGCTTTAGGCTTAGGCTTAGCCTTAGCCCAGCCTTAGCCTTATAGACCTAGCAATCGGACCAAAATAACTTGGAAAAAAAATAGGCAAGTCAAGCTGAAAAACCGACCCGACCCAATTTCCAGACCACCTACAGATAAAAAACTTTAAATCCACCCTCCCCCCCCCCTCTTCAAACCTTAAAAAAATCAGTTTGAAAAACAGGAAAACAACTTAAAAAACATTTGTCACCTGAAATCAAGTGTAATATAAACTAAAACCGCCAAACCGACTGCAAAAACTTAATCCCCCTCAGGCGTCAAATTACATTTTTCAAAAATACGAAAAAAAACTTGTCAAAAACAAAAAAAAACGAATACCTCAAAGTTATGAAACCATTTAGAAACGGCCGCAAAGCCATTCAAATACATCCGGCGACAGATGTGCCTCGAGGCTATGAAGATGCATAGGTCGTAAAGTTTTGAACTGGTGGGGTAAAATTGAAAAAAAACATTGAAAAATACCCTGCCCTAGCCCAGAGCCCTAGTACAGAGTCCTAACCCAAAGCCTAGAGCCATAGCCCAAGCCCAGAGCCCTAGCCCAGAGCCCTAGTCCAGAGCCCTAGCCCAGAGCCCTAGCCAAGTCCTAGTTCCAATCCTAGCCCTGGTCTTGGTCCTGGTGCTGGTCTTAGTCCTAGTCCTGTTTTTAAATGCTGATCCTGGCCTGGTTCTGGTCCTGGCCTGGTTCTGGTCCTGGTCCTGGTCCTGGTCCTGGTCCTGGTCCTAGCCCTAGTCTTACTTTTGGCGTTAACTCTGATCTTAGCCCCTAATCCCAGTCCTGGATCTCAGTCCCGGCTATCTCCTACTATACTTACCATATCGTCACCTTAATATTACTTAACTCTACTGTAGTCACCAGCACCTTTTTCAATACCTACCTACCCTCTTTTTCACTACCCCGTCCTACCCTATCCTACCTTAAATTACCCCGGCCAACCTTGATAATACCTTGACCCTATTAAAGTTTACCCTATCATTGCTCTACCCTTACCTCAATCCGATTCTATCCTGACCAAACCTTACCCAACCAACCCAAAACATAAAATTTATACCCCACCCAACGACAGCTCCTAAATCATAGCGAGAGTTTTGTCACGAAGATTGTCTCTCCAGTTTTAAAAGTTGTCAAATCCACGAGGGAATCGGCCCGAGGCCTGATGAATTAGCGCCGTGCCAAAAACAGTCACCGAACCAAATTTTAATAAATGGCGCGTGCGACACGGAAACAGGAACATGGCTACGTCAAGATCTTTGAAATTGAAAATTTTGAAAAATTGAAATTTTTTAAATTTTCAAATTTTAAAATTGATCGTTTATAAAACATTAAAATTCAAATTTAGTCATAACTCAAGTCTAATATTTGTAAAGCCCTGGACTTAACCTTGGTCTAAGCTCTTTCCCTAGCTTTGGTTCTTGTCCAAACCCTAGTCTCAGCTCTAGCCTGAGCCTAGGCATGGAGAACGGGCCAAGCCTGAGCAAAATTCCCTAACCTTAGCCTTAACTTTAGCCTTATCCTTAGTCTTAGTCCTAGCCCTAGTGCTAGCCTACAAACCTAGACGAAAGCCCAGCCCTAGCTCAAAATCCCAATGCTAGCCTTAGCCTAAGCCCTAAAACTTAGCCCTACTAGCCCAAACCTTATACCGATTTTATGGTTTAGTCTAACTTTAAGCCCAAGCCCTGAATTGAGCTTAGAAATGATCCCTAGCTTAATTCCTAGCCTAAGCTCTAACCTCAGCTCCACTCGGCCCTAGCCTAAGCCGTAGCCCTGGCCCAAGTACTTGCGCAAGCATTAGCATCAGCTTAAGCCCATGGACAAGCCATTGAGCTAATCTTAGTCTTAGCTCTAAAACATTAACTTAAAAAAAAACTTCCCAAAACTAGCCCATTGCGACCTACCCAAAATTTAGACTGTAACACCAGTTACAGTACCCAGTAAACCGAAATACATGGTAACAGTACAGTCAAGCACTTAAAATGTCATCATATACTCTCCTTTCCATGTTCCCACTATTCACAATTTTTTTTCAAAAAAGCACTTTAAGCTCGTCTTTAAAGCGTTTTGAATAATTGATAAACCGTTTTGTCTCTTTCTTTAGACAAAAAAATGTCTTTGCATATCTATGCCCTGCTTTGTGTCTGTTCTAAACTTACCCTATCCTACCCCAACTTACTCTACCCTACTCCACCGGTGTCTAACTTAACCTACCTTAACCTAATCTACCCTACCCAGCCCTGTGCTATTCTACTTTTATCTACCCTGCCCTGCCCTGGGCTATTCTACTCTCATCTACCCTGCCCTGCCCTGCGCTATTCTACTCTCATCTACCCTGCCCTGAGTTACCCTACCCTACTTTACCTAACCTACCCTTTCTGCCATTTTCCTTACAACCTATTTCTCAAAGATTTTTTTCTTTTCCACCCTCTCTACTTTACGTAATGTGTCATTCTTAGACTTGTAGCCGTTTCAAAAGTCCTGGGAATCTCGTCGGCAACGAGTCTGTTTGCACTCGACATTTTTTTGTAAATTTTTAAAACAAAAAATGAAATTTTGAAATTTCAAAATGTCTTGTAGTCAAAAAGAAAATATTTCTAAAATTAAACCCCAGTCGTAATTTACAAAAAAAATTAAAAAAAATTACAACATTAGTAGTGAATTTACCTTGCTCTACTAAAAGAAGATTTCTAGCCTGCCCGGCCCAGCTACACTACTCTGTTCTACTGCAAGCTAACTTCTATCCTGCCCAAAATTATAAAATACACCCTACCCGACCAAGTATAATAAAAAGGAAGCACGATATAAAATAAAGTTGTGTAATCAATTGACCTTCTATTACGTAACCCTGGTGTAACAACATAGCCTTAGAGAAATTGCAAAAAAGCGTGTTACGTAACGTTTTGTTATGTAATAATGTAATATTTGCCTCGATGTAAAACGAGCCAACAAATTACCGCGAGTACGATAGATCAGCCTACGCTATCCTACCCTACCCTACGCTACGCTACCCCCACCCTACCATACCCTACCCTACCCTACCCTCTACCCTACCCTACCCTACCCTCACTACCCTGCCCTACCCTACCCTCCCTTCCCTACCTTACCTTACCTTACCCTACCGTAACCTATCCTACGCTATCCAACTAAAATTTGCCCTGTCCCACCCTATTAAAATTAACCCTGCTCTATCCTAACAAAATTTGTCGTACCCTACCTAACCTTCCCAACCATACCGTACCATAAGTTGTTCTAAGCTACCCTATAACAATTTACGTGCCCTACCTTACCAAAATTTACCAAGTCCTACCCTAGCAAAAATTGTCGTGTTCTATTCTACCAAAACGTTTCATACCCTACCCTACCTTACCCTACCCTACTTTTTAATCTAGCCTAAGGTACCCCAAAGACCCTGCCAATGCGTCTTACCAAAGCCCGACCACAAAAACTTACTCTATCTTAACCCTGCACCATAAGCCTTAGCCGTACTCTTAAACAAAGATCAGATCCAAAGCCACGGAATCCAAAGACAGTCCCAAACGTCACCCCAACAGGACCAGTTAGTGGCCTGAAATTATACGGAAACATTCCTCTTAAAGTCCGCGTTTTGGCGCCGCAAATGAATAATTTAAGCGACCGAAAATATTATGAAAAAAGCTGGTGGGGATCGTTTTCGCGGATAAGAATAACATTATTAACTCACTTAGGCATCCGACCAAATGAATTCTGGTTTTGCAAATTTTTACGGATTTTTTTAATCCAAATTTGGAAACTGTTTTGAAAAGGGCAGATATTTAAAATTTATGCTTAGGCTTTAGCCCGAGCTCTAGCTCTAGCCCAAACCCCTAGTCCAAAGCTCTAGCTCTAGCCCTAGCCCAAGCCCAAAGCCCTAGCCCAGAGCCCTAGCCCAAAGCTCTAGCCCAAAGCCCTAGTCCAGAGCCCTAGCCCAGAGCCCTAGCCCAGAGCCCTAGCCCAGAGCCCTAGTCCTAGCCCAAAGCTCTAGTTCCAGCCCTTGCCCAAGTCATCACGACCCGCTCAACTCAAAAAGACTAAAATTTTACCCCCCTCAATAAAAAATATTTTACCTCCGCCCCCATCTTTAAAAAATTATGGTCATATTGCCATGCCCTACTGCAAAAAAATATTTTATTTTCCCCAACTTCGGTCCCTACCCTTACTAGACCTAAAAGTTGGCTCACTAGACTCGGCCCCGCCTAGCTTCGCAGCCGAGCTCAAACTAATTTAAAAAGGGACCAAGCCAGATCCTCTTCACAGATCAAACCCCTACCCATGCCCATTAAGACAACACCTTTCCAGCCTCACACCAAAATGATTTTGCAAAAAAGCCCTAGCCTAAACCTTAAAAAAAGGCGGCGGTAGAAGATTACCGTGGAGTAATTGGAGAGTAACGTGCCCCACTCACTTGCTAAATATTATTCTTTTTTCTTTCAAGTTTTCATGCCCAAATTGGCATTAAGAATTTTTAATTACCACACCCGCAAAACAAAAACAATATCGAATAAGAAGTGGCATTAACATAGAATCTGGCTCTCCATGGCCCAACGTTTTGTTTGGTTTCTATTGTAAGAACGGATTTTAAGCGGAATAATTCATTGTTAATTCTCAAGTTGATTTTCAAAGCCTAGTCTTTCTATTTCTAAACTGAAATGAGCCAGGGCTAGGGTTAGGGCTAAGGCTAGAGCTAAGGCCAAGGCTAGGGCTAAAGCTAATACTAGGGCTAGGACTAAAGCTCGGGCTAAGACTTTGGGCTAGGGCTAGAGGTAAGGCTAGAGGTAAGGCAAGGGCTATGGCGAGGGCTAGGGCTCTGGCCTAGGGCTCTGGGTTAGGGCTCTGGGTTGGAGCTCTGGGCTAGGACTAAACCTCGGACTAGAACTCTCACAAGCCTAAAACTTTATTTTTAAGCGTAGATTTTACTTTTTAAGCCTAAAAGTCCAGTTATAAGCTAAAAAATAAAAAAAACTAAACCTAACTTCTAGAATTTAGCCTATAGCCTCATTTTTAAGCCTAATATTTATATTTTTTGATTTAAATACTGTTTTTAAACCTAAATTCTCTTCATAAGCTTGTAATTACATTCACAAGCCTAAACTTTTATTTATAAACCTATGCTTTCTTCTTGAACCTTAAAATTGCATTTTAAGCCTAGGATGCCCCTCTTAGCTTATAGTTAAATTTACAAGCCTAGACGTACATTTTTAAGCCTAAGATTCCAATTTTAACTTTAAATTTATTATTAAACCTAGCGTGTAAGGTTAAGCCTATGACGTCACTTCTGGGCTTAAACCTAAAATTTCATTTTTAAGCCTAAAACATACCATGCCCTACTCTATCCCACCTTACCGCTTCTAAGCCTACCCTACTCTCCCCTACCATAACATTCCCTACTCTATTTTCCCTTACCATGGTCCACCCTACCTTTCTACCCTATCCTACACAAACCCTTTTCTTAGTACCGTTTTCCCCTCCACCTACCCCTTTATCCTCTTAATACCTTAGTCTTGGCCTAACACCAAAGCCTAGCCTTCCGTTTAAGACTTGGCTAAGTCTACAACAAGGTTTTAGGCCAAGGCTGGGACACAGGAGTCTGTTTCAATTACCTTTTTCAACTATTAGTTGCCGACATAAAGCACCCGCCATTTTTTACAGGAAACTACAGGCAAAATATGGCGGGTTCTTTATGTCGGCACCTAATACTTACAATTCAGCTGTACGTGCCATTTTATATAAGACCCCAAGTAAAGATGCCAAAATCTTGCTTCTTTTAACAAATAAACTTAGAAATGTAAATAATCATCATCATGCTGTAATATTCAAGCTTCAGCCAAAAACAACTGTCGAATATTGTTTTTGTTGTGCTATCAGTGGGTATTAGCGAAAAGGGGATTATGGTCAAATTAAAACTGGAATATAATTAACCAACTGAATTGGCATGTTGTACGACTGGGAGACATACTGGGAATTGATTATAGGACGAAACAAAAAAAAATGAAAAAATTTAATCACAAAGGCTCTACCCTACCCTACCCTACCCTATTCTGCCCTACCCTACCCTACTCTACCCTACCCTACCCTACCCTACCCTACCCTACCCTACCCTACCCTACCCTACCCTAGCCTACCCTACCCTACCCTACCCTACTCTACCCCACCCTACTTTACCCTATAGACACGAGGCCCGGCTCGCGAGCATGGAGTGCGTGTCAGGCCCGGCCCGATCAAAAATTTTTCTCAGGGCCGGCCTGGCCCAAATGTGTTTTTCGTGTGCAAACAGGCTAGGCTTTTCTATCCTACCCTAGCCAAACCTTCTTCTTAACCTACCCCCTTCCAAATATCATACCTTTTTGAACAACATACCCTGCTTTATCTTACCCTACCCTCCACATCCGTTACCTACACTAGTCAAAAACTTGCCTTACCTTTTTAAATATCTAACCCTACCCTACCCAAAACCTTTTCTTAGTCTACTGTTCAAAATAATGACCCTACTCTACCCTACCTTACTCTACTCTATCCTAACCTACCCTACCTTCACTCCCCTACCCTTCCCAGTCTTATTTTAAAAAGTTTTAACGAAAAAATGTATTCGACACACCTTGCCCTACCTCAAGTGCCCAAAAGCGTCGACTTATTATGCAGCTATGAATCGTATCCTAATCATCATCTTCCGCTTCTTTCCTACCTGGCCATACCTAATTATTTATGCATTCATAGCAGGAAAGTGAAGACTTTTTTGAGATTATTCAAATTAACGATCACTACTGTATCATTAATACCAAAGAATGTTTTGCTAATAATGGCAATGTATTAATAGTGCCGTTAGGAATGAAGATGAGGCTAAAAATAAGGTTTAAAAAATGTTAAATTAGACTAGTGTAGAGCTTGTGTAAGACTACGATAAAACCAAGTAATGAAGGCTAAGCTAGAATTTGTATAATATGGCTAGGCTAGTCCAGAGTTGTATAACCTAATGCTAGAACTAGTTATAATAAGCTAGAGTACTAATAGGGTCTGGTTAGGATTAAGGCTCTGGGATAGGGCTCTGAGCTAGGGCTTAGCCTAAGGGTTAGACTAGAGCTTAGTCTAGGGCTTAAGATAAGGCTTAGACTAAAACTTTGACTAAGGTTTAGTCTAGGGCTTAAGCTAGGGCTGAGGCTAGGGCTTAGGTGAGGTCTTAAGCTAGGACTTAGGCTAGGGTTAATGAAAAAGCTGTGGCTAGGGCCTTGGGCTATTGCTTCGACTAGGGCTTAGGCTAGGACTTAGACTAGAGCTAGGGCTTTGCGCTAAGGCTCTGGGCTAGGGCTTTGCGCTAAGGCTCTGGGCTAGGGCTCTGGGCTAGGGCTCTGGGCTAAGGCTCTGGACTGAGGCTTTGGGCTAGAACTCTGGACTGAGGCTTTGGGCTAGAACTCTGGACTGAGGCTTTGGGCTAGGGCTAAACTTAAAAAACTTATAAAATATCCAGTCAAAACCCCCCGCCAGTGTGTCATGTATCCCATAACACTTGGTAATTTTACTATAATAGCCAATTGAAAAGTAATAAAAAGTTTTCGCCATAAAACCAGCCGGTTGTCACCTCGTTCTCTCCAAGGCACGCGATCTTCGTGAGCCAAATATAAAAATTTCGAACAAAATTCGGAAGAAAAATACGGTTCTCACGCTAGGATTACCTGTTTGCGACTACCTTTCGTGTTATCCAATACGTACATGTTATAGTAGACATGTGACTATATAAGGAGCATAGGCCTATGTTAAGATGGCCTACCTTGACATTTGAAAAATAATTGAAACTAGGTTTACCGCCAATGGCTAACTCCACGTATTTTACAATATCGCTTATAAACTCTAGTAATTTCTATTAAGTGACATGTTATCCGAGAAAACATGTTTCATCGTATAACATGTCACTCACAAGGAAAGTACACGACCTGTCCCGCTCATAATCACCTCAAAAATTTTTATATGAACTCATTGTACCACCAATAGTACACATAAAAAGTTTTAGCTCGCGCTTTAGAGCTTTAAATTTGAATTATTTGGGTTTCCCGCCAATTAGGCAAATTTGGCATTGTGTTTCAAGCACTTTTTTCGACTTTCCAGACAAGCTACGCTTAAAACTTTTAAAAAGTAGGTTCATTTAAAGGTATTTTACTATTATATCAAAGAAAAATAAATAAAAGTCAAAAAATGACAGTTATAAGCTTGAAACACAATGCTAATTTGGCGGGAAATTCAAAACGCCATTTTTTGATCTTGATTTTTTCAAGATTTCCTGGAATGCGCGAGTTAGTACTTTGCTGAAGATTTTTTACATGATCTTGCTATATATAAGGTCGGGCACTATCCTTGTCAGTTAAAAATAATCGAAAAATGGTCTAAATATCCTATTTTTAACAAATATAGCAAAAAAATTAAAATCTGGGTGTTGTCTAACAAATGTACTTTAGCCCCGGTGAACCTGTCACACGCAGACCACAGAAAAGGGCATGGCAAAAGTGTGGGAAAACGTGGAAACAAGAGCTTCGGCGGTGGATTATTGGACAAATGCCAACAGAACACTTCAAAAGTCGAGTAGGGTAAAAGACAAGGGTGGGTAGGGTAGGGTAAGGTAGGGTAGACATGAGGAACAGGCCTGAGCAAAATTTTGATCGGGCCGAGCCTAACGTTCGGGCCCGGTCCGTTCCTCATGTCCAGGGTTGCGTAGGGTACGATAGGGTAGAGTAGGGTAAGGCAGAGTAGGTTAGGGTAAAGTAGGGTAGTAATAAAACTCCTCCTTTCAAAAAAAATTCCTTGCCCACACCTTTTTTGCTCTTTCCCATAAAATTTATTTTTTTTACCCCGCCCTTCCTCCCTTCTGAAAAATCTACCCCCGCCCTCTACTTACAAAATCTCCACACCAAGCATGCCCATGCCAAACAAAACACTGTGCATTCCCCTTAAAAAAACCCCCCCCCCCCCATCCTACCCATGCCCAACAAATCCCCCAACATTGCCCTTCACAAAATTTACACCTCCCCCCTTCAGCCCCCATCATGCCCAACAAACACACTGCCCTTCACAAAGTACCCAACCCCCAACATTGCCCTTCACGAAACGCCGTAGCCGTGAAAACGTTTGACGGAACAAAAGCGACGACGAGGAAAATCAAAAAAACAAAGCAATTGGATTATCGTGGGCCTCTAATCTTTTCGGGTTTTATTCTTTGCGCCGAAACAAATCCCATTTACTCTGCTCGTTCGTGGCCGACCGATAAAGGTTATCGCTGAAAGGCCGGCTAATTTTCATCAGCCTTCAGAGTTTTGACTTAGGACAATATAGGAGAGGATAGGACAGGGTATGGCAAAGTAAGGCGGAGAAGGGCGGGGCAGGACAACGCATGGCAAGGCAAAGCAGGGCTTTGCAGGACAACTCAGGGCATGGCACGGTAAGGCAGGGCAGGACAACTCAGGGCATGGCAAAGCAGAGCGGGGCAAGACAACGCAGTGCATGGCAAGGCAGGGCGGGGCAGGACAACTCAGGGCATGGCACGGTAAGGCAGTGCAGGGCAGGACAACTCAGGGCATGGCACGGTAAGGCAAGGCAGGGCAAAACAACTCAGGGCATGGCAACACAGCATAGGATAAGACAGAATAACGCAAACCAGGGTAAGGCAAAATAGGGCAAGGCATGGTACGACAGAGTATGGCAGAACAGGGCGTGTCAAGAGAGGGCAAGGCAAAGCAGGTAATGACAGGACATGGCATGTCAAGGCAAATTTTGGTAGGTAGGGCAGGGTAAGGTAGAGTCACATAGAGTAAGGGTTAAGCAAGGTAAAAGGAGGACGACAAAAAAAAACACCAATTTAGGGACATTTTATACGATCGAACATGTACCATCGTACAACACTACTAACCATGCTTTAGCGTATAACATGTCACTTTAAAATTAAAATTATATAATTTGAAAGAAATAAATTAAACATAGTACGATTAACCCGTATTTACAATCCAACATTAACAAAGTAACACGTTATACTCTGAGAACTTTTCAACGTACAATAACATATTAACCAACCCTGGCTTGTAAAGCCTCCCAATCCCAAAAATACACCTCAAACAAATATAAAAATTAAAAATTTATCAAAAATCAACACAAAGCCCAAATAATCAAATCTCAATCGTTTATTTACAAAACCACCGTACTCTAATTACAGTATTACTGTCCGACCAGCAGACCCATAATTGTAAGAAGAACAATGCCAGATAATAAAAATACGGTTAAAGACACATATTTGATCAGCTTGGCCTTGTTGTTGGGACGTCTTTCGCTTGGTTTTAGTGGCCTTTTCCATCCGTTTGTATCTTGAATCGACGGCACCACTACTGATGACGATTCATCTAAAATTTTTTTTAATTAAAAAAATTTAAATTATAGATTACTTAGAAGAGTAAATAAACTTTAAACACATTAGTTTTCAAGGCTCTAGATATAATTTTTAAAAAGTTATGACAAAAATACTAAAAATTTCCAAAATTAAGTCACTGACCTACGGTTAACGTACTGTAACTTTTAAAGCAACACGAATTTAAAACCTTTAAACCTTCCAGCAGTTCACGTACTAAAGAACCTTTAATCACCCCAATTTTCAGATCTTTAACCATTTTTTCAAAAAAGTTATGACAAAAACAACGTACTACAACATCCTTTAACTTCTAATTCAACCAAAACCCAAAAATCAGCAACAAATCACCTAAAACTCTTTCAAAATAGATCCAGAAAATAACCTAAAACCAAAAACAACATAAAAAGTACTAACATACCCAACTTTGACATGAAGCTAACACCAATAGGCGGAGGAATCGCGGCCATGCTCTGAGGCGCCGGAGGTGGGGGTGGTTGTTGCGGCGTTCCAACATAGCCTCCTGGCCCAGCTGGCGGAATTGAATTTGGATTTCCAACATTCTCATACATCGATACCCGCGTAAGAACGACCACTCCACCGGGCGAACAAGTAAAAAATGTCAAATCATGGCGAATTAGACTGAAATTTCGAACAATTTGAGTTTTAAAATTGAAAATTCAAATTTTATGCAAATTATTGTTGCGAAAGCAAGCCTAAACTTTCACTTCTTTACACTTCTTCTCCACTTTCGGCCGATTTAAAAAAATATTAAAAAAATATTTTTGAAAGCAAATTTAGCGGTTGTTTGTTTTCGTTGCGGGACTTAAAATATTGTTACCGTAATGTTTAGTTGCTGGGAATTCTTCTGTGAATGGATAGTTTTGCTATTTTTGAATATAGTTTTGATAAATAAACTTTTTTTTGTTGGTTTTGTTTGTTCAGATTTTTGAATTGTAAATTTTTTAAAGTTTTTGGGGTTTTCAACGTTGCGTTGGTTGTTTTTAAATATTTTAGGTAACAAACTCGTTTAATGTGTAATTTTTAAGTTTTTTGATATTGTTTACCGGATGTAGTCAAATTTGATCTGTTTGTTACCTTATTTTTATGTTTTACGAATTTTATTTTTTAGCCATTTTGAATAATGTCCGAAGGTGAGAAGAAATCGAAGAAAGCCTCCAAGGGTTTTGATACCCGCAAGTTTTTCCTCGATTTAGCCACCGGAGGTACAGCTGCTGCCATCTCAAAGACTGCCGTCGCCCCGATCGAGCGAGTCAAGTTGTTACTTCAAGTTCAAGATGCTTCGACCACGATTGCCGCTGACAAGAGATACAAGGGTATCATGGACGTTTTAGTTCGTGTCCCCAAGGAGCAGGGATTTTCAGCTTTGTGGAGAGGAAACTTGGCCAACGTGATTAGATATTTCCCAACTCAGGCGTTGAACTTTGCCTTCAAGGATACCTACAAGAAGTTGTTTGTCGCTGGGTAAGTTTTTTGCTTTTTTGCTTGATTTTTAGGTAACAAAGATAGAGAAAAGCACGAGGAAAGTTGTCTAAACGTTTGAGGAACAATTTGTTATATTTTCAGATTGGGTTGACTTGATTTAATTGAGCTACATTCGTTTTTGGCTAGTGTAATATAAATTTTGTAAAATTTGGTGGATTTTTCACTTTTTTTAATGTTTTTAGCCTGCTATATTCTAAATCTTTCAGCTACGACAAGAAAAAGGACTTCTGGAAGTTCTTTGCCGGAAACTTGGCTTCTGGAGGTGCTGCCGGTGCCACATCCTTGTGCTTTGTTTACCCGCTCGACTTTGCTCGTACCAGATTGGCTGCTGATGTTGGAAAAGGCGACTCTCGTGAATTCAAAGGCCTTGGGGATTGTTTGGTGAAGATTGCCAAGTCTGATGGGCCAATTGGACTTTACAGAGGATTCTTCGTGTCGGTTCAAGGTATTATTATCTATCGCGCTGCTTACTTTGGTATGTTCGACACAGCCAAGATGGTGTTCTCGGCCGACAAGAAGTTGA
Source organism: Bursaphelenchus okinawaensis (assembly GCA_904066225.2). Classification (NCBI taxonomy): domain Eukaryota; kingdom Metazoa; phylum Nematoda; class Chromadorea; order Rhabditida; family Aphelenchoididae; genus Bursaphelenchus; species Bursaphelenchus okinawaensis. The sequence continues at coordinate 9,659,917 of CAJFCW020000002.1, read as the reverse complement.
ACTTCTTCGCTGCGTGGGGTATTGCTCAGGTAAGCTTTTGGTGTTTTTGATGTTGTTTTAGAGGAAATGGATTATTTATAAAGTTTTCTTATATTGTTGTAGATTGTTTGTGGGTTTTTGTTATTTTTTAGGTTTTTAAAGCTTTAATGCTAATATTTTTGAGTTGTTAAATGATAAAAGATTTTATTATAGCTTTCTAATAAATTCCGTAATCTTATAAACGTTTATAACAAGAAAGTTTTAAAATTTATTTGTTTTAGGTTGTAACCGTTGGATCTGGTATCCTCTCGTACCCATGGGACACCGTACGTCGTCGTATGATGATGCAGAGCGGCCGGAAGGATATATTGTACAAGAACACTTGGGATTGTGCGGTGAAGATTGTCAAGAACGAAGGAATGAGCGCCATGTTCAAGGGAGCTCTGTCGAACGTGTTCAGAGGTACTGGTGGTGCTTTGGTGCTCGCAATCTACGACGAAATTCAAAAATTCTTGTAGATGGACTAACTTGTTGTTTCGCTAATCTAACTAGCTTGAACTTAGTTGAAATAAATATTTTTCTATATGTTTTTTGTGATTTTGGAACTTTTTTATTTGTTGTGGGGAGGTGTATATTACACTGTTTTATTTTTTATGTTAATTTATAGTTATTTTATATTTTTTAGGCTTAATATTGAAAAAGAAAGGCCATTTACTTGGTTCAGTGTTCAATAAGTAAAAAAAACTACCGACTTTAAGGTGCTTTTTTTTTCGGAATGATTTTTCTAGACTTATGCAAATTTTAGAGTTTGAAACGTGGGATGAGCCGGTTGTGTCAGTTTGCCCATTTTTCGGTTTTTTGGATCCCAGTGGTGCGTGCGGTCGGTTCGAATAAAAGGTAAGTTTTTCGATTGTTTTCTTGACATTGTTTTAAGTTTCTATTTTTTTTTGTATATATATATGGTGTATGTAGCATATTTTAGCTCTGTTTTTCTTTTTTAAGGCTTTAGAATAAATTTTTTGTTAAGATTTTTGGTTTGTTACCTAATTTTCACGATCTTTATTACTTCTTGTTCAGCCAATTTAAAGAATGTCCGAAGGTGAGAAGAAATCGTCGAAGAAAGCTCCCAAAGGCTTCAATGCTCGCAAGTTCTTGATAGATTTGGCTACCGGAGGTACGGCTGCTGCCATCTCGAAAACTGCCGTCGCACCGATCGAGCGAGTCAAGTTGTTGCTTCAAGTTCAAGATGCTTCGACCACGATTGCCGCTGACAAGAGATACAAGGGTATCATTGATGTTTTGGTGAGAGTACCCAAAGAGCAGGGCTTCACAGCTCTGTGGAGAGGAAACTTGGCCAATGTTATTAGGTATTTCCCAACTCAGGCGTTGAACTTTGCCTTCAAGGACGTCTACAAGAAGTGGTTTGTCGCTGGGTAAGTTTTTAACTTTTTTATTGGTTTTTAGGTAACAACGCTTGAGAGAAGAACGAGGAAAGTTGCCGTGAAGTTTTTGGAATGTTTTGGTGAAGTTTGAGCTTGGTTTGACTTGATTTGGTTGAGTTACAACAGTTTTTGTTCAGTATAATATAATTTTTCTTTAAAATGGCTTATTTTTTCTACTTTTTTTGAGGTTTTAGTCATTTATAACATTTTTTCTTCTAGCTACGATAAGAAGAAGGACTTCTGGAAGTTCTTCGCTGGCAATTTGGCTTCTGGAGGAGCGGCCGGAGCTACCTCACTTGTGTTTGTCTATCCTCTCGACTTTGCTCGTACTCGATTGGCCGCTGACGTGGGAAAAGGCGACTCTCGTGAGTTCAAAGGTCTTGCCGACTGCTTGGTGAAGATTGCCAAGTCTGATGGGCCTATTGGCCTCTACAGAGGATTCGTTGTATCCGTCCAAGGTATTATCATCTACCGTGCGGCCTACTTTGGTATGTTCGACACAGCCAAGATGATGTTCTCGGCCGACAAGAAGTTGAACTTCTTTGCTGCATGGGGCATTGCTCAGGTAAGCCTTTGGAGTGTTTTTGATATTGTTTTAGATATCTAATATGATATTTTAAATACTACGTTACTTTAGGTCGTCACCGTCGGGTCCGGTGTCCTATCGTACCCATGGGACACTGTTCGTCGTCGTATGATGATGCAGAGTGGTCGTAAAGACATTTTGTACAAGAACACGTACGACTGCGCAGTGAAGATCATCAAGAATGAGGGTATGAGTGCCATGTTCAAGGGAGCTCTGAGCAACGTCTTCAGAGGAACTGGCGGCGCTCTGGTATTGGCCATCTACGATGAGATTCAGAAGTTCTTGTAGATGTACTAACTAGTTATTTATGATTTAACTGGCTTGACTTTGAAAATAAAATTTCTTTTAAAATGTTTGTGATTTGATTTTATTATTGGTTTGATGGTGTTTGTACCTGTATTTACACTATATTTTGAGTATTTCATACTCATTTCTCATATAAATTTGCGTATTTTAGCGCCTGACGCGAAGTGCGAACCGTCCGTCGTTAATCAGACTAATTTGCTCGTTTTATGGACTAAAATGACTGATAACAAGGTTTATATGCTCTTCCAAAAACAAATATACTTTTTGTTACTCTGGGGATGGGTATAGCAAGTTTATTTTGATTTTTTATAGTGATTTGTGTCTTAAAGATTGCCGTATCTCTTTGATTGCAAAAACGCCTAGGAAATTATCTTGTTTTACTTATTTTGGTCTTATAAGACTAAGAAGTGGCGTTGTTGTACTTAGTTTAGTCTTTTAAACTTGAGGAATGGTCTCGTTTTAATTATTTTAGTCTTATAAGCCTAAGAAATGGCCCTGTTTAACTTATTTTAGTCTTATAAGCCTAAGTATTGGCTATTTTTTATTTATTTTAGTCTTATAAGCCTAAGAAATTACTTTGTTTTACTTATTATAGTCTTTTAAGCCTAAAACAGCCATATCTTATAGATATTTAGGTTTTAGGCTCTAAAAACGGTCGCACGTCATGCCAAAAGAAAAACTAGAGACAGAGTGTCGTATTTTACTAATCTTCATGTTTTGAAGCTTGTAAATTGCCGTAATTTATTGATTTTACAATTTTAAGTTTTAAAACGTCCATATCTCATTGATTTTCAGAACTTCAAGCCTATGAAATGGCGATAAAGTTTGAAAATGCGAAGAGCGAGGACGAAGAAGAGGAAGATCAAGCAGCGAGACGAGCATCACAACAGAAGAAACGAAATTCGATTGCTTTCAAACGAACTAGTGTCCAGTTCCCTTCCCATCATTCTGAATCTGAAGACACGGAAAGCGACGATCCAATTGGATCGAAGAACAAATGGCTCATTAAAGGCCTTCAGGCTTCGTTAGTGGTACTTATGTTGTGCGCTGTGATTGGTACTTGCTACTATGCTATTAGTAATAGTAGGTTTTTTAGTAGGGTAGGGTAGGGTAGAGTAGGGTAGAGTAGGGTAGGGTAGGAAAAGAAGGACAGAGTATTTTGCTTTTTTCAAAATATTTTTTAGGTAACGACACAGGCAGGTCACGACACCGCTTTAATAGTTCGAATCCATACACTCCCGACTTTACACAGTTCTCTGAAGACGGCACAGTAGTGATGTCATATCATGGTGAAATTGAAAATGTAGGTAGAAAGGGTAGGGCAGGGAAATTTTGGGTAGGGTAGAATAAATATTGGTAGGGTAGGGGTGGCAGATTAGGCTAGGGTAAGGTAGGGTAGAAAACCGTAGGTTAGGGTGTTTGAGATTTGGTGGGGTAGGGCAAGGAACGGTACACGAATTCTCTGTTTTTTATGTTTTAGACAATAGATACCTATCCCTCATTCTGGTACCAAAGCAAACAAAATAGGACCCTTCAGATGAAACTCAACAAAGATACGATAGCATATGTAAACGATACTACTTTATATTTGGCTACAATCGATGAATATGAAAAAGTTGTAGTAAGTTTTGATCTGATAATGATAAAAAATTTAATTTTAAAAATTTAATTTTTTTAAATTTTTTTTGCAAAGGGACATGTTATACGAAGAAAGGTGGTTTTGAAGGTGTACCGTGCAGTTTCTAGACGTCATAACTTTTTATTGTCACAATTTTTCGAAATTTGTTTTGATACGTTTCATTAAGAATAAAAAGTTGTACAAGTTCTCAAAGTGTCATATTCTTACCTTATCTTAGGACTGAGGTATAAGTAATTTAAAATTTCAATAAAATTTTTAAAATTTGTTTTAAATTTTTTGATTATAAGATTATAAGCTATAATAATATAAGTTTTAGGCCTGTAAAAGCTTCAATATAAGTTACCACGGGTTTTTGAAGCAATTAAGTTTGGTCGATTTATACGACCGCCATTCGGAGGTGGAGCGGTACCAAGGAGGACAAGAAGTATATGTGTTCGAAGGAGCTGGTACCAATTGCACTTTTTTGAACAAAAACCCGTTTTTGGTTCAGGTAAGATGAATTTGGCTTAACATCTACTATACTTCACCCTACCCAACCTTACTTTATTCTACCCTACCTTACTCTATCTTACCGTACTCTTTTCTACCCTACCCTACATTGTCCTAGTTTACCCTACCCTACCATCTCTTACCTTTTCATACCCTACCTTACCTTAATTTACCGTACTCTATCTTACCTTACTCTACCCTTTTCTACCCTGCCCTACCCTACGCTACCCTACCGTACTCTATCTTATCTTACCCTACCCTTTTCTACCCTGACCTGCAATATAAAAAAAGTGTATTTATAGGCGTTTGGCAGTGCAGAAGATGGTCGATTAACCGAAATCCATTCTCATTATACACCAGAAAGGAATGACAATTTAGCGGCAATAACTTATTCGTATCATAACATGAAAATGGGCACGCCTGAAGCCAATCCGTTCATGGATATACCCTCGATTTGCTTGGAAAATCAATAAAAACGAAAAAAAAAAAAAAAAAAAAAAATTTTTGGACTTGTTGTAGCCAGACAGGGTAAGATAGAGCTTGGTGAAACAGGAAATGACGGGATAACCAACCTACCCCAAGAGGTAGATTGGGGTAGGTTACATTTTTAAATCTAAATCTGAAAGTCATTCGAGATTAAATAATAAACGTAAGCTAAAATCAAAAACTGCGGAGCGACAATAACACATCCCTTCCCCAAAAGCAAAAAAAATATTAAGGATTGTTTATGAGTATGTACGCATAGATAAGAGTAAAGTGTAATGAGATCATTCTTCATCTCCTGAAGATGAACCATAATCTCCACCTAAAGCTCCTAGAACAGCAGCTCCATTAGAGACAGGTTTCGAAGCCGTTCCACCAGCTTTGTCGACCAATATAGAAGTGGATTTTGAACATCCGGGTTCTTTTGACATCTCAATAGGTACAGATGATCCAATCTGCGCCATGCGATTAGAAGCAGACGTACAAAAAGGTAAGAGTCCATGTGACGACGAAGGAGTAACAGCAGAAAACAAAGACGATGGGGCAGTGGCGGTCTTCTGCATGTTCGATATTGGTTGGTCTTCTGGAGATTCTGTCTTGCGCGAGCTGAAAATAAATTTTTGTATATTTAATTGGGATATTCGACAAGGTTTTTCAACTTGTTGTAATATATTAACTTACACTATGGACAACACTATATAGTTACTATGGAAGTAACGGGCACTAATAGGTTCAAACGATGAACCATACGCAAGGAACCCTAATGCGTTCATCAGACCGTGCGGATTGAGCCAGTAGTCCTTCTTTTTGATTAGTATCCAATTCAGTGTGGATAGTTGGGTCCTTTGTTTTTTCGTTTTCTTCTTTTCCGTCTTCAGCCTGTTTCTCAACTCCCGACATTCCTCCAGTTGGCCAATATGGAACACCTTATTTGGCCTCGGGAAAGGATTCGGCGGTGGTATAGGCTCGGCTCTTCGAACGATACCATACGGTTGCATTATGATTCTCAAAAAAGCTTCCCGCTCTTCCTTGTTGTTACCATTTCCGTGACTTAAGCAGAAGAGCTAAAACAAAATTTTATTAAAATGTGTTTAGCTTTTTGTATTAGGGTCTCTATATAAATAACCCGCAGGGATCTACATTTTATGTTCATTATAGAGGAATTCGATATAAATTGCCGAGAACCCCGAAATCGACCTTAAACAGCGCTTTTCGAGTGTTATTACTTTACGAATTCCTACAGCATCAAAAGCGGTGGAGAAAATTAGAAAGGTTTTATCGTATAACATGTCACCTAAGGAAGCATTTTGTGAAAAAAAATTAAAATTTTCGCAGTGGTATTAAAAAGCCATATGAATAATTTTCATACCTTTACTGTATCTACTTTTGCTACAGTGACATGTTATACGCCCAGACATGTCCGTATAAACCGTCCCTTTCACTTACACAGCTTCCACATGCCTGAGATTCCGCCTTCTTGTCATTGTTTCGGTGCCAGGGCTTCTTATCTTCCAATCGATGTGGGTCAAACTTAATATGACTCGTTGGATTCTGTAGCAGCTTTCGCGTCCGAATTCTCAGAGGCGAGTGATGCTCCAGAGCTGTGTTCCTCTTCGGCCGCTGTCTTCATGGCCTTCTCCCCTTTGGTAAGTTTCTTCTTTTCCTTTTTCAGCGGCGAAATGAACGGTCGCATCGGGCAGCCAACCTTTTCGAACACCGTGCGCTGGTTTTCTTCGCTGAAAATGTTTCATCGTATAACATGTCCAAATAGTAAAAATTGTAAAATTTTTACGTAAATTTTAAAAATTAAGGCCCATAGCTTTCAAAAACACCGAAAAACCTACTCCTTTTGCCTCGGCGGACTTCTGGATTCACCAGTTTTCATCGGCGGGGGGTGCGAAACAGCCGTATTTTGAACTTCCTCGTCTTGTTCTTCCTAAAAATGAATGGTAAAAGAGTGTTTTAGATTCGAAATACTCTAAATTATTTTATCCACTTAACTATAAGTCACAAACGTTCAATGTAACCTAGTTTCTATCGAATTACCCTTGAAATTTTATGTTTTTGCCAGAAAAATTGAAAAATTTTCCAAATCTTTCAAAATTGTCAAGTTGTTATTAAGTAAAAGTAAGTGACATTTATATCAAATTAAAGCCCAGAATCTTTTTCATCTATTCATTCTAAAATCAAGCTGAATTCAAGCCCAAAATTGTCTGTTTCAATAAAAATTTCTATCTAATTCCCAATCTAAAAAAGATCTAAAAAAGATGCGTTCCAACAAACATATTACCTTAGTTTTTGATTCATAAATAACCAAACTAAACCAAAACCTATACAAAATATGTATTAAATCAAAGCTTATCATCCCCTCTATCTATATTTGATCAATTAAAGTCCATTCGGCCTCATATTCGACTAGTTCAAGCGAAAAATGTTATAGGAACTCACTGTTTTGGTCTTGCGAAGCTTGCCTTTGCGGTCCTTGCTCTTCTTCGCCTTGTTAGGTACATCGGTTTTCTTGTCCTAAAAAGCAGCACAATATAGTAATCTGTCACATACTTAAAAATTACGTTTAGAATAGTTATACCTTCAAGATTCAAGCAGTTTTTTTTTCAAATTTCTCCCCCATACCCATTCCTATATTTATACCCATACCCTCACCCATGCCCATATTTATACCCATACCCTTACCCCTCCCCATATTTATACCCTTATTTATACTATAAAATAATTTCAAAAACTTTTTTAAATCATAAAATAATTAGTATTGTACTCAAAATAGTATCACGAAACATACTTACATGTGCCATCGTATCTTCTGTCAAATCGAAAAAAACAATTTCAAACCGACCGCTCTGCTAGAAAAATTTCCATGCGATTAACCGGTTTTTTTTTAAAATTTCATAAAATTCTTTATTTTAAAATTGTTTTTTTTTGAAATTTTGCATGCCTCTCTTACTTGGACTTTATTTTTGTCTCAGACATGTACCGGCTCTCATATAGGGGACCAAATCAACGGATGCCCTTCGGGCATCCTATGATATTGGCTGCTTACTTTTACTTCTACACCTGACTTTTAGCCGACTTCTACACTGCTCCATTCAGCTGTAGCTTTCTCTTCCCTACCTTACTCTGGCCTACCCTACCTAAAGAACAGCAAAATATTCAAGTACTCGCAGTAATTAGTTGGGTTATTTCATATAGAGGCAAAGTCTATACTATAGGATAAAGAAAGTATTCTCTGATTGTGTGTATGATCATGTGGATATGTTGTTTTATTTATTTAATTTCTTTGTGAAGGTCCTAGTAGAATAGTTTTATCTGATTAAAGTTCCAGAGATACCTACTACAATATAGAGATGGTTCGTACAAAATCTGTACTATAGTATAAAGAGAGTATACTCTTTTCGTATGTATAATTATGTAGGTATTAGTATTTATTGAAAAGAAAGGAGTATAAGGTTGTATGGTTACAGCGCTAACTTTGTACGAACCATGCCTATGTTGTAGTAGGGATCTATGATGATTTAATCAATTACCATGCTATCCGGACTTTCATAAACCGTTTTTCTTATATTCCTTTTTTACAACACAAACCTTTCAAATAAAGGCTTTAGGCTAAAATACTTTATTCTTACTGTAACAAGAAATTTGGCAATTCAAAAAATTTTTTGTTTCCAACTTTCAGGAATGGCCAAAAAGAATTCGAGCAAAAATTGGTCATTCTCTTATTGATGGACATAAGGGTAGGTTTTTTTTGCGATTTGATAGAAAAATTTGGGTAGGGTGGGGTAAATTAGGGTAGGACAAGGCTAGGAAAAAATTTTTAAATTTATACGGTAGTGCTAGGATTACTTTATCATACTCTACCTGTAAAGAAAGTGGGTAAGGTGAGGTAGGGTAGGGTAAGGTAGGGTAGTATTCAACTCATCTTGGAAAAAGAACGGTTTAAAAATGTTTATTTACGATGATTTAATGAAATAAGAGATGAAAAAGTTGGTGTCAATCGAATGGAAAAGGTCGAAAACGATGAACGGAAAGAAAGAAAGTGACAAATTATATGATTTACATTATTCTAGGTATTATTGGTATCGCGCGCTGACTTGGGTGGTCTTTCTAAAGCTGTACGTACTATATCTTCTATATTTCTAAGAGATTCTTACTGTAGTTTTTTGTTCTTTACTAGTTTTTCAAACGTTGTAGTACCATACTGTTGAGTACTATACCTTAGCTATTCTTGTGCTGTACAGTACTGTACTGCACTTCTACCATACAGTACTGTACTTAAATGCCAATATACTATAAAGCTCTGCAGCTTTTTTACTGCGGGGAACAATAGCTATTGTAATATTGTACTGACTAGTACCATAACTTAGCTATTTATATACTATACAATACAGTACTTAAATTAAACTACACTGTAAAGCAATATAGCCTATTTACTGTATTTTTTTGCTGTGCGGTGTTGTGGAAAACAAACTTTTGATTCTAAGAACTCAGGAAACTATAATTAGTACTTAATAGTATTATACTTAGTACTGAATAGTACCAGACTTAAATTTCAATAGTACTGGGGAGTATTTTACTAAATGATGACTCACAATGTAAGTTTATGACATTTTTTACTATACTTGTCATTATAAACCCAAATTTAAAAAAAATTTTGAAATTTTTGAAAATTTTAAACTTCTAAAAAAATCTTTATTTTTTCAAGATAAGCAGTCAAATCCGACAGTTTAAACCCCCAAGACAACGAACATCCTTCACTTCTGATCAGTTACAAGCATTGGAACATCGATTTCAACTACAACAATATATCGTGGGCCAGGCTCGGATAAATTTTGCTGAATCTTTAGGCTTAAATGAAGCTCAGGTAAGACTACGTTTTACCAAGTCCTAACCTAACGTATCCTACTCTGCCTTACCCTACCTTACTTTAACCTACTCTACTTTACTCTACCCTACCTTACCCGACCTTCCAGTCATCGTCTGGCCTTATCAAAAATAAAAAAAATGGTAGAAAAATAATTTTTCTAGGTATTCTAGCCTTTTATGCCATTTTTAACCTTTAAAATTCCAAGAAAACATTTAAAAACTATTAATTTTAGGTAAAAGTCTGGTTCCAGAACCGTCGAATCAAATGGAGGAAGGAGCAACGTCGAATCCTTAAAGAAATTGAAAAATCTTTTAACAACGTTCCAAAATAATCATTTTTGCTTAAAACTAATCATTTTCAATATTATAAAGCCATTTATTTTTTATGTTACCTAATCTTATTCATCTTCCACTCCCCTTTGAAATAAAGAGAGAAAAAATCGAGCCACAGACGTGCGCCGCCATAGCTCAGTCGGTTAGAGCGTGGGTCTAATAAGCCCAAGGTCGCAGGTTCGACCCCTGCTGGCGGCAACTGAACTTTTTGCACCTTTTATCAATAAAAATTACTTTAAAAAAGCATTTTTAAAGATAAAAAATTTTTAAAACCCTATAAATTTAAAAGAACACATAAAATTTAATACAAAATACGTATTTTCAACCAAAAACATTAAAATTCTTTTGGAAAAGTGTTTTTCCTATCAAAAATGGCCAAAAATAGCAAAAAAGAAATGACAAAATCAAAGCAAAAATCCAAAAAATAAAAAACCTGATCAAGGCTAAAGTATAAAAAATCAAAAAGTAATTTTTATTTTCCATCCGTCTTTTTGCGACAATCAATGAAGAGGTCAAGGAGTTGGCGACAAAGCTGTGGGTCCTTGTTCACCTCCAAGCAATCCACGTACTGCTGCCACTGTTCTTCACACGGCTTCTTCATTGGATCCGACTGCTTCGGGGAGTCTAAAATGAACTTTTCTAAACTTTTAAAAATTTCAAAAAATTTTCAATTTTTCTATATTAGCCTAACAGTAGCCCATAAATCAGTACCTTACCTCACCCTACCTTAATTTTTCCATCAAATTTCAAAAAAGCTTGCCCTTATGTCCACCAATAAGAGAATGACCAACAGCATGACCGACGGCCGATCCCACGGCTGTAGTGCCGGCTGTCGCTGCCATTTGACCCAACAGTCCAGGTTCCTTCTTCGGCGGAGGACTGGCGCTCTTGGACGAGGATTTCGAAGACTTTGAGGTCTTTTGCTCGAATTCTTGTTGGCCATTCCTGAAACTTGAAAATTATAATTTTTTAAATTTTCTAATTTATGTTACAGTAAGAATTGACGTATTTCAGCCTAAAGCAATAAAAACACTTACAAAACCAAAAAACTTACTAAATCAGGAAAAAAGCGTAATTCGACCAGTCAGTGCAGGTAAAGTCAGTCAAAATAACTCGGCTTTTTTCACATTTTTAAAAAATTTTTTTAAAACCAAATTTCAAATTTTCTAAAAAATTTCAAAAATGGGCTAAAAACACCTTATTCTAAAAACTTTTTGACCATTCTAATAAATTCTCCCCAAAAGCAAAGAAAGGAAATCAATTGTTGTCCCTAGTAATGACGTTTCTAAACAAACATACCTAAATTACACTGTCAACGAAGCATTCAAAAACGTGCCAAAATAGATAGATTACAACCAGAAACCAGTGAGATTTTTCTTGAACATCACATCAATAAGATTCTCGGTGAACATAATCACCCAAAAAGTAAGACACCGGCTTTATAACGGCAGAATTGATCAATAATCTGCAAAAATTCGATGTTAACATAAGGAACCTTGGTACAGGCGTCTAAAACAAAGTGTTTCTGACTTTCTAAAATGCAAAACCCTCTAAATCATAACGAAAAATATCAAGCACATTCTAAACTATATAAAATTAATAAGTATTTCTTTTAAAAATTCCATAAAAGCTAAAAAATACCAATGTACCTCAAAAACGTCTTCAAATCTCTCTGAGCTTTTAATCATAACTTTTGAACCAATTAACAAAAACAATTGAAAATAGTCAAAAACCTTCATAAGACTCTACCTCAACTATCCAAGAAGTTTCATCATAATCTAATACCTAAAAATCAAACAGATCCAAAGTTACATAACAATTACCTCATGTTCAAGTACTTCAAAAAGTTTTGCTCATAACTATTGACACAATAGCCACAAACGGTTGAAACTTATCACAAACCATCAAAAGACTTTGTTTCAACTACTCACCAAATTTCATCATGATCCGATACCTAAAAACTGAAGAAAATCAAAATTATATTGTTCTTACCACATGTTCAAAGATATCATTCGAAAACCAGATTGACAAGTTCTAATCACATCCTTTAACATATAAAACACATGATGAGTACCTTTGTGTAGATGTAGAAGAATCTGTGAGCTTCAGCGCCTTCATTTGTTCGGAAATCAGCTAAAATATTGAGGTTAATATCAAGTATAATATCGTTTGATGAAGAATAAGCGTGAAATGAAAAAGCCGTATTTAAATATATTCAAAGTAAAATTTAAAACATTACAAAGAAGCTAAAATGTTATTTTTGTAAGTATACACAATCAAGCTAGAATGGCAACTTGAAAAAATATTGTTTTAGATATACAGTCGTTGAAAAACATTAAAATTGACAAAACTAATATCTGAAAAACTTAAAATTAGTCAAATTAGATAAAGCTAAAGTTAAAAAACAGTTTACGAGTTGCTTCTGAAGTCTTATCATTCAGAAGGCTTGATAAAAGAAGCAGGAAATGATAGAAAAATCAATAGATTCCGTAAGGAAATGACTGAAAATCAAATAAAACCGTTGCTAAAGCTGAAAAATGGTAAAATACGAACCCATCCGTCTCCTGAGACTCAAAAAATTAAAAAATTAATTCTTTTTCATTTTTGCATTCAAAAATGGCATTTTTGACTTGAATTCGGCCGAAAATCGGTGAAATCGGTGTCATTCGAGGAAGTGGCCCACCCACTAACCGGTCGAGTTTTGCCGTACGACAGTGCCTTTGAATACTTTTCCTAGGCCTCGCCCTGCTTCTAATCCAGTCACTTACTACGACAGGCAGGGTCGTATCTTATTTTGGGTTTACTGTACTTTCTTGAGGGTTACTGTACTTTTTGGGGTACTGTAGTTTAGAAAACGAGTTGTTTTGAATTTTTAAGAGGTTACAGTATTTTTAGAAAGATTTTTTACTATTTATACTTTCTACAGTAAGGTAAAAGTTAATGCCGTAATACTAGGCTTATTACCGTAATCTTTATTACAGTAACTTTTCAGCCATGATTGATTCCGCAATATTTTCCCAAATGTGGCCCATATTGTGCATGACGTTATCGACCGCTTTCATCGGGTTTTCAATGATTGTGTGCGGCAAGAAGAAGCCACCCCCCGCCGCAAAATCTCAGGTCGGCGCCCCGCCCAGCTCCGGCGCTGCACCGCCCAGTGGAGCGCCGGCACCCGTAGCCAAGAGCAAGGAGGCTAAAGTGGGTTTTTAAGAAAACTTTTTTGACTTTTAGTATTTTACCGTATACCTACCGTAATCTACTGTATACCTACCGTAACCCACCGTATACCATGTGCTACCATACTGTAGCCCTAGAAATGCCCTGGCTTTACCCTACTTTAACTTTTAGCCCCATCCTAGCCCAGAAAGTCCAATTTTAATATTTTTTTAACTTCAGGACGCTCCGAAATCCACAGCTGGAGCGCCGGATTCAAAGGGCGCTGATAAGCCTGCAGACGGTGTAAGTTCCTTTATTTTTGATATAAAACATTAAAAATTATTATAGCATGAGCAAAAAAGTAGTTAAAATGCATTTCGAATCCATTTTGAACATTTTTAGTAACGGTACACTTTTTTGGTACTAATGGTACTATTTGAGAATTTTTGGTACTTTTTATCAAAAAAACCTTGAAATTAAATTTTGTTGGTACTCCAGAATGAATTTTAAGCAGTTTTGGCAATGGTACTCTTTTTGTTACTAATGGTACTGTTTGAAAATTTTTGGTACTATTTTTCAAAAAGTCGTTGTAACAAGTTTCTGATTGGTTTAGACCAAGTTAAAGCTAATTTTTACCTTATTTGAGCTTATTTTGCACGATTTTTTAACCAATTTGTACCATTTTGAGCTTATTTTGACCATTCTGGGGACTAATTAATACCATCTTTATGTCAATCTTATACTATATTGAAAGATAATTTAAGCCACTTTGTTCCAGACTAAACAATATTTTGCTTTTAGACGGCCAAACCGGAGGAGAAGAAGGACGACAAGAAGTCGGAGAAGAGTAAGGCCGGCAAAGCGCCGGAGAAGGACAAGAAGGCGGCGGAGGAGAAGAAGGACGGCGAAGAAGAGGACAACGGCGGCTACGAAAGCTGCCCCGACATGACTCCCGAACAGTTGGCCAAAGTCGTCGAGGAAGGCAAATAGTCCCACCCCACCACGAAATAAACATTGATTTGAATTGGCGGGCTTTTTTGATTGCTGGACTTTTTGTAAAATTTTGATTGAAATATACCTCCGGGCTGGACTTAGTCTAGTAGGCCCTCTTTCAGGTCTACTTGTCAGACTTTTATGTTGTTGTGCTTTTTTTACAGTTCAGTTAATTACTATTAGCTGTCACAAAAGTCTTGTCGTCAAAATATATCATTTTGTATACAAAAAAGCGACAAGACTTTTGTGACAACCTTTATCGACTGTTTTTGAATAATTCTTTGTACTTTTAAGAATGTATGATAGTTAAAATGCATTTTAATGCCATTTTGAGTAATTTTAGCAATGGTACCCTTTTTGGTACTAATGGTACTTTTCGCCGTTTTTGGTACTGTTTTATAAAAAAAGCTGAAAATAGTACTTTTGACTGTCTGAAAAGCGTTTTTAAGAAATGTTGGCAATGGTACACTTTTTGGTACTAATGGTACCATAAATCGCATCAAGTCCCAAAACTATTTTACCTTGTTTATTACTAAAGAAACTATGAGAGACTTGTACTTTGTTAGTATACAAGTGTTGGAAGCTACTTAAAATACGGAAAACGGCTATGATAGTACAGCTTCAGCTATGAAAAAGTACTGTAGTGTAATTGGGGATTAATGTAGATCTAGGAGTAATTAGAGAGTGCGACGTTTAGATGAAGAACTTGTTGCTGGCGTACAATTGATGGTCCGATCCGACGCTGACTGCGCCCTTTTGTTCGCGGAGGAAGAGGCGGTTGCCACGGGTCAGGCCGTGTGGCTTCAGGTAGTGGTAGGCGTCGGTCCAGTGGCCATGGAGTGGGGCGTATGGGAGGAGGGATACAACCAGGCTGAAAATATTGATGTAGAGGGGTGGGAATTTCAATTTTTTTTAATTAAAAAAATTAAATTTTTTTTTAATTTGTCTTTTTCCATACCAAAAACAAAATTTTAAATTTTTTAAATTCATAAAAACAAAAATTTTCCAAAAAAACCTCCAAAAACACGCCATAAATTCAAAAACCACCCCCATATTTCAATTACCCCGCCCTTAAATTTTTTTTTCCAATGATTCCAAAGACCCAAAAAAAAACCACCCCAACCCAACCCCTCCCCCTAAAAAAGACATAAAACCTCCCCGATGCCCACCACCCGCCCTTACTTTGATCCGGTGACGCTCATGACAGTGGAGCACACACTGTATGGGTAGGACCATCCTGTAACCAAGAATGGTACCAAGAGTTTGGAGGCCTTTCTCAGGTTCTGGATCGTGTCCACGGCCTGTTTGTCGTCCTTGTTGTTCCGTTCCAGGTGCAACAAGACTCGTTCGGCGGTGTAGGAGACGGCTTGAACGCCCACCACCAGCAGCAGCTCGGTGAGGAGGGCGGGGATGAGGCCGGAGAAGAGGCCGGCGGGGCCTTCCTCGTCGCCGACGCGGAGGATTCCGCACAGAGCGTTGGTGTACTTGGACTCGCCGCCAATGTGCTGTGCGATCTCACGGAACATCAGGACTGAAATTTTTTTGTAAAGGCGACAAGTTATACGACAAAATGTGTTTTAAACGTGTTTCCTAGTTCATCTAGTCCCCCGCCTACGCCCTTACCATCAATATTCCCTCGCCCACGCCCTTACCATTCAATGGTCTCTGCACGATCAATCCAATAGTATGGGACAAGGATTGTCTGATGGCGGCTCTGACATGAACTTTGAAGCTCTCGTAGTCGGTCAACTCCTCGTCAGCCTTGTCCACGTTGTCTGGATTACCACCAATGTCAGGGTAGTACTCGTCGATGTACTTCTCGAACGCGTACGATGAGACTCCGCCGACGACGGTGCCCAAAAAGCCGGCTTCGGCGCCGCGGAAGATTGCGGAGAGACCGTGCTCGTTGTAGACGTTTCTCACTGAAAGTACGAGTTTTGTTAAGATTTGTTACCTATAATGGCATTTTTCATAAATTTGTTACCTAAAATGCATTTTTTGAGCATTTAGTACCTAGAATGACTTTTTTAATAAATTTTTTACCTAAAATATTATTTTTTTTAAATTTATTATCCAAAATGACATTTTTTCTAATTTTTTAACCTAATTTTTAATTTTTTTTTCATTTTTTATGGATTTGTTACCTAACGCCATTTTTTTAAAATTTTTTACCTAAAATTATATTTTTTTAAAAGATTTGTCACCTAAAATCAAAAATTCGAAGTTTGTTACCTAAAAAACTGTTTCAATAATTTATCACCTAAAAATAGCATCTTTTCAAAATTTGCTACCTAAAAAAACTTACAGTACTGGAAGGCATTTGGAAGGAAGTAGGCTTCGCGGCCAAAGAAAATGAAAACTCTGCCAGTGCTTAATGGGTATGGTTCGTAGCCCAACTGGAACAGGGTTTTAGCGAAGGTCAATGGATAAGTGACCGTTCCGATCAAGGCTTTGGCTCCGAGGGCTTTCGCATAGGCAACGTGCTCACTCTTAACATAGAAAACATATTAATCATGTCATAAAAATATTGAAAATCATAGTGATATTACACATGTGTCATGATGACATATAAAGCATCTCATCGGCGTACACAATCTTCAACCCAAACCTCAGAATTTCAAACTTTTAAACTGATCTACCACAACATATATTAAACATAATAAACTCACGTCCTTATCGGCCTTGCTTGGATCGGCTGGCTCTCTCTTCAACTCGACGCTGGCCATTTTTCTTCAACTTTCACCTAAAACAATATCAAGAACTAGACTTTTTTCCCCTCTAAACCTCAAATCATGGTACATATCACGTTCAAATAACCAATAAATCACAGTAAATCACGCTGAAATGTCTATTAAATCAATTTAAATCAAACTAAAGGTAATATAATGTGACTTTCGACACATTTCTAACAATATTTTCCAAATTTCTACAACAATATGATATGCTTTATTAACTATATATCAACAAAACCACCCGTAGATGTAACAAAAACAACCCAAACCCCAAAAATATCACAAAAAATGTTATAACAACATAATAAACATGTCGTGCTGACAATAAAGTGTGTCATGAGGTCACGTTAAAATTGCCATCAAGACGCCTTAACAAGCACCAATGGCATCTTATAATCATCATGATACATAATCAAAACTGTTTTAAAGTCATATAAAAACTTTGATAATCTATGCCTTCCTCAATATGTATCTCAAGTTAGCGGGTAGCTGATAGAAGAAATGTTTGGTGATGTACGGTAATGGTACTGTAAGTGGTTCGGGTGAGTCGAATGTCAGCACAAACAAGTCTTTAACGTCTGCTGGGAACTTGATGTCCTTATTCTAAAAAATACCTTTTTTGATAAATTTTAAGAATCCCTTAAGCCATAATGACAATATAAATAAGTCATGATGACACAATATGAATGTCCTGATGATACAGTGAAATTAATGTCCTCCAAATAACATCGAAAACCCAGTAAAATTATCATACAGCCATCACCAAATTGTCACAATGGCATTAATAATATGTCATCATGACACACCCCCAAACACAAAATGAAGCCTTACATCCTCCTTGAATTCGGCCATAGTAACACAATTATTCAAGACAATCTTTCCAATGATGGAATTCGCTGGTAACTCCTTGACATCACTCTCTGTAGCCGCCACATATACTGGACCTTCTACTTGAAGTTCGTCCGGGCTTGTCACATACCATAAACCACCATTGATTAAAGAAGACGCTGTTGGTTGAGATAATGCTATACAAAACCCTTGTTGTTCCGTATGAGCGTATCGTTCGTCTTTGTCCAGGAAAATGGCTTTCGACCAGTCGGTTTTCTCAACTTTTGGTTCTTTACTGACTGATCGGTTTTCGTCGTACTGAAATTATATAAATTTTAAAAATAGTTTTAAAACACGTTAACATTCATGTAGAGATCACAAAAGCGTCATATTAATATTTTAAGTAAGTCACTATGACATTAACAATATTTCACTATGACACCTTTAACAACTTACCCTAGCTGTAAAATCATCAACTTTTGGCAAATTATCTGCACGATTCTCATAGACAGCATTATGCCGTTCACGTTCTCGTCGTTCTTCAGCTCTTCGCAGAATTCCTTGGATCACTTCGTCTTCTTCTTTCTCAATGTCGCCTGAGGTCTAAAACAATTGTTTTAAGACCTTTGATAGTATCATATAAATAAGTAATTAAAAAATACTATAAAGTAGAGTAAACAAATCATTAGATTCCAAAAAATCAGTATTTAAGCCTTAAATTCACCTCAAAACCTAAAATATTAAGCCTGAAAAACAAAACGTACTTTGATCTCCTTGACCGAAGCATTGGCAAAGTCCAAATCCATCTTGAAAGAATGTCCTCTTCTATTCAATCGATGTCTATGGAGTTCTTCCTTCCTCTTTTTGATGGCACTCCTCTCTTCGGCCGTCAAATAATGACCATTCTCAACATTATAGTAGTCGGAATCCAAATCCAGTACTCTGTTTCGAACTACACTAAAATTAAGACAATATTAGAACATTTTAGTCACTACTTTATATTTGTGGTACGATTTACACAATGTCAAACTTCAGTTTTAGCCAAAGACATCAAAGTTTAGCAAAAAGTATGAGTTATGGTAAAACTACTGTAACTTTGAGATTACTGTACTTGTGGACCAAAGTTGTTTTTTGAAAGTTGCCCAATGTAACAAGCTTCGGTCACACCAATTTTTAACCTTCTACCCATCAGCTAAACAAAGTTATGACAAAAACTAAAAGTTCCCCATTAGCTCCTGTACAACATCCTTTTGATCCAATAAGCCATCTTACAAGCCTCAAAATCCAAATAACCCTAAACACCAATAAAAAATAGTAAATTACCTTTCTCTATCCGCTTTCAGTAATTGATCACGATACTTTTCGGCTTCAGATTCCTCTTTACTCCTGCTGAGATCCGTTCCATAACCAGCCTTCTTCATCAGGTCCCTTTCCAGTTGCATACCTCGTTGTTTGTCATTCTGTATTATCTAAAAACATCCACCATACATTAAACTATCCTGATCTATAAGATTAATTTGTTTCTTAAAGCTTTGACATCAAAAACGTTAGAAAACATATTGTAGTAGAACTTAATGTAAAAAATTACATTTTCTTCCTCTCTGGTGCACACAAATTTGCCACAAAACACACATGGACCAGATCCTTCTTGTTCACACACTATCCGTCCACATCCTTTACAATTTCGAATCAATCCGTGAATTCTTGCCTGACATTCACATCGATGTCTTCCTACAACAATAGAACTCAAAATTTAGTGTTCCAAATGTTTCAAAAACCAATTTTTTTTAAAAGTAAGAAAACATTTTTTGGAATCTTTTAAGTCCAAAATAGCACGAGTGTCAAGCCAATACACATTGCTTCAAATTAGAAACAACATTAAACTTCCAAAATAATTTTTTTCTCATGATTTAAAGAAAACCCTAACCTATCGCCTTTCAAAATCAAGACAAACAAGGTTCATAAACACAAACATCTTCGAGATTGTTTTTTAAATTCAAAACAAGCCGTTAACCTTCATCTAAAACCAAAAAGACTAGTAAAAACCCAAAACTTACCAGGTAATTTGTTCGAGATGTGTCCTAGAGTCTTCATAATTAATGCAACAAATGTTTAACGTGAAATTAAACGTTCTTTAAACCCGATATTTGCTGTTTTTGCAGTTGAACGTGCGTCCGCAAGCAGTTCCGTTTCTTTTCGGCCAAAAAAAGCAAAATAAGCGGGAGGCCAGCGGGTGCGTTTTCGTGTTAGGACCTATATAAGTATTAAGTGTAATATTGTAAATGGGGTTTTTGAAAACAAAAATGCATCTTTATGTTAGTTTTTTATATTTTTATTCAAAATAAATCAATTTTCCTAGAAATAGCAAATTTTATATTCCAATGTTATATTATCCCTCATCACGTCTCCCCCAATAAGTCCATCTATCTCCTTTACCACTTCTTTCTCCTGCCTTTCCCTGCCCTCTCCTACTCTACACTATCCTTTCATGTATCAAAATTTCCAATGTAAGCCTTTATTACCTAAAATACAGTTTAAAATTTACATTAACACATAGGATAAATCTACATCAATATATACAATTCTTGAGCTGATCTTCAACTTTTGTAAAATAGAATTTCCATAAAAATCTATAGGACTCTTCCATTCTCCATAAAATCTTTAGTGTCCTTATATTATCCATCAAATATCTACTATAACATCATTTCCTATCGTTTTCCATCAATCTCGGCCAAATCCAGAACATCGCCCAAGGCCAGTAGCTTCCCTTCTCTGTCGAAATCATCAAACTTCAAGTCGGTATAGAACCAGATGGCCCAGAGTCCCATGTTCATGTTCTCCTTGACGAAACTGACTAATGAATGAAGGTAACTGGAGTTCTTTTTGATAGCAACTCTTTGGGTGTGGACAATGAAGCGGCTGAAGAAGAATCTCAAAGCCCAGTAAGCTGAGGTGGCAAATACTGTGTGTATTATGGCTGGGATTACGCCGGAGAAAAGGCCTGGCAAACCTTCGGTGTCACCGATGTCTTTTAGCATTGGGATGACAAAGGGAGGGGAAGCGTTGTTGAACATGTAGAAGGCTAGCTGGCGGGTTAGGACAACTGAAAATGAAGTCGTTTTATAAGTTGATGCTCTACCTTAACTCTGCTTTACCCTACCCTTCATTACCCTATCCTACTCTACCCCACCGTACCCTTCCTTACTCTACCCAACCCTACCCCATCCTATGATAAACCTACTCTCCTCCACCCCCCCCTACTTACCATAAAAAGGTCGCTGAACAACCGCCAATACAGCATTGAAAGTGCACTGCTTGAAAGCAGCTCGAGTATGTTTTACAATACTCTGATGTTCCGTCATGTCATACTCACTCAAACTCTTGTCATCCTCGTCCTTGAATCCATTATAATTGAGATCAAAGTAAGTTGGCAGAAATGACCAGGTGATATTACTAATGGTGTTTATGGCAATACTTGTGTCAATCCCGGTGAGGTAGATGTCTTTACCATGATTGTAGTATAGGGTTTGTACTAAAAACAAAATAAAATTAAGTTTAGGGCTTTAAAATTACCTGAAAATGTTGTTTTTAAGTTTCTTGCACTGTGCAATAAAATGTTTTGGGTTGCACTGTGCAGAATATTAAATTCGAAAATTTTTTAAAAATATTGTGAGATTGAAAAATTTTTTGAAAAAAAATTATTAAAACAAACAGTTGAATAAATTAATGGTGTTTTTTGAAACTTCCAAACTTTAAAGTTATAAAAATGACAGTTTAAAAACCTGCACGGTGCAAACCAAAATATTTTATTGCACCGAGCAAACTGTTAATAAAAAATTAAAAATTGTGTCAGAAAAAACATAAAAAGGTCATTTTTAAAAAGACAAGCTATAATTTTTCCTTTTTCTTAATTTTAAACTCAAAAATGGCAGTTCAACAATCTGCACAGTGCAGACCAAAAATTATATTGCACCGTGCAACAAAATAACAATAACTTCAATTTTAAAAGCACCATTGTAAAATACGGCCAGAAAACCAACGACTCACAATAACCAGTCAAATTAGTGTTGAAAAAGTAGAGTTCCGAGTTATTATGCAGTAGTAATGGCTTGTAGGTAAAGGCGACCAGATGCTTAACCAAGATGTATGGATGTAGCAACATATGACGTTTTAGGTTTGTCAAAACCAGTGATTTGATGTCTGTTTCATCTACTTTCTAAAATGCTTCAAGATTTTTAAAAATTTTTTAAGTTTTAACCCCTAGCTAGGACTAGGCTTAACTTTAAGCTTGTAAACCAGCCGATTGCCTCTAAAACAAACTCTAAAACATACAAAACGTTTAAAAAACTATTTTAAATCACATGTCCAACCGTAACATAACAACATACGACTGTTTTGCCCCAGAAAAACAATTTTTAAGCCTATAACAAATATATAAAAACCTCCAAAAATCCCGATTTTTGCCAAAAAATTTCCAAAACTTACCCTAGCCACTTCAAAATCGTCCATTTTTTAAATATATTTGAGTTGTAAAGCTGTAAAATTGTCGAAAATATGTGTTTTGATATCTAAAAACAAAAACAATAATATTTTTGTTTATTTATTGGTTCTTGAGCGGCGGCCAAGGATCCTGCAGGCTGCAAAAACATTTTATACGATGAAAAGTGCTTACGTAGGAAAGTGGGATTTATTTGTAAAAATAAGAAAAATTAAATAGTAAAAAGTAAAATTTAACAAAATTTAAACATTTTAAACTAAAAATTTTTAAAAAATGTTAAAAATGTTTTTTTAGAGCTATATGATGTTATCCATGCCATTTTTGAGCAAAAATAAATTGGTGTGCCTAAAATTAAGAAGACCTTTTATCAGAAATGTTGTAAATGCCCTTTCAAATCATATTAAATACCAAAAACCATTTAAGATTTCCAATTAATTAAGCTTTTTTTTCTATATTAACATAGCTCTCTATACCTACATCAAAAATATTAAAAACAAACTCCAGAAGCCGGCTGACCGAATTGTAACAATAAATATGAAGCTTCTTTTGGAATGTCATGTCCGTTCGAGCATACAAAAGATAACAAAACCACAAAACGATCGGTTCTCTGGAAGCGGCTGGTCAAAGAAGGTCATTCCAATATAGTGTTACTGCTTCCTTCGAAATTTTCAAAGTTTGAAATGCTTTTTCAAATGGACCTGAACAAGATTAAGAACATACTAGAGAAAAGATTTTGTTGCTAATTTAAAAATTAAATTTAAAATAGGATTGTTGTTGTAATGAAGATTTATTGGTGCCGACATAAAGAAACCGCCATTTTTTACAGAAAATTACAGGCAAAGTATGGCTGGTTCTTTATGTCGGTACCTAAATTTAACGTTTTTTTTTGTGAATTGAAGTGTTATTCAATGATTTTGAAGGTTTTCTGCCATTATGACTTAACCTGTAACTAGAAGGGAAGTATAACTACAAGTTAGCCTAGATCCCTAGCCCAGAGCCCTAGCACAGAGCCCTAGCCCAAAGCCCTAGCCCAGAGCCCTAGCCCAGAGCCCTAGCCCAGAGCCCTTGCTCAAAGCTAGCGCCCAATCTCTAGGCTTGGCTTATGTCGTAGCCTAAATTGTAGAATTAGCCCGGAACATTAGACTAAACTATAGCTCTTGTTTTCGTTTTAACGGTAGCCCAAGCGTTAGTCGGGAGCCATGGCCCTAGTCCTAGCCTTTACCCAAGTAATGGCTCTATTCCTAGCTTTAGCACAAGTCATAGTTCTAGTCCTAGCCTAATTTCTAGCAATCGCTCTACACCTAGCTCAAAGCCCTATACCTAGTCCAACGCCCAAGCCACAAGCTCTAACTAGCTATATCCCTAATAAGTTATGAAACTCTCAATCACTTGACCAAGCTTTGATAATCAGTTGACTCACGACCCTTTCTTTCCCAATCGCAAACTTATTCATCCTTACAAAACACATTCCGTACTTTGTTTCTCCTCCCTACCCTTCTATTCTCAACCCCCCTCGTCGCGGCGTTAGGGGAAAAGAGTTTTGTTCGCGCCAAACCAAAGACAGCTTCTTTTGTGGAGGTAACCCCCCCCCCTTCACAGGTTGTGGGCGCTGCGCCAAAACTTTTTCCTAATTAAAGTGATGGCAAATTTGTTTGCAGTCAGGTCAGGTTAGTATTGGCATTATAACGGGAGTTGTTGTAGTGGTATTGGATTGGGTTTTGATGGGTGATGTTTATAGAAGCTTAGGATTGACTAATAGTTATATGAACAATATAAACCTTTAAGGTTATCTTTTAGAAAGGATAGGGTAAAATAGAGTGTAATAGGGTAAACTTTAAGCAAAATTTTTGTTAGGATCCGATAGACCTGATAAGACCACCAATAGTCCCCGCTTGGTCGATGCTAATTTGTAAGCCGGGCCAGGCCGAGACATGTGATAACGGGAGAGGGGGCATGGCCTAAACTAAGGCTCGGTACGTGGACCAAGCTAAAAAATAGGACACAACCCGGCCCCAGGTTAGGTTGGGGAAGGCAAGGCAGAGCAGGGAAGGGTGAGAAAGGTAGGTGTAGGACAAAGCAAGGTAGGGCACGGGCAGGATAAGCAATTTAGGGGTAAGATAAGGCAAACCAATGTAGGATAGGATGAGTAAGGTAGGAGTAGGACAGAGCACAGTAGAATAGGGTAGGGTAGGATGAGGTAGGGTAGGGTAGGGTTGGGTAGGTATAAATGTGATCTTCAGATACAATTCCTATTCGATATTATCCATCAAGGTGTGTGTGTTTGACCTTTTCAAATGCGTTGACGTAAGGCCAAACGTATAATAGTTGAGTGCAAATATTATGTTAGTCATTAACCATCTGTTCAGCTATATTATCGTGGTTTATATACCATTATTCACCCTTTTCTCATTGTTTCGTGTTTGTTTCAAAATGATGTGCCCTATCTTTTGTCTTGTCACTTGTGTCAAACTGACCCCTGCTTCCTGTTATAAACAACTTTATCATCACAGGAAGTTGTTTATAGATTTGATCTCAGTTCCTCGCTCAGCAAAAGAACATTGTTGGGAAAAGGCATCGGTTTTGGGTTGCAGAAAGTTTAAGTTCGCTAGATTTAATTTTTTTAAATTTTAATTTTGTGCCAGAGGGTATCACACAGTATTTTTTTTTGGTTTTGAAAATTTTACTGTGACGTTGGTTTTTATTTGACATTTCTTACTGTATTTTTTATTTTCATCTCCAACCTTATACTACCCTTCCCTGACCTTAGGATTAAGGTTTAAGGGTATTACTCGACCTTACCCTACGCCAAGTAACCCTACCTTATCCTACCCCACTTTACTTTGCATTACTCTGTCCAACTCCGTCCTACCGTATACTATCCTATCCTACTATACCTTACTTTATCCTAAACTACGCTACCGTTTCCTACACTATTCTTTCTTAACCTTGGGATAAGTTCGGAAAATATTACTCTACCTTACTCTACCCTAGATAATCCTAACTGACCCTACTCCACTTTACCCTACATTAGTCTTCCTACCCCACCCTACTATACCCTGACCTAGACCTACATTACCCTATACTTTGCTTTGGATTGCACTGCACTTTTATTTTTTACCCCTCCCAATACCATACCCTGTGTTTTCGTCTTTCGCCCTACCCTGTCTACAAAAATATTCAAATTCCAAACTCTATTCCTAATCCTGCAACTGTTTTTTAATCAAACTTTTTCTTCGCAAAGCCCTCCGACATGTTTTTTGCCAGCCCCCCCCTTCACACTTTTCCTCCAAAACGGTCGTTATCAAATCCCCCCTACCAAAAAGTGAACGAAGAATCGGACAAGCGCTGTGTTGATTTATACATTCGTTCCGCACAAAAACAGCTGAAAATTTGAAATGGGGACACACCGAAAATCGATTCGGGGTGGACCGGCTCTCTCAGCCCGCGGATTGATTTCCATGCTCTTTTGTGTTCACCTTTCTCCCCACCGCTACTAATACAACACACACACACACATTCTTCACGCTTTAATTGGGTCAAACGTGAACTTTTCGGACACGAGCCCATCACTTTTTCTGAGGGCTTCTTGGGTACATGATGAAATGGGTCTTGTAGTGTTTTTTGATGGGAATCTTTGGGGAAAATTAAACTGTCATTGTTTAGTAGAGACATTGATATAAGAGTAAAATCGTTGTTAAGCTTCACACTGATATTTTACTACGATCTTACATGTTATATCATTTTATAGTTGGAAAGAAACTGCTCTAATTTTTCTCTGCCAAAAAATTACATCATGCGTTATTTTTCCGATTATGTATAGCATTCTTAATCATATCTTCTCCATACCTCTACCAATTCTTTTACTTTTTGTCTATGCCAACGATACAACTATAATTTCTAATACTGTGTAACAATTCTTAAAAACATTTGTCCAATCAAAAGTTACAGCACTTTAAACATCATCAACCCATACCTTGTTAATATCACAATGTTGATTCGTGTCGCGTTGATGACAATGTTAATAATTGAATATATTATACTAATATTTAATTTATGTTATTTCAGCTAAAATGTCGTCCTTTAGTGTTGAAAATTTATTTCAAAAAACTCCCACTAGGCCGAGCCAGCTCTTCCCAAACAGTCTACGCAACTCTCCTAACGTAAGTTAATATAAACAATCGAAAAAACCCATTTTTGAGTATTTTTTAAAAATTTTATGCGATAGAATAGTTAAAATGAATATTTTGTTATGTTTTAAAAGTATTTAAAGTATTACTTTTTGCTTGAAAACTGCACTATGATCGAAAATAGTGACCAACTATCAATTCTGGCGCCTAAGGTAATAAACCCTTTTTAGACATCAAACTTGGATGAAAGTGTAATATCATGTGCACAATTAGAACAAAGTGTTAAAGGTATTTTGGACTCGCCATGCGTTCCAGACATCTCACTAACACCGCAACGCAAGCCAAGCCGGCGAACGCCGTTACGACAAAAGGTAAGGATAATATAAGTAAAGCAGCAAAAACTTGGACTCCCTGGCTTATATAGGGGATACCAAATTAGAAAAAAACTAAAAAAGGCTAAAACATTTGACGTATTTTACAATATTGGCCTTTCTGAACTGTTTCAGTCATTCATTTTTATTTCTAATCAATCGTGGCATTTCGTTACAAAATCTATCGGCTTTTCTTTTTTATTTTTCCTTCTTTCTCTTTTATCAGGTGTTCTTGGGTGATAAGACACGAGAGCTGGTTGTTAACTGTTTTGAACTTTTATTTTTAAAAAAATTGATTAGTTTAGAACTTTTGAAAGATTTAATTTGCTGCGTTAACGACTTTTGGAGGCTGGATATCTAAAACAACCTTTGTTGATGCGCTTTCTTTACTTTTTTAGTTTAGCGGTTCAAAAAGAGCATTTTAAGTAGCTTTGTGTTGATTTAAGCCTTACTTTAAAGGTAGTTTGACAGAAGCCTTTATACGTGTTTTAACAAACCATATTTTACATGATGTTAACTTCAATATTTTAGTCGATTCCCGAACAGATGAAGGCGCAGACGCCTACAGAAACTTCTACGTCTACACACAGGAACTCCCCATGTTTCCAGGTGCCAAAGGTTGTAATTGAGAACCTGTCTTTAAGATTCTTGAACAATATACCTGAACATGAGGTAAGTGTAATATAATTTTGACTTGGTTTGGTTCGGTTTTTAGGTACAGATCATGATGATATTTTGGGAATAGTTGCAATAGAGTCTTTTGACTATTTTTGACGAGTTGGTTTAAAAGTTATGACCAAAATTTTCAGAAGAGAGATCCGATTCGAATATGTTTCCAATTAGAGCAGGCTCATTGGTATTACGTGGACTATTTTTGCGAAAAAAAGCCTACCAATGTGCCACCATGTTTTAATGTAAATTTCCGTGATTTTGTTAAGCAGATGTTCAACAAGAGCGAAATGCTCAGCTGTTTCCGAGGCCATGTGGATGAAGTAGGTCTACTGCAATATAATTTAATGTTTTAATGGTTTTTTAAAGGAACTGTTTGTTAATGTTATGTAATTTAGAAGGTGCTTGATCTTTTAAGTTATGATTTAGCGAGTTTTGTGTTTTAGAAAGCCAGAAACACCTTGTTTTAGACACTCATACCAAAATCCTTATGTTAACATCGAATTTTTGCAGATTATTGAACAATTCCGCCAATACAAAGGCGGTGTACCCACGTATGGCGCCGTTATGTTTAACAAAGACCTTACTGAAGTCTTGCTGGTTCAAGGCTACTTCTCAACCAAGAATTCTTGGGGTTTCCCCAAAGGCAAAGTCAATGAAGATGAGACTCCAGAAGCGTGTGCTATCCGTGAGGTGCTGGAGGAGACTGGCTATGATATTACGGATAAAATGAGGCCAGATGTGTGCTTTAGGTACAACTTGAACGATACTGCTGTATGTTTATATGCAGCACTGGATGTTGATCAGGATTTCAACTTTCATCCACATATGAGGAAGGAGATCAGGTAGGTTAATATATTTGGTTTGTTTTGGAGTTTTAGGTAATTTTTGTGAGGCATGGGTGATACATAAATATAGAAGAATGTTTTGGCTATTTTTTAAGACAAATTTCTTCCCAAATAAAGCAATATTAGCTACGATATGGATAATATAAGTTAACTATACCTACATTATGACCTAAAACACCAAAAAATAGGAAAATCTTATGTATTTAGGTAATAATTAGTTTTATTTTCAGGAAAATTGCTTGGTACCCGATCAGAGAACTACCCAGAAGCAAGGCGGATAATCAAGCATGTGCTCATCGAGGTTATGTCGCCAGAAACTTCTACACCATCATACCATGTGTTGATGAAATTAGACGATTTGTAGCCAGTGAGCAGAAGAATCGCCTAAGACTGAGTGAATCATTTGGAAGTCAAAGCAAAGGCAGTGCTTTTCAGCCTGTTATCCCTAAGGGTATGTTGATTTTGGAGGTGATTTTTGAGGTTTTAGGTAACTAATGCTGTTTTTAGGGGGATTTTTGGGATTTTAATTGGTTTTTTGAAGTTTTTTAAAATTTTAGGTAACATTTAGGGCTGACTTTTGAAAAAATAGGCGAAGGAAAGACTTTGATTTTTTAGTTAACAAATTTTTGAGAAATCAGCTAATATAAACCTATGAACATCTCATTTTAGCCAAAAACCCCATCTCACCCCAAAACCAAATCCAGTCCAGCTACTTGGAAAGCCTGTTTCTCAATGAGAACGCCAATCCATCTCATCTACCCTCGTCTAGTCAATCGTTTATCAGTTCCCCGCCCGGATTCAACCAAAATTCTAGTCAAGACCCACTATTCGCACCACTACTCCTAGATACAGCAACATCACAGCCACAACAGAACTCGCCAATGAGTGGCGAATACTTTTTGAAGATGTTGATGTCTCCAAATCAAGGTAATCGGCTACAGAGTAATGTACCTACAAGCTCGACAACTCAGCCAAGACAAGAGATTAAGCATCCGAAGGCGATTCATTCAAGTTCTATATTGCCTTCGGCTAATGTGAGTTTTTGTTTTTGAGTTTTTTGAGATTTTAGATAATAACAGGGCATGATATGACATTTTTTGATTGGGAAATGACATTTTTGACCCTAAATGTCATTTTTGACATAAAATGTTGTTTTGCAAATAAAATGTCACTTTGAGTATAAAACTGTCATTTTTTGATCCAAAATGACGTTTTTTTCGACCAAAAAATGAAAGTCAAAAAATTTGACCCAAAAAATCATTATTTGTTACCTAAAAATATAAAATAAACATTTCCAGCTCTCCTTCGCCTCCCCAGAAAACTCGCCCTTCAACAACGTGGGCTTCAACTTCCAACAGAAGCCCAGAACACCAAAACGACCCCACGATAACGAAGACATCGAAGGCTTCCAAACCCCACCCCTCCTGCTCCCCACCGACCTCCTAGCCAGCAGTCCAGCCAATTCAGAAGCCGCTACGCAACGATATCTGGAAGCATGCAAGAAGACGATCCGGGACTCAACTCAACGTGAACGAGTCAGAAGCTCGCGGATGAGAAGACAGGAGAAGGTGGCAAAGGAATCTGGAGAAGAAAAGACTTCATCGTCGCTGTCACCGAAGAAACGGGCCAGACGCAGCAGGGGGAAGAAGAAAAATAAGGTAATTTTGAGGGGTTGTTATTTAAAATATTTAAAAACTAGATTTTTTGAATGTTTGTTGCCTAAAAATTTGAAAAATTGATTATTTTTAAAAGTTTGTTACCTAATAATCAAAAAAGTGATTTTTTAAAATTTTTGTTACTTAAAATTTCGAAAAATTGATTTTTGTAAATATTGTTACTTAAAAAACCCAAAATTTCACTTCTCAATTTTAAGCGTTACCTAAAAATCTAGAAAATCAACTTTCAGCCCTCCCCAAAGTCCTCAACCTCCAAATCCGAGCACCTATCCTCCTCCTCCACCCCAAAACGCAAAATTAAACTCATGGAGAACGATGCAACAACCTCCAGCAACGACTACGATGACAGTGAGATCCTAAAAGACGAGTCCGAAGACCTAAACAGCGATGAGTTCAGTATCGTACAGTCCACGTCCAAGTTTGAGGACGACGGTGACGACGAATCCATGGAAGGATCGGACGAGGAAGAAGAGGAGAAAGCCGGATTCAGTGGTGATTACAAGGTGCCAGAGGAGTTGGAGAAGACATTCGATGAGGCCTTCCAGGAATTCAAACAAAATGGCAACGATATCGCGGAGAAGCGGGCTGGAACCCCGAAGATTGAGCTGTGTGAGGCGTGGAAAAGCTTTAAGGTAACCTTATAAGGATTTTTGACTGGTCAAGCAAGGCTGAATTTATGATATGAAAAAGCTAGCCTGAAGCGATTAATATCGATCTTTTGGCCTAGTTTTGAGCTTGAAATTTGATTTTTTTTTGGCTTTGAAGGTTTAAAAATTATGGGAAAATGTGTTTTTTGAGATTTTTTATTATTTTAGGTAACAATTTTTGAAAAAAGTAATGGAAATCCGTTGAAAATTGTCAAAAAAATTGATTTTTTAGAGGATTTTTGTAATTTAGGTAAAAAATATTGAAAAGCGATAGGCGGATCGTTTCACAAAAAATATTTATGCTCCCCCACCCTTCCCATTTTTAGATTTTTTTACTGCAGCAAGCCTAGGTTACCTACTGTTTCCTGCCTAACCCTACCTCTCCTACCCATGCCCACCTGTCAATCTTTTACTAAAAAACCTCCCCCCCCCTCCCAAAATTTATGTCAAACAAGCTTTGTATCCACTATAATATAGCCAATTTCGTTTCAGCTGAACATCAATTTCGACCACCTCTTCGGCCTAACCTAAGCACATAATTCACCTTGACCAATGTTGTAAACTTCAATTTTTTCATCAATTTTCGTATCGGAATCATAGTGTAGTCTCATTTTGTATTAGTTACAGTATCCTAACTTGTCTCTATGACTCTAAATTTGTTAATAATAACCTTTTTCGTTCATCCCTTTCCTCATTTTGTAATTTTAATAAGTGTAATAAAGTAATAAGGGAAAGAATTGGAATTTAAGGTAATATATATTGGTATTTTGGGTAATATATCACAATAAAATGAGGTTTTTGACAGTATATTAGTCTTCACCAAGGTAAGGTGTAGCATATCTACTATAATATGGACGTATAATTAAGGAAATGACTGTTTTATGTCGGCATCTAATAATATTTACTATTAGGCTCTTCAATTAATTCTGTGCCCCCTTGAATTTCAATTTTTTTGAGAAGAGGCACAGAATTATTTGCACAACCTATTGGCTGATATTTCTGGAAATAAAACGGTGTTTTGGATATTGTAGTACGCATTTCTGGGTAATACAAAAGGTTTTTTTTTCTTTTTTTTCCGTACTCGGGAATTCAAGAAGTACATCGAAAAATGACTTTAAATTTGAAAAAAAGGTAAAAGTTCGATTAATACGAATCAAAAACCTTCAAATCATAGCCAATATAACTCATCAAAGCTGATATAAACCACTTTATTATGGTAAACACAACATACCATGGTAAAATATACAATAAACTTGATATACAAAATTGACACAACTCAGTAAAATAGGTATAAAACTGAAAAATATGGACAAATATACATCGTATGGCTACAGAAAGCGAAAGAAAAATTGCACTGGACTTCAAATGAAAACAAGCTCAAAACAATCGAAGTGGGGAATAAAAGAAGTGAAAAATGATAAATATCAACAGAAAAATTATCGACCAGTAGAAGGATAATAAATAAAGAGCAAGAATATTATCATGGCTTATAAAGAATGGCATTGAAATGGCCCTGCGACTAGTTTTTTAAGGGTTTGAAGCTTAAAAACCTTAGGTACAAAGCCAAAAAGCACTGTTTTCGTTGCTTCAGAGGCTACAAAATGGCTTCAAAATAAAACAAACAAGCTTCAGAACCCAAAAAACAACTGCACGATAGCCAACACATCATTGGAATCATAAAGCAAGCCAACAAAACTTTAATAACTGCCTCAGAATTTAAAAAAACGGCTCCAACATAGCCAAAATGATCTCCAACGTCCACAAAAAGGCTTTACTTCGACAGAGCCTTCAGAATCTTAAACATAGCCTTAGGATCCTGAAACACCTCTTCGATGTGTCAAATAACCCCTTCGAAATGATGAAAACAAGCTTTTGAAATTTAAAAACTAGCTTTTAAATTTCGAAAACGGCTTCATTGTGGCCAATATGGTCTTCTAATATTGAAAGAAGCTATCACAATTACAAAAACTAGCTTCAGAACACCCAACAGCGACCCCACGGCGACCTATTAGGTACCGACATAAAGAACCCGCCATAATTTTCCCGTAATTTCCTGTAAAAATGGCGGTGTCTTTATGTCGGCACCTAATAAAAAGCCTTAAAAACACTAAAACTGCTTTCAGAATCACAAAAACGACATCACGGTGACCTACAAAGCCTTCAAAAGTAAACAATGGATTTAGAATCATCTTTATAAGATGAAGAGTTTTCATGAATCATACAATAGCTTCAGAATCCAAAAAAAAACAAAAATTCCAAAAACGACCTCACCGTGACCTAGAAGCCTTCAGAATCTAAAAATCAAAAGCCCCTCAAAAAGACCTCAATCAATTACAATAAAAAATAAATTAAAAAACCATTTCAATTTATTGTCCTAGGGGTTGTTGAAGCATATCACCGAGTTGGAGCTGGTAGTCTGGTCCAGAGTGTCAGTTAACGAGTCGTTTTCAGTGATCGGTTGTTGATCGTCGGATGATTTGTAGAGGTCGAACAGTCGATTCCTGCTTGGTGCCATTGTCACGAATCCGAGAATTGAGAGGAAGAACAGCTCACAGATGATTATGAAGTTGCAGAGGACTGAAAATTCAAATTTTAAAATTTTTCAAAATCCAAAAAATTTTTAGTTTTTTTGCTCTGTAAAGAAAGTTCTTGCCATTTTATGATTTGTAAAGAAAGTTCTTGCAATTTTATGTTTCGTAAAGAAAGTTCTTGATATTTTTTACATTGTAAAGAAAGTTCTTGTCATTTCGTGTTTTGTCAATAAAGTTCTTGCGATTTTTTGTTTTGTAAAAACAGTTCTAACCATTTTTTTGTTTTGTAAAGAAAGTTTTTGCCATTTTTTGCTTTTCGACAAAAATGTATTACCTAAAAACCAAAAATTAAAAATTTGTTACCTAAAATTGCAAAATCTTTCATTTTTCATAAACTGCCAAAAAAAACCCCGCCCTTTTGAAAAAAACCACCCCCTAGTCCAAAAAAAATCTAAATCATGCCTCCTCTCCTCTGTAACGTACAAAAAAGCACACCTCCCTCCTTTCCCTTTTAAGCTCAACAATAGTCCCTAATAAAAACTACCACTTACACCTAGCATTCTCTTCTGGCGTCAACACATTCGTACACCCAATCCACTCAAATCTCAAAAGAATATTCTGAAATATGACAGGATGTTGTGCTGAGAACAAGAACAATGCCACATCCACGATTCTGAACATCCATGTGAATCCAAAATGGGCGATTCGATCCGCCACCAGTCGGAACAAAGTGTGAACTCCAAAGACTGCCATTAATATTGACACCAACGTGCCTAGTTCACAAAGCTGAATCTCGTATGATGCATCTCTTTGAATTTCGATCGTTATCGTGGCTTCGATGAAGATCACCACGGCACGGACGATTGGAGCTTGTAGGACGATGAATTCGAGGATTCGGAGGTTCCTTCTGAAACGATAATGTAAAATGGCAAGGACTTTCTTTACAGAATAAAAAATAGCAAGAACTTTGTTTAAAAAACAAAAAATTGCAAGAACTTTCTTTATAAACCATGAAATGGCAAGAACTTTCTTTACAAACTATAAAATGGCAAGAACTTTCTTTCCAAACTTACAATGTCGGCCTAGCCTCAGGTAAACATGGTAACAAACAACAAAACGGTGGCGATTGAAAGTTTATCCTCCTGTCGGCTATTAACAGTTCTCTGGACAACTGATGACGACCTTGTGTTAGATGTCTTATCAGTGAGACGAGCACAAACAAGCATAACAAAAAGTACAGCATTCCACCTGATGTCGCTAATGGTGCTGTCCGAGGTGAAAACATGCCTACTAAGCAGAAAATCATTGATATCTGAAAGAGAATTGTGTTGTTATTGAAGTTCTTGTTGTAGACACTAATATGAGTAGTGTAATATATATTTTATCATTATAATTAAACAAATAATGAATCAAAACTACGTATTTTACCATAGTAAAAATATACATCTTGTCAACCCAAATTCAGCAAATCCAGTTTAGTTCGATACCTAAAGTTTCAAAAAAAGCAAAAAATTACCGGGAATAACGTGATGATGAAGTATAACTTGTTCCTCCGCCTCTCTGATGACACTTTCCTGTACACATATATACACTCGAACAAGCCCACTATCACTGCCACCAGCGTCAATGCTGACCCGATGATCAGCATGATCATCTGATGCTTTTCCACATCTAAACTCGATATTATACTTGACATCTGAGCCTTGCTTCACAAAAAATCGTCGAAAATTAACTTTACCTCGGCCAAAAGAACGGTAATTGGACTATAAATCATAGCCACGACACTGATAATCATTTTTATAAACATATATCGACAATATATCAACTTACTTTTAAGGAAATCGAAGATTGATGGCGCTGTGACCTCATGTCGCGTCTCATTGCCACAAGTGTAGTCCTTGGCCGGAAAATACAGGGATTTCAGCTCTCGAAGCACGAACTGAAACACAGACTCATTCTTGATCATCAACATTTCAATTCCAGTTCATATCCTCTAAAAACAAGAAAAATACACCAGTCTGGGCCGAAAAATCAGTTGAAAATGAAGATTTTCGCGGGAATCTCATGAAATACAACAAAAATGAAGAAAGCGTATTTTACAAAACAAAAAAATATCTTAAAAAAACAATATAAACCTGTAGAAATATTGCAGACACACAAGAACTGAAAAACGTTTCAAAATTTCTAAAATATTGACAATATTATCCATGATTCACCTGATGTCCCAAGATTAATCAGAACAAACGTTTTTGATAAAATAACAAAAAATCCTTTTACAATATTGTGTACAAGTCTATAGTATATAAAATATACAAAAACTAGCAATATACATTAAAAAAAGACAAAAATATAAAATGAAAAGCAATAATGTTGTCCATGACCTGTCTGATGTTTCAAAATAAGTCGCAACAGACGTCTTTGATAAAATAATAAAAACCGCTTTAACAACCTCATAAAAGAGTTAACTTTAAACAATATACTCAAAAATTAGCAATATATATATAAAAATGACAATGATATTAAATAGGAAGCAATAATGTTGTCCATGACCTGTCTGGTCTTCTAAAACCAGTAAAAACACATTTTTTAACAAAGATAACAAAAAATCATTTTACAATAACATAAAGCAGTTTATAATCAACAGTATATCCAAAAATTAGAAATATATATTTAAAAATGGCAATGATATTAAACAAAAAAGAATATGTTGTCCATGACCTGTCTATGTTCTAAAATATGTTGCGACGGACGTCTTTGATAAAACAACAAAAAACCCTTTAACTACAATATAAAGTAGGTTACAATCAACGATATATCCAAAAACTACGTAAATCCAAAAGTAAATAACCGTGAAACGTTGAAATTTCTCCTTGTCTATCTCAAATCTCCTTGGAAATCGGCAAAAAAGCGCGCTACATTCCCACATAAACTATAAAAACCGCTTCGAAAAACATCGTACGAACTTCAATTGACATTGTCTGCCCTTTGATTAACCTTTCAATTACCTGACAACTGATAATAAATCAAAAAACGAGCTGAATTTGTGGAAAACCGCTGAAATCGGGACTGAATCACGAGCATTTCCCTGGCTTTCGCTTTTATTTTTGAGGAAACAAAACTCTTTTGTGTTCCCTGCCAGCCGATAGCGCAGGCCCTCTGGCGTTTTAGCGTCTTCGAAGGAAGGAATGGATTAATTTGCATTAGGGGACAATAAAGTTGTTTATCAACATATTAATCAAGGTGAAGATAGGAAAGAGATGGAAAGAAGGTGTGGAACGGATAGAAACATAATTTTATGGACAATATAGATGTAAAAAAGCCTGTAGAATTCAAAAATACATATTTCGTTACCTAAAATGTCCAAAAAACACCTTGTTTTAGCCTTCAAACAAGAAAAAACATGAAAATATCAAGTCCAAACCCCAAAAACTGCCAAAAATCTCCCAAAAAACGCATGTTAGGTAATAAAGAACCAAAACTAATATAAAACATATTGAAATATGATAAAACAAGTTCATTATGATCACT
This sequence comes from Bursaphelenchus okinawaensis, assembly GCA_904066225.2. NCBI lineage: Eukaryota > Metazoa > Nematoda > Chromadorea > Rhabditida > Aphelenchoididae > Bursaphelenchus > Bursaphelenchus okinawaensis. The sequence goes on along the minus strand of CAJFCW020000002.1, from coordinate 9,623,181 downwards.
ATAACAACTCCGATGATCAAAAATTGTCTTTAATCAATTTTACTCAAAATAACAATTTCCTTTACTTCAATCTGCGCCCTGTGTGCGCAGCCTGCGGGACAGTATTTTACTTTGTGTTTTGTAAGCGCTGAAACTACAACCTTTGTATAAAACGTTTTTGCCATTTTATGCTTTGTAAAGAATGTTTTTGCCATTTTATGTTTTGTAAAGAAAGTTCCTGCCATTTTATGTTCTGTAAAGAAAGTTCTTGCTATTTTTTGTTTTGTAAAGAAAGTTCTTGCCATTTTATGTTCTGTAAAGAAAGTTTTTGCTATTTTTCATTTTGTAAAGAAAGTTCTTGCTCTTTAAAGTTAAAAAAACAATATTTACTGTTGTTGCAGACTGCAGGTGACAAGTTATACCAAGAATTATTTTTTGCCACTTTTTTTAGCCTGTAAAGAAAGTTCTTGCCATTTTTTAATTTTCAAAGAAAGTTCTTTCCATTTTCTGTCTAATAAAGCCATTTTGTGTATATATATGTACACGTTGTCATAGCACGTTGGTATGTTTGTTATTAGTCTCCTATACGAGGAACGACGAGGAAAATGAGTCAAAAAATAAAAATATTGAAATTGAAAGGCCTGAGGAGAATTCGAATACCGTTGTACTAAAATGGCCGCCTCCCCCCTCCTTTGAATTCTTCATTTTGTGTTTTTGCCTCAGGGCTTTTGTCTCGAATTTTGAATTTTCATTTGCTTTTATATACTCCAAATGGCTCGAATTGGACAAACTACGAATGAATTACGGCTTTAAACAGCTGGTAATTACGTTCTTTTTGGGGTTGGCAGGAACTTTCTTTACAAAGTTTTTTGATTTTTAGAGATTTGAAGGGAAATGGAAGAAACTTTCTTTACAAAATGAAAAGAAAAGTTTTTGTTGTTCAAATTGTTGTTTTTGTTTTGATTTAAGTCTGTTTTGCGTAAAATTTATTAAAAAACGGCCCAAATGTAACAATATGTGACATGTTATACGACGAAAGATGACTGAACATGTTTCATCGTATAAAATGTCACTAAGCCTACATTTTTGCTACAACGATATAAAAAGTCGTAAAACGTGAAACAAAACATCTCCTTATTATAGTTCTTATAAAGTGTTTGTCTAAAATAAAGCGAAAAAAGCCAAAAAGCTGAATTGCCGCCAGCAGGGGTCGAACCTGCGACCTTGGGCTTATTAGACCCACGCTCTAACCGACTGAGCTATGGCGGCGCATGGCCTTAAGGCTGATTTTATTTTATAAAAAATGGATTAAAAGTGCATTATATATAAAAAAACGTATTATTTAAAAAAATAATTTGAGATTTTTACTATACTTTTTAAAAACTTAAAAAATTTAAAAAAAAATTTTTAAATTTTAAAAAAATTGAAATTTTCAAAATTTTTAGACTTTTTACCGTGCAACGCCTTATGCAAGTAAAAAGCCACAGATGCGAGAAAAACTTTGTTTTTTAGGCATATAAACTTGTATACCTAACCTACTATAATATAATATATTCCTCTTCATAACTTGGCCCTTTTGTTGTTATTGTCTCTTGTTGGTTTGATTAATGAATTGCCTTTGTATTCCGGAGAAAATAAATAATCCATTACTCTTTGCAATCATCTTTCCTTTCATATATCATTCAACACGTGTCCGCTTCGTATTTTAGTGGTACAAAAGCGAAAACGTTTGTTATTGCTCGTTATTTTAATTTTATTATAGTTCTATCAAATTGAAAAATCAAATTTTAACATTATTTTTTTTAATTTTCATCTAATTTGCATAATTTTTGACATCAGCGACATGTTATATGATGGAACATGTTTGGGCATGTTTGCTCGTATAACATGTCTGCATTAATCAAAAAGTATATTTTAACTATATTAGAGAGTTAAAAATGTCAATTTTAATAAATTTTAAGAATTTAGACAATTTTGGTTGTATTGGCGACATGTTATACGATGAAACATGTTTTAATAAGTCAGACATGTTTAATCGTATAACATGTCTCTGAAAATCAAAAATTATATTTCGGTGATATTATATGGTTAAAAATGTCATTTGAAAAAACTAAAAAATTTTGCCAATTTTAGTTGTAATGTTATACGATGAAACATGTCCAAACAAGTTCCATCGTATAACTTGTCGCTTTGCCACTTTAAAATCGTTATAAGACAATTTTGAGTTGCAGAATTGAAAATGCTTGCCCAGAGTGATGTTTGTGATGTCAAATTTGTTCCTCTCGACCTTTTCAGTCAATTCAGTCGCCGTTGTGACAACAAAGTAAGACAAACAGAAAGCGAATACACTCTGAGGTCGGGCTTCCGTTCGAGGGGTTGGCTTTCAGCATTGTTTGGCTATTAGTTGACTCTGATGGCTCTTGGGTCAGGTGGGTTTTGGGTTTGGTCTGATGGGGTAGACTTTACAGTCAGATGGGTCGTACTTGTTGGTCAGATGAGTCGTACTTGTTGGTCAGGTGGGGTGGACTGACTGGTTAGATAGGGTGCACTTACCTGTCAGATGAGATGTGGGATTGTACTTTCTGGTCAAATGGATTGTACTTACTAGTCAGATGGGGCGATTTCTTAAGAAGATGAGAGTAATGATAGAGAGGGAAGGGGAGGGGGAGAGTGAAAAAAGAGGATGAACGGGGGGACAAACAAGTACGGTGCTATAAAGCTATAGATTCTTCTTCAAGAGCAAGATAATAATAAAAATTTAGAAAAGAAGCCGTATTTTACACAAAAACCCTTAGGCACAATTTACTTACTACTAATACAAAAGGAGCAAACCTACTTTTTTGGCATAATTCTCATGTTTTTAGCCTTAAAATGCCATTTTTAACTACAATTTTGTAAAAAAAGCAAAATTTGTACTTTAAAAATGTAGTTAGATATCTTTTTTATATTGTTCTTATAAATTAAATATTCAAAACATAAGTGAAAAGTCAAAAAAAAGTTGATTTGCCGCCAGCAGGGGTCGAACCTGCGACCTTGGGCTTATTAGACCCACGCTCTAACCAACTGAGCTATGGCGGCACGCGGCTACAAACGGCTTATTTTTCGCTTTGGAAAAGTTGACTGTATTGTAGGTTGTTAATATATGCTTTTGTTCATCACATTTTTGAATTTCTTATTGAATTTTTACTTGCACAAAGCATTGTAAAGAAAATTTTGAAAAATTTCAATTTTTTTGAAAATTTTTGGGATTTAAAATTTTTTTTGAAAACGGTAAAAATTTCAAAATGTTTTTTTAAATGATACTTTTTTTGATATATAATGCACTTTTAATCCATTTTTTATAAAGTAAAAACAGCCTTAAGGTCATGAGCCGCCATAGCTCAGTCGGTTAGAGCGTGGGTCTAATAAGCCCAAGGTCGCAGGTTCGACCCCTGCTGGCGGCAACTCAACTTTTTGGTCTTTTTTATTTTGTTTTTTATATTTCTTTTGTAAGAAAAATATGAAGAAGATATTTTTTTCTATTTTTAAAAGTAAAAATATGGTTTTTTAAACAGGGTATTAATTAAAAATGGCATTTTGGGTCCAAAAACTTGTTTTATATGCTCAAGTTAGCTGGTTCAGATGGTCAAAAGTCTAGTTTTATACTGTTTTTTGAGAAAATTAGGTAATATTAATAGTAAAAAATTATAAAAAAGATATCCTACAACCTATACGAAGATAGAAATGTAACTTTTTCAACAAGGTATTAATAAAAAATGGCATTTTTTCCAAAAAATAGCTTTACCAGGCCGTTTCCAAGCCTTTACCGTGCAATAAGTCAACTTTACAGCCAGTAAAATCAATCTATCTTTTAATATTTTAAAGTGACTATTAAGAGCTACCGTAACCCGGCTTATGGCTTCTGATTATAAGTAGGTAGGTTAAAAAAGGCTGATCCTTTCGCGGCGTTGTTAAGACAAACACTGAAAGGGGGGCGGATTGTTTGAAGTTCGGGTGGGGGCCAAACCCATTCAGTGAGGAGGGCCGATTGACCTGTTCGGTACCCAGACAAGATTATTTACATTAGTCTATTGTCTTGGGTTGGCATTGGCAGTGGTTGATGGGGTGGGATATGGTGACGGTATGGCTCATAGGTGAAGGTGGTGGATTATTTTGAGGATACCTAATATGTATAGATGTAGTATATATGGAGGGGGGGGAAGAGGGGTGGATTTTTCATGATTTTTCTGTCATTTCAAGACTTGTAAAGAAAGTTCTTGCGATTTTATGATTTGTAAAAAAAGTTCTTGCCATTTTTTTGTAAAGAAAGTTCTTGCGATTTGAGGCTTACCTTTCCATTTTCAAACCTACTGTACACCAAAACTTACAGTAAGCTTTTTCTGAATCGAAACTGTAAAAATACCAAAAATATACACCTTGAGGCTTCCTAATTGACTATTCTAGACGCTTAATCGCCCGTACTAATCCTGTACTAAATCTGTTGTTGTCCATAAGTATTTGAAAAAAAGATTAATTCTATGACATTTCTGTAATTACATTACAGTACAACAAGAGTAATAAACCGTGCAGGATAAGATAAAGAACGAGAATTTTGTGATGATTATGGCAAGAACTTTGTTTACAAGACATAAACTGGCAAGAACTTTCTTTACAAAACCTGAAATAGCAAGAATTTTCTTTACGAATTAAAAAACGGCAAGAACATGCTTGACAAAACGCTTTTTCCGATAAATCGCGGAAAAAGTTGGCCCTGCAGCCTGCGAACGTAGGGCGCAGACTGAAAACTTAAATTTTGAATAAAACAACAAGAACTTTCTTTACAAAACAAAAAACAGCAAGAAATTTCTTTATAAAACAAAAATAGCAAGAACTTTCTTTACAACACGCAAAATGTTCATTTTTCTCCAAAGATTGCAGGGAAACGTGATGCTGCAGCCTGCGAACATAGGACGCAGGCATGAAAATCCAAAAATGTGGTTCATCGTATTTTACTTCATTTTTTGGCTTTATTTCGTATTTTAGCCTGAGAAAGAAAATAAAAATTTTTAAATGTTCAAAAACCATTAAAATTTGCTCAAAATCTCTGCACAGCAGGCCGCTTATTTTTTTTTTATAATTCGGCCGCCACACTCCAAATTAAGGCCGAAAAAAGATTATTCGTTTGCCATAACCAAAAAGAGTTGGCACAAAAAAAAACTCTGGAAAAGCACCTTCCTGGACAAACATTCTTGGCCCGACCTAAAAAAGGTGGTTTATTCTATTTGGCCACTTTCGTTGAGGCCCAGCTTTTCGCCTTTATTATATTACATTAGGTGTGTGTAAGGGGAATGGCTTCATTTAAACCTCGTAAAGAAAGTTGTTTCAGTAATTTATGCTTTGTAAAGAAAGTTCTTGCCATTTTATGCGTTGTAAAGAAAGTTCTCACCATTTTATGTTTTGTAAAAAAAGTTTTTGCAACTTTATGCTTTGTAAAGAAAGTTCTTGCTATTTTTTATGTTGTAAATAAAGTTTTCGCTATTTGTTTTAAAACTTCAGTTTTTCAGTTTGCGCCCTACGACTGCAGGCTGCAGGATCGCCTTTTGCAATAACCTTTGTTTAAAAAGCGGACTTTTTATGTTTTGTAAAGAATGTTCTTGCTATTTTATGACTTGTAAAGAAATTTCTTGTCATTTTTGTGTTTTGTAAAGAAAGTTCTTGCCATTTTATATTTTTTACAGCAAATTCACTGTGCCATCGTATAACATGTCACCCGCAGCCTGCAGTGGCAAAATTTACCAAAAATGAATTTTTTCAAGATCTGTAAAGAAAGTTCTTGCCATATGTACTAAAAAACCAAGGTCTTTCCTTTTCATTATGAACAGGTGACATTTTATACAATGAAACATGTTTTAACAAAGAAAGATTTTAAATTTTCAAAACATTTTTTGAAAATCAGAAGATAGAAAAAAGCCATTACTTTTCCACTGCACTACAGTACTTTGTCTTCTGTTGTAATCGTAATAATTTCGAAGCCTTGATTGTAATTTGACCAGTAATAGCCTTATCATATTCAATTATCTAATTGCATTATAGGTAATGTAATTTATACAATTGTAAGTCGCTTACTACTCCAAAGTCTCAATAATCATCCACCGCAAGCATAAGCAATTTACGAGCTGTTTACGATCAATTAGCGTGAGTTTTACGACCGGTCGAGAGGATTTGTTACATTGGCCCGGCTTTGCTTGTCCTAGGCCATTGCCCTTGGGGGTTTGGCCGATTAATAATCAAAAAAAAATATTTTTTATGCAAGAACTTTAATTTTTCGTATTTTACATTAATTTCCAAACAATTTGTCAAGAGCGACATTTTATACGATCAAACATGTTCAACATGTTTCATCGTATAACATGTCGCTATAACAAAAAGAAAAAAGAATTAGATAAAAATTGGAGTAATTGTCCTATTTCAACCAATTTTTTACAATTTTAAAATTTTTTTAAACAATAGGTGACATGTTATAAGAGCAAACATGTTTAACATGTTTCATCGTATAACATGTCGCCTTGACAAAGAAAAAATAATTTTAGCTAAAATCTAGAGTAACAGTACTATTTAATTTTGTATTTTACAATTTTGAAGTATTTTTGCACACAAAGTGACATGTTATACGATGAAACATATTTGACATGAAATTCAGCTTGCATATTTGATCGTATAACATGTCGCTTTAAAAAAAATGGTAAATTTTGATAAAATTTAATATATTAGTAATATTCAAACTTATTTTTTACAAATTTTTAGTAATTTTAAACATTGGGTGACATGTTATACGATGAAAAATGCTGAACATGTTTAATCGTATAACATGTCACCTTGTCAAGAAAAATTTTTGTTTTGACAAAAACTGACCTAAAGCTTCTATAAAAACACTGTTTAGTCATTTTTATCATTTTGTAACATTAGGAGACACCATACGACCAAATATGCCTATATTACCCATGCCATTTTAGCCAGCCTATATCAGTAAAACTCCTTGAACCTATAAATTACGGCACACTTTACGAGAAAACGACCTTTGAACCGCGAAATTACTACTGCGGTTGTTATTTACTGCTGAAAATCCGACTCTTGTTATTAGTTATTACAATTGGGCCGTCAGACTAGCTAATTACACGGCTTCGGCTTCTTTACTTTACGTTTGTGTTCTCCGTATTATCTTTACTTTTCTGGCCCCAAAGTGTGTTTTATACGCGGTGTATTACAGTAAATATGCGAAATTCAGTTAGGTTATTGTATTGGTTCGTTGGTTTTGAAGTGTTAAGCTTAGACTTAGGCTTAGGCTTGGCTCTAACATGAGGAACGAGCCGGGTCTGAAGTCAAGGCTTGGACCGGGCCTGGCTCGCTTCCACGTGCACAAAATTCGGGCCGGGCCTGAGCAAAATTTTGATCAAACGGGCTTGAAAATTGGGCCCGGCTCGGCCTGTCCCTCATGCCTACTTGGTCACAATGCCTGGTCTTCAAGTTCAAGACTAGTCTAAAGATATTATAAGACTTCTTTGTAATATCTTTAGACTAGAAGAGCTAGAGTCTATGAATGGAACAGGACTACTGATGACGTTAAGAGTAAGTCTAAGGCTAATCCTAGGGCCTGTGATTAGACTAGAACTAAAGTGAAGGCTAAGGTTAATGCTAACGGCTAGGCTAAAGCTAAGGCTAAGGCTAAGGCTGAGGCTAAGGCTAAGGCTAAGGCTAAGGCTAAGGCTAAGGCTAAGGCTAAGGCTAAGGCTAAGGCTAAGGCTAAGGCTAAGGCTAAGGCTAAGGCTAAGGCTAAGGCTAAGGCTAAGGCTAAGGCTAAGGCTAAGGCTAAAGCTAAGGCTAAGGCTAGGACCCTGGGCTAGGGCTCTGGGCTAAGACTCTGGGCTAGGGCTCTGGTCTAAAGCTCTGAGCTAGAGCTAGGATGATATCAGCTTTTATATGTTTTACATTACATTTACTGAACACACTGTATTACTACATAATCATTTCACAACACACTCTATTTTTTACACCACCACTCCCGAATGTAATCCTGTTTGGTTGTTATCAAATATTAATTTAACCTTTTAATTAATCTCTAGAAGCCGGCTTTAGGAACCGTGAGAAGAAAAAACGAAACGGGCGTGGATTTGCGGGCTTAACCGAGAGTGGATTACACGAGCAGTGGTATAAATACATATGCATATAGATAAGAGGTATATATGTATGGGAACATAGTTTAAAGGGTGTATTAGGGTATATTGTGGGTGGGAGTTCAGTTATTACTGTTTTAAACGAATTTTAGACATGGTTTAAAAAGGGCTGAAGAAGCACCTACCTCAAGTCTTTGAAGAGGTATGGAAAGAGTAGTGGGAAGTGGAAAGAATTGGTACTATGGGAGAAGTAAGGTAGGGTTAAAGCCTAGGGGCTAGAACGAAAGCTAGATCTGTGTACGAGCTATAACTAGGGCTAGAACTTAAGCAAAAGCCCTAGCCCTAGCCCAGAGCCTTAGCCCAGAGCCCTAGCCCAGAACCCTAGCCCAGAGCCTTAGCCCAGAGCCCTAGCCCAGAACCCTAGCCCAGAGCCTTAGCCCAGAGCCCTAGCCCAGAACCCTAGCCCAGAGCCGTAGCCCAGAGTCCTATCCCAGAGCCCTAGCCCAGAACCCTAGCCCAAAGCCGTAGCCCAGAGCCGTAGCCCAGAGCTTTAGCCGATAGTTTTAGCATAGAGCCCTAATTCAGAGCCCTAGCCCAGAGTCTTAGCCTTAGCCTTAGCTTTAGCCTTAGCCTTAGCCTTAGCCCAGAACCCTAGCCCAGAGCCTTAGCCCAGAGCCCTAGCCCAGAACCCTAGCCCAGAGCCTTAGCCCAGAGCCCTAGCCCAGAACCCTAGCCCAGAGCCGTAGCCCAGAGTCCTATCCCAGAGCCCTAGCCCAGAGTCCTAGCCCACAGCCCTAGCCCAGAGCTCTAGTCCTAGCCATAGCCATAGTGATAGCCATAGTCATAGCCCTTGCTCTAGCCTTAGCCAAAAGATAACCATAAACATGTGCATAGGCTTATGGTTTGTCTTAAGATTACGTTAAGGCTAGGTCTAAAAAGTCATACAAGCCATATGTTTTTACCATAGCCATAACCGTAACTGAGTTTTATATCTTTATCATGAGTTGCTACAAGCACCGTGTCTCTTTACCATGACATTGTACGACTTTTCTTTCTATTAACTTGACTATGATATTAACTTAGCTCTACAAAAGCTTTATCTCTTGTATAACATTTTTTTAAGCTTTGCCTTTCTACTACAACATTAAGCTTTATCTCTCTATAACAACAATTTACAAACTTTATTTCTTTACCATGACATTTTTTGAACTTCACTTTTCTACTGTAACCTTTAAAAACCTGCATCTGTCTACTATAACGTTATTTAAGCTTCATCTCTCTACTATAACATTTTGTAAGCTCCACGCTCCATGACATTCCCACAACACTTTCATTGGCTGAGCATCGTATCTATTTAGCATTTCAGCGGATACTTTTACTTTGCTATTCTCCGATTTCTCCGCGAAAAAACAGCGGGACCGCCCGCGAATCCCCCCTCCACACAGGATGGGGTTAGTTAGAAGGCGAAGAAGAAGAAGAAGGAATTCAAACCTGTCCTCCTTGCACACCTTGGTCCTCTTCGTTCCACGCAAACACCACCAAGTTGTGTTTGCGGAAAGAATGGACTCCCAAGCAGAACAATTTTTTTTTTCAAAATTCTCAATTTTTCAAACACTGTCGAGCGGTTTTTCGATACGGGCCTGGCAAAGACGCTGGTTTCGAGGTGGGATTGGAGAGGGGTTAGAAGATGTTATTATTGAGCTGAAAGCAAAGTAGAATAAGGTAGCATAAAAGCATGTCGATAGTGGTAAGGTAGGCTAGGTTTGAAGCTACGAATATGACTATGGCTAAAATTAATGCTACGGCTAGGTCCCGGGCTAGAGCTACGGCTAAGGCTAGGACTTACTTGATTGAGATTGGACGTAGGTTTAGGCTAAACAGTGAGCTTGGGCTTGGACTTGAGAGTAGGTATGAGTTTAGACTAGGGCTAGAAATGGAGGTCTGGGGGCTAAAGCTATGGCTTGGACTTCGCTTTGGAATTAGAATTAGGCTCTGGGCTGGGACTCGGATTGAGGCAAGGGCTGGGGATGAGGCTGGGGGTTGAGCTAGAGCTACGACTTGGACTTGGACTAGGGCTGTAAGATAGGGCTGGAGCTGGGATTGGGCAGTTGCTGAGGCTAGTGCTTGGGTCTGGGATAGGCTAGAGTAGGGTAAGGTAGGGTACGGTAGGGTAAGGTAGGGGAGGGTAGGGTAGGGTAAAGTAGGGTAGGGTAAGGTAGGGTAGGGTAAAGTAGGGTAGGGTAAAGTAGTGTAGGGTAGGGTAGGGTAAAGTAGGGTAGGGTAAGGTAGGGTAGGGAAGGGTATAATATTTTAGGGTGTGGTAGAGTAGGGTAAGATAGAGTAAGGTAGGGTACGGTAGGGTATCCTAGCCTATGAAACAAGAATTCATTTTTATTACCTACATACTTCTATTACATATTTACTACAGTACTAAACCTACTATTCTCATTACTACTGCTATTACTACTACAATTACAAAAAAATTCATTTTTGAACGACCAGGCAAGATGTTGGCATAGCTGAGTTAATTTTGATATTATGCGTCAGCGATGCCTCAGATCGCCGCGTTGTTCAAAAATTAATGGTACAGAGTTGTTTCTCCGCCGTATTTTATTACTAATAACTCAATTTTAAAAAAACCGAAAAAAGTAAGTTCAAAGCTTTCGAAGTGGTTTATGATTGGATTTTTAATAATGTAAATACTTGTGACAAAACATCAACTATTGATTTTTCGGTTTTTCAAACAACTATTGTTTTTTATAATTTTTAAGTTTTTTTGCTAAATACAATTCTTGTGACGAAATTTCAACTATTGATTTTTGAAAATTTTTGGATTTTTAATAATGTAAATACTTGTGACGAAACATCAACTATTGTATTTTCGGTTTTTCAAACAACTATTGTTTTTTTATAATTTTTAAGTTTTTTTGCTAAATACAATTCTTGTGACGAAATGTCAACTATTGATTTTACAACAGTGTTCAAAAAATAAATTTTAATATTGTGACAAAATGTCAACGATCAATTTATAAAAGTTATTGTGTTTTCGACAAGTTTACTCTGTGTGACGAAATGTCAACTATTGATTTTTGAAAATTCTTCCAAATTTTAGGCTAAATTAATTAGTTTATTGTAAAATACGAGTGGCCAATCAAACATTTTATTCTAAAATGTTTCTCTTAAAATAATCGCAGCATCAATCAATATTGTTATTGTTGTAGCCATAACCGCACAAATTGCTATCGTTACCCGTTGAAATTGTCTTACCTAAAATTAAAAAAAATTTTTTTTTGAAATTTTATAAAATTTAAAAAAACATGGAATTTTATGCCATAGACATATTTTTTTATTTTTTGAATTTTTAAAATTACCATAGCCTCCTGCTTCTTCTGCGCCGCATTCCTTGCCATTCTTTTTTTGACCACCGCGATATTGCCAGCCGGCTTTTTGGTTTCTTTTTCAGATATCTGGACTTGTTGTCTACGTCGTTGACAATATAACTTCCATTTCAGAGGTTCAAGCATAGCTACAGCTCCAAAAATTACCACAAGGTATATTACATAAGCCACTTTGATGGCGGCGGATTCAACAAAAATGCTCCATATTGCTAAGCCTAGGGTTGTATCTAAAACAATCTTGTGTTAATCTTGAAGAATAATCTTTGTTTTGTCTTATTATAACTATGTTTTGTCATAAAACAGTCATTTTCCCCCATTTTAAATCAAATGAATGAAAATAACTTCAAATTTCAAAAATCAGACTACCCCAACTTTGAAGCCCTGTACCAAGTGTACCAGCAGCTCAAAAGTCACAAAATTGATAACAATATAAGCAGTAAAGTCCAACTTACATCCCAAAATCACAGTGACCAATCCCACTGTCCTGTGCAAAAAGTTATGGCACTTTCTTAACGAGCTACCCAATTTACAGCGAAAAATCGAATTCAAAACTTGTGACCAAGCGAATATGACCGCAAATAAACCCAGAAACCCATGCAAATCCAACGTTGAGCCCTAAAATACATTTGCTTTAAATTTGAAAAAGCTTTGTTACCTAAAAATACATAAACTTTGAGTTGTAGCTAGAAATCTTATATTATCCATGACATTTTTGATGAAAAAGCCTTGTAAATAAAGGCTTTTTAAGGAAATATAATTAGTTATGGTAAAACAAACTTACATGAGTAAATTCCAACCCATGCCAATGCCAACCATGCGCCGCGAAGATGGCTACAGTTGAAAATGTCATGATAACACAGGCCAATATATTGCACAAGCGATGACACTGAATTTATTAAAGTTAGGTGTGTCATATTTTACAAAAATACATTTCAAAACAATTTTAGGTAACAGAAAACAATAATAAACTCACATGAATCCAAATCGGAACATTGAGCAGCCGTTTGTCTGGTCCCCATATTCTCCTCCCGTATCTTGCTATCAATATTGCTAAAGGTACCAACACTAACCATGAAAAGCACATTGTGATACCTAAAATGATGTCAATGTAATAAAAATTAGTTTCATATACCCTAAATACTAAAAAACTAATTATCGTTTAGGCTTTGCTACATTAAAAGTTCTTGCCATAAAAAAACTTTGTGCAGCCTGCAGAGTGCGGGCGCTGCTTGAAAAAGGGAAAATTATTATTTTCCAAGATTTTGAACAACTTTTTGATGTAAAGGCGACATATTTAGGTAATTTATAGAGTTATTTGTTGTAAAATACGCCACAGGTCATTTTTGGATTATTTTTTAAAGATTTTATTGTTTTTGCCCAAGGAATAATGTATTTTGGTGTTGTACATGGTCGAAAGATGTGAAAGAAGATAAAACTTTTTGAATATAGCGTTCTAGAACTTTTATAACAATTTTAAATCATGTACAAGTTTTTCTTTGTAACCTTAACCTTATTTTATGCCACTAATGATGTTTCAATTAATTTTGCTGTAATTTTTATCTTTTTAGGTAACAACTTCAAAACCTCCCCGGATAAACCTAATAAAAACTCTAATAGCCATTTTTATCCTCACCATGAGCTGTGGTAAGCCTAATTCTGGTTTGAAAATGGACACCTTCTTGTTGCCGGTCACGAACACTTCTGTGACTTTCTGTGGCGTGGTCAATGGTCGAATCCATCCTCAAAACCTTGGCAGACTTGTTGAAACTGCCTTCCGAAGGTTCTCCAATGTCAGTGGTATTGAAACTGCTCAAGGATGTGCTGTTAAACAGATCAGCGAGATCTGGAAAGGTAATTTTTATTGTTTTTGTTTGATTTTTAGGTCTGGCATCATGGATAATATAACTATGATCAATTTTGGACGTTTTACTGTCTTTTTTTCGCCAATTATTGGTTGAAAAGCTGCTGGACATTAATAAAATCTTGGTAAAATACCGGAGTAGCAAGTTTTTTGGTTCATCACATACAACTTTATTATAGTAGATCTCAACTTACTATCAGCATGAAAAGCCTTCAAATTGACTGGATGTTGTGTGACAAATGGAAAATTGGACAATTTGACATCTAGTGCATGTACCACCAACTCTAAAACATGGTATTGGACGTCAGCAGTTTAAGGAATTTAAAAAAAACGTTTCTTTTGGCTAAATGCCTGAATTTTGATGTTTTGAAGCGGAAATCCTGTTAATATACCATGTAAAATGTAAACATTGGTCTAAAATTGGGTGGGATACGTAGTTTAGAGAGTGGTAAAAGCTTTATAATGCGAAGTTATGTCATTACATTTAAGATTTGGGTAAAATCTTGAAAAAGTAACGGTAAATTATGTTATCCATGGCTAAAAGGCAGTGTAAACCCATGTTTTTGATATGGTTTCTGTTTAAAAAGCAACAAAAGATGTTTAGCTAGCTTAATATTGATCATAAGCCTAATGCGAGCAACCTTTTTCACTATAAAACAGCAAAATTACCTTCACCATCAGTTAGGCCTGAAGCAAACAATAGAAAGTACTCTTCATTTAATGGTCGAACATAATAATCTTTAATTCCGTTTATAGGGTATATGGATTGGGATAGTAAGCAATATAAGGTTTTGTTTGAGTAATGAGAGGATATTGTTTGCAACATTATGTCATGGCTGATCTGGAAAATGATTAGGAGCGATTTTGTAGTAGGCTTTGGGTTAAGTTTGGATTTTGTTATAAATTGGCTTAGAGGCGCAAAATAAGGTTCAGAGCCTTAGCCTAGAACCCTACCTCATTGCACTAGCCCAAAGTCTTAGCCCAAGACCCTAGCTGAGAGCTCTAGGCCAGAGCCTAGTTCAGAGTCCTATATAAGGCTCTTGTTATTCGAGGTGAAACTGTAGAGGTAGATATAAGACTGTAGGGAAAACTCAATGAGGTATAGGCAACTTACTTCATCAACAGTAACTCTGCGGTTACTTTTGCCTGGGTTTGAGGATAATCGACCTTGGAATGGTCGTCCTTGGAAGCTGCTGCATTCTGTTACAGTATCCATACCCTAAAAAAAGTTTTTGACCTAATATAACTGCTAGCTCTTACCATAAGTTCATCAGTCGAAAACCCGACTGCCACATAAGCCCCATAGTCGGCTTGAACATAGTTTAAGTTGCCATATATTTCCATATACAGTCGATTACTGTCAGTGACATACGAAAAAGCGTAGTAACAGTTATTGTAGAGTTTACATTTAGGCGGATGGAATAGGCATCCTTTGGTCTTTTCACAATCATTTCTGTTGAATGTCTTTCCGTCATAAGTTTGAGTATTAGTTGGTTGTGTGAACAGTGACAATGTAAACATGATGATGATTATTTTGAAAGGTATGTCATTGAAATTTGAGGTGTGGTAGAGGTTCATATTGACCATGACTTCAAGGTTTTGTCGAGTAATGTAGGTTGCACTAGGCTTGACCTTTAGCTTTGATATAGTAATACAGGTCACAATAGGTTTCAAAATATAGAGAAAAATTTTGCTATTAAAGATAGCACTTATAAGGATGTTCAATATGGATAAGAATTGTGAAGTTCATTGTAGGCTTCTGAAAAATAATGTAGAATACGGGGTTACAAAGAAATGAGACAAAAACAAAAAAACAACATTTGTAGGTAGACCTGTAAGGGGGCCCAGTAAGCTCGGGTTGCGCCTAGGAGTGAGGAACGGGCCGGTGTGGGTCCACGTTTGGGGGTTTGATACCTAACCTTTTAAGCCCGGCCCGTTTTCATTTTTCTGAGGCTGGCCCGCTCAAACAAGCTCTAGGCTCGGCCTTTGCCCGTTTTAAAAAAATTTTTGGCCCAGGCCTACATAACTTTTAGGCCCGGCTCGTTTCAACTTTAGCTCAAAGCCGGCCCAACTGCAGGAATCGGCATACACGGCCCGTTTTTTAACCCTAGCTGGGCCTGGCTCAAATTAAGGGCCCAGTCTAGGCCGCACGACCGAGCCTAGAATTTTTTTTGATTGGGCCGGCCTGAGAAAAAATCGAAAACGGGGTGGGCTTGGCCTGTTTCACAACCTTATTTACAGGTCTAGTTACAAGAAAATTAGGTAAAAAAAACGGTTGTAGGTGTAAAACATGTGTCAGCCTATAAAAACAAGATATCAAATTCAAAAACCATGCTTTCTTATAGTCTTTAACAGCATTGTTATTGCAAGTCACATAGGAATTTTGTCGAATTTCTCACGGGTTTCACGTAAATTTTAAAATAGCCGTTGGGTTTCTAGAAGATTTGATATAACAGCCAACTATTTTTTATTAAAAATGATGTTGAAAAACGCTTGACAAAGTAAATTACTACTAAAGTAAACGTGAAAATACTATTCTATAGGCTTCATCGAACTCTCAACTTAGGTTGATCAAATAATTCTGTGCCATTTAACCTAGACATGAGAAACGGGCCGGGACTGAATGTTAGGCCGGGCCCCGATCCAAATTTTGCTCAAGGCCGACCCGTTTTTCATGTCTACTTTAACCCCCGAAAATTTGCTTTGAGAGGGGGCACAGAATTATTTAAGTAATTAACAAAATTATTAAGATACTGTAAAAACAGTAACTATTGAACAAAGTAATAAGTAGGCAAAAGGTTTTTTGAGACTTTCCTTCTAAATTTTATGTTCAAGTTGGCACGTTTCCGGTGAATGTACAAAACTATATGCTACATATAAAATGAACTTTCGTTTAGTTTTTTATAAAAAGTTTAAAAAAGACATATTTTGGTTTATAGTTTGTTTGGATTTAAATTTGTGGTTGCTTTTTTGGCTTTATCTTTCCATACCCTACACTAAACTACCGGACTTAAATATAGTCTACGCTGCTCTATTCTACCATACCCTACTTTATCCTATCCTACCGTAACCTACGAGTAGGGTGAGGTATATCAGTGTAGAGTAAAGTAATGTAGGGTAAGGTAACGTAGGATAAGGTAGGGTACGGTATGTTGGAGAAGCTCCAGATAGGGTACGTTACGGTAACGTAGGGTAGGATAAAGTAGAGTAGGGTAGAATAGAGTAGGGTAAATAAATTTCCAAAATAATAATGCATGATGATTTATTAATCGATAAACAAGTTATAAAACAAGAAAACAAAGAATATTGTAACAGAATGTAATGTAAAAACGGATGGTAAATAGACGGGATCTGGTCATCATCTATGTTATCCATAGGAACTGCCGGTTACAACTTTATAGAGTCTTACTGGAAAGATACGACGTATTTTTAGAAGGGTTTTATGGTATTTACTTAAACTTACGGTAAAGTAAGAGTAAGATAAAAAAATTTTTAGTACTATAAAGGTGTTTAGAAAAGTTACAGTAAGCTACAAAATTAGACTAGGATGAAAAATATCATTACTGTAAGGTAAATTCACAGTAAATTACTGTAACTTAAATGCTCAGTAAATTACTGTTATATAAATGCACAGTAAATTACTGTTAAGTAAATGCTCAGTACGCCGTGATACAACGGGTTGGGAGCTCCATCTCCATGCTCATGGTCTTCTTCATGTCCTTGGCTTGAGACAGAACGTTGTTGCGCTTCAACAAGTTCATGTAGCGGCGGGCTTCTGGTTCGGACCGGTCGATACAAGCAAAGTCGACAGATTCGGTCTTCTTGGCCGCGTCATCGTCGGCGTACTGGGATCGTGGGCATTGGGAGACGGGTGAGAGGGAGAAGCAAAGCTTGTGCTTCATCTCTTGGACTACGGTGCGCTTGACCAAGGTGTTGTCTGAAGATGGGAAGGTTAGTAGGTTTAGGTATTGATTTTAGAGTTTTAGGGTTTAGGTTTAAGTCAGGGAATTTGAAAAAGTATGGTTTACTTGAGGTTCTAGTTAGAAAATGTGAGATTGTCTTGCTTTATCCTCCTCCAAAACCCTCCAAACCTACCTCTTCTGTCATAGTCACTGTTGTCGTACTCATAGCTGTCTTCCGAAGAGTAGTCACCTCGTCTTTGTTGTCTGTAGGTACGGAATTCATCGTCGTTTTTGTAAGATTTGTCGAAAGAATCTTGGCATTCCTTGTTCTTCAGAGTGTATGACTGATGGAACTCCTTCAAGTTGTCAGCAACTCTGTTGTCGCTCATTCTGAATTCCGAGTCCTCTTCGTTGTCGTAGTGGCCGCAGAGACCGCATTGCAAGTTCTTGTACATTCCACTGATCTGAACCTTGGCGTGACGGCCGTCGAACTGAACAGTGATTCCACGAACTGAAACGATAAACTTCTTCTCCGAGGTCTTTTCGATTCCGTAGTTGTACAGCTGTTCTTCATCATCAACGGTCTTGTCGTTGACCTTGATCAAGGTGCGGGATTCTTGTCCGATCAGTTCGATAACGTGGTCGAGGGTCACGATCTTGACGGTCTTGTACTCTTCCTCGCCGTTCTTCATCATAACGGAGAAGCGGGGCTCGTCACGAGAACAGTCCTTGGCCAAAACCGACCAGCATGAGGTGAATGGAGCCTTGTAGTCAACACCATCGAAGGTGCGGATACGGCGAGAATCGGCACGGCATTCAGCCATGGAAGCGGCTGAAGACAGGGCGCGGACGATGTGGTGAGCGGACTTGATGTTCATTGGGCGGCGTTCCAATTGGAATCCAGAGAACTTGAATGGCAAGACCATGCTGTCGGCGCGTGCGACTTCAGTTGGGGTGCGGATGGTGAGGTTGGCGACCTGACGGCTGACTGGGTCAACAATCAAAGTGGCACGAACTTGTTGGGGTTTGTGTTCAGTGGATTGCAAAGACAAGGTCCAGAAG
Source organism: Bursaphelenchus okinawaensis (assembly GCA_904066225.2). Classification (NCBI taxonomy): domain Eukaryota; kingdom Metazoa; phylum Nematoda; class Chromadorea; order Rhabditida; family Aphelenchoididae; genus Bursaphelenchus; species Bursaphelenchus okinawaensis. The sequence goes on along the minus strand of CAJFCW020000002.1, from coordinate 9,604,829 downwards.
AAGCGAGCCTTCAACAGTTCGTAGACGCTGCGGAGAGCGTGTTGGTTCTGTTTGTTCAAGTTGTACTTGCAGAGCATGTCGATCTTGTTCAAGAATCTAGAGCGGCTGTCAGAGGTCTTCTTCATGCCATATTCTTCATCTTTGATCCATCTGAAGACGCGGGTTGGCTCGGCTTGAATACGGACGTTGATGTTCTGTTCATCTTGGGATTGAGTGTTCCATTCGGTGTTCCAGCTGATCAACATACGAGTCTGTTTCTCATCGCTGGATTCATCGGCACGGAGGATCTCGGGCAAGACCAGTTGGGCCTTGGAGCGGACTGACCATTGAGTCTTCTCGTTCAACGAGTTGTCAGCGGTCATTTCGACGTTGCAGTGGCGAAGACGGGCATCACATTGACCTCCGATTTGGCTGGTGTACTCACGAGTCTCTTCGGCGGCATAGATTTGAGCAATAAGTCTGAGTTCGTGTCTGTAGGCGTCACGTGGAGTGTATTTCTTGAGGTAGTTCTTCAAGTTCTTCTCTCTCTTCTCATCAGATTCCAAGCCCATTTGTTGGTAGTACTGTTGGTTCTCTTCGGTCTCGTACTCGTCAAACTTGGATTGAGAGTAGAAGTTGTTGATCTCTTCAGCGGCAGCCATCTTGTCAACACGTTCGAAGCTTTTTCCTTCGACACGGAGGACGATCTTCTGCACGGAGGTGGCTTGAGGTTTGTAGTAGACGTGGACGTTGTTTTCGGTGGTGTACAAAGCCTTCACCAACAGTCTCGAGTCCTTGATGATGTGTACATGGCCTTCGGTACGGAAGCTACCGGCTTCGTGTTCGTAGACGCGTTGCATTGGGGCCAGCTCGTAGTTGTGGACGGCTTGCAAACGCATTGGCTTGTAGGTCTTGTCAGTCCAGCTGAACAAACGGGTGTAGGTGACGGGCAAAACGTGGATTCCCATGACACGGCTTTCGCTCTTCTCTGGCATGCGGATGGTCAAGGCAAGAGCGTTCTTCTCCTGCTTCAGCTCAAAGTCGACTGGGGCCGAAAGTTCGAAAGTCCGGTGGGATTCGACTCCAGACACGGTGACTGGGGACCAGACCTCGGTTCTCATTGAGTGAGTAGCAATGGCAGAGGAGTGAGCGCGGATTCTGAGACTTCTGGCTTCGGGTTTCATGTTCAATTGACCAGAAGTTGAAGCGACCAAAGTCTTTTCGAAGATTACGGCCAATGGCAGACCAGAAGTGGTGGCGATCTTGGTCTTCTTCTCGTACAAGTTGGTGGCGGTGTGGGCGTTGTAGTGGCGGTCGGATTGGAGTTCGCGGAGGATTTGCAAAAGCTCCTTGATGTTTGGCTTCTCACCGTTTAACAATTTGCGGATGATTCCGGGCAAAGAGGTCTCTTCGATTGGCAGAATCCATTGGTCGATCTCGTTGACACGGAGGACCATCATTCCGTAGGGTTGGTTGCGTTGTTCGGTGGTGGTTTCCTCATCGTCGGACATCCAGTAGACACCGTGACGGCGGTTCTTGATGCCAAGACCCTTGTAAAGGTTGGCGCTCAGTTTTTGACCGTAACGTTCTTGGGATTCGGAATCGTCGATCATGGCCAAAGCACGCTCGTACCACTGTTCCAAGTTCTTTTGGTTGAATTGAAGGCTCAGGGTTTCATCCAAAGCGTGACCGTTCAAGGCGGCTCTCAAGGAAGCGCACAAATGGATTGGTAGAACGTTGGTTGGGGCTACAATCGAAGCTACACGGAAGATCAAGTCTCTCTCTTCGGCTTCCTCTTGTTGAGCGACGTAGACTGGGATTCTGAGGGCGGCCGAAGCACGACGAGTCCAGTATTGACTGTCGGCCTTGATCATCTTCAGTGAACCTTGAATTTGGCTAGCCAAACGGCGTTCCGAAGCCAATGGAGAGCTGGTCAAGGCTTCAACGATCGAAACAACGAAAGATTTGACTTGTTGAGAGCGTTCCATGATCATGGGCATGGTCAACTGGTCGAGGATGGCTTTCTGTGGGCGGGTGTGCATCAACATGGAGAAGGCGCTCATGCGGACTTCAGGTTGTTCACGTTGGTTCAAGAAGATTGGCATCAAAAGGGTTTGAATATTTTGGCTCATGGTGGAGCGCATACGGCGGAGAGCGTCGATGGCTTCAATACGGAGTAAAGTTGGCTGTCTTTTGTCGTTCAGGATCTTAGCCAAACGGGGGATGGTGATTTCCAAAGCAGCGTTGCCAATGCACTTCAAAGCCAGGGTCTTTTGGTACATAGTCTCGGCGTTGTCCAAGAGTTGGTACAGAGTCTGTTGGTATTGTTCTCTCTTCCCTTGGGAGCACAACTCTTGTTGACGGAACAACGAGCGGCTTGTCTGGCTTGGGCGTTGTTGGCAGATGCGAGCGACCGAGGCCGAGAATTGAAGCCAGGCGGTTTGTTTAAGGCCGCTGGAGCGGTTCTCTTGGCTCAACTTCTTGGCCAAACGTTCAAACAATTCGGTTTGACGGTCAGATGGGCTGTGTTGGTTGCGGCCGAAGGTCTTGAGCATGTGCATGGCACGGATGTCAGAGATCTCGTTTCTCTCGATCTTCTCAATCAAGAATCTCAAAGTGTTGCGAGTGGCGGCGACGGCCAAGGCATCGTGGAAGAAGGAGCGGACTTGATCGTCCTTTTCGTTGATCTGCTCGATCTTCTCCTCCATCTTCTTCAGGTCTTCCATCGAGGATTGGCGGATGACTTGGACGAGTTCGTTAAAGTGTTGAGTGGAGTCGAGTTCGTAGCCCAACTTCCTGTCTTCCCATTGGTTCTTCAAGTGTTTCAAGGCGTTGATGGCGGTCTGAGTCTTCATGGTGACTTTGCCGAAAGGCTGTTGCTTCTTTTCCGGGAACTCTTCGTCACCGTACATGTAGAAGCGCTTCTCCAAAAGATCCCATTCGGCCGAGAACATAAGGGTCTCCTCTTGCTGGGCTGACTTGATCTTCAGCTTTTGGGTCTCCTTAGTCTCGCTGATGAAGCTGACTTCCGAGATGGCGATGGTTTGAGCGACGGTGTTCTCTTCGGCTGGGTTCACGGCTCTAACCAAGTATTGGGAGATGATCTGAGCACGGCGAACAGCGTAGCGTTTCTCGGGTTGGCCGTTCAGTTCGAGACGGTGCACGGTAGAACGGTGAATATCTTGGTCGGCACGGTCACCACGGCACTCAGGTTGGCATTGTTGGTGCTTGGCGGCTTCGATACGGTCCAAAGAGTTTAGCTCCAAGTTTCTGATGCAATCCTGGCATTCCTGTTCTTGAGAGGTCGAAGGCCGGTGGTTGTAGAGAACGTCAGCGTTACGTTGGCATCTGTCAAAGTTGACGGATTTGGTCACGTTGAAAGCATATTGTTCTCCATCATTTTCCCAGTTGGTTGGCTTCAGAATCGTGTAGCTGACTTCGCATTCTCCGTCAACGGTGATCTCAGGGATGGTGAAGAATTGGGTTTGTTCTTCAACCTTCTCCATCTTCAGGTTCTGAACGTTGGAGCGTTTCAGGTTGGCTTGGAACATGTTGATCACGGCACGCTTGATGTTCTTGGACCAGGCCGAGTCTTGTTCGTGGAAGGCGATGCGTTCGACAGTGCCGTCAACAAAGTCCACCTCGAAGGGCAGGTCAAGCTTTTGTTGAACTTCTTCTGGGATTCTTTGCTTTTGGAACAGCTCGAAGGGTAACATACGGTCCATGCGGGTTTCGGCTGAAAGTTTTAAAGGTTTAAACTAATTAAAAAATTTTAGTTTAATTTCGAAATTTTAAAAATTTTTCGAAATTTGAAAAAATTAAAAAATTTTTTTGAAATTTAAAAAAAAATCCAAAATTAAAAAAATATTTTAAACTTAAAAAAAATTTGAAAAAATTAAATTTTACTTGACCTTATCCAGCCAAAAATTTTAAATTTAATCAGCCTTACCATTCATTTCACCAATTCTAATGTTCTCTAATTGGCATTGAACATGACGGTCCGAGGTGAAAACCGACAACAATTCAGCGCGAAGGCGTGTAGCCGAGTTCTGATGTTGAACACCTTGCAATGACGAAGCGACTTGAGTGTCGAATCGGTAGCGATAGGTGTGCTGGGACTTGTAGCTGCTCAAGGCCGTCGCACCCAAAAGGGCGCAGGCAATGAACACAAAGCTTCTCATTGTCGAGAAGACAGTTGTGAACTGAATGATGAGTTTCGGTTTCATCATGGCTTTTATAGTGGGCTGTGAGGGTATGATGCATAAAAAAGTCAGGCCGAAGTGTCAATTTGAGTTTTTATCGATTGTGAAAAGGAATTGATTGTAAAAGGCGTTGGACTTGAAAAAAGTGTAAAAGACATTTTGCTTTTGGAAAAGGTGTTTTTTAGGCTTGGTTGGAGAGGAAAATAGGAAGCTTAGGGTGTTTTTGTAATTTATAGTAGATGTATGGTAGTAGAAGTTAGAGTATGGTCATTTAGGGTAAGGTAGGACAGGACAGCGCAGAACATAAGGCAAAGCAAAGCAAGGCAAAACAAGGGAAGGTAAAAGTAAATTAAGTTAAATACTGTTTAAAATGTTATAGCGGTTATATCGTAGTAAAAGGAAGAGTAAGATACGTTATGATATGATAAAGAAAATTTTTTTAAAAAAATATTGTAGTACGTTGTAGTAGAGATTTTGAACTTTCTTTTTTACTAATATTTCGGTTGATTTTAGTATTCTTTTTCAATTTTAAATTAAATTTTAGGGCTTTCCTTTCAGTGTTGATGTAAATTGAAAGGTTACTGTTCTATAAAATTTTTTCTTCATAATATTATTTATGAGTCGGCCTTTCTTTTTTACAGTCTTTTTTTACCGGTTTAGGCGTGTTTCTAGCCTTTTATTTCAAAATAGTAAATGTATCACTGATCTTTTGATATTTGAAATCCCCTTTCAATAGTTTCGCCATTTTTTCATGGTCAAATACATTTTTCTCTGCCATTTTTAATAGCCATGCTCTAATGTTCACATTTTTTGACATCTGTCAATAAAATAAAGTGTAACTCGCCCTTGTGGCGCCCGTGATAAGACCTACAACTGACCGATTTAGAAACATTTTTTAGTTTGCGGGTACAGAGGTCACATTGTCCGATGGACATTTGAAGCTGGACTTGAACTCGTAAATGGGGCTTATCACACGTTTAGTTGCAATTGTAATGATAAGGGAAAATTTTTCGGACTTTTGAGGGTTTTTGAAGGTTTTTTAGTTTTGTGATTGGTTGGGGTATGGCATAATAAAATAGGTTATAGCTTGCGCAGGGTATGGTAGGAAGCATATTGTAGGTACAGGTGTGGGAAAAGGATAGAGATGAGAGTAGAATAGGTCAACCATAAGACAAAGAGTAGGATGAAGAAGTTGTAGGTAGGGATACGGATACTGTAGAGTAAAATAGGGTACAGACTGCGCAGTGTATGGTAGTAGAGAGGAAGGCTAGTGTGAGGTATGATAACGTATATTAGGGGTTGGGTAAAGGTAGGGTAAGATGGGTTAGGGTAGGGTGGAGTAGAATAGGGTAGGGTTGGGTATGGTAGGGAAGGGTAGGGTAGGGTAGGGTAGGGTAGGGTAGGGTAGGGTAGGGTAGGGTTGGGTAGGGCTGGGTAGGGTAGGGTAGGGTAAGGTGGGGTAGGGTAGTGATAGGGGCTTTAGACCATGCCTATAGTCTAATGATTAAAGATGGATCAGTATTTTCTAAAATTTTCGTTTTTTGCCACTTTTTGCGGTTAAAAATGTCACAAGTTTTAGTCATGACTAGTCATAAATCAATCTTTCGAATTTTGTCTATAACGACACTTATTGGCGGTGAATGCAAAAAAAATCTATTGTTTTCAAATTTGTGTTTTTATTTTTAGAACTCGAGCACCGTATTTTACACCTAATTTGATTATTTTAGGTAACAAGATATATTTTTTTCAAAATTTAATATCTAGATCAACATTACTGTAATTTTGAACTCTAACTTGATTAATGTAAGTGAACTTTCCTTACGGAGCATAAAATGGCAAGAACTTTCTTTACAAAACATAAAATGGCAAGAAGTTTATTTACTAAACATAAAATTGCAAGAACTTTCTTTACAAAACATAAAATGGCAAAAACTTTCTTTCCAAACCAAAAATTTTAATTTAGCTTTTCAACTTCTTTAAGTTTACTGTCTAGCTCAAGATTACTGTAATTTTGACCTCCAACTTACTTATTTTATGTAACAAACTTTTTTTCTAAAATTCTTCCTTCCAATCAATCGTTTTTCCAAAAATACGTTTTCTTTGTGACATTCTGCACCTTTGTTTATCAATTGTCACCAGTTTTCGAAAACAAATTTGTTAATTGGATTCGAATTGGCTTTTGACTTGAGGCTGTCACGTTTATACTGTCTTTGAGCTCAGACATTTACACATATTATCCTTTAACAATATAACCATGAACCCTAGACTGATTAGCGTATATTAGCCTTTAGATTAGCTGACTTATATTATCTTTTAGGCTGGCTAACACATCTTTTTCTTTAAGCTGGCTAACTTATATCAGACCTCCAAGCCGACAAGTTTATATGGGCCCTCCCAGCTGACAAGTAAATAAATGTTGTTTATAAAAGAGTCTAATATAATTTTAGGTGATTAATCACCCAACATTGTCTTGTGATCATATGGAAAATAATGGCAAAAGGTTCAGAAAATAAATAGGGTTGAGGAATAAGGGCAGGGATAAAGGTAGGGGTAAAGGGTAGTGGCAAATGCAAGGGTAATTGTAGGGGTAGATGTATTGGTAGAGGTAGAAGAAGAGATACGGGTAAGTATGGGTACATATAAGGGTATGGGTAGGTCTATGGCTAAAGATAAGGCTAGGAGATTTTTGACTTGACTTTCAGGCCGAGCCGGAAGTCAGCCCTAGGGGCTTCCCTATGGGTTTCCGCTTATTACAGCCTCGCCTATCCATACCTAGGTGTCTGTAACATCTCATACCCCGTCCTTGTCCATACCTCCAAAAAAACGCAATTTCGAAGGAATTTTAAAAATTTTAATATTGCAAGACTCCAAATTCAAAAGCTACACACAACTTGACAATAAACATACACACAAAGTTTACTACACGATTAAGGAAGCCACATGTCCAAACATGATCAATATCCTTCGTATCTCCCATTAGCGTTTACGTTGGAGAAGTTTAAAATGGTAATCACGCAGCAAATTATGCAAATGTCTGGACCGTTCCATGACGTATGTCGCCTCGACAATGTCCCTCGACTTCATGTGATGACCTCGTTCGGCTAGCCATTTGCGCACGTGGTAGGCGCAAATGTAAATCTCCTGAACTAGTGACATGTAGTTGTTGCGACAGTCCGGCGACAAATGGTACATTAGGCCTTTGACCTCTTTCATTTGCATTTCGGCCTCACGGTGAGCACGGTCCAATCGTTCCGGTCCTAAAATGTCCTTTTCGTCCAGTAGGCTGTAGCGACGTGATCGGGCTTTTTGTTGCTGAAGCAAGAATTTGTTTACAAAACATAAAATTGCAAGAACTTTCTTTACAGAACAGGAAATGGCAAGAACTTTTTTTGTAGAAATAAAATGGCATGAACTTTCTTTACAAAACATAAAATGACAACAACTTTCTTTAGAGGCCAAAAAATCGAAAAAACTAGCCACTGCAGGCTACGGATGAAATGTTATACGATGATAACATAAAATTGCTATAAATTGTTTTACACGACATAAAAGGGCAAGAAATTTCTTTACAAGATCTAAAATGGCAAGAACTTTCTTTACAAAACATAAAATGGCAAAAACTTTCTTTACAAAACCAAAAATTTCAAATTTTCAGCCAAAAAACCGTAGTTTAGCCAAATTTAAACATATCAGGCATCACAAATTCAACATTCTAGCCTAGTATCTACCAGTAAACCTAAAAATGTTTTAAAAAATGAGCCTAAAAATCAAAAAATTAAACTAAAAAAGTAGAAAACCACCCACCTCCCTCTCCCTGGTACACTTTTTTCCCTTCACAATGGAGCCAATGATATCATTCATTTGTTTCACAAATTCCTCGTCAGACACGTCGTTCTCCGCACGATACTTGACCACAACATTCTCCAACGACTGCGATGCCATTTCCAATTCACATGCACGTAGAGTCGATAAATACAAGTTAGCGCCGTGGGCGGCGAGGATTTACAGGAAAACTGACCGGTTTACCGGTCGATTTTTTAAATGAAGGAAAAAATGAAAATGTGAAAAAGAAAATTTAACTCTTTTCGTATTGAAAAGGCCATGAAAATTATTTAAAAACGACATAAATCATGTATTTTACAGTTTATGACATATAGCGACATGTTATACGATGAAACATGTTTGACCGTATATGATAAAATGCCTCAAAACCAAAAATTTTAGATTTTAAGTTGAAAAAACTCAACATTTGCTTATATTCCATCAATAGCTTTACATTCATCAATAAACAATAGCAATTTTTTAAACAGGCGACATGTTATACGATAAAATATGTTTGACAGTATAACCTGTCCCTTTTGTAAAATATATCAAGCCTATCATGGTTTCACTAAAAACATTTGACTTTTTAAACTCTGTTATCTTTTCATATAAATTATTTTCAATCAAAAATGAATTTTTTGCAGAAAAACCCCGCTGAACAATGGCTCTTACAAGATTATGGCCGGAGGGGCAATAAATTTATTGGGCGATCGGTGTGTCAATTATTTTTTTATCCACTCTCTCGAGAAAAACCGAAACTTAAAAAAACCCGAAACAAAAGGAATTTGGCCAAATCACTAACAACAGGCAGCCGGTTGGCAGGAAAGCGGGCTTTTTCAGTTTCGGCAGCTTTTTTTGTTCCAAAAATTTTTCTAATTCAATCTAAAATTTTTATTTTGTAAGAAATCTAAGTTCGCCTAGCCATGAATATTTGGCTAATACAAATTCTAGTGGCTACGGTATTGTTTGGACATGGATTAGGCCAACAACAAGCGGATTCAGCTGTGGGTTGCGGTCCGAATGAGGTGCTACACGCTTTTACTGCTGTTTATCACATATTGTTCACGTAGATTTTAGTAGTTGTAGTCGTTTAGATGTATTTAATCATAATATATTAGTGTTGAAAAGTTTTGTCGTCAATTTATGTTGATTTTCACGTTCAAAAACGACAAGACTTTTTTTTGTCATCACGATGATAGTGTTAACTCATTTTATCATCACTATATGATAGTGTTAACATAGAGTAGTTATAGATGTTAGTGTCACTAATAATTACACTCCTAAATGTCACCTTTAAAGCACTCAAAAGCTAATTATAGAGCCAATACTGTAAAACCTATATTAGTCACATCACGGCGCTATTTAGCATGTTATGTCAACACAAAACAAGCACAGTTTAGCACTTTATTTTAGACCAAAACCATCCCTATTTAACACGTTACGTTAATATAAACAAGCACAAATTAGCCCGTTATATTAACCATAACAGTACAACTTTTAACCGCAATGTAACTTTAACTGCACCTGTAATATTTCAATTACTAGTATAGTACTAGGTATAGTAACTGTAGTTTCATTGCCTGTTTTCAGCGAGTTGCGGCTTATTTTGGAAACTCACGCAAACGTACTGTAAATGACAATCAGCACTACGCTTATGCCAATCTTTTCGCACCAAACGATGTAATTCTAGCTTATAGTTGACTGACAAATAATGTTGTAGACGTAAAGTGCTTACAAATGAAATAGTTAAGACAATAATCTATAGAAGCCAATTCAAATAAAAAATTTCAAAAATCTCCCGGCCAAAATGTTTTTGAATTTCAAAAAAAATTCAGATTTATAAGCCTTTATCACATAAAAATCCAATGTCTATCCTTCCTTTGCCTAACAGCCTCATTTCAGGGCCAACCCCGTGACCCACGAATTCCCCAGCCAATCGTAGTACGTACTGATTCAGTACCACCCAACTTTAATCCTCAAACCATCAACGATCCGCGTTATGAAGCCGAAATCAAACGTTATCAAGCAGAAGTTGCGCGACAAATCGCACTACAACAACAACAAATTCAGAACGAGTTCAAACAGCGTGGGTATCCGCCACAACAACGGGCTGGTGCAGGTGGTGCTATTCCGCCACCCGTCACGTTTAGTTTTCAATTGAACAATCCGGCTTCGAATCAAGGACAAATTGGAGCAGGTGGTGCTCCTGGCCAAGCTGGTAATCCTGGTCAAGCTGGTAATCCTGGTCAAGCTGGTAATCCTGGTCAAGCTGGTAATCCTGGTCAAGCTGGTACTCCTGGTCAAGCTGGTACTCCGGGTCAAGCTGGTAATCCTGGTACATCATATCAATCACGGTAATTTGTTTTTTGCCAAACCATCGTATAAAGAATAGTAAACCAAAAATACCATTATCTAGTTGTTGTTAATAATGTTATCCAAATACCGTATTTTACCTCAATCCAAATTCAAAGATTTAAAACTACAAAAAATCAAATTTCAGCCAACCTTCATATCAACAAAGTCAATACAATCAGCAAGCCCAACGATACCCTCAAAGTCAACAGAACTACCCTCAATCAAGTCAATCTCAACAAAATTATCAAACAGCACAAAACTATGGTCAAGTTCAACAACCGGGTTATAGCCAAACTAGCCAACAACAACAAAGTCAACCCCAAAGTTATGGTCAGTCTCAATCTTACGGCCAAGGACAACAACAACAGTATAGTCAACAACCAAGCCAATCTCGAAATTATGACCAAAGGCAACAACCACAATATGACCAAAGACAACAACAATATAGCCAACCCAGTCAACAGCAAGCATACACTCAAGCCAGACCACAATACAGCCAATCCCAATCCAATTATCCACCCCAACAACTACCCCAGCCACAAGCACAAACAGCACGTGCCCAGTACAATTCCCAGTACTATCAAACACAACGTCAGCCCAGCTATCAGACCGTCCAAGGAGATCGTCAATACGGCTGGACTGCTCCACCACAACCTCAAATGCAAATACCGCCCACCAACGCGCCGACTAGTCGAAAAGTGACAAAACAGTACAAAGTTGCACCAACCGATGCATACAATGACAGACTAAGAAGCTACAATGATCAGATGGAGGCGAGAAGACGATTGTTGGCCAAAGAGAAAGAGGAAATGGCCAGAAACTTGCAAGTCAGTTAAAGTTATGATAGAATCTCTGTTACTGCTAACTTGTACTAGGTTTGTAGATAGGTATGTGCTAAAGTAGTACTTAGACAGTTAAGTTTTGAGTTGTTCGTACTAAAGTAGTACACGGGAAAATAGGTTACGAGTCGTTCATAGTATTGTAGCACTTGGGCAAATAGGCTTAGTATTGCTGGTACTATAATAGTACTCAGACAGATAGCTTTTATACCGTTCGTACTATAGTAGTACTATGCGAGTAGGTTTTTGAATGAATAACATTACATCATACATAGCAGAAAAGAACATTAAAACCGAATACTTACCATGTGTGATTCTTAGTTCAAGTTTGCAGTGATACGAGGTTTTATTGTACTGACTTATAAGATGTTATATATGTCTTATTGTACTGACAAGATATTATTTACAAAAGCTTATAAAAACCTTACCAGTAGCTTCTTCCTGTCATCGTAGTCTATTTGTTACCTATTTTCAATATTTTTTGCAATAAGTCTAAAACAATCCTAAGAAGTCGAAAACAATATTAATTAATATTTTAAAATAACCCACCTGTACGTCTCCTTATTTTTGTCAATTGTAACTTTTAGCATTCCAAATGCTTTAATCAGATATATTTTTGTTAACGCCAGTCGTATTTTACATTTCTATAGAAATATTATGCCAATAAATATTTGATGCTTTTGGTCAGTGCAATTGAACTTTGTTTTTGCTAATTAAACTAACATGAATGATAAACTGTTACCTAAAAAATATATAAAAAGAATTTACTTTATCGGAGAAACTTGATAACACTAACCTAAAACAATATAATTTTGAACGAATGAAACACGCAGAACAAATAGAAAACTTACAGCAGTCGTAGATAGGATTCATAGCCCTTTTAGCTCCTAAAATACTGAATAAACACAATAAAATTTAACAAAAACATTAAAAAAGTAAAATCTCTTACCTTTTTCAGTACCAACGCCAGCCAGAAGAAGACCAAGAACAAGATGCGAACGGTGCTGTCGTTCCATTTACCAAAAGCTATCAACATCAACAAGAAATGGTCCGCAAATCTTCCCAACCTCCTCAGCCCTTCCAACAGCCCGCTCCACCAACACCATCCACAACCCGTCGCCCTCCAAAAACCACTCGAGCTCCATTAGTCTACTCTAACGTCAACAACAATCGCTATCAATATGGGCTAGGCAGTCGACAAAACAATCGCGAGTCTGTGTACCAAGTCCAACAACGTCGGCGCAACGAATATGCATCACAAAGACAACGTGAACGCGAGGAAAAACAACGAATCGAGCTGGAACAGCTTCAACGTGCCGAGCTTCAGCGAAAAATCGCAGAAGAACAGGCTAAACAAGCGGCCGCAATCGCTGCCATCAAAATGCGACATCAACAAGGACAGCCGGCCAGTGCGGAGCCCGCACCGTTCTATCCGAGCGATGAGGAAAGCCCGTCCATTGATCTAGCTCAATATTACGACGATATTGAGGAAGAAGCGTTTTCTACTGCCATTCCACAAGTAATATTACAATTTTTATAATTTTTTATTTAATTTCAGCTTGCGCCCTTAATTATTTTTTAGCCTTATTTACTCTGCAGGCCGCGCTTACTTTTTATACGTTTGTTTTACCAAAGAATAAAAAATAAAGTTGGAAAACAATAAGATAATAGAACCGTGAGTAAGATGAAGTCTTCAGGTTCAACTAGAAAGCCCAATAACACCATCACCGATGTGGAAGATGGGCGACGACATCAGCGATCATCCAGACTTCTTGTTTGACTTGCCTTGCAATGGTTTCACTGACGAAATCTGTTATCAACAGGTACGTTTCTACATTCTTTATGCTTTTCTTGGTTTTTAGGTATGAAGAATGATTTACGAAGGTATTCAGGAGATGATAAGGAATTATTTTTAGGTTTTGGAGGTAAAATTTAAGGAAAACTTATACAAGACGCGTCATGGGTAATATAATAGGTTGTAGTTTGTTTTTATGGCTTTTATTTAGACGGGTCACGTAAATTAAGGAAAATTTTCGATGTAAAACGTGTCATTTATAAAATTCTAGGATAAAAAAGTTAATTTCCACAAGAAACGCGATATTATCCATGAAGATTTATTATAAAAAAGCTTTCGCTTGTAACTTTGCCAATAATTTATTGATTAGCAAGAAAATGTGAGGTTAGCTGAGGATTTATATAAAGAAACTATAGTTAAAAAACTTGGTGACCAATGAAAGCTAACATACAGCTACACCAATATCTAAGATTATCAATGTTACCTAAAATAGATCGGTGAAATGGATGCTAGAATGTCAAAATTGTACCTGGATTTGTTTTTAAAACATAATAAATGTTAGTTAGAAGCTTTTACAGTGTTTGTGAAATTATATTGCGTTGAAAAAGGTAGAATAACATCAAAACGCGATGTTGTTCAATGCAGAGGGTAAAATCGGCTAAAATTAAGCGGAAGTTTTGCAAAATAAGCATAAACCTCTACGAGGTAATGACAATACGATACTTTGAATCATTTTATTTACTTTTAAAACAATATAGATTAACAATAACATGATAATCGAATCAATATCTTATATTATCCTTGATTTAAATCCACGTTTTGTAACTTTTAGCCAAATCGTTTTGCATTACCCGTTAATCTTTGCCTTTTTTGGTAATTTGGGCTTCTCTTTCTTCATCTTGTGTGATTTGCGAAGCGCCTTGACGATCCGCTACATAGGTTGGCACAGCTCCGCCTTCAGCACTGTATAGGCGTTCGTTCGTAAAATAGGGCTCAATTTCGACCGGTGTGATGGCAACATCGATTATTTTGGAGAGTTGTAGTGAAATGAATCCTAATAGGGTTGAGAATGTCAGTACGAAGGTTGTGGTTAGGATCTGAAGTTGTAAAACACGGATTGCATTTTTTTGAAATATTTTTTTTCGAACAATGAATTAAGCATCGTGTGTGTGTTTACTCATGAGAATTAGAACTTACATAGCCTTGAGTTTCACTTCCAATCAAAATGTTAATCATTTTGGCGAAAATATCGACCGATTTTTGGGTATCAAAATATGAAAAACTAGATCGTCGAAGAATGCAAAATTAATTTTTTTTTGAAAGTAAATCACAAAATTCAAATAAAAATGTTACTTAAAATGACAATTTCAATTTTACCTAAAATAAAAATTCCATTTGCAGCAAGCGTCACTACCTCCAGAAGAAGTCCACAAGTGTTGTCAGACAAAAATCGTCCTTACCGATCAATGTGTACCAGGCAAATGCGCAAATGGTACTGTTCAGTTATGCTGTATTCAGAAGTTCCTCCAGTCCAAATTCAAATGTTGTAACGACAGGAAACAAGGCGACCCGTTGTTAGCTACCGATGCCTTCAGCAAATGTTGCTATGAAGAATTTGTGGAAGATGAGGTCGGTTTTTTCGTTTTTCTAAACAGTATTGTATTGAGATGGACGTATTTTACCAGAATTACTTAAAAAATGTTTTTAAAGAGTTTTTAAATTTTTTCAGCAATTTTTGACTGAAACCGTTAAAATGTCATTCTAATTATGCAAAACATAAAAACCTCAACTAATAATGGAGAGAGAAAAAAAGGAGACGTATTTTACACAAAAACAATCTAGAAAACTTCATCTTCTGTTAGTAAAAAGCAGCCAAACTTAACTTTTTTGGCTCAAAGTTTTAGACTGAAAATGCCATTTTTAGTCGCAATATTGAAAAAAATAAAAAATTTTAAATTTTAAAGATGCAGTAAAATACTTTTTTTATATTGGCTTCATAAAAGGAATGTCTAAAAATAAATGAAAATGTCAAAAAGTGTATTTGCCGCCAGCAGGGGTCGAACCTACGACCTTGGGCTTATTAGACCCACGCTCTAACCGACTGAGCTATGGCGGCACATAACTGCAGGCGGTTTATTTTTCATTTTAAAAACGTAGTACTGTACTTATTGTAATCTACTACTATAATGTTAATTTTTTTTAGAATTTTATGTTTTTTAAAGTTTATTTAAATCATTTCAAAAAATTAATTTTTTGAAAAATATGAAACCATGTTAAAGTAAACGTTATATCATCTATTGGCTTACAATAAATACTTTTAAATCGGAAAATAAATTGCCTGCAGCCATGGGCCGCCATAGGTCAGTCAGTTAGAGCGTGGGTCTAATAAGCCCAAGGTCGCAGATTCGAACCCTGCTGGCGGCAAGTACATTTTTTGGGGTTTTATTGTAAAATACGATGTAGGGATCTTTCATTTTAGTAAAAAAGATTTTTCACAACTTTTATGAATTTATATTTTTTATGTTTTACATAATTAGAATGACAATTTTGTCATTTTTATGTCAAAAATGGCTTAAAACTGTCGAAAAAACAGAAAAATGTAGTTTTTGAATAAGTTTCTAGTTTAAACTATGCCATTTTGGAAATTTACAGTACAATTACCCTTATTACAACATAAAACCTTGTTATAGGACCCATGTTGTCCAAAAGCATTCAGTGAAAAGCAGTGGATGCACGTTCACGAACTTTGCCTACCCAATGTTAACATTGACTTGAGCAATGTGAAAGTACCTCAACGACCCATTGTTGGTATGACAACACTGGTCAACTATGACTTTTCCAAAACCGACAAATGGCGTTTTGAGTGTCGGTATGGCGGGCATGTACCACAATATTCGTACTTTACTGATGACGCTTTTAAGAAATCAAAGGAAAAAAGCGTCGAAGAGTAGAATTTAAATACTGTAGCTGTGATTTTGAATAAATTTCGAAATTTTTGATCTACAGGGTCTAACTTTTAAAAATTTTAATTTTTTAAAATTTAAAATTTGTTTTTTGGTTTTAAAAAAATGACTAAATCCAATGTGTTACGTTTATTTTTGAAGCATTTTGTGATTGTGAATGATAATTTCCTTCAGCCGACGTTGTTTTTCTTTTACTGTATGGTAAGCAACACGGGAATCGTGGTAAAGTTCGAAAAACTGGTCGATATCGCTCGGATCGGCCAAATATGAGTCCAGTAGATTCTGAAAAATGTAATTTTGGTCAAATATGTAACTTATGGTTATGAAAATAATAACAAAACAAAACTTAACAACTAATCAGCAAATCGAATTTCACATAAAAACCATAAAAAATGCAGTTGCCGCCAGCAGGGGTCGAACCTGCGACCTTGGGCTTATTAGACCCACGCTCTAACCGACTGAGCTATGGCGGCACATGGCTGCAAACAATTTATTTTTCACTTCAAAAGTATTAACAGTATCGTAAGCCAATAGATAATATAACGTTTAGTTTAACACAGTTTCATATTTTTTAAAATTTAGCTTTTTAAAATATGGAAATTTAAAAAATTTTTTAAATAAAATTAAAAAAACGTAAAGTGATAAAAAAATGAACGTTTAATTAGCAGATCACGGCAATTACAATACTGTTGATGTTTTTAAAATGAAAAATTAATCGCTTGCAGTCATGTGCCGCCATAGCTCAGTCGGTTAGAGCGTGGGTCTAATAAGCCCAAGGTCGCAGGTTCGACCCCTGCTGGCGGCAACTTAATTTTTTGAATTTTTTGTTTAGATTTAGCTATTTTTTTATAAGAATATTATAAAAAAGATTTTTTACTGTATTTTTGAAAGTAAAAATGGAGATTTTTATCAAGATTTTAATAAAAAATGGCATTTTCGGCAGAAAATCATGCTTCAAAAGCTCAACGTAAAATTCAATTTTTTATGGCATTTGGTTTGACATTTTAACCACTTATGACATTTGTTAGCACGTTGTTTGCTACTTTTTTTTTAGTTTTTTATAATAACAATTCAAAACCTTACCTGACTAACATCGTCGTTTTCTCTCATAGAAACTTCTAAAATGTCGACCATGGAGTCGAATGATTGAGCATCTTCTGCTTGACGTTTTTGTTGCCACAATTTGTCCACAGTTGATTTTAGGCTTTTTAATGTAGACTTTCGGGCTTTTAGTTCTTTATTTTTTACTTCGTAATTGGCCCACAACTTTTTGTTCAGATTACGGTAGTCTTTGTCAACTCTTCGATTGATTTCGAGGGTTTCGTAAAAGAAGATCACCTGGAAATGGCACAAGTTGAATTTTTGAAAAAATTTTTAAAAAAGTTAATTTTGAGTTGAAAACAGGTTTTGTTTACCTAAAAACGGCCGAAAACTAAACTTATTATAAAAACTTACAGCATCGTCTTTTTTAATGTAAGAATCCAACAAGTATTTGCATTCCAGCACTTTTTTCAAGTTATGATCAGCAATGTTTTTAATATCCTTCATAATACTATCCTTAAAACGGTTGATAAAGTCGTCATATGGCAGCATTTCGACCGGTAAATACTTGTAAATTGTGAAAAAGTGAATGTAAATGCCAAAAAATTGTTTTTTGAACCGAAAATTTTGGTTTTTCAACAATTTACGGCCATTTTTTCACTATTAAAAAAATCAATAATTTTGTGACACTTTGAACATTTTCTTGATTTCTATTTTACTTATTTTTTAGCCACAAGTTTGGCTTTTTTAACAATTTTTGGCCTTTTTTTAATAATTCAAAAAATCAATAATTTTGTGACACTTCGCAACATTTTCCTGACTTCTGCGTATTTTTTGACCAAAACTTTAAAAATGAAAAAAACGTTTATTTATTGAAAAAATTACACTCACAATTTACTAACAGTCGTACTAGCACTAACAAACGATATAGCAGGCTTTACCGAGGTTACAGTACCCTTTCCATTTTTAAATTTAAAAAAAATTTGGCGAAAAGTAGGAAAAACGCAAAGAATAACTAAAGCATCTAAAATCGGCACAACTCCACTGGCAATAGCTTTGAAAACGGCAAGATATTCATAATCTACGTTTTTTATAAATCGACCCAACGCGAATATTAATGTAGGTGAGATGTTGAGGGCTAGTGGGATTAGAACCTAAAATAATGTGAATTGTTAGTTTTTGGGAGGAAAGGCAGTTTTCACATTTTAAAGTTTAGTATTTACTAGCTTTTGATAGTATTTTTGCATTTTCGTCGAAGTGTCAAAAATTTATTGGAAAAAGTGGCGAAATGTCAAAGATTTATTGGAAAACGTTCAGAAGAGTCACTAATTTAAAATTGAAAAAAAAAATGTTTTATCAGAGTTAAAGTTAACGTAATTTTTATGATTTTAGTGTTTTTGGCGAAATGTCAAAAATATATTGGAAAATGTGACGGAGTGTCACAAAGTTATTGATTTTTAAAAATGATAGATTTTACACTTAAATTTAGTTTTGATATTTATCAAGGTCTAAAATAAGCTAATTTAAGTTTAAAAATTAATTTGGTTTACCTGTGACAACATAACTCTGTTGAGCCTCTTGTTCAACAACAAGGTCGACGGTGACATAAACTTTGACATTTTTTTCAAATAGAAATAAGTTTTAATAGCATAGTAGCACATTAGTATACACAAAGTTACGTAAAATATAAAGTAGTATAGAAAATGCATGAAAGATTTGGGACTTCTGGCGTAAACAATATAAGGGGGTGCACTTGAAACGTCACAGCCATTTTGGGTTAACTCGAAATTTGAATTTTTATCATTTTCAAATAAAAATTGGCTCAAAATCCAAACTTCGCCAATGCTGTAGGCTACGAAAACGATTGTAATAACCAGAAAATTCAATTTCAAGTTGCGAGCTACAGTACCCTGTAAAGCATGATAGCGGTAGTAAAATTGAAGCAGTAGGGATACGGTGTATGCGTCATAGAAGATCATATATGTATGTGATAGGACAAACCGAGTATAAGAGGTAGGAATTTGAGAACTAGCGTAGTTAAAGATGTAGATGTAGTTTTTGCTATTGTGGAGGAGCTAAAAGTGTTTAAGGGTTTTAAAATGTAATAATCCTAAGTCTACCGGGCTCACTCCTCAGATTAATAGTAGTAAGAGTAAGTGTCGTAAGCTTAGGCTTAAGCTGGTGCCAAGGGTTACAAAAACCAAGCAAGTTAAGCCTAAGCCTGCTATGGCTAAAGCTGCTATGTTTAAACACCTGTTAAGCCTTTAAAGTAAGAAGCCTAAGTTTTTTAAGCCTAAGTTTGCTAAGTTTCAGCCTGTTAAATTTAACCCTTTTAAAATAAGCCTACTAAGTCTAAGGTTGCTAAGCCTAAAATTGCTAGACTCAAGTCTGCTAATCATAAGCTTTCTAAGCCTAAATCTGCTAAGCTTCAGTTTGTTAAGCCTAAAATGCTTTTTAAAACTAAGCTTGCTAAGCATGACCCTAGTAAGCAGCCTACTAATATTAAGCCTACGAAGCTCAAGTATACCAAGCCTAAGCCTCCTACGCCTACGCCTACTAGGACTGATTAATAATGAGCCTATTAATTCTAAATTTGCTAAGTATGTATAAGCCTACCTATGCTCACGTGACCCATAAAAATATGAAAATTTTTGCGATGTTACCTAATATTGATGATATAATGAGATAACTACATAGCCTTAGGGAAATTGCAAGAAATCGTATTGCGCAACAACTTCTTATGCAATTTTATGGTTTTATGTCATTTTTGCCTCGATGTAAAACGACCCAACAAATTACTGCGAGTACGGGGTCTGCAAAAACCATGCCTAAACTCAGGGTTTATAAATCGAAAAAAAACTTACCGGTTTATACACAATTCTAATAAAACTGTTGACAACATCTACTGCAGAGTGAAAGATGATAATATTAGTACAAACACACTGGTCTTTTGGCTGTTTTAAGCCTAGTTTTATGACAAACAAGTTGATTATAATAGCTGGAATACCCGTCAGGTCATACGAAGCTGATATCCATGAGTTTGCTAGGGGGTTACAGTATATCATAATGTAAATTTGAGGCAAATATAGGGTAGTTTCAAGGCCCAAAGTAAAGTAAGGTTAATCCTAGTAAGCTTAAGCCTACCTGGCTAATAATTGTAAGGTTAATATGAGTAAGGGTAGAGAAGCGTTAAGCTTGACCTTAAGCTGATGTCAAGACCTAATAAGCCTAGGTTATTTAAGCTTAAACCTGCTAAGTTTTGGCCTAATAAGCCTACAAGGCCTAATAAGCCTAAGAATATGATTAGTTTAACAATGATAGCCTGACAAGAAAATTTCTTTTGCACAGCCAACTTCCTCAAGCAAGTATATGTCGTAATAACCCTAACAACCTGAAGAGGTAAACTTATTCTGTATTAATGAGTTTGTTTGTGAAGCTTGAGTGTTATTTATTTGTATTTGTCAAGTAAGGTATAACCAAAGTATAAACTTCTTTAAAGTTCATTGATATTAACCTAAGCCTGAGCTTACCAAACTTGAACCCACTAAACTCAAGACTATTGAGCATAAGCATACTAAGCCTAAGCCTACTAAGCCTAAGCCTCTTAAGCCCAAACTTATTAAGCCTTACGCTTTATAAGCCCAAGCCGGTTTATTAAGGTTACGCTTAATAAACTAAGGTCTAGTAAGCTTAAAATTAGTAGGCTTATGCTAGCAGGCTTAAACTATGTAATGGCAGCTTTAGAGGGCTTACGCTCAGTAGTTTTAGGGATAAAAGCATATGCTTTTTAGGCTTATGTTTTATAAGATTAAGGCTAGTAAACTTAAGTTCAGTAGGCTTAGTTTTATTAGATTTAGACTAACTAGCTTTAGGCCAAGCAAATTTTGACTAAAAAGCTTAGGCTTAGTGCGTTTGAGCTTAGAATCCGTTATCTTAGAATCTTTAGGCAAAGACAGGACTACAGCTAAACCATTTCTCGTACACAACAATATTAACGTACATGTTTTTTGTCCCATCTTCACGTCATTAATTTGAATTTTGTGTTTTTTCGGTCGGCCGAATCTAATTTCGGTCGGTTTTTCTTCTTTTCCCTTATGGCCTCAGACACGCAAATGAGACATTCACTGTTGTTCATTTGGGCCGTTTCATTTTTTTAAAATGCCTTTGGTTTTTTGGGTTACAGTAGTTTTTGGTTTTTTTTAAATTTTAGTTTAAAAGGGACATTTTATACGGCGAAACATGTTTGTAGTGTAGGGTGGGGTGGGTTAGGAGGCGCGTTATACGAATAAGACGCATGATATACGATAAAAGTTTAAGCGTTGAAATGATCTTCAAAGGCATTTAATATAAAACGAATCTGCATATATGTTGTTATGAGGGAACATATTATACGATGAAACATGTTTGATCGTATATCGTGTCACCAATTACCAAAATCAGCGAAACTGAATATATGGGTAATTCAAAGGTCACTTTAAGTTAATTTACTTAGTTTTTATATTTATATATTGTTGAGGCGACATTTTATACGATGAAACATGTTTTACAATGAGACATCTTTGATCGTATAACTTGTCACCAACGCAACTTTTTGCCATTACCCATTAATAGACCGGACTAAAGAACATCTTCCGGCTTCAGTTAAGCCATTGTTTCAAGCCTCATCAATGGGAAATAAATGCGGCTTCGAAATCCGGCGGCCTTTCCCCTCCGGGGATTTGGTCGATTTTAAAAAAAACTTTCGTCATTTCGAGTGGCCGTGATGATATTTTCCTCCCAAAATGAGTGTTTTTGTCGAAAATGACGTTTGAGTACAGTTCGGCGTGTTTAAAGAGTAATGAAGAGGCTGGTCCCGAAAGTTAGGGGGTCAGCCTTAGTGACAGCCGGTTTTTGTTCTTTAAAGTTGAATTTTGGTCATTGTTGATGATGTTTTGTAAATTTTTGAGTTTCAAGTATACTTTTGATGATTTTTTAAAGATTCACTTTTGAATATTTTTTTGAAATTTTGTCAAAGTGACACGTTATACGATGAAACATGTTTGATTCATAGGTCGTAGATGTTTCATCGTATAAGCTGTCTCGTATAAAAAATTTAAAAAAATTTTAGAAGTAAATGATCAAACTACTAATTTAAAGCTTGGTTTTATACTATTTTCAATATTTTTTTTAAAAAGAGACATGTTATACGGTGAAACATGTTTCTTAGTCAGTCGCGCCATTCTTTCCGCATCAAATTACTTTCTCTGTTAATTAAAAAACATTTTTTTTAATGAAACAATTTTTAAATGTAAAAATAGCTTCTTCTGTTTGACACAAAGCTGATGACGGTTTAAACTCATCGGCTAATCTTGCTCATGTTCATGTTAGACTAATTACTCATATACCAACAGTTTTTGCCATTTAATCTGATAATGTTACTTTAAGTATTAGTTCAATCTTTTTGTTGACGTTCTGGTATCTTTAATAGATTTTTTTTCAAATTTTTTTAAAAATGTCATTTTATTTTGACTTTTACCAGGTGCCGACATAAAGAACCCGCCATTTTTTAAAGGAAATTACGGGTAAAGTATGGCGGGTTCTTTATGTCGGCACCTAATAAAAGTCAAATAAAATCATACCCTACACTAAATTTGAAAAAATTTTTGACTTTTTTTTTGATTTTACACCGCCCACTCTCAAGTTGACAATTTATTATGACAGACGATATAATTTATGTCATTTTGTGGTATTTTTCCTTGTCTATTTCCTGTTATTCTTGCTGACAAATTGGATTTTGCCTACAAACGGCCTAATAACTTCATTTTAAATTTGTTTTTACTCTGCCTTACCCTACCCTACCCTACCCTACCCTACCCTACCCTACCCTACCCTACCCTACCCTACCCTACCCTACCCTACCCTACCCTACCCTACCCTACTCTACCCTACCCTACCCTACCCTATTCTACCTTACCCTACCCTATCCTACTCTTTGCCTTGCCTTGCTTTGCCCCGCTTTGCCCTGCCTTGCTCTGCCTTGCTTTGCCCTGCTCTACCAAGCCCGGCTCAGCCTTTGCCAGCCTATCCCAGCCCGGCTTTGCATAGCCTAGCCTAAACGAGCTCATTCGAGCTTAGCTATGGCCTACTCTCCCCTGCTCTACCTTACCCTATCCTACTTTACTCTACCCTGCCCAGCCTGCTTTAAGTTTCCTAGCCCTATCCTCCTCTACCCTAACCCCTCCCGTTCGAATTAAATTGTTGTTGTGTTTGATTAAAATCTAATTAGTATTTTTCTCGCGACATGTTTTCCCACACATTTCTTTCCGTTTTCCCCTCATTTTGTGACATCATATCGGGCATGAAATATTTTTCTCGAATACATTTTGTAGCACGTTTCTAACTGTTTTTGTACTTTTTTGCAAAAGGTGACATGTTATACGATGAAAAATGTTACCCCATCAAACGTTTTTCATTGTATAAAATGTCCCCTCTTACAACTAAATCAAATTTTTGTAGTAAAAATAACTTTTTAAGCCTTTATTAAGTTATATTGGTGTCTAAAGATACGTTTTTTTGCATTAGGCGGCATTTTATACGATGAAATGTGTTATGATAACATGTTTTAGCGTATAACATGTCACCTTATAACATGATATATGTAAATTATAGATGAAAAATAACAGATTAAAAATTTTTCTAAATTTTTATGACAGGTTTTCTAAATTTTACAGGAAAGTGACATGTTATACGATGAAACATGTTTGATCGTATAAGATGTCGCTTTTTAAAAATTATGCTAATTTTTATTTTTCAATGTCAAATATGACTAAAAAACTTGTTTTGAACCTATAATTTCATTTTTACTAGTACAAGTTCAATAAGATTTGTGAAAATTTCTATTTTTTTCGTTTTCCATACCCTTTCCCAATCCTCTCTCGTCTCTCCCTTTCCCGCGCTCTCTCGCCGCGCTCTTCTCGTACACAAAGGGAAATGGAGGATTGGTTGGAGTACTGAATAAGAGCAAAAAGGGACATAAAAATGGCGGCCCAAAACAAAATGTAGTGCCATGGCCGGCGGGCAGGGGAGGGGTTTTTTCTCTACTTCTCTGGCTACTTTTTCGCAAAAAAATGTATTCGAATAGTCGGCTAGGGTTATTTGACGTTGTTTTAGATTGTAATCGGAACAAGGACAATAGGAATGTAGCTTCTAATGAAGGCGGGTTTAATGGGTTTCGGAATGGATGGGGAATGTCAGTGTTTATTTGACCACAATGTTATGGGTATTGGTGGGAGGAGGGAGAGGGGGGGGGGGAGCAAGAAAAAGCAGGACAAGGTAGGGTAAGGTAAGGTAGGGTAGGGTAGGGTAGGGTAGGGTAGGGTAGGGTAGTTTAGTTTAGGTTAGGGTGGGGTGAGTAGAGCAAGGCAGGGCGAGGCAGGGTAGGGCAATTAGTGGTCTTGCCTTGTCTTTCCTTTCTTTGCCCTGCCCTGCCGTAAGGGTAAGGTAAAAACGAGGGTAGGGTAAAAATGTTAGGCCCGGCCCGATTTTTTAAGACCTAAACGTGCCGTACTTTTCCTGCCTTTTAGGGCCGGGTCGGGCTTTTCCGGGATTTCTAGGCCCGGCCCAACCAAAATTTTGCTCAAGCCCGGGGGAGGGGGGGGACGGGGGTGGTTGGAGTACGCGTCTACCCTTTCCTACTTTTGTACGCGTCTACCCTTTCCTACTTTATTATACTTTTCCCTACTCTACCCTCCACTTTACCCTATTATACTCTACTTTACTTTGCTCTAGTCTGCCCAACCTTGTTAAACCATCTTGGGACCACCTTGTTAAAACTTTTTTTTTGGACTAGTTGTACCAAGCTTTAGCTCTGGTTTTTTGTTTCTGCCTACCCCGTGTGGGTTTTAACTTTACGTAATATTATAGCTATATGCTTTGAGTTACAATCATTTAAAAAATTTTTTTTTCTTTTTTTTAGTCCAGAATCCTCAAAAAAAAGCCTACGGAAATGTGACAAAGGAATCAACAATTGTGTTGAAGACAAATTGCCATTTATTGCAAGATTAAAAGGCCACAGTAAAATGTTTTATTTCCGCGCCAAATTCCAACTTCTTTTACTCGAGACTCTTGCGAAGAAACTTAATTTACATATTTTTTGGATTTGAAAGCACTTTTTGGGTAAAAACTTGTTTTTCTATTTGAAAATGGCACTTTGAAAGGGCTAGCGCTAGGGATCTGGGATAGGGCTCTCGGCTAGGGCTCTGGGCTAGAGCTTTGCGCTAGGGCTCTGTGCTAAGGCTCTGGGCTAGGGCTTTGGGCTAGGGTTCTGGGCTAGGGCTCTGGGCTAGGGCTCTGGGCTAGGGCTCTGTGCTAAGGCTCTGGGCTAGGGCTCTGGGTTAGGGCTCTGGGCTAGAGCTTTGCGCTAGGGCTCTGGGCTAAGACTACGACTAGAGCTAAGGTTAGGAATAGGGTTAGGGCTAGAATAGACATGAGAAACGTGAAGGATCGGGCTTATTTTTCAGGCCTGATCCAACTGTTTTAAATGCAAACGGGTTCGGCTTTTTAGGCCCGGTCCAACCTAAATTTCGAGGGTGGCTTGGACTGTTCATCGTGTCTATGCTAGAGCTAAGGCTCTAGGCTAGGGCTCGGAAGCTAGGGCTCTGGACTAGGGCTCTGGGCTAGGGCTCTTGTCTAGGGCTGTGGGCTAGGGCTCTGGGTTAGGACTCTGGACTAGGGCTTTGGGCTGGAGCTCTGGGCTAAAGCTCTGGCCTAGCTTTTTTCTATTTCCGAACCTTATGACATGTTTCAGTTAACAGTATAACGACGTCATTTTGTTTATTAGTGTTTTGAAATTGGAACGGTCTAACGTTTCTTTGGTTTTAACGTTCTTTTCCCAACGTGCCTGACGGTTTTTTCTTCTCAACTTTCTTTCACGGTCTTTCTCTAATGTCCTTGTATCTTCAACTTCCTCTATTCCTTCATCTCTGCCGTCTCTCTTCTTTCAACGTTCTCTTCTCAACGTTTTTTCTTCTTCCCAGCGTCTCTAAAGTCTCCACAAACCCCTTACTCTCTAATATCCCCCATGCTTTACCCCGCCGTCCTTCCCGCATATCCATGTTGGTCACGATGCGTGGGGTGAATGTACTAGAAAAGGGGGGGGAAGGGAAAGACAAAAAAAGCTCGACATCTCCAAAAGCCTTCCGAGGATTGACGTCGTGCTATGTATCCTCAACGTTCTCTGAGGCTTTGTTTTTGCTTCGACCAACGTTTTTACCATTATTTTTTGGTGATTGGGGTTAAAGTTGGGTTTTTAGATCTATTTTTCATTATTACATATCTATTTTACATTAAAATTTTGATTGGTTTTGAAAAAAGAGACATGTTATACGATCAAACATGTTTTATCGTATAACATGTCACTTTTATATCATATTTGTACAAAATAATATTTAAAACGTTCCGTTTAGTATGTTGAATTTGTTGTTAGTTTAGTTTTGTCATTTTTCCTCATTAGTTTTGGTTAAGAGACATGTTATACGGCCAAACATGTTTTATCGTATAACATATCACTTTATGTAAAATTTTAAAAAATTTTGAAATGAAGCTAATTTTCAAATAAAATTTTATAAAACCTACTATTTTGCTCAGCTGCTGTTACATTTATGTGTTTACACCCTCAGGCTATCGACTTTTCCTTAATGGAGTTGAGGGGCCGGCGGAATGAGGAAGAAGAAGAAAATAGGGATAGGCCGAGAGATTTCCACTCATCCGGCTTCTTTTCGACCAAAAAACAGTGAAATCAATTTTAGAGCCATTTATATGGGGAAAAACTGTCAGAAACGTCATTGTAATATGACGTATTTTAATGATAGGGGGGAGGAAGAAATACCCTGCCTTTTCTTGTCGTAACCTTGCCTTGGCCATGCCCATGCCTTGGCCTTGTTCTGGCCTTGCCCTGGCCTTGTCCTGGCCTTGCCCTGGCCTTTTCCTGGCCCTGGGCTTTTCCTGGCCCTGGCCTTTTCCTGGCCCAGGCCTTGCCCTGGCCTTTTCCTGGCCCTGGCCTTTTCCTGGCCCAGGCCTTGCCCTGGCCTCGCCCTGGCCTTGCCCTGGCCTTGCCCTGGCCTTGCCCTGGCCTTGCCCTGGCCTTGCCCTGGCCTTGCCCTGGCCTTGCCCTGGCCTTGCCCTGGCCTTGCCCTGGCCTTGCCCTGGCCTTGCCCTGGCCTTGCCCTGGCCTTGCCCTGGCCTTGCCCTGGCCTTGCCCTGGCCTTGCCCTGGCCTTGCCCTGGCCTTGCCCTGGCCTTGCCCTGGCCTTGCCCTGGCCTTGCCCTGGCCTTGCCCTGGCCTTGCCCTGGCCTTGCCCTGGCCTTGCCCTGGCCTTGCCCTGGCCTTGCCCTGGCCTTGCCCTGGCCTTGCCCTGGCCTTGCCCTGGCCTTGCCCTGGCCTTGCCCTGGCCTTGCCCTGGCCTTGCCCTGGCCTTGCCCTGGCCTTGCCCTGGCCTTGTCCTGGCCTTGTCCTGGCCTTGTCCTGGCCTTGCCCTGACCTTGCCCTGGCCTTGCCTTCACTATTTTTTCAACTTTTCCAAACCCCACTTTACCATAACCCAGAACAAAAACAATAAAGTATGCGTGGCTGTCATCGTATCACATTTTATTGCCATAAATTTGTGTTTTTCCATTCTATTTTCGAGATGCAATAACACATCCGTTTGTGTTTTAATTAATGTTTAAAGTCGTTTTGTAGGCCCCGCATCGAACGCCACTAACGAAAACGGGTCCGGCCCATTGCCGGCACGGTAGGGCCAATTCAAACGTTCGCCGTTCAATTTTATGCAAATTTTTGGAGAAAATTTGTATTGGAGATTGTACAGAATTTTATTGGCTTTTATTTGAGGAATAGAACAACGTTTGGCAGCATCTAGATCTTCAGCTATAAGGTAAGTACTAAAGAGTATCAAAGTGCCTACTATAATATAGCTTCCAAGCTTATTTCTTAAAGTTGCGGTTATTTTTTGTGACGAAATTTACTATTTTTAGATAGAGTAGATTATTCGCTTTTGTTTAAGATATAATTCAAAATTTTTGAACTTCTAAACCGCTAGTTATACTGCAAAAATGAAGGTCCTCTACTACAGTATAATTTTTGTCACGTTGGTTGGAAAAAACAATTAATTTCGCAACTTTTTGACAAATTGTATTGACCGGATTTACTATTATAGCATTCAGCACTCTAATACCTTCCTTTACAGCCGCACATTAACTTTATCCACCATCTACAACAACAGTTATAACTAAAAAACCAAACACACCTACTACAATATAATTTTGAACCCTAATTTTTCCAACCTTCACACCACTATATATACAGCAACCAATATTGATAGCACGACCACATCATTCTGTGCAATTTTTTGACGTTTCCAGTGTCAAATTACTCAACGTGCTCTCCCCGAAAAGGGGATATTGGAAAATTTACGGCCGCTTTATTTGTCTATTCGCAAGAAAGCCGGGCCAAAGTTCGGCGCCAAACGAGCAGATAATTTTGCTTGTGATTAAGAAACTAATTACTTTCTACTATCCAAAATTGGTTTTTTTGAAATTCGGCTTCGATTGGACGGGATTCGACTTGTTGAAGGCGAATAGCAGTATATTGCACTACCTTCATATTGGAAAAAGTGTTGGTATTGGCTGGAGAACTGACGGAATATCCTGATATTTGGCCAGAACATCAACAAATACATTGTCTACAAGGTTGTAAACTAGATTTTTATAAATACTGATTTTGAATTTTGAAAAACGCCAAAATGTCGTCGGTCAAAGTCGCCGTCCGAGTACGGCCCTTCAACAACAGGGAAAAGGAGTTTGGAGCCAAAACTGTCATCTCTATGGCTGGAAACACGACTAGTAAGTGCTGTTTGATTATTTTTTACATTTTTATAATATAACATAAGTAAAGGAATGGCAAAATTGACCAATACTGCCATAAAGAAGCTTAATTTAAAAAAAGTCAAGGGCCGAACAGAGTTTTTTAGGCATAAAAATTTTAGCAATTTAGGTATAAATGTCTAACTTTTTTAAACCATTGATCATACCCTGTTTTACATTACTTTAAAGTTAGACCATGTTACGTTAAGGCATCAATAAGTTATGGCATGTTAAACTAGCGAATCATAAAACATTTGATGATTTATGGGCAACGTGACGTTTTTAGTCATAATACAAGATAGAATGAACAAATACGTTTCAAATTACATACATATGTTAAAAATACTATATAGTATTACTGTGTAAAATTTCAGAAGTTTACTGTATTTCGTTTTTGAGTTGTGACTTATCAAACTTAAAATTTTGAAAACTAAACCTATATGCATATAGCATTTGACCTTTTTAGCCATACCTTTTCCAAAAACTAAAATATAATCCCAATTTTTTAAAAGTAAGATTCCAACATTGCAGTAACCCATAATTTCACATTTTCAGCCATCAGTGGCGGACCAGGCAACCAAGCCCACAACTTCAACTACGACTACTCATACTGGTCGATGAACAAACAAGATGCCAATTTCACGAGTCAAACCAAAGTCTACGAAGAGCTGGGTGTGGAAATGTTGGAACACGCTTTCCAAGGCTACAATGTCTGTATATTTGCGTATGGCCAAACTGGATCGGGCAAATCGTACACGATGATGGGTAAACCGAACGATCCGGACGAAATGGGTATTATTCCACGGCTGTGCCGTGATTTGTATAATCGTATTGATCAAACTAGTGATCACAACATGCACTATTCAGTTGAGGTGAGATTTTGCGAGAATTATACAGGAAATCTGTCAAAAATTTATTGAGAATTGATGAAGACGCGAGTTTTTATATTGTAGTAGGTAGAGAAATATAAATTAGTCTCTAAAACTAAATTTTGGTAGAAAAACAAGTTGATTTACATAAAACAAGGTCTAATAAAGTTCATTGATAACAAAAATTATTTAAAATATTCTAAAAATCTTTTGAAAGTTAAAAACATTACATTTTTTGCTATTTTGGCGTTATGTTTCAAGTAAATCTTCGAAAATCGCAATTTTTCGTCGAAAAATCTAAAAATTTGATAAATCTAGTATAATATAATGAATTTTCTAACGATTCTGGACATATCAGATCTATTTTTGAGCTATTTTGTTCAGGAAATAACCTATTTTTGTTTATACCAATAGCAACATCTAGTATAATATCGAAAACCCAAAAATGTGAGTGGTCTTTGAAGGAAAAACAGTCTAGAAACGATTTTAAGTTATAGATTCTATTATTTGCTTTCTTTTTTATCTAAAAATGGATGGTAAAATACGATAGGTTCATCTATTTAGACCTACTTTTTAGCAAGTATAATATAAAAATCCATTTTTCGGAAAGGCAAATTAAATAAACTAAAATTTGTTACCTAAAATATTTTCAGGTGTCTTACATGGAGATTTATTGTGAAAAAGTTCGAGATTTGTTGAGCCCAAAGCCCACAGACAACCTTCGAGTCCGTGAACATCCAGCTCTCGGGCCCTATGTGGACAATTTGGAAAAGATGGCGGTCCAATCGTACGAAGACATTTTCGACCTCATGGATGCTGGAAACAAGGCAAGAACAGTCGCGGCTACGAACATGAACTCAACTTCTTCACGATCTCACGCCGTATTCACGATAGTGTTGACTCAGAAGTTCCACGACGACGTGACGAACCTGGATGCGGAGAAGGTATCTAAAATATCGCTGGTGGACTTGGCCGGAAGTGAAAGAGCCAATTCGACTGGTGCTGAAGGTCAACGATTGAAGGAGGGAGCCAACATCAATAAGAGTTTGACAACTTTGGGCTTGGTCATCTCGAAATTGGCCGATGAAGCCGGGAGGAAGAAGGGCAAAGGCGGCCGAAGTGTTGTGCCATACAGAGACTCGGTGTTGACATGGTTGTTGAGGGAGAATCTTGGTGGAAACAGTAAAACGGCAATGATTGCTGCCTTGAGTCCGGCTGACATCAACTTTGACGAAACTTTGAGCACATTGCGGTAAGAATGGCAGGAGAGATTAACTCTTTCTTGAAATATAGATGGCTAGAGATTTGATGTATCTAAATCAATTTTTGATGAAATAACCTGATTTTTTTCTCGTTTTGTAGCTAAAAGTATGTTTTACGTTGTGTATTAATATCTTTTTGATTAATCTGCGTTTACAAGAGATATAAGGATATTACACTAGGTCATCAACAGTATTTTGATGAATAATATAAAATTTGCCACACTTTTTGGTTGTTATATTATATTGAATTATTTTGATTCTCAAGATAAATATATGTCTTGTTTCTTTGTAAAATACGTCTGATTGCCGAGCAGTTAAAAGATTCTTATCCATAATCATGTTTTAGTTACGCCGATCGAGCCAAACAAATCGTCTGCCGAGCCAAAGTTAACGAAGATCCTAATGCCAAACTTATTCGTGAACTCAAGGAAGAAGTCTATCGTCTCAAATCCATTCTTGTTCAACGTGGGATCGAAGTCAATGAACAAGGCGCGGTATCAGCCAATCCACGAGCATTATACTCAGAGGAAGATACGATTGAACAGCTGAAAACGAGCGAAAAATTGATAGCACAGTTGAATGAACCGTGGGAAGCGAAGTTGCGGAAGACGGAAGGATTTAAGAAAATGCGTGAAGAAGAGCTACGAGAGATGGGCTTGGCTACATCGGCCGATGGAAGCGCTTTGGGTGTGTTTTCACCGAAGAAATCGCCACATTTGGTGAATCTAAATGAAGATCCGTTAATGTCCGAATGCTTGTTGTACTACCTGAAAGATGGAGTTACAAAGTAAGTTTTTAGAAGCTTAGTACCTTGTTCAGCTTTTAGGATACTTAAAAATTGAATCGGCAAAGAAAAGGCTGTAAAAATTGAGGAAAAGGAAGTCCACGTCTATAGAAAGGCATGGATAATATAAAATGGATGTTTTTGAAAGACCCATTGAAATTTTTAGCCAAATTATTATTGGAATAGAATAATTATGGACAGTATAAAATTATGAGCACAAAAAACATGTTCAAAACCAAAAACTTAGCTAAAAAAACTGAAAATATTGTCAACATCTATAGCTGAACATGGATAAAATAATATTGATGTTTCTGAAATGATCAATGTGGCTTCGAACCAAATGTCTATAGAAATAAAATAACGATAGACAATACTACATTATGAACACAAAAACACTTATTTAGAACGACAAAATGATAAGGAAATCATAAAAAGTTCGAGGTATACCTTAATATAGGGATTGGTAATATAAAACGCCTATTTTATGAAATTTACTAATTATTTTGACAGTGCTGGCATGAACATACGGAAACAAGACCATTTTTTGTAAAATACGAATCTTTTTCTTTTCGAAAAAGCACGAAAAACTATGGGCGCAGCTTGGAAACAAAGTTTTCGACGGTTGCGGGCTATTTTTGATCTCTAACTTACTTTATTTTTTTAGTATCTAAATCGTATCAAAAAATTTAGTATCTAAATCGTATCAAATATAACTGAACTTTATCAAAATAAAACAGTTAGGAACTTCTGCGTATTTTACAATATTACTCTTGATCTTTTTCTTCAGAACCGGACGTCCAGAAGCCGATATTCGACCAGACATACCACTATCAGGCGAAGAGATCTGCGACAAACACTGTCAATTCGTAAACGATGATGGTTGTGTCACATTAGTACCAGAAAAGGGTGCCAAATGCTTTGTGAATGGACAACAAGTTGACACTCCGATCAAGTTATCGACCGGTTCTCGCGTAATTCTTGGTCGATACCACGTCTTCCGCTACAATGATCCAATGGAAGCCAGACAAAGTCGATATAACCTAGCTGGAGCTGCGTCAAAGGAGCAGCCGATTGATTGGAAGTATGCTCAGATGGAATTGTACGAGAAGCAAGGTATTGATCTGAAGAAGGAGATGGAGAGGAAGCTGTGTGATATGGAGCAACAGTTCAGGAAGGAGATGGAGGAGATGGAACGACAACATAAGAGGAAGAACAATGAGTATGAGTCGAGGATTGAGAGTTTGCAGAGACAGGTGGACCTGGCTCAAAGCATGATCAGTTCAGGTTGTTCGACTTGGGATGGCGGAGGCGAATTGATATTGACTAAGAGCTTGTTGGCTGAAGGTAGGGTGATGTTTGGTGTGGGAGGGCAGAGTATGGTAAGGTAGTCTAGGATAAGGTAGAGTAGGGTAAGGTAGGGTTTGGTAGGGTAGTCTAGGAGCAGGTAGAATAAATTAGGGTAGGGTATGGTAGCATAGGGTAAGTTACAATAGGGTAAGGTAGAGTACATTACTATAATATAAAATACGATTGTTTAAGCTACGGTACAGTAACGCAAAATTTAAACTCAAATTCTTCAGTAAACGAAGAACGCTGGACCCCAGACCAAGAGCGAATCGTTCGCCGTGCCGCCCAGAAATGGCGTTATCACCAGTTCACTTCAGTTCGTGATGACTTATGGGGCAATGCCATATTCCTGAAAGAAGCCAATGCTATTGCAGTTGAACTGAGAAAACGAGTACAATTTCAATTCTGTCTTCTTACTGACACAATGTACTCACCATTACCACCAGAGCTGCTGCCGCCAGGAGAAGACTTGACTCAAAGGCCTCATGCCAAAACTGTTGTAGCGATTCAAGTAAAAGATCTGAAGAATGGAGCTGTGCATTATTGGAGTCTGGAGAAGCTAAAGTAAGTGTGAAATACGGTTTAGCGATATTAGCCAGGTTTATGAGTGATAAAACAAGCTTTTTTGATCTTATACATGGTATTTTTGATGGTTGGGCAACTTTGAGCTAGTATAACTTAGTTTTTTGAAATTTTACTGACTGGTTATGTTAATGAAAAAGGTTTATAAAAGATGTAGCAATGTATATAGAGTAATCAGAATATGTGAAAGTATATGGAATTTTGATGGTGGAGCAACTTTGAGCCAGTATAATTTAATTTTTTGAACTTATATTAGCTTTGTATGCTACGTAAAGTATTTAAAAGACATGTAAAAATGTATATCTAGTCATTTCAAGCTATAAAAATTGATTACCAGCCTGTTAAAAACTGTAGGACACAAAAAATGATGGATAATATCGGAAATTTTCGAAAAAAGTGAAATTACAAAAATTTTTAAGGCATGTTTAGATAAGAAAACATGTTTATTAGGTTACTATGGATGTATTTAACTATGTTGTATTGTAATAACTATTTAAATGTCCGTTTGCTTTTCCATTTTTTGTCGTTTCCACCGCTTTATCGCACCTTTTTATGCTTGCTTCTCTTGTTTTAATGGGGTTTTAGGTAAAATACGGCGGGCATTCATATGATTTTTTAAGAAAATTAAATATAGAGCAGTTTAAAGATTTTAAAAATTGTAAAAAAAGTTTTTGAAATTTTGGAAAACGGCAGGAAATTACTATTTTTTGGTTATCTTTGCTCTATTTTTGATGGTTAATATGATAAAAATAGCCAAAAAAAAGTTAAAATAAAGATTTTTTGATTAAAAGTTTAATTGAATAGACAGCAAAATGCCTATCCTATAATAAACATCAATTTTCATGCGGGTACTCACCTGAACATACCATAATATTCACTGTTTCCAGACAACGGCTGGAGGATATGCGCCGTCTCTACAACTCGGACATTTCCGAAGCTGTCACGCCGGAAAATCGTTTTGCTAACGTGAATGAGATGATTGCAGCGATGGTGGTGCAGCCAGAAGCCGTCGCCAATCAGCTGTCGGTCGCAGATCCTTCAAGGTATACCTATATGGAGGTTGGATGTCTAGGTTAATATAAAGCTTCATAGCTTGGTCTGAGAGCTTCGGTCTTAATTAAATTTGGGTTTAAAAGGTAGAGTTTGATGTCTAGAGTAAGATAGAAGTTACTATTGACAGATCAAAGCTTGTTCCCACATGATATTAAGAGTTAAGCAAACCCAACCTACCCTAATATGCACTCAGGTCGTGTTCGAAGTTATAGTGATAAAATGCGAATGTGTTGGTGTAAAAAGATATTGTCATATGATTTACCACAATATTGTTGTACCACAAACACAGTAAGACGTCGTATATCACTTGTGGTTTTGATTTGACACTACTTTTTTGAGGATATTACACTAGATTTGAGTGGAATCAGGCAGTTTTTGCACCATTTAGGTCATTTTTTCTGAAAATTGATGAGCTAAGTTAATATAA
Organism: Bursaphelenchus okinawaensis; assembly: GCA_904066225.2. Classification (NCBI taxonomy): domain Eukaryota; kingdom Metazoa; phylum Nematoda; class Chromadorea; order Rhabditida; family Aphelenchoididae; genus Bursaphelenchus; species Bursaphelenchus okinawaensis. Next base: position 9,569,612 of record CAJFCW020000002.1, on the reverse strand, counting down.
AACGGTTTTTCATAACCTTGCTGTACTATAAGCGCTATAAAACAGTGTTTATTAACTTTAGTTTTTTGTTATAACTCACTTTGAAGTCTATATTACACTAGATTTCACGTCCAAAAGGTCATTTTTGATAAATTTATGGCATTCTTAAGTCAAAATTTACGAACTTCTTGTAACAAAATGATAAAAATGACATTTCTAAACCTATATTTAACAAAACTTCATTTTAGACAACGGCTACACGGCATGCGTGACGCCTACAACGCAGGCACCGAGACCATGGACAGTCCGGACGACGATGTGTCGATGGACGTGTGGATGGGAACGGATCCGTTTTATGACAGATTCCCATGGTTTCGACTGGTCGGAAGGTAGGATTTTGATTTTGGGGTGGGTCGACATGGGAGGGGGATGTTTTAGGTAGGTAAAATACGAATTGGATTTTGATTGGATTTTTTTGGTAAAAAATGTTTTTAGTTAGGGTGGGGGGGGAAGGACAAAAAAAATTTTCAGTTATTTTTGGCTATTTAAGGAACTTACTTTAAGTTTTAGTAAAAAAATTTTTTTGGGCGGGGTAATTTTTTTTTCGGAGGGAGGGGGGTAAAAAAAATTTTCCTGTTAAAATTGATGTTAGGTTGAAATCAAAAATAGGTTTATTTTTGTTGGTCTTTTACAGCCCCCGCCCTTAAAAATAAAAAAATTTACTCTGCTTAAAAAAATTTTTCGATAAACTGAAAGTAACTAGTAAAACGTCAAAGGAACTTAGCATTTTTTAAATTATTTTTTTGCAGCTCCCCTCCCCTCCTTCTCCCTTCCCTCAAAATTTACTCCGGTCTATTTTTTTAAAGTTTTTTCTAATTTTTGCCGCCGATTTGTGAAAATTTCAAAAATTTTTATAAAAATTCAAATTTCAACCGCCTGATACCTCTAATTTTCCGACGTCTTTACAGGGCCTTTGTCTACATGTCCAACCTCCTACACAACGTACCACTCATCCACAAAGTAGCGGTAGTGAACGAGAATGGCGATGTGAAAGGCTATCTTCGAGTCTGTATCGAGCCGGTCCTAAACGATGATAAAAAGCCGAAAACTGGAGTGAGACAGTCGGCTAGACTGAATTTCCGGAAAGAAGACTTTGTCAAAGCAAAGCGACGTCAAATCAGTGACAGTGTCAACCAGGACGAGTCGGCCAACTCCGAAACGGATTCTGGAGTCGAGGATTTGGATGCGGAGTTCCCGAAACATATTGTCAAAGACACGGAATTCAGCTTCAGGATCACGGTGATTGAGACGATCGGAGTGCCAGCTCATTACACTGATGTGTTTTGTCAGTTCAAGTACGTTGGGGTGGGGTAGAGAACGGCGGGAGAGGGCTAGGGTGGGTTGTGAGTAGGGCATGGTAGGGTAAGGCTAGGACAGGGCTTGGGAACGGTCAGATAATAAAATGTAGGGTACGTTTAGGGCAAGACAGGGCTTGAGAAGGGTTTGGTCAGGCAGGGCAAGGTAGCGTACGGTAGTATAGGATTAGTGTGGGTAGGGTTGTACAGGGTAGGGTAATATTGTAGCTTAGGATATAATAGTGTATACTTATGCTGTGGCAGGGGTATGGTTATGAGCCAAAATAAGATAGGGTTTGGGTACGGTAAGGGCAAGGAATTTCTTTTTGCTTACGATGGGCTAAAGTCACTTTAGAGAACTCGGACCGGCTTCCTGTAGGGTAATGATATTGTAGGAATTGGGTCGGTAGTAGGGGACTATGGAGGTACTGTAGATCAGGTTAGAAGAGTTGTTGGTACGTAAGGTAACAGAAGGGTGGTCTAGGGAAGGAAGTGTAGAGAAAAGTTAGGGTAGCGTAGGATAGGGTGGGGTAGAGTGAGGTAGAGTAAGATAGGGTAGTGTTGGGTAGGGTATTGTAGGGTCGGGTAGGGTAGGGTGAGATAGGATAGTGTAGGGTAGCATAGAGCAGAGTCGCGTAGAGTATGTACAGTAATCTTGAGTTAGCTAAGTTAAAGATATTACTTTTCAGCTTCCTCCACCGCCACGACGAAGCCTTCTCCACCGAGCCAGTTCATCAAAAGCCGGTCAAAACCGCCGATAATGTTCTCAAGTTCGATCACTTCCAAGAGCTACGATGCACAGCCAACTCGGCCTTTGTCCATTACCTACAACACTTCCCGGTCATTTTCGAAATCTTTGGCCATTTGGACAAAGGAGCGACGGAATTGGAAGACGAGTTTGAAATCGACAGTCCTCATGTGCCTTTATCGTAGGTTTTGCTTTAATTTTGTGAAATTAAAAAAAAAGTGACAAGTTATACGATGAAACATGTTTTGGTGATGAAACACGTTTCATCGTATAAAATATCTCTAGCTTGAAAGTTTGCAAAAATTTTTAAATTTTTTGTAAAAGACGCCGTTTATGACTTTCGCGGATAATATAATTAAAAGTTTTAGTAAGAAAGTGTCGTCAAAACTGACTTATCAACAGCCATCTCTAGCCATTTCGACCCCAGTCAAGAGTAACCGCAAGCCCGGAGGCAATGTTCAAGCAAGGCAAATATTTAAAAAAAATTTTTTGGGTTTTAGGTAACAAAATCAAAAAAAAAAGAGATTTTAGGTAACAATAATGAAGTTTTTTTGATTTTTTTGTTAACAAAAAATTAAGAAAATTACATTTTAGGTAACAAAAGAGAAGTTTTTCAATTTCTAGTCCTCAAAAATAGAACTTTTTTGGTTTTTAGGTAACAAAAATTAAAGTTTTAGGAATTTTAGGGAATAAAACATAATTAACAAATTTCAAAATTTGTTTTAAAAGTAATTTTTAAGCTTAAACCAAGTCCGCCAAAAGCACGACCTTCTCGTTTGGTTCGAGATCTGCGAACTCAACAACAATGGTGAATATCTTCCAGCAGTAGTGGATCACAACAGCTTCCCCACGCATGGTATCTTCCTTCTACATCAAGGTATTCAACGTCGCATCAAGATCACGATATGTCAGGAGAAGGGCGACCTGAAGTGGCGTGACTGTCAGGAGCTGGTGGTTGGTCGCATTCGAACTCAGGTCGAGTGGTCAGGTGAAGACACGGATGTGCTGTCGTTAGGCCTGTTTCCTGGTAATTACCTCGAGTTCTCGATGGATGACAGAGTTTTCTTCCAATTCGAAGCGGCTTGGGATTCGTCGCTTCACAACTCACCGTTGTTAAATAGAGTCTCGAACTATGGTGAATATGTTTATATGACATTGAGTGCGTACATGGAAGTGGAGAATAGTCCTCACCCGGCGGTGGTGACGAAAGATCTTTGTATGGTCATTTATGCTAGGGATTCGAAGATCTCGGCTGCTAGCAGGTAGGTATAACGGGGTGGAGCAGAGTATGGTACGTGATTGGGATGGGTAGGATAGGGTAAGGGAGCGTAGGGTAGAGTAGGGTAGGGAAATGTAAGGTAGTGCAATGCTGAGTAGGGGTAGGGTCGGTTACGGTAGAAAATTTAGACATGAGAAACGGGCCGGGCCTGAAAAATGAGCCGGGCCCGGCCCGTTTTCACGTAAAAAAAATTTACGCCTGGCCCGGGCCTACCATCATGCCGGGCCGGGCTTGAGCAAAATTTCGATCGGGCCCGGCCCGTTTCTCATGTCTAAAAATTTGTAGCTCGAGGTTTAATCTAGTCTTACTGTAGCTTTACAGTAGCTTTTTGGAGGCTTACTACAGCTTTTCATTGCCATAGTTAAAACATACCAAACAATACCTTACTCAACCTTATCTTACCCTGTTCTATCCTATTTTACGTTACTGTACCCTACCCTACTGTAGTCTACCTTACCCTACTGTATCCTTCTCTGCCGGCTTTATCTTACCATACTCTACTTTACTTTACTCTACCTACTTTTTTGTTGCTTTGTCTTACATTATTCTACTTTAATCTATCTTACCGTATCATATCTTACTCTGCCTTGCCCTACATTACTCTGTGTTTACAGTAACCTTACCTTACCTAAAAATTAAATACTAATCACACCATGCCTTTTCAGGTTCTGTCGCTCCCTGATGGGTAGTATATCGAAGAGTCCGGAGATGAATCGCGTGCCCGGCATCTACATGCTCTCCATGAAGGAACTGGGTGACACAGGTAGTCCAGGTTCGCCTAAGCTGGTTTCTTTTTTCTTTTTAAGCGGCTGCAGTGTGACTTCACTGACCTGAGTTTGGGTTTCTAACACGCTTTTTATGTTTACAAGCTAATGATTGATGTGGTTTTTAAAAAGTTTTGTTTTTGAAAGGGCTTGGAGAATGGCCGCACGGTGCAAAGAAATTAATTTTGCACAGTGCAAAGAAATTAATTTTGCACAGTGCAAAAAATTAGTTTTGCACGGTGCAAAAATTTAAAATTGTACTGTGCAAATTTTCCAAGAACTTTTGGACGGTTTTAATTGTCTGTTACTAACAGAAAAAAGTGTTTTGTTATTACTGGGGCTAAAATATTTTAAGTTTTATCATTAAAAAATTTCTTACGAGCAAGGCAATTTATTTTGCACGGTGCAATAGAAAAAAGATTGCATCGTGCAGATTTTAAATTACGTTTTTAAGGATTTAGGTGGTATAATACTAAAAAAATGACATTTTTGGTACTACTGGTACACTAAAAAACATATTTTTGCTGTTTTAAAACAAAATTTCGATTTTTTGGAAAATTTGTTACCTAAATTTTTTTTTGAAAATTTTTGAAATTTTGTTTAAAAAATGGTAACAGCATATTGTACTTATTCCAAAAAATGACAATAAAAAGTTTTTTTTTGTCATTTTAAGACATTATTTTCGATTTTTTTAAAAGTTTGTTATCTAAAAATGTTTTTTTTGAAAATTTTTGAAATTTAGTTGAAAAATGATCATAGATGGCTATACAGAATGAAAATGACTAAAAAATAAAAAATAACCTCTAACACTTTCTATTTCTGTCGTTTCTAACTGTCACTATAACACTTTGATCAACACCCCAAAACCATTACTAATATTATCACTTCCAGGTGCTATTCGTCGCCAACGTCGCGTCTTGGACACATCCTCAACATATGTGCGCGGTGAAGAGAACTTGGGCCTATGGCGACCTCGAGGCGATTCGCTGATCTTCGAACATCAATGGGAGCTTGAGAAGCTGGCTAAACTACAACAAGTCGAGCGCTTCCGACTGTTCCTACGCCTCAGACACAAGCTCAAGTCTAAATCCAAGAAGGCAAATGATCCACCTACACCACTCAGCCCATGTGCACCAAAATGCGCCATCCCCGACAAGGTGGTACTGAACGAGAAGGAAAAGACCATCGCGGAGAAGGTGATCAAGTTGATCAAGCTGAAGATCCCCATGAACAAAGAATCCCCCACCGGCAAGGCTCCAGAATCCGTCGAGTCATCGCTGAGCAACAGTGCCACATCACCAGTGAACAACAGTACCACCGAGTCCTGTACCAAAGTACAAGCAGCACCATTAGATGGTCTAAGCCGGTCAAAGTCGCGCAGTGATCATAACTTAGCCGGCCTACTGGTCGAGTCAGACACGATGAAGCGCTCCATCAGCGGCTCACAGCTGAACCAAATTACCACGAGTGTACCAGACGTGACCGAAGAGCGGGTTAGTACCGTGGTCAGCAAGAAAGGCGAAATGAACTTTTTGGAAGAGAAAACGAATGGCTGGATCAAGCGCTACGTCGTGATCCGACGACCCTACATATTGTTGTACAGAGATAGCAAAGACCTGGTGATAAGGGGAGTGATCAACCTGGCCAATGCACGGATCGAGTACTCGGAAGACCAACAAGCTATGCTTAAAGTGCCGAACACCTTCAGTGTTTGCACCAATCATCGCGCTTTCTTGATGCAAACGTTGCCTGAAGACGATGTAAGGAGGTGTTTTGAAGGTTTTTGGGGTGGTTTGGTTTTACTATATGTTAGGGATAGGTACAGTAGGGCAGGGTATCTTATAGTAGGACTATGTACAATACGGTAGGGTAAGATACCGTAAGGTAAGGCAAGTTACAGTACGGTAGGGTAAGGTACCTTAAGGTAAGGAATTTTTTTACTCACTAAATTCATATCTACCGTGATCTACCCTACCCTGCTCTGCTTTACCTTAACCTACCTTACCCTACTCTACCTTAGCCTTTACCACTTTACTCTGTCTTATCCTACTTTACCTTACCCTTGCCTGCTCTACTCATTATACACTACCCTGCCTTACACATGCCCTCTTCATACCTTATCTAACCATAACATATACAGTTTGAACAGCAGGCTAAAACAATATTGTTGTAGATTCACGACTGGTTGTACGCGATCAATCCGCTAATGGCGGGTCAAATGCGCTGCCGCCAACAAGTGGTGCCCACGCCCGTCGCCAACGGCAATGGAACGGGCGCTTCATCGTAGCCTCGACAAGAATTCACTTGCTTCTGCCTCTATCAATTTCAAACATTTCCTTCGGATTTTAAAATTTATCTTACAGTATGATCTCAGCCTATTTACGGTAGCTTTCGTTACAATATGATCTCAGCCTACTTACGGTAACTTTTGTTACAGTATGATCTCAGCTTACTTACAGTAGTTATTGTTACGATATGATTTCAGCATACCTACAATAGCTATTGTTACAGTATGATATCAGATTACCTACAGTAGGTTCTGTTACAGTATGCTCTGAACATACTTACGGTAGCTATTGTTACAGTAGGAATTGAAATTTCTTACAGTATGTGTTACTACATGTTCTCACTTTTCATCTTTTACAGTACTTTTTGTTACAGTAAGATCAGAAATTTTGTTCTTTACGGTAACCAGGGTTACTGTAAAATTTTGTTTTAACTTACAGTACTCGTCACTACAGTATGATCTCATTTTTCATTATTTTGGCTTACAGTAATCTATGTTACAGTATGATCTCATTTTTGGCTTACAGTACTCTATGTTACAGTAGGATCTCACTTTTTTGATATTACAGTACTCTTTCCTACAGCAACTCTTTTTTCAAATACCGTATCCTATGTTACAGTAAGCTCTTAATTTTACCTACAGTACTCATCAGTACGACCTTTCCCATTCCACAGTACTATCTCAGCATCTGTCGCTTCAGCGCAAATACAACGAGTCTTTTTTCGAAAAAACACCCCCTTTAATTGTGTTACACTACCCACTTTTTCCTTACCCTTCTGTCGCCTTATAGACGATCTAGACCCAGCCCTGTGAAACATTTTATTTACTATGACTTTTCAACCTTACCGAACGTTATTTATGCCACATAAATGCTTGAAAACCAGGAGGAGGGGATGATTTGAAAAATGAAATTATTGATGCGAAAAGAATGGCGTGATAAATTTTTGATGCAAAAAGAATGGCGCAGTTGAACTTTGATGCAAAAAGAATGGCGCTGCTGATTTTTGATGCCAAAAGAGTAGCGCGATTGATCCTTGATGCAAAAAGAATGGCGCGGTTGAGATTTGATGCAAAAATAATGGCGCGGTTGAGATTTGATGCAAAAAGAATGAAGTGGCTGATTCTTGATGCAAAAAGAATGGCATGTTTAATTTTTGATGCAAAAAGAATGGCGCGGTTGAGTATTGGTGCAAAAAGAATGGCGTGGTTGATTTTTGATGCAAAAAGAATGGCGTGGTTGATTTTTGATGCAAAAAGTATGGCGTGGTTGCTTTTTGCTGCAAAAAGAATGGCGCGGTTGAGTGTTGGTTTAAAAAATGGCGTAACTGACCTTTGATGCGAAAAGAATGGCGTAGCTGACTTTTGATGCGAAAAGAATGGCGTAGCTGACTTTTGATGCTAAAATTTTTTAAAAAAAATTTTTATATGAGTTCCTCCTACCACCAGTAGTACCCACAAAAATTTTAGCCCGCGCTTTTGAGTTTTGAATTTGAATTATTTTGGTTTCCCGCCAATTTGGCAACTTTGGCATTGTGTTTCAAGCACTTTTTTTGACTTTCCAGACAAGCTACGCTTACAAGTATAAAAATGTAGGTTCATTTAAAAATATTTTACTAGTATATCAAGGAAAAGTAGTTAAATGTAAAAAAATGGTATAAGCTTGAAACACAATGCCAAATTGGCGGGAAATTCAAAACGGGATTGGCAGGGTAGAATTGGGTAAGGTAAAGAATTCTTTTTGCATCAAAAATATACTGCGCCATTCTTTTTGCATCAAAAATATACTGCGCCATTCTTTTTGCATCAAAAATTACCCATGCCATTCTTTTTGCATCAATAATCACCTACGCCATTCTTTTTGCATCAAAAGTTTATCACGCCATTCTTTTTGCATCAGAAATTACCCATGCCATTTTTCACATCAAAAATCACTTACGCCATTCTTTTTGCATCAATACTTAACTACGCCATTCTTTTTGCATCAAAAGTTTATCACGCCATTCTTTTTGCATCAAAAATTACCCATGCCATTCTTTTTGCATCAATACTTAACTACGCTATTCTTTTTGCATCAATAGCTAACCACGCCATTCTTTTTGCATCAAAAATCAACCACGCCATTCTTTTTGCTTCAAAAATGAAACACGCCATTCTTTTTGCATCAATACTTAACCGCGCCATTCTTTTTGCATCAATACTTAACCGCGCCATTCTTTTTGCATCAAACTATGACAGCAAAACATATTTTTTCAAAAAATAAAAAAATCATTTTTCACTTTTCAAAATCTGTATTATTTCATTTTGTTTCAATTCGTAATGTCTCAAACGGTGGTCAGGTTGTTCTTGCTCTGGTCGCTTTTGTTCGGTCGATTTCATGCTGATGACGTGTTCAAAAAGAAGGATGTGAAGTATAGAGGCTACTACAACACCGCCCACATTCCTGACACCACCTGCGAGAAGGATAATCCTGGTAAAACGTGCGTACCTATCACGGTGGATGCTTTCGACCGGTATTTTGTGGATTTTGCGACCATTTCTACGACCGATCAGTGGTGTTACGTACAGGGATACAGTAAGGCATTTTGTTGGCTTAGAATGTTGAGGTAGGGCTTCTTGATGCAAAAAGAATGGCGCAATTGAGTTTTAATGCAAAAAGAATTTCGCGAATGAATATTGATGCGAAAAGAATGGCGTGGTTGCTTTTTGATGCCAAAAGAATGGCGCGGTTGAGTGTTGATGCAAAAAGAATGGCGCGGTTGAGTTTTGATGCAAAAAGAACGGCGCGTTTGATTCTTGATGCAAAAAGAATGGCATGTTTTATTTTTGATGCAAAAAGAATGGCACGGGCAAATTTTGGTTTAAAAAATGGCGTAACTGACCTTTGATGCGAAAAGAATGGCGTAGCTGACTTTTGATGCAAAAAGAATGGCGTGATAAACTTTTGATGCAAAAAAAATGCCGTAGCCGAGTTTTGATGCAAAAAGAATGGCGCAGTCGATTATTGATGCAAAAAGAATGGCGTGCTTCATTTTCTGGTCTAAAACTGACTCAGACTGGTACTCTTTGTGCTATTTAGCTATAGTACTCCACTAATGTCTTTAATATATTGTTTTAGATATAAAGCTCAGCTCCAAAAGCCTGGTTTTCGGTGCCTGTGGCCGACGTAAGTTTTTAAACCTTTAAATACCTCTGCCCATAGTATTAGTATATGTATACCTATGTTCTAACCCTGCTTGATACGAAACCCGCTTCAGACACAAAGATAGGCAATTACGATCAGCAGTTGTGGTACCCGCTGACCGAAGAGGAAAACCCGGCGGCCATCAGCCATGGAGGAGGCTGGTTCAAATTTCTGGACGCGGCCGCTGACAGTCAAACCGAAAAGCATCACTTCGTAAGCGTTTGTTTTAGGGTAGGGTAATGGAAGAGGGGGGGGTTAGGTAAAGCAGGCTCGGTAAGTTAAGGGGTGGGGGAGGGGGGAGGTTAAGGGAGTTTAGGTTGGGCAAGGCAAGGTAGGGCACAGTGGTTAGAGTAGAAGTATAGGAGTAAGGGCAGAGTTGTTAGGTTAGAAGTAGGGATTAGGACAGGGCAGGGTAGGGCGGGTATGAGGGCAAGACAAGGCGGCGAAGAGTAACTCAGGACAAGACAGGCAGAGCAGGGCTAGTATTTTAGGGTAAGGCAAGGCAAGGCAGAGCTGTGTGGGTATGTAGGGTAGAGTAGAGTAGGGTAGGGTAGGGTAGGGTAGGTAAGGTAGGGTAGGGTAGGGTAGGGTAGGGTAGGGTAGGGTAGGGTAGGGTAGGGTAGGGTAGGGTAGGGTAGGGTAGGGTAGGGTAGGGTAGGGTAGGGTAGGGTAAAGTAGGGTAGGGTAGGGTAGGTAGGCAGGACAAACTCTACTATACATATGATAGTAAACTCGACTATATCATAGGTTAACATACCAATTACAGAGAATGGACAGTTTTGGGATCAGCAATTTCATCTACAAGAACTACATGTTCGCCAACAACGGTAGCCAGATTTGGGACATACGAGACTTTGTAAAGCGTAAAGGAAATCCGTAAGTTTCCATTATGTAAGTTTAACCGAAAGTAGCGGGACACTTTTGACTTATTTTTGAAATAAAAAGTGTCCCACTACTTTTGGTTCAACCAATAATAGAGTAAAGGACCATGGGTATGTCTTGTCAACACATCCAAGTTATTTTTAGGACGAGGGTCAAATCGAATGACGTTGAGAATGACATCATCTCATCCAGCTTACTGGACGAAATCAACAAAAAGTGCATGATGGTAGGGGTCTATATCAATTTGACAGTATAATTTTTTTCAAAAAACGTAAATACTCACTCGCGCCATTCTTTTCGCATCAATGTTCAACCGCGCCATTCCTTTTGCACCAAGGTTTAACCGCGCCATTATTTTCGCACCAAAGTTCAACCGGGTTATTTCTTTTGAACCAAAGTTCAACCGCGCCATTCTTTTTGCATAAAAAATCAACCGCGCCATTCTTTTTGCATAAAAAATCAACCGCGCCATTCTTTTTGCATCAAAGCTTAATCGCGCCTTTCTTTTTGCATCATTACTTAACCACGCCATTCTTTTCGCATTAAAAAAAATTTTTTTTTAAAAAATGTTTTTAAAAATGCCATTTTTCTTTAGAGCCCATACCAAAAATGCACCATAGACTACGAAACCGGCCAAGTCACCAACATCGGATATTATGCAGCAGGCCGCCTCGGCAAACTCATCATCGAACACTCGACTCGAGTGGTCTTGAAGAAACCTCAGCCATATTATCGTATTCATCATTTGGACATGCCGAGGTAAGTCGTACTATCCTACCTTGCTCTACTTCTACTTTACTTGACCTTACTCTACCCTACCCTATCCTACTCTACCCTGCCTTACCCTACCTTACTCGACCTTACAGTACCCTACCCTACAGTACCCTACCCTACAGTACCTTACCCTACAGTACCCTACCCTACAGTACCCTAACCTAGCCTATCCTACAGTTTTGAACATGTGGTATGTTTACCTTTTCCACTTTCAGGCACGTATTTTACTTTGTGAATGTGACAGATGTGGACTGGTTCAAGAACGGACATCCTGAGCGGGTTGGTTACGACTATTCATTTGAACAATTCCTACAAAGGTGAGTTTTTAATTCAAAAGGAATGGCGCGGTTGAGTATTGATGCAAGAAAACTGGCGTCGTTGAATTTTGATGCAAAAAGAATGGCGCGGTTAAGCTTTGATGCAAAAAGAATGGCGTATTTGCTTCTTGATGCAAAAAAATGGCGTGTTACAATCTTGATGCAAAAAGAATGGCGTGGTTGAGTATTGATGCAAAAAGAATGGCGTGGTTGAGTATTGATGCAAAAAGAATGGCGCGGTTAAACTTTGATGCAAAAAGAATGGCGCGGTTAAACTTTGATGCGAAAAGAAGGCGCGGTTAAATATTGATGCAAAAAGAATGGCGTATTTGCTTTTTGATGCAAAAACAATGGCGTGTTTGAATCTTGATGCAAAAAGAATGTCGTAAAAGAAAACAGAAAAAGTATTTTCAGAGAGCCAATATTGATGTCTTTCTGCCCATACCCACGCCGCACTGACAAGATCTTTGAAATCCTGAAGAAGCACGAGCACGAGTACACAACCACCACCCCCTCAACTACCACCTCCACTACGACAACACTCAAGCCGCTTACTAGGGCGGCTGATGAGAGCGCTTCTGACGAGTCAAAGTCAGATGAAGGTAATGTAAAGGAAGTAGAGGTAAAAGAAGAAGAAGTAGAACAAGTAGAAGAAGAAAATGAAGCCATGGAAGAACAGAAAAAGGAAGAGAATGAAGAAACAACGGAAGAAAGTGCAGCTGACAAACCTATTTGGACTAGTATTGTTATGATGTGCTTGATTGGAGTGTCGGCACTTTTGATGTAAAAATAATTGTCTATACGTCGATAAAATAATGGCATTTTTTGTGTTTTCTTTCGTCGTTATATCTATCGGTTTAGGATAAAGTAAAGTAAGGTACAGCAAGGTAAAGTGGGGTAGAGTAAGGCAGGGCAGCAAAAGCTAAAGAAGAATATGGTAGGGTAGGATAGGGTAGAGAGAGTAGGACTGGTAGAGCATGATAGAGTAAGGTATGAAGAAAGTAGGATGGGGTAAGGCTAAATAGAATAAGGTGGGGTAAGGCAGAGTAGAATACGGTGAAATGAAGTACAACAGAGTATGGTGGGTAACATGAAGGAAGACAGAAAAGGATAAAGTGTGGTAGAATATGGTAAGTCAAGATAGGATGAGGTAGGGCCCAGTAGGGTAAGATGGAGTAAGATAAGATAAAGTAGGGTAGGTTGAAGTAAGGAACAGAAGGATAGGGTGCGATAAGGCACAGTACAGTAGGAAGATGTAGGAAAAGTTAAGCTGGAGTAGTTTACAGTAAGGTAGGGTAAGGTAGAAGAGAGTGAAATACAGCATGATAGACTGGGGTTAGAGAAAGGTAGAATAACGTGAGGTAGGGTTGTGTAAAGTATTGTAGGATAGAGTAAAGAAATCTAGGTATGGTAAGTAGGGTAGGGTAAAGTAGAGTACCCTAGAGAGAAGTGTGGTATAATACAGTCGATTAACAGTAGAGTAAGACAAGTAAGGTAAGGTTGACTAAAGCAGAATAGAGAAGGGTGGAGCAGGTATGGTGGCGTAAAGTAAAGTCCCCGTACTCATTATTTTAGTCATATATTTATTAAAACAATGAATATACTTAAAACAACGACTAACAATAGCAACATATAAACCGCGAGCGTTACACAAACTACCGTCGGCAACGAGAGGAAAAAAAGACTGCGAAAAAATGAGAGACGAAACTTTCAGAAAAGAAATCGCATTTTTTGTCTGAATCTTTCCATCCGATGTGTAACGCTCGCGGTTTATATAGTACTAGTTATAACATAGTCAAGCGGTTTCCAAGTTTTTGCTTCTTTTAAACCGCACTTTTTTGTTTTCATCAGTAGGTTTCTGAACTTTCTTGGGCTTGTACGGCTTGATCTTCAAGTTGTTTCTGATTATACGGCAAAGTGAAGTTACTTTCAGTCCGGTCTCTCGTGCCATTTTACGTATTGGAGTCATTGGATTACGCATCAATCGCTTCTTGATCAACTGTCTGTTGGCGCGGGCGTTTACAGTTGCTGGACGGCCACTTCTAGGTCTGTCACCATCATGTCCAAGCTCTACATACCGTCTGACCACTTTGGATACTGTAGCTTTTCCGATATTTAACGATTTCGCAATATCACATTGCCTTCTTCATGCAGCTTAATGATGGCTCCTCTCATGTTTGGCATCTAAATACAGACAGTAGACATGAAAAACTCAGTTTTTACTTATTTATAACAATAAACTATGGGGAATAGGAAAATCTTTAAAAAAATTTTATAAATCGCGTACAACATAAAAAAATCGACCGGTAAAGTTAGTCCGGGGACTTTTGGCGCACCCTGTACAATAACACTTCGGCAATTGATACCATACTAAATTATAAATCGACAATTCAATTAATTTGTTTAATTTATACACAAAACCTTTAAAAATCACAATAATTTACAAAAAATTTGACCAAAAAAAGCAAAGATTCACTTCAAGAGCAATGACTGATAGGTGATAAAGAAACAAAGGAAGAGAAAAGACAGAACACCCGAATCACCATAGTTAATATACGTTATTAAATTAAAAAAAGTAGCTTTTGTCGAACAAAAAAAACTTTTTTGAAATTTCAAAATTAAAATTTTTCAAAATTTCAAAAAAAAATTTTTTTTTCAAAAATAGATTTCAAAGTCCAAGAACTAATAAAATAAAGTACAATATTACAGAAAAATCACAATTTGACTCAAATACAATAGCTTTATATTATATTAAACATGATGTTGTTGTAGATCAGCAGACACTTGGAGAGTCGGGTTGGTACCTGAAAGTGATGTCATTGTCCGGTCGTTGAGAGTCTGAGGTCGGTGCAGTTAGACAGAATGCTAAAAATATGACATTTTATACATGTGGTACTAAAAGATTAATTTTTTGGTACGATCTGGTACTAAAAAACTAATTTTAGCACAAGGCAGGGTAAAATAGGGTAGGGTAAAGTGTAGGCAGGGTAAAGAAGGGTAAAGTTGGTCAAGGTAAGGCAGGGTAAAGTAGGGTAGGGTAAAGTGTAGGCAAGGTAAAGCAGGGTAAAGTTGATCAGGGCAAGGCAGGGTAAAGTTGGGTAGGTTAAAGTCGGGTAAGGTAAAGTTGGGCAGGGTAAAGTTGGGTAGAATAAAATATAGGCAGAGTAAAGCTGGGTAGGATTTCACCTCTCCAACTCCAAAAAAAATCTTCAAAAAACACCACCACCCCCTCCCCGCCCCACCCCTTCAAAGAAATTTTCCAAAAATACCACACTCATAATCACCCCCTCCCCCACCCCGTAAAACAACTTAAAAAACATCACCCCCACAATTACCCCCCCCCCTCCTCTCAAAAAAATGCAACATTCATAATACCCCCTCCCCTCCCACTACAATAAAATTTCAAAAAGGCCACCCCTCATAGTCACCCTCTCCCCCCCCTCCCCCCCCAAAAGTTAAAAAACCTACAATCCTCAACCAGCTCTGGCTCCACTGCCGCCCTCCTGGCCGCCTCCTCTCTTGTCACATCAAAAAAGTCGCCATGGCCGATTGGAGTACTGGTCACTAATTCCTGATTTTTAAAACTTAAATTTTTCGCTTTTTCATTTTGCTTTTTCGTTCCATTCGAGGGCTTGATCATTTTCTTGGGGGTGGCTTTGAATAGAGCAGAGAGAAGATCGATCGGATTCTCTTCTTCGGCTGGCGGTGAGGCTTCGGCTGGCTGAAAACGGCAATTATTATATTTTTAAAATCAAAAATTTTTGAATTTTAATTAAATTTTATAACTAAAAATCAATTTTTTATTCAGTTTTATACATAAAAACCCCACTTTTTCGTCAATTTTATCCCCCATATATGCCAAAAAAAATCAGTTTTTTATACCTAAAAATCAGCTTTTTGTTTAACTTTATACCTAAAAATCAATTTTTCAACCAAAATCAAGCTCAACAATTCACTAAAAACTCAATTTTATACCTAAAACCCCGAGTTTTATTCAGTTTTATACCTAAAGATCAGATTTTTCTTTACGTTTTTGAATTAAAAATCAACTTTTTCTTCAACTTTATACCTAAAAATCGACTTTTCAATCAATTTCAATCTCAATTTTATATCTAAAAACCAAAGTTTTATTCAACTTTATACCTAAAAATCAGCTTTTTGTTCAACTTTATACCTAAAAATCAGCTTTTTGTTCAACTTTATACCTAAAAATCAGCTTTTTGTTCAACTTTATACCTAAAAATCAGCTTTTTGTTCAACTTTATACCTAAAAATCAGCTTTTTGTTCCACTTTATACCTAAACATTAAATTTTTTTTCAATTTTTAAACCAAAAAATTCGTTTCAAACTCAATTTTATACCTGAAACCCAAGTCTTAATATCAATGTGTATGTAAAAAGCAACTTTCTTTCAATTTCACACTTTGAAATCACGAGTTTATCCCATTTTATACCTACAAATTGATTTTTCATTACTTTTTTTAGGCTAAAAATCAATTTTTTCTTCCATTCTATACCTAAAAATCAATTTTTCAGTGTTTTTCAAACCCAAAAAAATCCATCTAAAAAGTAATTTTGTACCTAAAAACCCAAGTTTTATTCAATTTTATACATGATAATCACCTTTTTCTACAGTTTTATACCTAAAAATCATTTTTTTTCAAATTTATACCTAAACATCAACTTTTTTCAATTTTAAACCAAAAAATCCATTTCAAACTCAATTTTATACCTAAAAACCTTAGTTTTATTTAATTTAATACCCAAAAAATCAATTTTTAACCCTACTTCTATACCTAAAAACCCTATTTTTCCTAAAGTTCATACCTAAAAACATGCTAAAATTTCAATTTTGTAAAACTTTTTAACAATCCCTACCTCCTCAACGTCATTATTAATGACCAGCGTGTCATCACCATCCATTTCGACTACATTTTCGACCGCACATGCTTCTTGTTTGGTCGATTCCAGCATTTCAATGATATTGTCCCAGCCCACTTCGTTGCCATTACTTTGTTTTTCGAAAATGTTACCCAAACTTGTGGTAGGTTCATTGCCTGCCACTTCTACTGCCTTCTCCATATTTGGGTCTGATCTTCGTTTTCTTCGCATAAGGCGGTGCTTTTTATCAAAGTGGCGCAGTTCTTCTGAACTACCATTAAACAGAGTAGTTAAGATGGATTTTAACTGAAAATGGCATTGTTAGTACATATTTTAAGCCTAAATCTAGCTATGTTAAGCTTGGTTTTTAAAACTATTTCAAAAAGCTAATCCTAAGACTCCTAAACCTAAGCCTACTAAGCCTAAGCCTACTAAGCCTAAGCCTACTAAGCCTAAGCCTACTAAGCCTAAGCCTACTAAGCCTAAGCCTACTAAGCCTAAGCCTACTAAGCCTGAGCCTACTAAGCCTAAGCCTACTAAGCCTAAGCCTACTAAGCCTAAGCCTACTAAGCCTAAGCCCACTAAGCCTAAGCTTTCTAAGTCCGCTGACCCTAAGCCAAACCTTAAATCTAACACTAATTGTAAGCCTGAGTGAAAGCAAAAACCCGTTAATCCTCTTTATAAGCCCGCTAAGCCTAATCCTAAATCCAAAAATAAGCCTAAGTTTTGCGTTTAGTAAGCTTCCTACGCCCACTAAGCCGAATCATAAGGCTAAGCCTAAGTTTTCTAAGTCCACTAACCCCAATCCCAAGCCCAAAACTCCTTTGAAAACCTACAATATTGATCATGAACCTGCATCCATTAGCCCTTGCGAAGATGTCGCATTGATCGAACTCTTCTGGATTCATTTTTCCATTAACAACGGCCATTAATCTGTCCACGAGAGCCGCCTTCGTCATGTCTAATATCGTTGGGCCGCTTGGGGTGGCCAATGGGCCGGACTGGTTGATTGGCATATTGTTATTGACGATTTGAGGGAACATATTGTCCTTGGCTAGTTTGTCGAGGCCGGCCAGAAGGTTACTGTAATTTTTGGGTTGAGAAAATAAAAACATTGAGTTTGGGTTACTGTAACATAAAAATCTTGAGTTTAGCTTACGGCTACCTGTGCCGATTTTTTGGACCCCCGCCCCCAGACCAAAAGTCCCCGCCCGGCCCTGCTTACTGTAACATAAAAAATCCGTTTAAAATAGCTCAAACCTACTGTAACACAAAAAAGTATCAATCATATCCTACTGTAACATAACAAATAGATTTCAAGTAGCTCAAGCCTACTGTGAAATCAAACTATCAACCATCGCCTACTATAACATTAAAACTAATAAAAACCTACACAAAGGTCTCGTCCATGACATTTTCCGTTTCATTGTTATTGACAGTGCCATTGAAGGCCTCTTCTGAAGTTGTAGGCAAATGTAGACCCATTGCTTGTTGTTGAACCATTGAATGTCCTAGGCGAGATATCTTGGCTGTGGTTTCGAATGTTCTAAAATTACGCAAGAATTTAGTTTACAGTAGAGAAAATAGCAAGAACATTCTTTACAAAGCATAAAATGGCAAGACCTTTCTTTACAAAACAAAAAATGGCAAGAACTTTCTTTACATAACATAAAATGGCAAGAACTTTCTTTACAAAACAAAAAATAGCAAGAACTTTCTTTACAAAACATAAAATGGCAAGAACTTTCTTTACAAAACAAAAAATCGCAAAAACATTCTTTAAAAACTAATAAACGGCAAGAACTTTCTTTACAAATTTTAAAATTTAGACACAAAACTAATGCGCACGTATTTTACAAAAAACCTACTCATCCCGATCCCTTCGCCGACGCGGGCGAAACTCCTTTTTCGTGACTTCTCTAACCGAATCCACACATCCATAATAATGAAGTTCTTCCCCATTTGGACCAAAGGCTCCTACAATATGACCAAAAGTGTTTGTGTCAATTCGGCAGTTGTATTTTACTTCTAGTCTGAAAAAGAATGGCATTTTATAATAAAAGTTAAATAAAATATTGAAATTCATCGTATAAAATGTGTTCAGCAGCCTGCATTCCTATTGAGGGCAGAGACAACAGTAAGTATTGATAAAGCAATAAAGGCAAAGATAGGGTAAAAGAAAGACTCAAGGTATAAAAAGAACTGCATTAGGAGCAGCTGTATGAAGAGTTGTAAGAGTAGGGAAAGGGTAGTGGTAGATTTAAGAGTAGTAGAGGTGAGAAACGAGCCGTGTAGACTCGGCCCGATTAGACATGGCGATCGGGTCGGTCTTGAGCTAAATTTAGACCAGGCCGGTTCTGAAAGACATGTCAGGCCGGCTGAAAATCAAGGCCCGGTCCAGCCCGTTTGCACATAAAAAAATTTGGGCCGGACGGCCTGAGCTAAGAATGAAAACGGGCCGACCATCGACATTAATCCCCGGGCCTGAGCCAAGCCTTAAAAATAGACCCGGGCCGTTTCTCACTTCTAAAGAATAGGAGTATGGGTAGGAATAGAGCCAAGAATAAGGGTAAAGCATGAAAGTTAAAAGAGTAGGAGTAGAGGTAAAGATATAGAAACAGCGGTAGAGGCAAGAGTATAGGTAAGGGTAAAGATAAGAGTAGGAGTAGGGATAGGAACAAGAAAAGAAACAGGCGTAAGGGTGCAGTAGAAGTAGTAGTTAAAACAATATAAAGTAAAAAACTTACTGAGCCTTGAGAATAGAATCAACAGCAACATCAAAATGAACTGCCAATATGAATACATCCGTACCTGGGAGGTTGAAGTCAAACAACTTTTGAACTACGATCTTTCGAAAGCTGAAAATATAAAACTTATTAAACCTTGTAAAGAAAGTTTTTGCCATTTTATCTTTTGTATAGAAAGTTTTTGCCATTTTATGTTTCGTATAGAAAGTTCTTGCCATTTTTTCAAAATTGGTTATAGAAAAAAGTTTCTTCACTTACTGTGACTCCACCGCGCTGGACTGGCGTTCCCACTGCTTCTCCTCAATCACTGGCTCCCACAACCTTTTCCCCTGTTTCTTCATAGCCTCAGGATCTCCAGCTCGATACTTTTCCAAAAAATAGTAGATGAGCTCCATGTCATCTTCATGCGTATAGGCACATCGTCTCTTACTTGGATTGAACTTGCTCTTCTCCTGAGGCGGTTTTTCTTCCATTGGCTCTGACTTGATTTGGATCATTTTGCTGAAAAAATTAATTTTTAGTTGAGTTACTGTGACTTTTGAGTTTCAAAAAAATATAGTTTTAACGCATAAGAATGTCAGTTATGACCACGCAAAAAGACTAGTACAAGAAATTCGAAATCAAAAAGTTATGACCAATAAAAAAAATATTATACTAGCTGACCTAGATGTTAATATGATAAAAATTTGATGTACCAAACTCATTTTCATCCAAAATTTTTGAAATTTTAGTAAATTCATTACAAGTCACTGCTTTACATTTACTATCCAACAAAATTTATCAATACAATCAAAAAATAAAGTTATAACCAACAAAGGGATATTATGCTACATGACATAAGCTAATTTGTCCAATTGGTCGTGGGAACGTATTTTACCACTATTACAGTTAAATTTTTACTATTGTAAACACAAAAACATTAACTTTAAAAAAATTTTAAACAAATAATGCACTAATATTAGATAAAAAATTTATGGCACGTTTCACGATCTTATCCTACCTCCACTAGTATGAGATGACAAAATTAATCATAGTTATCCTCCTTTAATCCCAAAATCTTTCAAATTTTACTATTTTATACACAAAACATTGTACTTTCATGACAATAAAATAAGAAGTTTTAAAAGTTTCAAAAAATAAAGGTATACGATATTGTAGTAGCGTATCCAACACCCTCTATAACTTTTACCCGTAACCTGGCTTTAATACCCTAAATATTCCTAAACTGCCAATATCATTACTCCCAAAACTCACAAATTACTTTGCAATCCATCTAAACCCCAACCGACCGCTTAACTTCCTTATGCCAACCGAAAATGAGAACGCAAGCCTAACATAAGCCCACCGCTCAAACCAACTCTCTCCACATAAACCCACCAACCAGCACAAAAAATTGGCTATTTTACCAAAAGAGAAGGGAATGTTGAGCGAGCGCCCCACACTAAGCCTACCCACTAAGCCTAAGCCCCTCCGCTCACCGTCGTCTCGCACCCTCCTCGTTGCGCGCCTTCTCTCTCTCTTCAGCGCCCTGCTCCCCTTTAAACAGCGCCAAAAGTCGCTCCGGATTTCTTTCAAATTTTACATGGATTCACGATTAAGGTATATTGAAGCTTTACAAATTACTTTTACACTCATGGGGATGTAAACTTGTGCGTTTTTGTTATAATAAACAGCTGTTTTGCATATTAACTATGAATAGCATGGTGAAGATGTTTATATTAATTTATATTGTCTTAAAAAGATTTTTAAATATAAATTAAATTATAACATAAGTTGTAGCGCCTGGCATGATCATGTACCCGCCATGATCATGTCCCCGGCTTGATCATGTCCCCAGCATGATCATGTCCCCTGATTTTATTAAAAAAATAAAAAATAATTATATAGAATTTTCGACCCTACCCAACTTCACATCTGACCTTTTTGACCCTACCCAAGTCCACACCTGACCTTCTTGACCCTACCCGACCCTATTCTTGACCTTTTTGGCCCTACCTGACCCTAACCCTGACGTTTTTGACCCTATCCAAGTCCGCACCTGACAAGTTGTAGAATAGAAAAAGATATGTTTCTGCAAAATTTCAAAGAAATTGAGATAAAAATGACAAAGTTATGGTATAAAAGATATTAAATGTTCATGGTTAATATACCTTACAAGATAAGTGATCAAATATTTACCAAAGTCCACAAAAATAAAAAGTAACATATAAAAAAGAATAAAAAACATTTTTTATTAATAAAACATTAATTTTAAATACAATAAAACCGCCAATATTAACCGCTAAAATAAATATACAAAACCACATATTTTCCAAAAAAATCGTCATTGCGACGCTCTTAAAATTGTACAATATCGTCATTTTTTTACATTTACTACAATTTACAGAATCATAAAGATATAAACTAAAGTTTTCAGCTTTATATATCTCTATTTTATGTATAAACTGTCCAAAACAAGCGACCAGTGACGTATTTTTTGGAAAAATGCGAAACAAAACAAAAAATTGTTTGGACGTTTCAAAAAACAAATGAAACTGACCTTTTTAACGTTTGTTACCCAACTAAAAATTGTTTAAATTAACACGAATTTTTAGGTTTTATTGTGATTTGGCTAGATCTTGGCTTTTATTTAGGAATCTTTGAGAAAATGAGGTTTAGGGCAAAAGCACGGCTTTTGCAGGCGACTACAATACTTTTGACGGCTTTATGCTTTGTTTTCTTCGCGTTTTGTTGCAAAATGTTTTAAGATAAAGTTAGACTAGTATCTTGTTTATAAAATATTAAAATTTGAAAGAGATTTAATTTAAAATAGCAGTTTCAACGAGATTTGTGAGAATACATCGGTTTTGATAGTATAACATCTTGGAACTGTTTATAATTATTTTGTTTTGAATTGGTTTAAGAATGTTGATATTATTTAACGCCGGCAATTTATTTTTATTGTTTTTAAATAATATTTAACTTTAGTTTTTAGTCTTTCTTAGCCAATGGCATTAACTTTTTGTCCTTATACCTAATTTTCGATGTTATACTCAATTTTCTCTTTATTTATTGTCCAATCTCTGAAAATATTCTTATTTATAGTTTCAGGAGCTTGGTTAATGTACTCTAATTAAATTATGGCTGAGAGTCCTGCGCCAACGGTTCAGGTCACGGTCAAAGAGCCCGTCTCACCTTATCAGGTGATGGCACTCAGAGTAAGTTAATATTTTTTGTTTTTTTAAAGTTTTAGGGGATCAATATTGGACAAATAAGCTTTTAAACGACAAGTAGAATGTTTTGAAATTTTTGAAAAGGTTTTTATTAAACTGTAAAGGTACTGTAACATCAGTTTACGATCCTGTTTCTTCAGGGCACGATCGTTGGCTGTGGAGTTTTGGGAGCATATTTGTTTGTGAGAAGGTCAAAGCTGTTTGCATCGTTGAAGAATGTCAGCGAGATCCCAGACGCTTTTATTCGAAAGGAAATGCAGTTGAAAGGCATTATTCGCCAGGTAGATACGAACGGAGTCTTCCGGATCGAACATCAGCCAGTTATTGGACTTCCAAGGTTTTTGAGAGCAAAAAGACCTAATGTAAGTTAATTTTTATGTGTTTTCTTGGTTTTTAGGTAAAATACGGCTCTTGTTGATGTACGTTTAAAATACAAAGTTTAAACTTACTGTTTAAGATAGTAACACTGAAAAATGGCAGTTTTTTGACAAAAAAAGTCAAAAAGTATACCTATTATTTTCAGCAAGAACTATTAATACTTCGTTTGGCTGGACTGGACGTTTCTCCAGCTGGAGTAGCATATATTAACAAAGATTTAAAGCTAAAGGACAGGAAGGTGTTTTTTCAACCTATCAAAGCAACAGCAAGCGATCCGAACTCATTTGATTGTGATTTGACCGTCAAGAAGGTAGGATAATATATGATTTGATGAATCTTTTAGAACACTTTTGTTTTATCAAATGTTTATGTTTTAGATTATAAAATAATGTTTGCTTTTGCTTTTGTTCATCTTTAGCTGTGTTTAAAGCAATTTTTCTTGAGATATGTCTAATTATATTACACAACCTACCTTAATATCCAAAAAATCAAATTTTTCAATTTTCAGAGCTTCATAGGCTTAACAAATCTAAACGTTGACTTGGTGCGTAAAGGATATGCTAAAGTGTACACATTGGATCAAAAACAACATTACGATGCACTACAGACGAGTTCAGCCTACTCAAGATTGGTGACGAAGCTGCTAATGTCGGAGAAGGTGGCCGAAAGTCGAGGTGTTGGAGTGTGGAATCAATCTGGATGGGTGGAGAAAGTTGAATCATTGCCATCAGCAGCTGGTCAAATTGTTCGAGCTGCGGCTATCTTTAAGTTCTTTGTAAGTTTGGGGAAGGTTAATGACAATATAGGGTGATAGGTGGTTTGAGGGATGTTTTAATGGTTTTGCAGGTATTAGTGAAAATTAAGGTGATTTTTTGGTTTAATATGAAAGTTTAGCTTATCTGTTACCTAAACTTATAAATTCGAAGGGTGGGGTGAAGGGATTTTTAAGTTATACGGGTTTGAGTATATTGTAGTAGACGGCTAAACTTTTTGAAGATTTTAGATTTTCTGGTAACGTTTAAGACTATTTTACGATTTCATATGAAATTCTAGTGTATTTGTTACATAAAAATATAAATTTGAAGCTAAGGGTAATGGTATTTTTAAGTTATACGTTTTTGAGTATGTTGTGGTAGACGGCTTGTAGGTATCGGAACTTTTTGATAATTTTTGATTTTCTAGTGAAATATAAGTTCATTTTATGATTTTATATGAAATTCTAGTGTATTTGTTACCTAAAAATATAAATTTGATGGTAGGGGTAAAGACATTTTTAAGTTATACGCTTTTGAGTATGTTGTAGTAAACAGCTTGTAGGTAACGATACTTTTTAATGATTTTAGGTATTTTATGGAGTTTATAAAGCCATTTTATGACTGTTAATGATAGATTTGTTAACTCATTAGTTAAAAATTAAGATTTTTAAGACTCTTGTTCGTATTTTACAAACCATTGACCTTTTTATCATGGATAATATAATTTTAATCCCAAAAACCAAAAATTTCGTTTCATTGACAAAATATTTATGATATAACTTTAGAATTTGCTCTGGCGAGTTCTGGTTGACCTGTTCCACTTCACACTTCATCTGCTACGTCATGCCTATCACCTGAGCGCAGCGACTGCGTCGCTAGCGGCCGACGCCTACCGTAGTTTTGGCCGCCGCGTGGACGAATGGATAAAGTTCTACGACCGGCTGAAGCACCGCCTAATGGGCTCGAAGGCCTTGAAGAAACAGTAGAGAGCGTGCTAATTAGGGTTCTATTAAATGCTTATTATTATCACTAGTTTTATTTCTATTATTTTGATAAAAACATTTTATTTTTTTTATTTTAAAATTTTTGAAAGCAAATACTAGTACTTAATATCAAGTTTACTTCCAATACATACAACAACAAAAAATACGATTAAAAACACAAAAAAATACAGTAACTTATGATTGTTGCAGTAACAAGAGCCACAGTAACTTATGATTGTTACAGTAAAAAAAGCTACAGTAACTTTTGATGGCCACAGT
The DNA here is from genome assembly GCA_904066225.2 of Bursaphelenchus okinawaensis. Taxonomy (NCBI): domain Eukaryota; kingdom Metazoa; phylum Nematoda; class Chromadorea; order Rhabditida; family Aphelenchoididae; genus Bursaphelenchus; species Bursaphelenchus okinawaensis. The sequence goes on along the minus strand of CAJFCW020000002.1, from coordinate 9,544,812 downwards.
AAAAAAAGTTACAGTAACTTATGATGATCGCAGTAAATAAAGTTACAGTAACTTGTCATGGTTACAGTAACTTCTAATGGTTGCAGTAACAAAAGTTACCGTAACTTTTGATCGATTTGAACCCTTATACTAGAATTGGTGGAATAGTGGCATTGTTTACCGGAGAATCGAGTTTGAGCTCAGGCGATATTGTAGTAGATGGGCTGTTGAACATAAAGTTCGCTAATGATTGGGCAAAGCGTTTGAAGTAGCTTTGATCATGGTTAATATTTTTGGAAGGTTGTTCTTCATCATTTTGATTGATATTGAGGGATTCTGAAGATAACGCATCGTTCTGATGAAGGGATTCTGAAGGTAACGCATCGTTATGATGAACGGATTCTAAGGCCTCATAGCTTTGTTGACGAAGAGATTCAGAATCTGGGTTGTCATTGAGTTTAGAAGCTTCAGAATCACCATCATCATTGAGCTTAAAGACTTCAGAATCTGGACCGTCATTAAGTCTGAAGCCTTCAGAATCGGGATTGCCATTGAGCTTCAGAGCTTCAGAATCATCGTTGAAAGCCGATGGATCAGCGACAATAGGGAATATAGGCTTAGAAGTTACTCTCCTCGTCGTATCTTCATGATATCTTGCAGTAGTGACATTTTGACCATGATATTGTTTAACATGGTCGTATGTTGTAGTAGTCGTACTCAAGTTATGGCAAGTACAATTACATTCTTTATGATTTTCTGATGGTTTATTGGATTCTGAAGTTGTACGATGATGTGAATTCTGATTTTGTGACGATTTTATGGGTTTATGGGGTTTTTCATGGTCATTTTGATCGTCATCTTCTTTGTTTTTGTGAGATTCTTTGTTATTATGGGTACTTTTGTCTTCTTTTTCTTCTTGTTCTTCTTTATGTTCTTCTTTTTCTTCTTCTTTTTCATGTTTTTCTTCTACTTTTTTATCTTTTTCTTCTTCTACTTTATGTTTCTCTTCTTCCTTTTCATGCCTCTCGCCATTACCTGCCCCTTCATGCTCTGCATCACCTTCATTCTCATCTACATGTTCATCTTCATGCCCAAAATCATAATGATCATCACCGTGATCTCGTTGAACTCGAGGCAAATACGTCAGCCTAACTTCAGAATCCTCAAACGCACGTCGTCGTCTGGATACGTTAATGTCCAACTCTACCGTCGTCGTCTCGGTCATCATTGTGGTAGTGGTGGTTGTTGTCATTAGGGTCGGGGTCGATGACGAACAACCCCCACAACAACAGCAACAATCGCAGGAGTTTGTGTAGACAAACAGGACGAATAACAGAAGGAATGGTATACTGAAAATGGGTGGTTATTGCAAAGTCATATTTTTTACTGGAGTTGGAAAGCTGGGTAGAAGGGGCAAAAGAAAGTTTTCTTTTATAGCCTAGCCTTATTCATTCCTGGAGCAGCTCAATCAATAGTTTTAGTTCTTCCTTTGCTTTAACAGTAGATAGTGCTTGGGTTTGGTTATGTCTATTTTTACCTATATTCTAGCGTTTTTGTCTATGCCTTCTACTGCCTCCAGTTTAGTCATACAATAACCTAATTTTGCCTACGTTGCTCTAGTTTTATGTATGCTTCACACTAGCTTTAGCTTTGCCCTAAATTTGTTCAGCCTCGCTTCTATTAGTACAAAACGTTTATCTTAATCAATGAAGTTGTCTATACCTTACGCTGGTCTTATATTTTCTTACTCTGACTTTATCTTGGCCTTACTCTATAACTGTTTTGGTTTTTCCCCAGTCTTCTCCTAGCTCTAGCCAATTCTTATTCTATTGTAAATTTGTCTGCCCTGCTCTCTATACCCTGACCTTACAGTAGTTTAATCCTAGCTTTTTCTTAGCTTTGCTTTAGCCTTATCCTAGCCATGTTGTAGCATTACCCTAGCTCAAACATTGCTTTATCCTTAACTTCTTTTAGTTTTACTCTTATTATGCTAACCTAATGTCATATTTAGCTCTGATATGTTTCAGCGTTACTTTAGCTTTACTAATTTTTGTGCTGACTATAATAGAAGTTGTAATTTAAATTTAATTTTTTTGAAAAAATTGGTTTAAAAAAGTTAAAAATATCAAAATCACCCCCCCCCCTCTCCTCCAATACTTGAAAATCCTTGTACAAAGTAACTCACCTGAACCGCAAGAACATTGTGTCCAAAATACCGGCTAACGACCGGTAAGTCGAACGTCGCCGCACACTGTAGACACAACTTATTACCCGCACGTTATTATTTATAAACGTTCTAGTGTGTCGCGTTAAGCTGGTTATTAAAATTCGCAGGCTAACACGTCGCCTTCGTGTTGTGGTTTGTGCGCGAATACCGTGTTCGCTTTCGTCGTATGTTGTTTATAGCGGCGGGGTGAAGAACCGGAAGTGGAAATACAAATTGTGATTGTGATTAAGAATGACATGATAATGTATGAATCATAGTATGTATAATAATATGTATAATATAATAGTTGGAGTACAAAAATTTTGCTACAGTAGGGCAAATGTACAAGAGTTTTTTAAAGCTGGAGTAAGGATAGGATAGGGTTTGAGAATAGGTAAAGTAGCAGTTGAGTAGGGCGGGGCAGGACCAGAGTAAATCTATTGTCAGGATAAGATAGGGCAGGGTAGTGTAAGGTTGAATAAATTAGAATAGAATACAGTATTGTAGGGTACGGTAGAACAAAGTAAGGCAAGGTAGGGTAGGGTAGGGTAATCTTACATACACCTACCTACCTGCCCACGCACTTGACCCCATTCTTCTCCAATTCAATGACGTAGCTTTAATGTTAGTGGTTTTCCGGTGAACTGAAATTAGGTATACCTTGACTATTTTTATTGACTATCAAATTTTACTGCTCAAGCATCCAGATGTTTGCTTTTCGATGGTTTTTTTCATAAAGAGGCGGCTACTTTTACAATGCGCTTTTCACAATAATCGAAGTGTCAATCTCTATTGTTGTTTGGCGGTCGATTAAGCTGTTTGTGGTAAACAAATTGATCTTTTTGAGGAGCGGGGGGGGAAGGGGGGGGTAGGGTTTGATGTTCTTTTACTATTTTTCATATAATCTTGAATGTACGAGTATATGTAACAAGGACGGGGCGAGGGGGGGGAGGAGGGGGGGGCTGGGGGGGGTATGGCATTCCTCCAAACAAACTTTTTTTGAAAAATTTACAGATACTACGTTCAAATTTTTTCAATTTTTCTAGGGCAGCGGCATATTTCTTTTTTCTTTTTGCCCCCTCCCCCTCTCGTGTTAGGCCCTGTATGTAACTGTAAGGTGCCGACATTTAAATAGTTGCCGACATAAAGAACCCGCCATTTTTTACAAAAATACAGAAAAGTATGGCGGGTTTTTTATGTCGGCACCTAATATAAAATTTTCATGATAAGGAGAGGGAGAAGGAGAACGAGGGGAGGGAAAAAGTAAAAAAAATTTTTTTTTGATTTTTTTTTGCAATTCCGGTTTAATTTTCTATGACGCTGTGTGGTCTAACATAATATAAACTTAAAAATAGTTTTTCTGCAGTTTTTTAAGCAAGTTTCTAATTGCATGACAATATGTTCATCATGCCATTTCTTGACCCTTGCATATAACAAAAGAGTCTTTACTTACATAAGTGCGCAAGTAGATAATAGGCTAGCAGCTATTCGCCGTGTCTTAAGTATAAGTAAAGGCTAAGACAGTGCAGGGCGGTTATTCTGGGGTAAGGTAGAATGGGCTAGGGCTCTGGGCTAGGGCTCTGGGCTAGGGCTCTGGCCTAGGGTTCTGGGCTAGGGCTCTGGGCTAGGGCTCTGAGCTAAATCTTTGAACAAGGATTCTGGACTAAATACTAGCCACATTTTTTAATTTTTTGACTTCTGCTCCCCCTGTTTTCCTGTAAAATGTTGAAAAATTAATGCTAAATTGAATTTGCACTTCACACTTGAGATATTTCTGAGTGAAAAGGTCGAAACTCTAATACTTTTTTTTCAGATTATTTATGCTAATACGCCGCGGTAACTTCAAAAACGGTTAAACTTTGGACCTTTTTCAACATTTACATTAATATTTGGCTGTATTTTAACAATTTTTATACTACTTTTTGTCACAATATAATGGTAATATGGTATGTTTTTTATTTTGGCATAATCTGAGCCAGGGCCTTGTAGGCATTTTTGATCGGAAGGCGGGGGTCGAAAGAATCCACAGGGGGGACCACGTTCAACTTTTCACAAAGAGTAGGATAGGTTAAGGTAGGGTAGGGTAAGGTAGGATAGGGTAGGGTAGGGTAGGGTAGGGTAGGGTAGGGTAGGGTAGGGTAGGGTAGGGTAGGGTAGGGTAGGGTAGGGTAGGGTAGGGTAGGGTAGGGTAGGGTAGGGTAGGGTAGGGTAGGGTAGGGTAAAGTAAAGTAAGGTAAAGTAGGGTAGGGTAAAGTAGGGTAGGGTAGGGTAAAGTAGGGTAGGGTAGGATAGGGTAGGGTAGGGTAAACGCTATATTTTTCAAATTTTTTTAGAAAAACGCTATGACGATCTCAACCCCAATAACAATATTATGCTTGGTACTGTTCTTTGCTTTTACATTGTTAACGTACTGGACGTTACTAAAAAAGCAAGAAATTAGTAATTGCATGCCATATTCACAAGAAATGTCACAAAACAAAGAAAATGAAATGATTTCATCGGGTTATTATGTTGCTTCATATTTAACAGAGGGTGACTATCACAATATTACTGGTGACAGTCATGTAAGAGATCTCCAATTAAACGTTAAAAATTTTTTAAATTTTAAGAGTACAATAACTATTTTTCTGCTTTATTTTTATCTCTTTCATCTTATTTTTCTTTTTTTCTCTTCAGGTTTCATGTCTTTTTCTTTACGTTTTTCTTCTTTTTTCTTCTTTTTTTTTGTATTTTTCTTAATGTTTTTCTTCTTTTTCGTTTTCTTCATTGTGTTTTTCTATTTTTTTCATTATATTCTGCTTTTCCTTCTTCTTTTTCATGTAGTTCTTCTTCTATTTTATATATTTCTTAAAGTTTTGTTTAGATTGAAGAAAATTTCACGATAGAAACGCCAGACTTCTTACTAAATCAATGTAAATATAGATCAGAATGCCTCAATGGAAGGGTTTCAATAGACAACCGGCTTAGGGTAAGTATAATATATTGGAAAGGGTAAAATTTTTACGAAGTTCAACTTTTAATCAGTTCAGCGTTAGGCAGTTAACAATACATTTCAGTACTCAACAAAGCACAAGATAGTCGGATGTTTAGCCGAAAATGACATGACAAAAGTAGTGGAAACAATGACTTGTTACCTATATGATCAAAAGATGTTCAACAGAGCTAAGACCTTCTTGAAGTATAATGAAATGAAAAAGTAAGTTTGTCCTAGCTCAGAGCCCTAGCCCAGAACCCTAGCCCAGAGCCCTAGCCCAGAGCCCTAGCCCAGAGCCCTAGCACAGAGCCACAGCCCAGAACCCTAGCCCGGAGCCCTAGCTCAGAGCCCTAGCACAGAGCCATAGCCCAGAACCCTAGCCCAGAGCCCTAGCCCAGAGCCCTAGCACTGAGCCATAGCCCAGAACCCTAACCCAGTGCCCTAGCCCATAGTTCTAGCCCAGAACCCTATCTCAAAGCCCTAGCCCAGAGCTCTAGCTCAGAATCCTAATTTAGAGCCTTAGCTTAGAGCATTAGCCCGTAGCCCTAACTCTAGTCTAGAAACCAAGCCCAGAGCCTTAGCTCTAGCCCTAGCGCTAGCTTCAGCTTTATCCTTCTCCATCTAGCCTCCTACCACCTAGCCCGTAATAGACATGAAGAACAAGCCAGGCTTAAGTGTTAGGCTCAGTCCGATCTAAATTTTGCTCAAGGCTGCCCCGGCAGGATCTAAATTTTAGTCAAGGCCGGGCCGGCTCGTTTCTCGTGTCTACAGCCAATCCCCCTAACCTTAGCTTTAACCTTATTTCTAGCTCTAGTCCTCCTTAGTTTAAAAAAATTCCACTTCTTTAGGTTCTGCATAGTAGTATCAGAAGAGCGGTCGATACCGAAGATTTGGGCTGACTTTTCCAACCAAAACATAGATATTAACAGTGTCTTACATTACGCAGTAATTCAAGATCCTCTACAACGATTTGTTGGGAAATACATTGACTATTGCCTACGGTAAGTTGTATTAGGGTAGGAGGTGGACCTGGCTTTCGGGTTGGGCTCAAAAGTTGGTTTGGCCCGGTCCGAAAGGCAGGTCTAGTAGGAGTAATCTATATGGTTGAACTAAAAGTAGCGGGGCAGTTTTATTTGAAAAGTAAATTCGAAATGTCCCATTACTTTTGGTTCAACTCAATATATAACATTAGTCTTAAATCTTACTGTAATTTTAGTTCCCAAGCTTTCCAAAACTCAACCCACTGCCTCTCTTGTCATCACAACATAACCTGCTTCCTGGGTAATCTACACTCTCATCTACTACAACATAAAAACAGCTCATTAGCATACGAGTTCTCACCACAATCTTGGTATTGCGACTTCAATCGTCATTTACAAAACTTCAAAATTGTAAAATACGAGGAGTTTCATAAGGACTTGCCTAATGTGTTTATGCAAATTAAAGAATTTGGTAGTAAGAATGGAGTGACACAAGATGACATAGACAATGTTCATGTTGACTTTGAAAAGGAGGTCTGGAAGGAGGATAAGGTTGCTGACAATTTGAAAGAATTTTTTGTAAGGAAGATTAAAAGCAACAAAAAGTTGCTGGAGTTGTTCTTGAAAGTGTATCATATCGATTATATTAGCTTTGGGTTTGGGTTGGAATGAAAACTACACGTCTTGATCTCATGTATATTTATATAGCGTAATATAATGTAAAATAAACTTTGAATTTAACTTGAAAATTACGTTTTTTTTACCCTACCCTACCCTACCCTACCTTACCCTACCCTACCCTACCCTACCCTACCCTACCCTACCCTACCCTACCCTACCCTACCCTACCCTACCCCTACCCTACCCTACCCTACCCTACCCTACCCTACCCTACCCTACCCTACCCTACCCTACCCTACCCTACCCTACTCTAACCTACCCTACCCTACCTTACCCCACCCTATCTTGCCCTACTCTGTAATACTTTACCCTATCCTGCCTAGACCCAACTATATTGTGCTTTATGTAGCTTTAATTTATGCTCTTCTTCTCTACTCTACCCTGCTTTGCTCTACTTTAGCCTTGCTTTTCATGTTATACCTTACTTTGTCCTTCTTACCTAGCGATAAACTTAATATCCTAGGTTTGCCTTATTGTTTACTAGTCTTAACATAGCTGTATATGTTGCTCTACCCTATCTTCTACTCTTACATCGTCGTAGCTTACCTTACTATACTGTTCTACACTTACCGCCTTCTTACCTTACACTACTCTAACATATAGTATTTCTTCCTACCCTACTACTTAATAAACGTAACTGATGCATAAGATAACATTTATTTGTCATTATTATTACTCTCATACTGAGGTGAGTTCTCCTCAGTGGACGATCCTTCCTCTCCCTTGTACAACTTGCTCAAGTACAATCCAATATAGACCAATGGAAAGGCAAATACGATGACATGAAGTAGGGACACCCACCAGGCATTCAGTGGGTCCACGGTGTTCACACAAACTTCGGTTCGCAGATTATCGACCAGTTGCCGAAGGTCGCCACAGTTCAGAATCTTCTGATCAATACCTCTCTTCAGTGATCGCAACAGTTGATTGATCATGACGTTGCGGTCTTTGTTGAAGAGCTCGAGCTGCCTGTTGATTACCTTCTTGATATTTGATGGCTTCGTCACTATCGTAAACCTATTTAGCTCTTTGTCGGTTGGCAACAACTTCTTGATCTGATTCATGTTCTCAATCACTTGCTCTACTCCTTTTATCGCTTTTTCAATTTCTGGAGAGTCTGCAAACAGCTGAAAAAAAGGTTACTAGTTAGTATAATATTAAAGAGACGTAGCTCAATATTTTTTACACAACTTACAAAGAAATTACCCAATCTGCCACACTCAGAATCAGCTCTAAATTTTAATATAAATTTTTTGTACCACAAATAGTATCTATAAAATATTTTAGCTCACCCTTTTAAGTTTTAAATTTGAATTATTTTGGTTTCCCGCCAAATTGGCAACTTTGGCATTGTGTTTCAAGCACTTTTTTCGATGTTTCAGACAAGCTACGCTTACAAATTTAAAAATATAGGTTCATTTAAAGGTTTTCTACTAGTATATCGAAGAAAAATGCTTAAAAGTCAAAAAATGGTAAAGTTATATGCTTGAAACACAATGCCAATTTGGCGGGAAATTCAAAACGTAATCTTTTGATCTCGATTTTCTCGAGATTTCCTGGAAAGCGCGATTTATTATGTAAAGGTAAGAGTAGCGATAAAAATATGAATAGAAGTAGAGTTAAAGTAAGGTAGAGGTAGAAGAGGAGGAGATGGTTAAGATAGAGGTAAGAGTAGATTTTTCAAAAAGTTCAACATAACCCATTGCTAACTTTCAAAGAAGCATTTTTTTAGTCCACTGGTCCTATACCGATTGATTAAATTTTTTGTCTTTAACCCCCCCCTCAAAATAAAATGACCCTACCAGCCACTCAACTAAATCCGCTCCATCAGCCATTGAGCTAAAACCAATCCTTGCCCCTCCCACCCCCGCTTCTCCTCAGCCATTAAACTAACGCCCCTCCCATGCATGCCACTGAGCTAAAACTGCCCCGCCAGCCGTTCAGCTAAAGCCATACAAGCCAAAACAAAAACCAAGTCACCTGCCAATCCGTGTAATCCTGCGTATCAAAATCACCACCCGCATTGATCTGATCTCTCATTTTCTCGATTTCTTTTCGATACAAACCCGTGACACTTCCAATGTTATACTCATTCAACTGCTTCGTATATCTGTCTTGGGCACGTTTACTATTGGCATTCAGAGTTTCGTTGATCTGCAGCTTTTCGACCAGTCCGAACACATTCACCACGCTCTTTTCCCTCCGGCAGTCTTTTAGAAACTTGGTGATTGGAGTCTCTGATAGCAGCTCCGTTATCTTGTAGGTCTTGTTGTTGAAGGCTACCGTATCTGGGAGTTGCTTTAAGAGAAGATTGTCAAAGAACTGTATGATATCCGGATGTTCCAATGGCTTTTGCAATGGTTCACAAAGTAATGTGCCTGTGCCTCCAATTAGTAAAAGAAAGGCTGCCAAGATGGCAATCAATGGTAGATACGATGCGATTAGGAAGGTTCCACTAAAATTGAAAAATATTAAAAATTTTGTAAAATACTGTACCTTACCCTACCCTACCCTGCCCTACCCTGCCCTACCCTACCCCCCCCTCCAACCCTACTCTACCCTACCATACTCTACACTACCTTACCCGATTCGACCATACCCTACTTTACTCTACCCTACCTCACCCTCATATGTCAAAAGTTAACCTAAGTTACCCATCATATCCTGCTCTAACCTGACAAAACACTACTTCACCAATCTCTACCTTACCTTTCGTTCTCTTACCTTACCTTACTTTTACACTACTCTACGCTGCTTTGTTCTACCCTACGCTGCCCTACACTGCCTCAGGTTATCCTACCCTGGCCTACACTACCTGAAATTATCCTACCCCGTCCTACACAATATTCGCCTCCCATGCCTTACTCTATTGTACTCTAACCTGCCCTTTCTTACTGTACCCACCCTTTCTTTACTAAAAATAATAGTAAAAAGCTCACGTATTCAACAGATTACAACGTGAAATGCCCGTGGAAAAGACAATATTCAAGACGACTGCAATTGCAGCAATCGCTAAGCCAATGATCAGAGCTATTGCAACCGTGAGGCCAATGTAATATCTAAACATACAAAGTCATCAATATCGAATAAAAATGTTAATTAAAGTAAAGAAAATAAATATAAGGTCGTTCACTTAATTCTGCGCCCCACAACGCCAGAAATTTGTTTAAAAAGAGGCGCAGAATTAAGTGAATAACCTAATAGTAGGATACGGTAGGAGCGTGTACAACAAAGTGCAGTAGGGTCAAATTAGGATTACGTACGGCAAAGTAAGGTAAGGGTAGCGGTAAAAATGAGAGTAAGAGTAATGGTAAGAGTAAGTTCAGTGGTAGCGATAAGGGTAGGAGTATGGGTAAAAGTCAGGGTAAGGCTAATTATAAAGTTGTAGGTAGAGATAACAGTAGAAGCACAACACTTACGGAATTTTAAGATTTTTTTCCCCGATGGCCGCTTTAGCTTGATTTACCATATCCACACCTTGGTCGCTGTACTTCTGCTTACAAAAATTGTCGACTGGTCTCATGCCATTTGAGACCTTGGCTTCAAGCTTGTTCAGAACTTCTAAAATTTGAATGTAAATTACTCTACCCCCGCTGTACCCCCCCCTGTGACCTATTCCACTTTACTCTAACTTACCCTTACCTATTCCATTCTAACTTAATTCCCCCTATTTTACCCTACCAACCTGGACTAAACCCTGACCTATTACAGTTTACCTTGTCTTAACTTGCTCGATTCTGAATTACCCCGCCCTACCTTACTGTACCCCAACCTTTTATAAAACACTGTACCCTAGCCTGCCCTGCTTTACACTTTTCTTCCCCAATCAACTCTACCTTACCCTATCATAGCCTTTAACACCCTGTTCTGAAGTATCCTACTTTGCTTGATCTACCTTCTCGAGAAATATACTTTTCCATTTTACCCTACAGTCCCCTACCAAAAATCGTCCTTACCAATCAGTTTAACTCTAACATTCTTTGTTATTTTGGCTTCGATTGCATCAAACTTGAGTTTGACTTCGTTCTCCACGTTCAAGTACTTCAGTTTTTTGCCATATTCAAAACTTTGCTCTAGTTGTTTGAGCCGGTTCTAAAACGTTTTTCACATTATTTTCTTCATCTTCATCGTTGGGCGGGGGTATCTTTAGTCCAAGAATGTGGAAGTCTCATTGAAGAAAATTTAAAACTTTTTTCAAAATCTAAGACAAGTTTCAACGAAAAAAATACAAGAGAGGGGTAAGTTTAGTAGGGCGGGGGAGGAATAATTTGGCAAAGTTGATAGGAGGGGACGCTTTTTGTAATATGGTGCAGTATTTGCACGAGAGGAAAGAGGGAGGAGGTAATTTTTTGTAAAAAACGGGGGGGGGAGGGGTGATTTAGGAAAGTGAAGAAGGGGGAGAGAGTGGAAACGATAAATATAAAAATTTTAAAAAAGTAGTAGAACATTACAAAAAATAAATATAAACTTATAGTTTGAATTGGTGAAACGATCGATTTAGCCTCAGGATGGGTGTTGATAATGTTAAGCAGGTCGTTGATACATTCCACATTTGTTCCGTTTATAAGAGTAACAACTATAGCAACATGTTTTAGTCAAAGATGTTTGAGTTTAATAAAGTAGGAGTAACAGTAAGAGTAGGAGTAAGGGTAAGGGTAGGAGTAAGAGTAAGGTAGAGTGAGGTAAGGTAGTATAGGATGGGGTAGAGTAGGTTAGAGTAAGATAGGGTAAGGTACGGTAGGGTAAAATAAAGTAGGATAAAGGGTAGGGTAGGGGTCAGTGTAAATAGAAAAACTTACTTTTAGCAGTTTTGTCATTGAAGTCCTTCAAGTTATGGGAGAGGTACTTCCTGACACTTTTGGGTAGATTTGAAATCCTTTTCAATGCTTTGTCCATTCCCCATTTTTTAATCATATTCACAGCGTTTTGTGATTCCTCTGATAAGCCCTGAGAATTTACAAAAAATTTTTAAAAAACCCTACTCCGACATGCCTTGCCCTTACCTCCATAACTTACTATTCTACCCAATCCTAAGTTTCACCCATCCTTAGCCTTTAATCCCACCGTACCCTAACCTACCCTCTTTATCTTAATCTAATTCTACCGTAATCCTATCCTACTTCCTCCTACTCTACCCTACCCTACTGTAACCCCACCCTTACCTGACAATTCTTATCAGCCAAGTCTTCGATCTGTTTGATGTAGTCGATAGCCGTTTTGGATGAATCGATCAGTTTGGTCGATGTGACCGCTGCTGCATACAATGAAAAAGCGCCAAATAACATGGTAATCGCAATCAAGGCCAATATTACTCCATTTAATATCATTCGGCATGGCTTTGAGCCTTTTATTGAGACACAACAACATATACATGTAGATACGATGAAGCCAATGTATAAAATAAGTGTTACTGCGACGATTGCTATACTTGCTCTTAACAATGGATAGAGGTAGGTCTTCCACTGAAATTATGAGCTTTTAGTTTTGAAATTTCAAATTTTGGCTGAAAATTTTAAAAAATAAGGTTTTGCACAGTGCAAAATTTCAAATAAATTATTTTTTCAAGAATTTAAAAATTAACAAAAATTTCAAATTTCAAAACCAAAACCTACAGTAGCAACATTCTTAAAATCTTCGCTCAGCTCCTTGATATTATCATCGGTCAGTGGTGTAGCCACCTTGTTAACAATACCTCCTCCATATGAACCTAGCCCATGCAAAAGCCTTTGACCATCATCATTAGCATGTACAACATTACTGACAATCAGGAATACGAAAACAACACCACACTTCATCTTTAACAGTAATTAAAATGAATTTCGGCCGAATATTCAAATGTGAGTCAATGGTTTTGATTTATATTGAGTCAGATGGATTTTGTTGTAGAAGGACTGCCTAATTACAAAAAAAATTGCTGGAAGATAACTCACCAATCTTCACATGATATCATGGTGTCAGGTTTGACATTTTGGTATCAGCTTTGACATCAGCACATCAGTTTTGACATCAGCACATTAGCTTTGACCTTAGCACATCAGCATTGGCATCAGCAAATCAGCATTAACATCAGCACATCAACTTTGACCTCACCACATCAGTAGTTTGCCAAATTTTGCCAAAACAACGGCAAATTTGACGTAGTTATAGCCTTTCTCTCACTTTCAAGCCTTTCGTCAACGATTCATGCGGCAAATCGACGGAAAAAGAGAAAAATCGACCGGTAAAATGAGTGCAAATTCAAACCATGTCTTTATAATGAACCTAAAAGTAAAAAAGTAAAAGATCAAAACAAAAACTAAAAGATAAAAAGAGTTATCAACAGTAATAACATCAGTTTTTGACGAAATTCTGGCCGACCACTCAATGAACTTCGAAGTATGGTCAATTGAAGGCCTAAATAAGGTAAAAGCAACAAAAATGTAGTAAAGTATAAACAGAGAAGCCTGAACATAACTTTAGATCTTCAATAAACTTCAAATTTAAAAAAAACATTATAAAAATATTCGAAATTCGACCGAAAAAAATGAAGAGAAAAACTTGAAGCAAACTTAGAATAATGAGCTAGGCTGTACGTTGATCTAGACACGAGGAACGAACCGGGTCTGAAAATTGGGGGATCTTCGTTTTGCTCACAAGGGAAGTGCACTTAAGTGTCTCACCTCATTCCGGAGATATGAATCGAGACTAGGCTCATTTGAAAGCCTATTTGAATACGAATTCAACAAAAAAAATTTAGCTGCCGAATAAGCCCCTGAGGCAAGTTATGACGGTTTAAAAATTTGCAGTGCTTTCCTTGGTTTGAGATTGAAAACGATTGGGAGCGAGAAAGAAAACAAGGAGAACCGATGATTCGGTGGTTAGGTGTTGGGTTTAGGGGTGAAAGGATAAGGGTTCAATCCCCGCCAACTCGTTTTGCTTTAACAGCTTCCAAAAAAAATTTTTTTTGTTTTTTATACTGTACAACAGTCAACAGACTAGTTTTAATCATTTGAATACAAAAATTAAGCAGCTTGACAAATTATTAAACTTTAAAATTTTTTGTGCTCTGGAAAAAAGTTGAGCACCTTATCACCTGGAATAACGAAACCAACAGCAAAAGTAACTTTATTTTCCCTGCCTTCAGAAAATTTAACAGCTTCGGCGTCGTTGTAAGACAGCTGATAAAGATTGTCAGGCTCAGGGCCGGCCCGACCCTATCCGAATTTTTACGTGCAAAACGGGCCAAGCTTTCCGGACCTTGATTTTTAGATCCGGCCCGGCCTAAATTTGGGTCAATGCCCTGCAAGGTAAATAAGGTCGAAGTAGAGGTAAGAGTAGGGTAACATGGAGGTTAAATAAAACAAAAATTAAAATTATTATTTATTTAAAAATTAAATTTTAGAAAACCTAACAAACTTCAAAATTGTTTGAAACACGTAAAAAATTGGATTCTTGAGATCAACATAAAAGCAAATTTTACATTAAACATTTGATATGTATGACACACGTTTCCATGGGGAATGAATGATAAGACACAATGACAAGATACAAAATTAATTAGTTAGTTTACTAGAGCTGGACTAGCTACTTTTTTAGCTCAAGACAAAGAGAATAAACGGTAAAGAGAAGAGGGGGGGTGGGGGTAGTGATAAAGGTAGGAGTAGGTGTATGGTTGAAAACTCTGCACCGTGCAGAAATTTCAAAAATTTTTAAAAACAAAAAATCAACAAATAGAGAAGATTAGGTAACAATATCTATTGACTACGACTTAAAAATACTCGTATTTTAGGAATGTTCGGATTTGGATTGCACGTTGGAGTCGATGTGAATTGGAATAGGCAGGTGGCGTTCCTGGCGCAGCGTGATCTCGTGTGGATCGGGCCAGAACTGGGTTTGGACTATTGTTATGACAAACCTGAAAAACAGTAATATTGTAAAGAAAGTTCTTGCTATTTTATGTTTTGTAAACAAAGTTCTTGCCATTTTTCCTATTGTAAAGGAAGTTCTTGCCATTTTATGTTTTGTAAAGAAAGTTATTGCCATTTTGTGTTTTGTAAACAAAGTCCTTTCCATTTTTAAGCTTTACAACCCTTCCCAATCCCTTACCGCGGTAACACAGCCACAATAACAGTCAGTAGAACAATCGACCAAAACTGGAATTGAGCTAACATTGTCCATGCCACTAATAGAGGCGGGTCTTTGGTGTTCAGCGACGAATTCACAAAGTAGGTATAGACGACAAAGAAGCTGAAATGCACGCCAATAAACATCAATTGCACTATAAGTAATGGGAAGGTCCATCTTCGTATTAATATGGCCAAGTGAACACTATTAACCAGGAACATTGATGTAGAGAGGACAAAGGAGAACTGCCAATAGCGAATGTCCGATGACAGGACGCACTGAAAATGACATTTATATATGAAATAATGTATAAAAATGTATAAATTAACAGATGCAGAACTGTAATATTCATTTTTAAACTGAAAAACTTAGAAAAAGCAGGATTTAAGCCTAAAATAAGTCGACCAACATTTAAATTTTTAAACCTAAAATTTCGCGCCAAACATTTTTTTCTTGGCATAATGTTTCAAGTGTAAAACAGGCAAATATCTATCATAATTTTTATCCTGTAATCAAACTAAAGCACAACAATCATAATTTAAGGTCAAAGTCAACATAAACCTTAGATCAATTTTCAAATTTAAAATTCCGCGCCAAAAAAAATTTTCTTGGCATAACGTTTCAAATGTAAAAACAGGTTTAGAATTATCATAAAGTTTTGTGAAAAATAAAATTTTCGCATAAAAAGCATTATTTAGGCCTAAAAAAAGCGAAAAATTACACTCAAAAATTCAAATTAAAACCTTCGCGTCAAAAAGTTTTTTCTTGAAAAAACGTTAGAACTATAATACCACGTGAATGAAACTATACTACCATACGAAACACACCAAAAAAGGTATGAAGAACAAGACGGCCGACTGATATATAGCATCCAACATGCTTAGCCCAAAGTTTCTGTACGTGCACAAGGTCGCTTCTCGGCCAGTTTCGTACAATTTCGGGTATTTTAGTAGGACTTCTTTCGATAAATCCTGGTCGAAAATGCTGTAGACTATGGGTTGGACACTGAAATCAGGTATATTTTATAGTAAGGCAGAAAAAAAAGTAATAGGAGGTGGATAAACCACTTTTCAAGTTTTTTACATAAAGAAAGTTCTTGCCATTTTACGTTTTGTAAAGAAAGTTCTTGCCATTTTTCGTTTTGTAAAAAAAGTTTTTGCCATTTTATGCTTTGTAAAGAAAGTTTTTGCCATTATACGTTTTTTAAAGAAAGTTCTTGCCATTTCATGTTCTGTAAAGAAAGTTCTTGCCAATGTTTGCTTTGTAAAGAAAGTTCTTTCCATTGTGTTTTGTTTCCGTACCCACACCTCTATTACTACCCCTAACTCCTGCCCTTGTCCCTACCCATACCTACCCCTAACTCCTACGCCTACCCTTGTCCCTACCCATACCTCTACCCCCCCCCCTATACTCCTGCCCTACTCTACCCATACCTTTACCCTTACTACTAACTTTACCTTTACTGCAACAAGCTATATATACTTACATCTGACCCACAGCATCCGTACCCCTACCTCTATTCGTACCATAAAGTACTATCTCTACTCGTACCGTTAGTACTACCAACCCAAAGCCAGACGGCCACTTTTGGTCTAAGAGCGGAAACTGAAAATTTTTTTCCAGAAATCCACAGGGGGGACCACGTTCTACTTTTTCCAAAAAAATTTTTTCTGCGGGGAGTACCCCCCCCCCTCGAGCCCAGCTTTAGGACCCTACCCCTCCAAAAAATGGACCCTACCCACCCAAAAACCCCTTAACCCACCCATCCTTACCTTGTGAACAATATGGGATAAAGCATTGAATAAATCGGGTCAATGAAGAAGCCGGAGCTGAATCCCATGAAGATTTGTCCCCAGAAGATGACAAACACAAAAACCGCATTTTTCTCCAAAAAGTACATGATGGCATTGGCCAGGCGATAGTAGTTCCAATGGCCATGTACCAGGAGTAGCTTTTTCAAGAACCGAAACTTCGAAATTGCGAAATCCGACGCCATCACAGCCTGTAGCCCTTCGTGACCGGAGATTCCGATTCCAACGTCGGCTCCTAGAATCATTGGCACATCGTTGGCCCCATCCCCAATGGCCAAAGTCTTGCCTTTGAGGCGGGTTTTTACTGCGTTTACTACGTCCGCCTTCTCCGCCGGTGTCATACGGTAACATACGATGGCTTCGCATCTGAAAATGAAATGAATTTGTGAAATTTTAAAAATTTTTTAAAACCGCAAGAACTTTGTTTCCAGGGAGAAAGTAGACTTAAAATAAGCTTGGTCATCAATTTTAGGCTAGCCTGGCATAATAAATGACAAAACAATTCAAAATTTCAATTTTTTCAAAAACCGCAAGAACTTTGTTTCCAGGCAAAAATCGACTTAAAATGCGCTTAGTCATCAATTTTAGGTAGGTATGAGATAGAAAATAACAAAAAAACCAAAATTTCAAAAAATTTTCAAAACCGCAAGAACTTTGTTTCCAGGCAAAACTCGACTTACAATGCACTTAGTCATCAATTTTAAGCTGGAATAGCATAATAAATGACAAAACAATTCAAAACTTCAAATTTTTTTAAAACCGCAAGAACTTTCTTTCCAGTCGAAAAATCGACCAAAAACAGCATTTCATTCATTTTACTTGCCATAATCAACGAAAAATTACCTTTCAATGACCCTAAAGGCATCATCGTTCCCTTCCTTGATCAACCTCACGACTTCGCTCGAAAAGACGGCGTTGATTCGCTTTTCCTCATCGAAATCAACCAGGTCCTTCAACTCTCTAAACACTATGATTTTGCACTTTTTGTTGAATAAGTGGCAGCTCTTGGCTATGTTAACAGCCGTTTCGCACTTGTCACCAGTCAATACCCATATCTGAATCCCAGCGTGCCTTAGTGCTGAGATTGTGTCTGTCACACCGTTCTGTAGCCGGTCTTCAATAGCCGTTACGCCGAGAAGGTGAAGGCCTACTTCAAGTTGGGCTGAGGATTCTGAAAGCAAGGCTTCAGATTCATCGTCGTCGATGGATTCTACAAATTCTCGTGTGGCTAGCCAGTCTTCAAACTCTTCTTCATCCAACTCTTTCATTGCCATTACCAACGTTCTCAGCCCAAATCGACCGTATTCTTCCAGAATCCGCCTTGTTTCATCGACCAAACTTCGGAATTCCTCGGATTCATCGTCGGCTAGCTTCGGAAAAACTTGTTCGTCTGCGCCTTTGGTCAGTAGGAGTAGTTTACCGTCGTATCGTACCACGATGGACATTCTTTTTCGATTTGAGTCGAAATTCAGAATCTTGATGACCTTGACCTCGACTTCTGATTGTGTGTATTCATTGGCGTCGTTGGTGGTTGGGATGGCTAGCCGAATGTCCGTCGCGCTTCTACTGACCAGGGTGAAGCCGTAGGCGTCGGCTGCTTTGACTAACGCCAATTCGTCTGGGCTTTCCGCATCGTAGTTTCGTTCATCTGATTTTTGGGTTAAGCGACGGAGAATCGTCTCTCTTTTTGTAAAAATTCTGAAATATTTTTACAAATTCGAAAAATTTAAATTTCAAAAATTTTAAATTTCAAAAATTTTCAAAATTTTAAATTTTTTAAAAATTTTCAAAAATTACATTGAAAAATTTTTTTTTCAAATTTTAGTACAAAGACAAGTAAGGTAAAGCTAAAACTTGACTTACTTCGACAGAGATGTTAAGCTCCCAAATCTCTTCAGCAAATCGGTTGGACTGAAAGCAAATTGTCGTAGAATTAGATTGTTTATTTGTGGAATGATCTCTCTGAAATTTAGCACAATATTATACTAATATAAAGTAAGGTGAGCCTCAAATAAAGATATAGTTACCTCAAATAAAGATATAGTTAAAGTTAGATCAAAAGCTAAAGTAAGAGCAAAAGTAGAGGCTAGAGGTAAGCAAGAGTAAGGCCAGATTAGGACAATAGTACAGCTTGATTAAAGCTACAGAATAAGACCAGTGTAGAGCTATGGTGGTCAAAAGTCAAAGCTGAAGCAAAGGCTTACGTAGAGGTACAATAAGGCTAGTGCATATAAACTTAATTAACAAGGAAAGTACCCTACCAGCCTCGCTCAGAATCAGCTCAAAATTTTTGTATGAATTCCTTGTACCACCAATAGTACCCATAAAAAATTTTAGCTCGCGCTTTTAAGTTTTAAATTTAACTTATTTGGGTTTCCCGCCAATTTGGCAAATTTGGCATTGTATTTCAAGCACTTCTTTCGGCTTTCCAGCCAAGCTACGCTTACAAATTTAAAAATATAGGTTCATTTAAAGGTATTCTACTAGTATATCAAATTAAAAGACAAAAAATGACAAAGTTACAAGCTTGAAACACAATGCCAAGTTGGCGGGAAATTCAAAATGCCATTTTTTGGTCTCGATTTTCTCGAGATTGGCTGGAAAGCGCGATTTAGTATTTTGCTGACGGTGTTATATTTATATGATCTTTCAATATAAACAGTGTAAAACCAATCAGGTCGGGTACTTTCCTTGTGAGATAGAATAGCAAAACCAAAGCAACTTACGCAGTCGGAGTCAGTCCAGCTGGAATTGTCTCAATTGGAACATAGAAAGCGCTGTTTCCGACGTTATAAATATTATTCTCAAAGTATCCCAACTCCACGTCATCCAATTGTTGTCTTCTTCTTACCATCACCGTATTACATACGGCCATGTTCATCATCATGTAAAACTTGTCATCCTTCTCGAGTGATGTGTGTAGATCACGTTTCAAAGCTGGTGAAATTTCAATCTTTTCGTCTTCCACCAATGAGAACGTTCTGGTACGGCGGCGAGCGTTCTCAGCTTCGTGAATCTCACCGTCTATCGTGCAGCTTCTGAAAATTTCAAAATTTTGAAAAAAATTGAAATTTTAAGTTTAGTAAAGAAAGTTCTTGCCATTTTGTGTTTTGTAAAGAAAGTTCTTGCCATTTTAAGGCATGTAAAGAAAATTCTTGCTATTTTGTTTTGTAAAGAAAGTTCTTGCCATTTAAAGTTTTGGAAAGAAAGTTCTTGCCATTTTACGTTTTGTAAAGAAAGTTCTTGCCATTTTATCGTTTGTAAACAAAGTCTTTGCTATTTTTTGTTTTGTAAAGAAAGTTCTTGTCATTTTGTGCCTTGTAAAGAAAGTTCTTGCAATTTTAAGCTTTGTAAAGAAAGTCCTCGCCTTTCAACCCCTTCTTACTTAAAAACCATTTTATTTTCGGTCAAGGTGCCAGTTTTGTCCGACAATATATATTTGACTTGACCCAGCTCCTCGGGTATGTTCAACGATCGACACAGTAACTTTTTGTCTCTTTCCTCGTCATACATGTCCAAGTCTTGTGTCATCAGGTAGTTCTGGCCGAGTTTTATGATTTCAATTGATATGTACAGAGATAAGGGGATTAGGGTCTGGAAATGGCTTTGTTTAGTATATTGAAGTAGGTAAACTATTATACGTTGACAAGTAGGTAAAATACGATGAAAGGAGTTAAAAACATATATTATATCGTCCAAATTACATTTTTAAGCTTAGTTTTAGCTGAAAACAAAATTTTGCAAATGCGGCAAGATGCCACAAAAATTATTGGAAATATGAACAAAATATCACAAAAAAATTTTCAGTCCGTACTTGATCCAAATATAAGTTGAAAACGCATATTTAATATCTATTTGACTCACTAAAGCTAATTTTTAACTTTCAACGAAATGTCAAAAAAAATATTGAAAATTTGGACGAAGTGTCACAAATTATTGGAATTTCTAAAATGTCTTAAAACCTTTAAAAACGCTTTTCTGAACACTAGATAGCACTGTAATAGTTAAAACTAACCGTAGTTCAAAAATTTAACAAAATGTCACAAAAAAAGATTGGAAATTTGGACGAAATGTCACAAAAATTATTGATTTTTTTTCATTTTTACTACTTTTCATCTTAAATACACACCGATATTACGTATTTTACAAAAAAATACCATTGTCATCGTTCTCTCTCATATTTCCCTATTAGAATTTACTAATAACATACCTGATAAACCAGTATATTAGCAGCCATATTGATCAACCCGTCATTGATGGCCGAGTCGGTGAAAAGCACCACGAATGGAATGTTTTTGTCATGAGCATCAACGGAAATCAACCAGAAAATGGAGCATATTCCACACCCGACAACCATGATGATTAATAATATGACACAGAAGAGGATAAAGTAGTTTGTCATCTGTTCGATGGAGCTTCGTTTATAGCGAACTGGCCCATTGGACAACATTAACTTGGTCTCACAGCCTGAAAGTGACAAAATATATTGATGTGTTTTAATTTTTCAGTGTCTACACAACTCATTTTATCCGTTTTCAACTACAAGTTATTAAAAATGTCATATAAACCATGTTTATCGACATAAAAATGACCATATTACATATTAACCAGAGCTGAATTAATTTTTTCGACAACACTCCAAATTCACTCAAATTTTAAATTCAACGTAACTATACAATCAAAATTCAGAATGCAAAACTTTAGCACCAATCTTGCACTTTTAAAATTTGAATTTTGATTTTCGCGCCAAAAATTAAAAATTAATTTTATCGGTTTCTAATGGCCGAAATCATTTCAAATTTAGTTTATAGCCTTCTCAAACCAGGAATTTCAAATGTGTCTAATTTTTAGTTCACAATTTGCACTTTTTAAAATTTGAATTTTGATTTTTCCCGCCAAAAAGTAAAATTCAATTTTTTCAATTTTTAAAGTGCCAAATTGGCTAAAAATTGATCTATAGGTTGTTAGTATTATATAGAATCAAAATATAAAACGATATTAATCCCCTACCCTTCCCCCCCTCCCCTCCAAAAAAAACAAAAAACTCTCCCACTTAAAAAGTGGTTTTTGAATTTCGCGCCAAAAGTTTTTTAAAACACTCCTTACTTACCAGTATAAATGACAATGCCCTCAGCAAAACTGGTGTTCTTCAGCTGACATCCCCTTAAAACCACATTTTCCTTTGTTATCTTCTCATTCTCTCCATTGCCATAATCAATCCTCCCATTGATATGATTCATCCTGTTATCAGGTGGATTCACCGTGATCTGCAGATAAACATCAGATGGATCGAACGAATCCATAAGACATAGGTTCTTGAACTTTTGTGGCACAACCTTCTGTTTCAAATTGTTTTCGCCGTCCAGGTTCGAAGTTTCCACGAAAGCGCAGCCTTGTGGATCGGCCGATCGGATTAAAACAATATCAGCTGGTATGGTTTCATCGCTGGAGATGTGAACATAGTCTCCTACTATCACCAGCTCCCATAAGGTTCGACGGAATCGTTTTTTCACGCTAAAACAAGCGAATATTCAGATTAAAACTGGTTAAAACCGATTTTCTTCGCAAAAATTTACTCAAAAACAATATTTTTCAACATTTTCTAACAAAAAACCCGAAAAATTGACAAAACCAATCTAAACATCTCAAAATTAAACTCTCACTTGTCCCAAACATGAACTGTATTATGATTCAACCGTTTATCAGCTCGTTTCCTCCTCCAATCTTCCAAAAAGTCCTTTATGGCCGTCATGGATAAGACCGCACAAACAGGTATCATGCCGAGGTACTTGCTGAAAGCCTGTAGTTGTGGCACCCAGTTCATAGCTAAAACATATCAGTTTAGTTGATCAGACAGTCCTCTACATAATAATATGAAATTTGAACATATTTGATCAAGTTTCAGCTTTCTGCGAAGAATATTATGTTACCCATATCAATTTTTTTCGATTTTTTAGCTATTGACCTGAATTTTTTCACTATAACTTTTTTGTAAATGTCCAGATATATCTAAATTAACACGTCATAAGTAGAATAAACATTTCTCTACAAAATAATACCAAATTTAACTAACTTTGACCAAACTACAACTTTCTACGACTAAAGTTATCTTATCCGTACCAATTTTACCATTTATATAGGTATAGCCCCAAACTTTTGCTCATAACTTTTGCCTAACTCAACAAATCCAAACCAAATCTCCGCAAAAGATAGTAAAAACCTTACACATAATGATAATAAAGTAGATATTGGCCCATCGATGGAACTGTTCCCACAAATTCTTGGGCAAGAATGTTAACCATGTGTATTTGGAGGTCCGGATCTTATTGTCGGCATATCTTTTGAAATTATTTAAATGATATCGTGGTATATGTGGAGTTAGCCAATTTGGTTCGATTATTCGGTCACTAAAATATTTTTTTAAATAAATAACGGAATGCCAAGAAAATAGTTTTCGTGGTGGGACCCAAATGAGAATAAAATGTAATAGTTTTATTGATTAGAAATGGCACTTAATAACAAAAAATAATAAAAACTTTCACAGAGGTATACGACGTATTTTACTTATAATTTGTAAAAAAATTAAAATTTTAAATATATTTTGTGTCCCACCACGAAAACGTGAATTTGCAATAAATAACTTGCAAATGAGTTTAAATTGCTAGAACCCTTGTCCAAAACACTAAATAGCTTACTTTACAACACGAAAAACCAATCCCCGTATTTTACACTACCATCTACCCCTACAGTAACTACAGTAAGACTTACGGTCGACTTTTCACCCGTCCCTTCCAGAAGCCTTTCGAAGCCACCAAATTTGTCAGATCCAGTGCCCGTTCGTATATTGGTGCATTTGGAGGTATCCATTGTGAAGAATTGCGTCGATGCACCGGCGGGCCTTTGGTTACCGTAATCCCATGATGTTTATCTGAAGTTGTGGACGTTGAGCTAGTCACCGTGTCCTCGGGTTTCGGCGTGACGCCGTTCATTTAATGTTGAAAAAACAGCCGTTTTTGGCTTTTTGTATGGTTCTTGGAGCAGCTGAAAATACAGTAATTTGAGCATAAGTAGCTACAGTAAGATATAATGCATCTATACAAATGAGCAGTGTAAGTACAATAGAGGATAGTACGCGAAATATATTAAAAATGCAATATATATGCAAAAAAAGTGTTCTACCCTATCCTTTGTAATCTTACTGTAGTTCAACTATTGACATGCTGCCTTCTAGCTTACTGTAGTTAACGTAAAACATACAAAAGTCATAGTTAAGATAAGTTTATCGTAACCACGAATACAATTAGAGATATGCAGGTGTAAAACAACTTTCTTTTTTGCATTTTTGCGTTATAAAAAGGTAGTATATTGTAGTAGAACTATCATTATATACACCTACTTGTTTCACGTATTCAATATTATACGTTATCATAAGTAAAACCGTGATTTACCAAGAAGAATATGATAAAATTAAGTATCAAAATGTGTTTAAAACATAAAAAACTTTATCTCAAATTTAAAAAATGTTACCTATATTTCAAAATTTTACTTAAAAATTCAAAAAATTAAAAAAAAAGTGAAAAAAAAATGTTAAAAAATCAAAAAATTTCGAAAAATACGACCAAAAACCCCGTCAAAAAATGAAAAATCGAGAAAAATTTGTGAAAAAAGTGACAAAATCCGCAAAAACAATAATCGAATCGAGCTCTCGGTTCGATTATCCGTCACGTTTTTACAATACAAGTGACGTTCGGCTTGTAAAAAGATGAAAAAAAAATAAATCGTTTCGAAAAAAGTGCTTTCACTGAGTTTGAAAGAAGCTTAAAATGAATAGACACACCCCTAACCTAGCCCAGAGCCCTAGCCCTAGCTCAAAGTCCTTGCCCCGAGTCCTATCTCTAGCCCAGAGCTCTAGCCCAGAGCCCTGGCTCAGAACCCTATCCCCAAGCCATAGCCCAGAGCACTAACCCAAAGCCCTAGCCCGGAACCCTAGCCTAGAGTCCTAGCCCAGAGCCCTAGTTTAATCTCGTCTAGCTTTATTCCTACCTTATTTTAGAATACCTGCCCTGCCCTAGACATAATTAACAAGCCGGGCCTGAATGTTAAGCCTGGCCCAATTAAAATTTTGCTCAAGCCCGGCGCAGTCAAAATATTTTTTACGTGAAAACGAGCCAGGCCTTGATTATCAAACCCGGCCCGACCTCTTCTGTGGCACGAGTAGTTGTGCAAGTTTTTTCGACCCCCGCCCCCAGACTAAAAGTCCCCGACCGGCACTGCCGATAGCCACTATTAGCTTTGGCACAGGCTTAAAAGGAAAGTACCCAACCTGCAACTTTCATACTGGTACTACAGTAGCATTTTATGTGCAAACGTACAAAATGTACAATCACATGCATACTTCAACATACTGATATATGTCTTATGACTGACCACAAAATTAATTATAGATATACAGGTGTAAAACTGGTTTTTTTTATTTTTGTGCTACCATAAGACTGAACTACAATTATATAATTGTAAGTTACTACTTGTTTCACGTTGTAACTACATTATCATTGGCAAAACGTAAAATAATACTTAGAAAACTATAATTATATTAAATGTAAAAATAATATGCAAATTTCGAAAGAGTTTACGACAAATAGTGTTAAAGTAAAGCAAAGCAAAGTTACGATAACGTAGAATTAATAAATACATAATGTTATAATAAATAACTCGGCTAGCAAAACAGTTGGGTCGGGCCCAGTTTTTCGACCCGGTCTCTTATAAAGTTGTATTGGTCATGGCCCCTTTTGACTATCTATAAAAATTAATCAACATATAATTGGGACAACTTATGACCTTTTCAGATTAGTTTATGCTTAAGACAAGGCCGAAGGGGGGGGGGGGGGGATAAGGCAAGATCAGGCCTAGTGGCCCTCTTTCGACTCTAATGATAAGGCTATGATAAATGTAGACTAAGGCAAATGTAGGACTAAAGCTAGGTTACAATGCAACTAGGCTAGATACTAAATAAGACTAGAATAAACAGCACTAAAACAAAGCTAGACTAAAGGAAAGATAAGGTTGAAATGTAAGACTTAGAGAGGGATTTGGGTATGATTTGAGTTCAGCTAATTTAGAGTTAAAGTAAGATGAAGCTGGACCCAGGAAACATTTTATTTAATTTTGCTCCTACCCTACCCTTCCCAATCTTATTATACCTCTACTCTACCCCAAAGTAAACTATCTTTCATTTTTCAACTTCACGTCCGTTTTACCTCTCCTTCTCCTCTCCCAAAAAAATGTACCCCACCCTTTACAAAATGAAAGATTTCTCAATCAAATATTAACATAGCCATCACAAAGGCGAATCAAAATGTTTATTCCATGCCTCACATAAACATGTTTTTTGGCTTGAAATATGAATAAAACGTGGAGAAATCACAAAAACCGCTAATTTCGAAGCTTGTTTCCACTTGAAAATCGAAATAATTCCCCTTTTGCTGGACTGATAAGAGTCCAGAATAATATAAAAACTTGCTCAATGCCTCTTATTTCCGGTTTTTGGAAAAATGATTTTTCATGTTAAAAATGGCATTAATTAACATTTTTTATTTAAATTTATCAATTTTTTAATATTAAAAAGCCTTGTCGTCGTTTCCCGTGGATTTAAACAGCCAAAAACGACAAGACTTTTTTTCAAGCTTAAAAAAGATGAAAATGGCAAGAACTTTCTTTACAAAACATAAAATGGCAAGAACTTTCTTTACAAAACAAATAATGGCAAGAACTTTCTTTACAAAACATAAAATGGCAAGAACTTTCTTTACAAAACAAAAAATGACAAGGACTTTCTTTGCAAAACATAAAATGGCAATAACTTTCTTTACAAAACAAAAATTAACAAAAATTTTCTATAGAAATCAAAAATGGCAAGAACTTTCTTTACAACTAGATTTCTCAAAATTACCCCACCCCAATGAGACGGTCTTGCCACAATTAATATTTTCAAACTACGTAGGAACACGCAATAACTCAAAATGACAACAAAAAACCTTAATGTTACCTGGACGTTCGTGTCAAACCAACACATACATTACGGCTTGTGGTCGAGTGTAACACGCTACGGTAATTTTCAAAATTTGTTTAAATTTTAAAAATTTTCAAAAAATGAAATTTTTTTGAAAAATAATAAAAACTTGACACAATATAACTTGAAATGGCCATTATTTTTAAAAATGTCATAAAACTTCGGAAAGATCTGTTTGGTGACAAGTTATACGATGAAACATGTTTTCGATAAGACATGTTTCAGCGTATAACATGTCGCCATAGCTAAAAATTGAAAAATAAGCTATTAAATAAGCTTTAAAATGTTTAAAATGTATGGTCAGTCAAAAAAACTATGCAAAAAAAGATGTTGGTGATAATTTATACGATGAAACATGTTTCAGCGTATATAGTGTCGCCATAGCTAAAAATTTAAAAAAAAACTATTACATAAGGTTTTACAGGTTTAAAATGTCAGATCCGTCAGAAAACTACGTAAAAAAATATTTTGATGACAAGTTATACGACGAAACATGTTTTGATGAAACATGTTTTATCGTATAACATGTGGTCGCAATTATAAATTGGAAAAATAAACTAAAATACGCGTTTACAGGTTTAAAATGAGTATTCTGAATTTAAAAAAGCAATAAATTTTTTTGTCCCCCCCAAAAAAAATTTTGAAAAAAATTTGAAATTCAAAAAATTTTAAACTTTTCGAATGGTACATGAACTATCAAATCGCCATTTCATTACCGCGCCGTTCCTCGTCATTTCCAACGTTCCAAATTTCAAGTGCATTAAAGAACGAAAAACGAATGTTAACAGCGTTTTTACAATAACAACGTGAGTAATTGGAAGGGGAAAGGGGGATTGTAAAGTAGTAACTATTTTCAACTCTCAATTGTTTATTTTTGGCTAGCCGTTTTTTTTGGCTTTTTGTTCTCTTTTAACCGAAAAAAGGCTTCTGAATCGACGAAATCAGTTCTGAATCAGCCGTGCGCAATGACTAATTCGAGTTTAAGCTTGTTTTTGTAATGGTTTTGTCAAGTTTTTTTGAGATAATCAAGGTCTTTAGCTTAATGTAAAAGATCTTATATCTAATTTACTAAAAAATAGCCTAACTTTTAAAATATCTGGCTACAATGAGAGCAACAAAGCATGAATAATATAGGTTAACAAACACTCTCCGTCGTATAACATGTCGCCTTATAGAAAGTGCTATGAAATTCGATGAAAAAAAGCTCTCAAATATCCAAACTGTTACAACTATGCAAAAAAAATTTTACTTTTAGTTCAGGTGACATGTTATACGTCGAAACATGTTTCATCGTATAAAATGTCGGCTTTTGAAAATTGGCTTAAATAACTTATAGAACATCATATAAAAATTGGCTTAAATACCTTATAGAACATCAAAACTGTTAATAATACCAAAAAAATGTAAAAATATTAGCTCAGGTAACGTTATATATAATTGCGTGAAACATGTTTCATCGTAGTGTCGCCTTTTAAAAATAATATGAAAACTGATGTAAAACACGTTCTGAAATATCAAAAATGATAAAGTTATCAACAAAAAAGTAAAAAATATTAGTTGAGAAGACAAGTTATACGATAAAACATGCTCTCGCCTACATTACCTTACATGTTTCATCGTATAACATGTCGCCTAGTAATGATAAAACAATAAAAGCAAACAAAAGTTTGAAAATCGCCTTTAAATGTAAAAAATGTCAATAACACACCAAAGATCCTTAATATGAGGTAGTAATACCACATCAGTGACACCTTATACGATAAGAAGTGTACGCAAGTAAGAAGAAAAACCATAGAGACTAACTTCGTTATCAAACCTAATTTATAACCCGCACTTTGGCCCCCGTGTAACTCTAAAATAACTTATAGACAGGTGTTACACCTCTTTTCACATGTTCGTATTTAACTGTGAATTCGTTAATTTTACTACATATGTATTATGGAAAGACCGAGTCGAACATACTCGAATAAACGGATATAAGTGGTGTAAACATGAATCTTAGTTAACCCTCTTATGGCTTTTTTATGTCTGGCTATGAACGTGGTACGATAATTGGCTACAAGTAGGCCATTAAGCTGTTTGTACTTTACCATTTAACTTCCCAAAGCACTAGCCCAAAGTCCTAGTCCACAGCACTAGCAAATGGCCCTAGCTTACAGCCCTAGAACTAGCCTTAGCTCAAGCCATAGCCCACAGCCTTAGACCAGGGACCTAGCTTAAGCCCTAGCATAAGCCCAAGCCCTAGCCTAAGCCTAAACCCGAGCTTAATTCTAAGGCCATAGTCCAAGACTGAGGCTAAACCCCAGTCTAAGCCTAAGCCTAAGTCTAAGCCTAAGATATAATTGAAGCCAAAGCCTTAAAAAATTTCTTTTTAAACGTGTTACCCTCGCTTTACTTTACCGTCCACTACCCTATTAAAGTCTTATCTTACCCAAGCCTCTATATAT
Organism: Bursaphelenchus okinawaensis; assembly: GCA_904066225.2. NCBI lineage: Eukaryota > Metazoa > Nematoda > Chromadorea > Rhabditida > Aphelenchoididae > Bursaphelenchus > Bursaphelenchus okinawaensis. Next base: position 9,515,562 of record CAJFCW020000002.1, on the reverse strand, counting down.
AAAATATACGTATAAATAAAGTCAAGCTTTAACAACCTTATATTATCTTACTAGTACATACTACTCTAAAATATACTTGCAAGTTGCAACAATGCATAAAAATTTATAATATTATAGTACCTCAACTGTGAGCAACATACATTAGTACAAAAGACATTAATTCACAACATATTCATTAACTTGTAACCCAATATAAAACAATATAACATTTGCAAAACAAACATCGTTCATACAAGGTAATCCCTATTTCAATGTTATATTAGGAAACTAATAGCCGGTTAAGTGACATAGTATTAGGTAATAACATGGGCAAGAGCTCGAGAAATACGTAGAGTCATATGAGAAATGTAAAATAGGCAGCTAATAGCATTAAAAAGTTAAAAAGATTCGTCATTTTTTGCAAAAAATAAGTTTTGTCGTTTTTTGACATGTTTTTCATACGAAATTGACGACAAAACTTTTTTAAAGCTTTAAATGTAAGCTTAAATGTCATTTTTAATAAAGAACAGCTTTCTTATGACTAACTATAGTAAGCGCTTTACAATGACAGTAAAATAAAGTACTCCTTGTGCCATTTCAAGATGATTTAAATCCTAAAATACATTAAAAACCCTCAGTAACTCCCCACAAACACGTAAAACCAAAAAGTTTCAAAGTCAGTCCTCTCAACCCCCATTCTCCCTAAAGCATAATATACTTTCCAAGGCCAGAACACGTCAATTACCCACAAATTTTAATACTCTCGCAATTACTTGGCCATTAACAGATACTTGAAAAAAGATGGCTGTTTATTATATGTTCATAGTCGTCTTCATTAAATGGAATAAAACTTGTTTGGCTAAGAACGACGGCTAATTACATGTTATCCAGGCTGTACTTTGTTCTTATGTATGCTTTCAACCCTAATTGTAGCCTTAGTATAACAAAATAAGCCTATTTTAAGCAAATAAAACATAATCTTCACCTTAAGCCTAAACCGAAACCAAAGAGCCAGCACAAAAAAAGCCTAAGTCCAATCCAAAACCGAAAATTAAACATACGCTTATGTATAAGCCTGAGCTTGAGCCTGAGCCTGGGCCTGAGCCTGAGTCTGAGCCTAAGCCTGAGCCTGAGCCTGAGCCTGAGCCTGAGCCCTGAGCCTGAGTCTGAGCCTAATCCTGAGCCTGAGCTTGAGCCTAAGCCTAAGCCTAAGCCTAAGCCTAAGCCCAAGCCCAAGCCCAAGCCCAAGCCCAAGCCTAAGCCTAAGCCTAAGCCTAAGTCTAAGTTTAAGCCTAAGCCTGAATCTGAGCCTGAGCCCAAACCTAAGCCTGAGCCTGGGCTTGAGCCTGAGCTTGTGCTTTAGCCTGAGCTTAAGCATGAGCATTAGCATAAGCCTAAGCCTCAATCTGAATCAAAACCTATGGCAAATTCTAAGGCAAATGCTAAACCTAAGGCTAAGTCTAAACCTACATTTAGGCATTGCACTAACCCCTTGCGTAAGCTCAAAGATAAGCTTAATTTGGTCCTAGCTCTATGTTAAGAATAAATAATGTAATACCAAGCGCCGTGCCACCATAACTTCTCCAAACAAGCGAATAACAAATTCAAGCTGAAAATGTTGCTTGGAAACTGTAACATCCCTTCATTATAAGAATTCGGCAAAGCTTTTAAAACGCTGAAAGTATTCTAAAAACGTCAAATCTAGTGTGTATTCTGGTAAAACGTGATATTAAAGGCACGTTGAATCACAATTTGAAAAAAAATATAAGGCTAGGCTAAGCCTAAAGCTAAAAATTAGGACTAGCGTTCACACAATGACAAATTTTAAAAAATTAAAAAGCGATGATAACACTTGCATGAAATCGAAAGTATAAATTTCAGCATAATATGTTTGTTCAATCTATTTCGTCTTGCAATTCTGATTCATAAAAGGGGTGAGTTCACGTTCAAGGACAAAAAAGTAAACGCCAAACGATGGACATGCTTGATATTGGAATTGAGGGATAGGCTGATTAAAAAATACCGATTAATATTGATTTAAACAAAAAATGTAAAATCTGCTAAGATAATGTTTATACAAGGTTATTTTATATAATTTTGTCAAAAAAACCACTTTACACTCGGCCATATTCTTTCGTATAACTTGTCGCGCGCTGTTTCGGGCGCACTGGTTTACGTTCACAACTTGTTTTTGCTTTGAAAAGTTATTCTGTTTAGCTTTTCTCTAGGTTTATTGAAACTTTTACGGTATTGAATCGTGCTTTCCAGGAAAACACGAGAAAAGCGAGATCAAACAACTTCGTTTTAAATTTTCCGCCTAATTGGCATTGTGTTTCAAGCTTATAACTCAGCCATTTTTTGACTTTTAATTATTTTTCTTTGGTATACTAGTCGAACACCTTTAAATGACCCTCCATTTTTAAATTTGTAAGTGTAGCTTGACTGGAAAATGTGCTTGAAACACAATGCCAAATTTTCCAAGATGGCGGCAAACCCAAAATATTCAAAATTTAAAACTCAAAAGCGCGAGCTAAAAGTTCTTATGGGTGGGACAGGTGGGGGGGGTACTTTTGTTGTTAGTCAAAAATTCAAATCTTTTGAAACCTGAAAAGAAGCTGCAAGCCTCAGGCGAAGTCCGAGGCTAAAGCTTTAAAAAATTTTAATTTTACAACTTACGGATCGCCTTTTCCATTAATGAAGTCTCTCAAGTCATAGATTGTGCTGTCATTGCTCCCAAACAAATAATTCTTGTAGACCAACGAACCAAAGCCAGGACTGTCCATTTGCTAAAAACTTTTTATGAAAAAGACTAAGGTTTTAGTAACTGCTCCGGACGATGTCCTACCCCTGCTTTTACCTCTATTTTAACCCTTAACCCTCTGCTTATCTCTATCTTTACCCTATGCCTACTTCTCTTCCCACCCTTACCCCTCTGCTTACCTATACCTATTACAGATGGGTTGGGCCGTGTCTACTTTTTCAGGCCCGACCTAACCTAAATTTGAGTTAGTCCCGGTCCGTTCTTCATGTCTACTCACACTCCTACCCCTACTTCTAACCCTACCCCTACCCCCACTCCTACCTCTATTTCGACCCCTACCCCTACTTCTACCCCTACCTCTATCCCTACCCCTCTGCCTACCTTTACCCCTAAGCCTACCCCTTACCTCTACCTGTACTCCTATTTCTACCCTTACCTCTTCACCTATGCATGCAAGCTGGGGGGGGATATGTTATACGATCAAATTGTCTAAGTACTTACAAATTTACCCTTTTTTGGATCATTACCCGACGCCTTCACGAGTTTCATATATCCACCGCCAATGTTTAAGGCCGTCGGCGTCTCCTCCGAAGTCAGCGGATACCAAAACTGTTCTTTATAATGGCCTAGTGGACTATTTCGTATTTCATCTAAAAAGCCATCTGTATAAGCAACTCTCCTCATAGTAAACAAGAAATTTGGCCCCGCCAAGTCCAGTTGCAATAAAAAATCACTATATAAGGACAACACCTCTTATAGTAAACCCAAAATGTGGGTCTTTTCGGGTTGCTTACATAGAGTGTACTGTACTTCAACTAAGCCAAAAACTTACAGTGGCCATATAAGCTGAGAACCAGTTCTTTTGAGCTGAGGTTCTTGTCTGAAAATAGTTATACATGTATGTTGTGGTACTTTTCCTGTTAAATAGAAACATTGAACTGAAAGTTGGGCAGGGTGGGTTTGAGTACAACATATAAACATGGTACGACTTACTCATTCCCTGCATATAGCCAAACGTATTTCTACCCGTAACGTAAGCAATGTCCATAAAGTATTGTTCGAAGGCGTCCACGCTGATGGGCACGCACGTTTTGTCCGGATAGTCCGTCTGGCAGGCCGTGTCGGCTAGGTGGCTGGTGTTGTAGTAATCTTTATACTCCAGCTCGCTCCATTTGGGTATGTCGTATGCGCGGAATCGACCAAACAAAATCGACCAGAACAAGAACACCTTGACAACCGCCTGAAACATGGTCATCGAATAGAAATAAAGTTTTTTGAACTTTGGAAAAATGAAAGTAAAAAAATAGCTTTTTCTAACCCCACCTAGGGGTGGACGCTAAGGGTAGATATGGGGAACGGACTGGGCCAGACCAATCCTGAGTGTTACTTAGGCCCAGCTTGCAGGGGCGTCGCTAGGAGGGGGGGGTGAAGGGGGGGTGCCCCCCCCTAGAGTCGATCTGAAAAAAAATTCCACAGATAGGCGGTACCCATACGCGAAAAAATGTTTTTTTTTAAAATTGGTTCACATGTAGCTAGCTAAATTTTGGGACTTGACTCCCCCCCCTCAGAAAAAGTCCGTAGCGACGCCCCTGCCGGCTTGATCTAATATTTTCTCCGACTTGGCCTGAATTTTTTTTGTGCCAACGGGCCGAGTCACGATTTTCAAACCCGGCCCAACGTAAATTTTGCCAGCCCGAGTTTTTTTATGTGAACACACGGGTTAGCCCTCCCCGGGTTCCCATTTTTCTAGACTCGGCCAGCGAGCTTGAGTGTTAGGCCCGGCTTGATCTAAATTTTCCTGAGGCACGTCCCATTTTTTTACTTACAAACGGGCCGGGGGGTAGATTTTCAGGCCCGGCACGACTTAAATTTTCCTGAGGCCCGGCTTGTTCATCATGTATAATAGCTAGAGGGAGATGGTGGCCAGTGACTTAACCCTCTTTCTAGAAGAACTTATTTGACAGGTCTGTTCATCAAAAGAAATTTTAAACTCCTCTCCCCCCCCCCTCTGAGTTCAAAATCTAGGGGTGCGAAACGGGCCGGGCCCACTTTTCAAGTCCGCCTTGTTTCAAATTTAGCTCTAGGCCGGCTCGGCCCGTTTCTCACCCTTACAAAATTTTCGGGCCGGCACAGATTACATTATATTAGGTACGACATAGAGAACCCGCTATACTTTTCCTGTAATTTCTTGTACAAAATGGCGGGTTGTTTATGTCGGCACCAGGGACGTCGTTTGGGGGGGGTGGTTCGGGGTGACTCCCCCCAGAGAAAAACCGTAGCGACGTGCCTGGTCGGCACCTAAAATATCTGAACAAAAAGGTAAATTAGATTTTTTCAAAAAATAAAATTTTTTTCTCAAGATTTCATGGCCATTCGCCACTTTCTCCAAGATTTTCATTTTTATACTTTATTCGTCAAAGTCGGTCGGACACAGGATTTGGAAGATAGATAGACTTTTAACCTAAACTGCTCTAAAAATTGTCTCAAACTTGCAATTGGTATGCTTTTCTGAAGTTACAAAAAAAAGTTTTGAACGGTATTTTTTGCCACATCCCCCTACTCTCTAAAAAATTTTTTACCCCCGCCCTTTCAAAAACTTTTTTAAAATTATTGCCTATCACACGTTTTTGCACTATGTATTGTAATCTTAATATGAACTACCTGTAGTACCATACAGTAATTTCTTTTCGTACTGTATTCAGTATGGTACTATTCAGTACGCACTTTATATGCGTACTATAATTAAATATATATAGCCTGTTTCAGATGTACCTACATATGAGTCAAAGCGAATAAATGGACAAGAACAGTTTTGAGTTATTGAACAGAGCAGTTGTCCTATCATTTGGTCAGGTTATTCTCGCGCTGATTGGTTTAATATGTTGTTCACAGGTGAGTTCAAAGCCGTTTTATGCGATGATTTTTATACGAACATGTATAATATACCTTTTGCTTTCTTGATTTGGGGTAAGATAGGTACGCGGTAGCAAAGGGTGAGCTATGGTATGGTAGGGTAGTGAAGGGTAAAATAGGGTAGGGTAAAGTAGGGTAGGACATAATAGAGAACAGCAAAGCACATTACTGATGTGCACGTAAAGGTTAAGTAAGGTAAAGTAAAGTAAGATGAAGTACAATAACTTTACATAGCCGTCAGTCAATTAGGCTAGGACAGATGTACAATAAGACTACTATTAAGGGTACAGATGCTGTAAGAGTACGGTAGATCGTAAGATAATACTAAATTAAAAAGGATACTGTAGGCTTCAAGTTTGTCTAAAATCGAACTACAGTAAGATTAGGGTAAGTAGAGTAGGGTAGGGTAGGGTAGGGTAGGATAGGGTAGGGTAGGGTAGGGTAGGGTAGGGTAGGGTAGGGTAGGGTAGGGTAGGGTAGGGGTAGGGTAGGGGTAGGGTAGGGTAGGGTAGGGTAGGGTAGGGTAGGGTAGGGTAGGGTAGGGTAGGGTAGGGTAGGGTAGGGTAGGGTAGGATAGGGTAGATTAGAGTTAGGCAGAGTAGAGTACAGTAAGGTAGGGTAGATTAGAGTAGGGTAAGGTTTATAACTCAACTTTTTTCCAGAAAAGAAAGCAACCAGCACCAGCAAGCTCCAGTGAATCAAACAAAAGTCCGGTTTCCAACGCCTCAGCTACGTCTTCAGGAATCGAAGCCACCGATCCTTCCCCCCAACCAGCCTTGTCGACTGCTACAGGCACTACGATAATACGGTCGACCACCACCACTACAGGCAATACACCATCACGAGAGGCCGAAAGTAAAACTTCGGTAGGAACTTTTTTTCCAATAAAATTTCAAAAAATTTGCAAAAACTTTGTTTCCAATGAAATTTTATAAAATGCGCAAAAACTTTGTTTCCAATGAAATTTTGAAAAATTTGCAAAAACTTTGTTTACAGATCAATTTTTGGAAAACTTGCAAAAAATTTGTTTCCAATGGAATTTCAAAAAAAATTTGTAGAAGCTTTGTTTCCAATGAAATTTCGAATAATTTGCAAAAACTTTTTTCCAATGAAATTTTATAAAACTTGCAAAAACTTTGTTTCCAATGAAATTTTGAATAATTTGCAAAAACTTTGTTTCCAATGAAATTTCGAATAATTTGCAAAAACTTTTTTCCAATGAAATTTCGAATAATTTGCAAAAACTTTTTTTCCAATGAAATTTTATAAAAATGCGCAAAAACTTTGTTTCCAATGAAATTTTATAAAATGCGCAAAAACTTTGTTTCCAATGAAATTTTATAAAATGCGCAAAAACTTTGTTTCCAATGAAATTTTATAAAATGCGCAAAAACTTTGTTTCCAATGAAATTTTGAATAATTTGCAAAAACTTTGTTTCCAATGAAATTTCGAATAATTTGCAAAAACTTTTTTCCAATGAAATTTCAAAAAATTTGCAAAAACTTTGTTTCCAATGAAATTTTATAAAATGCGCAAAAACTTTGTTTCCAATGAAATTTCGAACAATTTGCAAAAACTTTGTTTCCAATGAAATTTCGAATAATTTGCAAAAACTTTTTTCCAATGAAATTTCAAAAAATTTGCAAAAACTTTGTTTCCAATGAAATTTTATAAAATGCGCAAAAACTTTGTTTCCAATGAAATTTTATAAAATGCGCAAAAACTTTGTTTCCAATGAAATTTCGAACAATTTGCAAAAACTTTGTTTCCATTGAAATTTTGAAAAACTTGCAGAAACTTTGTGTACAGACCAATTTCATAAAATTCGCAAAAAACTTTGTTCCCAATGAAATTTTGAAAAAATTGGCAGAAACTTTGTTTCCAACCCTAAAAACCACATTTTAAATTTTTTTTCAATTTTAGGACTTTAAAAAGCACAAAAAGAAGGGTAGACACCGCTCCAAAGACAGACACAAGAGGAGACGGTACAAGCCCGAAGACGAAATGGCAAGTGAACCACAGAAAAGGCACAGTGATTATGTCATGCCCAAGAAGAACATAAAAGAACATTCGTTCAGAGACGACTGTGAGTTGAAGGATCCATTAATACTTTCGTTTTTCAATTTTGTTGAGAGAGATTTAATTTGAAGTACTGTAGGGTTAAGGAAAGGTGGGTAGGGTAGGTTAAGATACGGAAAGTAGAGCAAAGTAGGGTACGGTATTGCACGCTAGGGAAGGGTAGGGCAAGTTAAGGTAATAAAGGTAGGGTAAATTTGATTAGGATAGGGTAGATAAAGTTAGGATGATGTAGGGAAGTGTACGGTAGGTTAGGGTAGGTAAGGTAGAGTAAGTTATACTGAAGGCAGAAATTTTTCACCCCCTCTAACTTGGCTGTGAGTGAACCGATTGGGACCAAACTTGGTATATAGTTTATTGACTACCTAATAACAACACAAACGGAACCAGGACCTGCTGGGTTACCGTTAACAAAAAATAACAAACATTTAAAAAAAAGGGTCAAAAAAGTGGGAATTAAATCTTAACCCCCCCCCCTTCTAAAATACCTAGATTTCGTCACCGCCTGCGGCTAGAACTTTTTCCAATCGTCGAGGGATCGATGAATAAAGATTTAGAATCACATCTTTTGGAAAGTTTTCGCTGCATTCTAAAATCTTCTGCTCCAACGTGCCCTTGTCGTAAAACTGGCCGTGTTGATGAACCCGATCCTCTAGAAGCTTCCAGACGTTTTCTATAATACTCAAATCAGGCGATCGGGATGGCCAATCAACTACTGTGACCTTTTTCTTCGTCAAGAAGTCCATGGTTTCTTTGGATGTGTGAATGGTACAGTTGTCTTGTTGCCAACACCAGCCTTTACGGCCCTTCTGTTCAATTACCCAGGGGATGAAGGTGGTCTTCAGGTCTTTGATGTAGTCTTTTGATTTGTATTTTCCGTTTACAACCTAAAACAGCCCTCATGATCACATTTTGTGTTGGGTTTTACTCACCTTAATCTTGATATTGCCATTACTGCAAATAGCACCTAGTACCATTACACTTCCTCCGCCCATCTGGCGCTTGATCCGCTTTAAGCGTGCATTGGGAGTACCGTAGCTGGCCATATTGTCAGGACCATCAAAAGAAAACTTCTTTTCGTCCGTAAAAATCCACTTACTGAAATCGGTCTTCAGGTCAAGGTGCTTTTTCGCAAAGTTCATGCGACAAACCAAATGAGAAGGGCTCAACGGAAGTCTTCTTTTAACTATTTCGTAAGTAATGCTATTTTTCTTCAACGCAATGTTAATTGTCCGGCGAGTTACCCCCAGATTTAAGTTCTCCTTGATTATTTTTGCCGTTACCTTATGTCCAGCACGAACTTCCTTCTCTACAAACCGTCGGATTCTGCGAAAAGTAGCAGCGTCAATCTTTTCTGGACGTCCAACCTGCTTTGTAGGCACGTTTCTGATAACTCTTCTAACAGTATTTCTACTGTGACCGGTCCGTCTCTCAACTTCCTTGATACTCATAGCCATTTTGTAACAGTCGGCAATCTCATCTCTTTCTTTTTGAGTCAACATCCTAAAAACTACCTTAAATGATGGAATAGCCATGCCTTACCTTTTTCTTGCAAAGATTCGACAAAATCACAGCAACAACGCTCTATTTCACAAGGGGGTCAACAATAAATTCCCACTTTTTTCACCGCAAAAAAAATTTTTTTTTATAAAACGAAATGCCACAAGCCAATTGACACTTCGCTATATCAAAGCAGTCCCCAGTACTTTATGAGTATTTATACCAAGTTTGGTCCCAATCGGTTCACTCACAGCCAAGTTAGAGGGGGGGGGGGGGGTGAAAAATTTCTGCCTTCAGTTAGCACAATGTAAAGTAGGGCCCGGTAAGATAAAGTAAATTAAGGTATGGTAGTGGAAGTTAGTAGGGTAGGGTAGGGTAGGGTAAGGTAGGGTAGGGTAGGGTAGGGTAGATTAGGGTAAGGTAGGGTAGGGTATAGGAAGGTAGGGTAAGAACACTATTACCACTTCTTGTTTCAGATGATGACGTAGAAGAACAGAACAAACCACCCCCAAGCGAAGGCCAACCCGATGCAACACAGCTAACCGCCGAAACCACACAACAAACACAACACTCGGAAAATCAAGGTTAATGTATAATACGAATAAACATGTTGTAGCATCATTTATAGTCTTTTCGCTTTTTTCTGAAATTTGAATTTGTTTTTATCTTTGGAAACATTTCTTTCAAAACGGTTTCAAAAAATTACTGTAACTTTTTTATTTCCAAATATTTTTAAATGCCATTTTATCATTACACGACAATATTAAGGACCTATATATATCTGTAAATTTCAAGCTCGTATGTAAGTCTTAAAAAAGTCATGACATTTTAAATTCATAACTCAAAATTTTTAGAAAAGTTTTTTTTAAAGCGGGCTCCAATTAAATTACTGTAACTTTTTCATTTTCAAAAATTTTAAAACGCTCTTTTGCCATTAGCTGACTATATTAATGACCTATAATGTCTAAAAATTTAAAGTTTATACCTAATTTGTAAAAAAAGTTATGGAATTTTGAATTTAAAATTCGTTTTTTTTTTTGGAATTTTTGAATAGAGGGGCCCAGTCAAACTACTGTAACTTTTTCATTTTCAAAAATTTTAAAACGCTCTTTTGACATTAGCTGACTATATTAATCACCTATAATGTCTGAAAATTTAAAGTTTATACCTAATTTTTAAAAAAAGTTATGGAGTTTTAAGCCAAAACATTCACCTTTTCATAACCCAATATTGATCTTTTTCCCAAAATTATCACAAAACCTTTTATTGCCAAATAATCGTCAACAAAAACAAGTGTACAATACATGGGGCAGTATATATTTTGGCAAATTTACAGTACAGTCGACTTTTGTTATGAGCAACGCATATAAAATGACATTTTTGGGTATATAGGAAAAACTCAAGGTGTAGGGGAAAGGGGGGGGAGGGAAGGGGGAGGGAAGGGGGGGGAGTGGCATGTTCATATTTTTCACAAAGATAGAGAAGCTTTTGAAGGAATAAGTTCAGAAAGAGGCAGGGGAAGCCTCACCATAACCCCCAACCACCCATTGTCCAATTCATATTAACATTGCCAAACCAAAAGTCAACCGTAGATCCTTTAGAACAAGTTACAAAGCTTTAAAAATATTGTCATAGTGAGCTGATTATCAAAGTCTCCAAAATCCAACTTAAAATGTCATATCGAGCAGCATGAGAATTTGTAATTGCAGATTGTTACGACGCTATTGCACGTTGCGGGTACCCGTTTTGAGTTTATATTGTAGTGAAGATGACTATTGTTAGTGAGATCGAGTAAGTGAAAGAGAGAAAACCGAGATAGTGCGGGGATTGAAGAGGGTGAGAAAGGGGAGTAGCATGGTACTTAGATTAACCTACAGTACGGTACTTTTCCTTAAGAGAGGGAATAGTACCGTACTGTAAGAAGCCGAGAAATAGTGGGCTAATAGTTCGGTACTATTCTCTGGGGATGGAGAGAGAATAGTACCGTGCTGTGGAAAACAGAGAAATAAAGTACGATTAAAGAATGGTACTAAGTAAGGCTAGTAGTACAGTACTAAGGGAGGCTTATAGTACAGTACTAAGAGAGGCTTATAGTACAGTACTAAGGGAAGCTTATAGAACAGTACTAAGAGAGGCTTATAGTACAGTACTAAGAGAGGGTAATAGTAGGGTACTTATGAACAAAAAATAGTACAGAAGTTAGAGAGGGTGAGAAAAAACGGCCAGAGAAAGAGAGAAACGACCGAAACGAGAGAAAGAGCGTGCAAAAAAAGAGTGCGCAAGAAAAACCATAAACCTAAAATTTGAAAAAAACATCAAAAATAAAGGAAAAAATACAAAGATAAGCTAATATAGAGTACTACCAAGCACCAGAAAGATTAGAAAATTAAAAAAAAAGTTCAAAAAACTTAATTTTTCGTTAAAAAAGAGGCTTAAAGGTTTAATTTTTAATGAAAAATAAGCCTAAAACGTTGATTATTGACTTATAATAGGCCTAAAACTTCACTTTCCAACCCGTAAAACCTTACTTTTTCACCAAAAATAGTCATAAAATCTAATGTTTAACGAAAAATTAAGCCTAAAACAGTACAAAGCTTTAGAAAACAAAGATAGACCTAAATTTACAATTTTGATTCGAAATAAAGAAGACAGACCTAATATTTTAAATTTCAATCGACTTGAAACCGAACACAGCCATTTGGTTGCCTTTGGTTCAAATCGCTGACCGGTCGATTTCGTTGGTTTGCCAATGATGATTGTCGCGGCAAAGTTGCGGCTGATTGTTGCTCTTGCAGCTGAGAATTGGCACTCTCGTCCAAGGAACTGTTTTCACTGCCTAAAATGAGGTTTTTAAAAAAAAATTTTAAATTTTTTTTAAATTTAATTTTTTTTAAAAAATTAAGATTTTATAATCAGAAAGAGTCTGTCTTGACATCAAAATTTATATTATACCTAAAAAATAGATTCAAAACAAAACTTTTCAAAAATATTCAAAATTTCAAAAAAAAATTTTTTTGAAAAATTTTCAACTTCACACCCCCAAAATATCTAAATCATGCTTAAAATGCCATATTAACCCTTACAAACGCCATACCCGCCCTCAAAACCCCCCTAGACCAAATTTACACTTACTAAACCGACTAGGCCAGTTCTCCAACACCAACTTCAATGATGTTGTAGCTTGGGCAGCATCGAGTAGATCGACCTTCCTCATTTCAGAATCCGATTTCCTCGCCAAGTTGTTAGCATCATTCGTGCAGAATATCAGTGGACCAAAAACTGCACAAATTCTATTCATTGTTAAGCCATTATGAGGTTCCGAGCCGATCAGCTTTTGAATGTGATCGATTAGTTGAATCAATGTGGTCTAAAACAACATCTTTAGGGTTTGAAAAGGTAAAATACGTGAATTCGGAGTTTTGTACTTTAATTAAAAGTAAAAAGAAAGTCATTAGAGTTATAAAAAAGCAGTGAAAACTAATGATAAGGTCTTCAAACACGTTTGAACCCAATTTGTACGGCTTTTCCTTCTTTTCAACTGAAAAGAAAGTACTTGCGGTTTTCAAAATATCAAAATATTAAACGAAATTTATTTTGCAATACTTTCTGCAAGCCTACTACATTAAATTCAACCAGAATCACATCAAAAAATAGTTTTAAAACCCTTAAACTCCATATAAACCATGACCTATTCAGCTAAATCTCTTCATAATACCGTCCCAAGTCCCCAAAAACCAACCTAAATCAATATAAAACATAGAAAACTAAATTTTCTCCCTTGTCAACTCCCTTACCTTGTTGTAATTGCTCAAACAATCAACAATCTTGAGCATAATTCCTTGATTCCCCTCTTTATCCGATGGTAATATCGCAGAGCTCGCATCAACCAACATTGCGTAGATATTCGGTAGTACTAATGGTTCTGGCAGTTCCTTTAGAAAGTCTTTAACTAGACATGTCAATAGATTGATGTCTGGTACGGGTACTTGACTGATATCAGTTCCAATTGGGTCACGGTTCATCAGTTCCTTGATGTAGTTCTTGCGTTCCAGCGCTCCGGATACTGTAATTTGAAAGTTATATTGTAATTTTTTGATAAGATTTTAAAGATTATACTATTTTCTACCTATGTAAGAAAAATGAAACCTATTGGACCACTGAGCCAAAAGTTATAGCGAAAAAAATATTGATCATGAAGTCTAATTTTACCCAGAAGACTGCACAATGAATTAAAAGCCCTAAATCAATCTCAAAATTTTAAATTGTAAACCAAAACATAAAGTAGACTAGTAGCAAACAAAAATCAAATCGACTTACAATAATAAAGCCCAGGAACATCAACTCCACGCTTCTCAATCTCCGTTATCAACCTCAAGAACACTGTTGATGTTTCCTTTTCTTCTCGCTGACATAGCTGATTTAATGGGACTCCAAATGACGCATTATACCTGTAAAATTACTCCACGGTTACTTTTTAAAGATACTTTGGTTAACCTAACAATAATTTGGCAGTAAAATCTTATAACACCTCCTTTTTCAGTAGGTCCTGCAACGAAATCAGAAAAATATCTTTTGTGGCATTCCGATGCAAATAAATTAGTTGAAAATATTATTTTAGTTACCTTGGCTGTTTTGATTGATATTTAATAGGTAATTTAATTATTTATGTTGTGTTAGGGATATAAAAAAAATAATTTTGGATTTTTGGATGTATTTTTTGTGTTTTGATAATGTTTTAGCTTGTTTTTTGATGGATTTATCAATTTTTAGATTTAAATCTTTTTTTAGTCAAACCTCTGGGTTAAATATACTTTTTCTTAGGCGTTATCTATGTTTTAGGTACCTCAAACCATCACTTTTCAAAGTTAAAAGTAAGTTTTTTCTTTATTTTCTACCTTTTTACCCCAGAACCCTCCACAACTCACCGAACGTTCACAGCACGTCGATAAGCATGTGCCATGTCACTGAACGCCACCCGTACCATCAGCTGGCCTTTTGGCTCCAAATTCAAAGCAAATACCCGAACTCCATTCAGCTGATCAACGAAGAAGGCATCGGCCAACTTCATCGACGCTTTATGACAAAACCTGTGACGATATTGAGGATGCCATGAGTAGACAAAGAATTGTGCATTAATGGCATTTTGAACGTCGATTTCAAACCCTTCTCGCCATCGGAACTTCTGCTCGGGAGTTGAGATTCCGGTCCGTGCACGATGAACTTCGTCGATTTCGAGCACGACGTACAGTTGATTTGACTGGTTTTTGTCTGGAATTCGCAAGTTTCGGCCTTCCAGAATCCAGACGGTGATTATGCCGGTTAAGGAAGAGAGTGAAACTTGGTCCACGTCAAAGCCGGGTCCAGCAGCTCGTAGTGGTACGCGTCGATTGACTAGAGGGCTGAGGTGGAGCCGGTCCAGGATTTGGCATTGTCGTTCCATTGGGTTTTGGGTTGGGAATTGGGCCGCTGGCTCGGGTTGAGCGTAATTCGGCCGTTGACGACGTAAGTCAAGGTCGTTGCTTGTTAGTGAGTTCTAAAGTGGCAGAACGGTTACTTTATCAACTTTTTTGCATTATAATAAGGTACGGTAAGAGTAAGGTAAAACTAGTGGAAAGTTAGCACAGGGTTGAGGTAGAAATAAGTTAGGGTAATTATCCGGTGGTACAAATCAAAGCTAGGGCAGGGCCGGCTAGTCTAAGGGATAGTTAAAGATTTGACATCTAAACCTACAATAATAGTTCTTGAAGGTAGCGATGTAGATCTCATTCCATAGCCTAGTCTTGTTGGTGTTCTACCATAGATGGGACCGTCGGGCGGTTGACCGTACGGATCGGCCCAATTTCGATATTCTTGAGCTGAGAATATATCCATAACTGATCGTCCTGGGGCTGATCCTGAAATTAGGTATCTTTACGTGACCTTTATGCCATTTTTAAAGGATGTATAAAGAGAGGAGACACAGAAATTAAAAATGAATATCAGCGCTCCTTTTGCCAAAAAAAATTTAAAAAATCGTTTTTTCTACTCACGCCTAAGCCTAAACTAGGAAAACTTAAGCAAAGAAAACCTAAAACGTACTAGTAGTCCCAGGCGAAGAGATAGTAGAATGAGCACGGCCAGCTTGCGCATAGTCCATCCGTCTTTGCGTTAGTGGCGAAGCAATATCACTCATAGCCGATCGGCCGCCATAGATAGCGCCCCCTGGGCTGATCACGTCGTTTCTCCACTTCACTGACCTTAATGGTCCTGCTGGTCCAGCAACTTCGGACTGAATCCTCCTTCTTGGCAACGAGTTGCTTTTGTAGTTATAACCTGGTGTTAATGGTGGCACTGATGGATTTAGGGCTGGATTAATGTAGTTTAGATTGCCGTAGGGTTGGGAAAGGCCTGGAGGGATGGCTGAGGACATTGTTGATGACATGGGATTGAGTTGAGGGTTGAGGCTGGGGTTGAAAGGCTGGTTTTGGGGGTTGAGAGTGTTGTAGGGCAGGTTTTTGGTCATTCCTTGGCCTAGCGGTTGGATATTTTGGCCCAAAGGTTGGCCCATGCCTTGCCCTAAAGCTTGGTTCATACCCTGGCCTAATCCTTGGCCAATATTTTGTCCCAAACCCTGCCCAAAACCTTGACCCATCGAAGAGCTCATAACATTGTTCGAGCTGTACGGATTCGGCTGACTTGATGTCATACCACCGTACCTACAGTACCGTTCTCCATACTGATAAGGGTTCTCAGCTTGACTTCCTAATGCGTTTTGAGAGCCAAATCGTTGACCGTTCTCACCGTACGGATCGTTCCAAATCTTGGGCGGCGGTACAAAGGCGGTTTGAGCGACGGAAGGTGGACTGTAGTTACTGTATTGAGCTGGAACTCGTTTCAATGTTGATGTAGATGGGGGAGTGGATTGTGAGGACATTGGGGTTAGGTCTTGGCTGTATTGCTGGTGTAGCATGTGGTTTTGCTTCTGAAATAGAACGTTGTATTTTTTTTGTAAAATACGGGTTGCTTCTGCCCTAGTCTTTACCTAGTCTGCAAAAGTCTTACCTTAATATTGCTCTAGTCTACCCTACTTAAACCTTATCTTATGCCTATTTTAGTCTTAATCTAGTCCTACTTCTACTTAGTCTTACCTCGCTTTCCTGTTGTTGTCTAGCGCGTTTTCCAAGCCACGTACTGGCCGTTCGTGCTGGTTTCGTTAAGATGCTGGGTTGGGGTTTTGGGTTCATGAACATTGACTGTCGATCGCTTTCGTTTCGATCTTCGGCAGTTCGAATTATCACTGGTTTCTCGACGTTTTTCATCGAAGGATCCACCATATCTCGGCGGTTTTCTAGGAATCTGAAGCGGTTTTTGATTAGTCATCATATTCTAATCATAGCCTAGTCTAAATCGCTATCTCTAGCTCATTTCAGTGAGATAAAGATGACTTCACAGCCTTTTACAGCCAATTCAATTCTAATTTGTTACCTAAAATCCAAAAAAATAGTAAAAAACTTGCCTTGTTCTCAAAACCAGTCTTCTTGGTATACTTAAAGCATAAACTACATCGTCGATGCTCATGTCGCGCACCTCGACGTTATTCACATTGAGAATTTCGTCTCCAGGACGGATTATATTACCCATCTTTTCGAGTTCTGAGCCTTCTCCGAATCGCGAAGCAAATACACCGTAACTGCAGTCGTAGCCTGGAACTTGGTGTTGGGTTAGGTTAGGCTTAAGTTTTTTTGGGAGGAGGGGTGGGCCTAGTTTTTTGGACTGGCTTTGTCCTAGTCGGGTCTAGTTGACCCCTTCAGGTGTAAGCTTTGATCGTTTTTGGGCCGGATGACAGCTTTATTAATCCTAGTGTCCCATCTTTTCTTAAAGTTGTTGTTCTTACCTTTCCGTCTTATCCTCTCCTCTTAAAACACGTTTTTTCTAAGAATCGAGCAAATTGAATGCCTGACTCGACAGGAAAAAAAGTCGATGTCTCAGAAATGCCTAAAAATTGAATATATGTTTTGTTGAATAGCTAGAAATTCAAAAATACAAAAAAAAATTTTCGAAGTTACAGTATCATGGAGTACTGTAGCTTGACCTCATTTTTTATAACTCAAGAACGAAACGTCATACAGACATGCGGTTTTCACCATAATGTTTGTTGTTGTCAAATTTTTTTTTGTATTTTTAAATTTCTAGCTATTTAACAAAACATATATTCAATTTTTAGGCATTTCTGAGACATTGACTTTTTTCCTGTCGAGTCGGGTTCTCGGCCCTTACAAAAAACGTGTTTTAACGAGGCGGGAAGACGGAGGTTCTCCCAACCCCCACACTTACCATTGCCCTCCCTCAGGTACAGGCCCAGACTTTGCCCGGGTTTTTTGATGATTTCTATCAACTGTACCACACTCAGATCCTTGCCGTCCGGCGTTGGGTACTCGGCACGGTCTAGGATTCGCGCCGAAAACCCCTGAATTCCCTGATTCGTTAGTGTTGAGCTTTGTTGATCGACTTGTTTGATTCGTCGGTACGCATCTTCTGATAGTTGGCAGTTTAGCGGTACTGAAATGGTATTCATTTAGGTTTATTAAAGGTTTATATAGGTATTGGTACTAGTTTTGGCTATTTTTGGCTGGCTTTTCTTGTACTAGTTTTGTTTGGCTTTGCTTGTTTGTATTGGGATTGGAAGGCTTTAAGGAAGCTAGAGTAGGGTATGATTTTGAGGATGAGAAAAATATAGGTTTAGCTGGTTGGGTTGGTATAGTAAAGTTTTATGGTATGGTCAAAAAGTTCATAGAAAAACCAATTGGTACGGTCAAAAAGTTCGTAGAAAGACCAAATGGTACGGTCAAAAAGTCCATAGAAACACCAAAGTTCAGCTTTTATCTATTAGGTTGTTCAAATAATTCTGTACCTCCTTCTCGACAATGCAAATTTTTGTAGTTAGAGGGCACAGAATTATTTGAACAACATACTAAAATATGGGTAATAAAATAACGGTTCGAACTTACCTTGCCCTTTTTCATTCGGCCGGCCTTGATTAATTTGCGGCCGCGGCATGAAGCGCTTGGCCTGCCACTAAAACCTGAAAGTTTTTAAAAATTGTCAAAATTTTATAAATCCGGCAAATTGAAAGTAAAATACGGCACGTCTTATTTTTTTCAAAAAATAAAAAAAATTGCGAACAGGACCGGCCACAAAAATTTTGGGTTTGGACCGGACCCAAAAATTTGAAGCTTGGACCGCAGAAATCGCTGGACCGGTCCGGGCAAAACACTGGAGACAATTAAAAATAAGTTGTCAAATTAAAAGTTTGTATTTTAGGCTAGATTGGTTTATAACTAGCGGAATTATGGCTCAATAGGCAATCTTTTTCATATTTTGAAAGAGTAAGCAGTGGGAAAGGGAATGCTTTACCTTTCGTTACTCTGCCCTACCCTAGCGTACCCTACCCTGCCTTAACTAACTCCACACTAGCTTACTTTTTACCTTTTTTGGTAGGGTTAAGATAATTTTAAGACGATTCTATTACCATTACCTTACTACTCTCGTACTTCTCCCCCCTTTAGCCCCTAAAACCCCGCAAAAACCCGTGCCGCCAACCCGCGCCAAACAATAACCAAACTTTTCATAAAAAATTTTTTTGAAAATTCATAAAAAATGCCAAAAATGCCTTAAAACCGTCGAAAAAAGCCGCGAGTAAAACGAAAAACTCGGCTTTTTTGCGCCGGTTTCTTTGGCAGCGGCCGTCGAAATTCGTGGCGGCCCCAAGAAAGGCGAGACAGACGAGAAACGCGGGAGATGAACATGAACTGGCCCTAGGGCATGGAGTGCGGACTTGCTTGAGAGTGGGATGAGATGGAAAGGGGGTTGAAGATAGTCCGGTGGGGAGGTGTTGGGAGGGAGGGGAAATATTGTAGGCGGTAGGGAAAGAGGGGGTAGGGTAAAATAAAGTAGGGTAGAATAGGGTAGGGCAAGGTAGGGTAGGATAAAGTAGGGTAGGGAAGGGTAGGGTAGGGTAAGGTAGGTTAGGGCAGGGTAAAGCAGGGTATGGTAGGGTAGGATAAAGTAGGGTAGGGAAGGGTAGGGTAAGGTAAGGTAGGTTAGGGCAGGGTAAAGCAGGGTATGGTAGGGTAAAGTAAAATAAGAAGGTATGGAGCAGGTTGCGGTGAAGGAAGAGCAAGGTGAGGGTAGGACAGGTCATGACAGGGCACGAAAATGTAAAGTATAGTAGGTAATGGTAGTTTAGGGTAAAATAGGGTATAGTAAAGTAGGGTACGGTACAATATGATAGGAAATGACAGAAAATAACGGTAGACTACGGTATGACTACGATAAGGCTATGGCAAGATTATAGTTAGGATATGGCTAGGCCAGGGGTACGACTAGAGCACTCTTAGAGTAAGGAAGGCTAAAGCAGGGATGTTCTGTAGTGGCTATGTAAGAGGAAGGGTATGGTAAGACTAAAGTGCATTTTAATAGGCTGGGGAATAATTTCCAAATTTAAAATTTTTTTGTTTTTACATTCCCCACCCCTCTTGATCTTTGCCATAACTATCCCAATGTATTTCTCAGCGCATTGCTTTTTAATTACTACCGTAATCAACAAAAATAATTAAAATTTTTTTCAGAATTTAAATAAAAAATCTTCATACCAAAAAGCCCCCAAAACACTGCATAACTTTAAGAGACGGCAAAGAAAAACCCGAAAAATACCGCGTTTTTAGACACGCCCTAAAAGAAAGAGACCATGCCGCGGCCTCGACATTGCCAGAGGCTTTTTAAACCCGAAAAAGGAAAAAGAATGGAGTTGGAAAGCCCCTGGAGGGACGCGTCGCGCTTCCATGGGATAATGCACTCGGCGGCCGCGCATTTCCGGCCGTTTAGCGCCCAAAAATTAAAAAAAATTAACAGATAAATTGGATAATTGGCCGGAGGGCATTTGACTACGAAAAATCAAATTCTTGGAGCTGAATTTGATTTTTTTGGGTAGGGGGTGGATAAATAATTTTTTTTGTAAGATGATTTGTTCGGACAGGGCAAAGGTATTACTAGAACAGAGCTAGCGCAGCGCTGGGTAGACATGAGAAACGGGCCGGCCTTGAGCTAATTTTAGGTCGGGCCGGGCCTGAAAAAACAAGGCCAAAAAAAAGTCAAGGCCCGGCCAGACAAGTCCGGCCCGGTTGCACGTAAAAAAATTCGGGCCGCGTAGGCATGAAGAACGGGCCGGTTTTAAATTTTAGGTCCGGCCCGATCCTCGTGTCTAGGGCCGAGCCGGTCTGAGGTAAATATGAAAACGGGTCTGGCCTGAAACTTAGCCCCGGGTCTGGGCCGGGACTCAAAAGTGAGTTCGGGTCGTTTTTTACCCCTTGAGTAGGGTATGGTAAAGTTGGGTAAAATAGGGTAGAGCAAGATAGGGTGCGGTAGGGCAGGGTCAGACAGAGGTATAGAATAAGTTAGGGTAAGGTACAGTGAGGTACGGTAAAATAGGGTAAGACAGCGTAGTGTAGGTTGATTAAAGCAGAGCACGGTAAAGTAGAACAAGGTATGTTAGAAAAAAGTACAGTACCCTACCTTAACCTACCCTATGCTACGCAACCCTACCCTACTCTACCATAGGGTACTCTAAGCCTACTGCGGTAAAAAAACCTCAAAAATTACGTGACGGTTTTAACCTTCCCTTTCTCCCCCTCCCCCCCCTCCCCCCCCCCTATTTCAAAATATTTTTCCATATAAATTCAAAAAGCCATTGTTTTTTGGAGGTTTTGGCAGTTTCAGTGTCAGGAAAGAGCCGCGGGCTGCGCTAAAATAACGGAATGAAATGTCCCTAGCGGGATTTGCAAAGCTCACCATATCACTGAATCCTCGCGGATTTTACATATTTTATGGTTGTTGAAAAACAAAGCATGGTTAGAAGTTTATTTTTAATATCTTGAGGCCATTCTACAGATAAAAACGTGTTACAGTACAAGGCTGACGGATTGGCGGGGGGGATTTTGGTATGTGAGGGGGGGAAAAAATTTTGAATAAACGAGGAGGGGGGGGCAATTTTTTTTCATTTCACACTAACCGGCCCTACTTTTCCCTACCCTACCCTACTCTACCCTACCCGGCCCTACCCTACTTTACCCTACCTCACCCTACCCTACCCTGCCATATCCTACTTTACCTTACTTTACCTTACTCTACCTTACCCTAACTTACCTTTCTCTACCGTACTCTTCCCTACCCTACCTTACCCTAACATAGCCTACCTAGACATGAAGAACGTTCCTCATGCCTAAATCTATTTCTATTCTACCCTACTCTACCCAAACCCATCCTACCGTATTCTACCTTTACCTATTACGTCTTACCCTACCTCACCCTAATATGTCTCATGGCTTTGATTTTTCTGCCCTTCTCTACCTTTACTTATTTTTGTCTTATCCAATCCACCCCCTCCCTTCTTTTCTTTTTTGTATCGTAATAGTACTCCCACCCCCCCCCCTTTCTCTCCAGTATGATATCCTACAGCACTACCCCCGACTCTCTAGTATAATATCCAACATCGCTATCCCATTCCTCTTCCTCCTCCAAGTATAATATCATAATAAACTGATGCTGGTCACAAACCAAAACCTCTTCAAGCCGTCACTTTCACGCCGTTTTACCCCGCCATGAGGGAAAGAGGTCGTCTTCTTAAAATGGCGCTTAAGTAAATGTTTAATCCGAACCCGCCGCCCCCCCCCCCGCCTAAATTTACTCTCAAAAATTGATATAAAAGTGCGAGTAATACGTTGTGGTAATGTAAAAGTGCGAAGATATGTTTGGGTATTCAGTCGTGTGAAAAAGTATTGAAACTATCCCAAAAAAAGGGCAGGGAAGGAGGAGGAAGATGGTTGGGGGGAAGAATTATTTAAACGTGCTGCTTTAGTTTAGGTAATATTTTGTTAGAAAAATTATGTAGGGGGTTGATTGGGGTATTTAGAAGAGTGAATGGGTATGTTAGGGCTTATCAGAGATTTAAAATTATAGTAGATCCCATAAAGGGTGTGTAGGGCGGGGCAGTAGGCAAGGCAAGGCGGAGCATGGCAAAGCAAGGCAAGGCAGGACAGGGGCAAGGCAAAAGAAGGCAAGGCAGGGAAAGCAGGACATTACAGATTAGGGTAGTTTAAAGTACGATAGGGCATGTTAGGGCTTATCAAATGTTTTATCTTACAGTGAATTACACACAGTGTAGGTAGGGCAGGGCAAAATAGGGTAGTACATAAAAGTGCTTGCGTGTGTAGGGTAGGGCTTTTTTTAAGTGAGTACGGGTATGACAGAACATATAAGATCAAATAAGGTCAAGGTAAGATATGCAAGGGCAGGGTATGGTACGATAGCGCAGACATGCGTGAGTAAAGCAATGCTTTTTAATAGTTAAAGTAGGGCACGGAAAGATAAAGTAAGGGGTGCAAAGGGCAGGGTTGAATAAACGGGCATGACAAATAACGTGTGAAAGTTGTAGTAGATAGTGACCTGAAAGGCCACAAAGAGTTTGTTTAATTCCGCTAGGATAGGGTATGGGATGGGATAAGATAGGATATGGCAGTGTAGGGTAGGGTAGTCTAGGATAGAAAAAAATAGTGTTTAGAAGTACAGGTTATAGGGTAGGTTAATGTAGGATGGGGCACGGTAGAGTAGAATAGGGTAGAGTAGGGTAGGGTAGAGTAGGGTAAGGAAGAGTACGGTAGGGTAGGCTAGGGTAGAGCAGGGTAGGATAAGGTAGAGTAGGGTATGGTAGGGTAGGGTATGGTAGGGTAGGCTATGGTAGGTTAGGGAAGGGCAAAGTAGGGTAGAGTATCGTATGGTAGGGTGGGTAGGGTAGCAGCGTAGGGTAGTATTGCAGACATTATAGTACCTTTAAAAACCTGCAAAATGACATCAAAAGCCACTTTAAAAAAGTGCAAAGTTCTTAATTGTCGGCCGAAACTCTTACAAGCGTTTGTGTTCGGCCTAAACGGATTTGGCAGCAATCTCTGGCCTTCAGTATATAAGTGTACTTTCTAGTACTCAAATGTTAGTTTTACGGCACGACCGATAAAATATGGCAATTTAAACAATTTTTTTTAATTCGAAATTTTAAAATTTTTTCAAAAATTCGAAATTTTAAATTTTTTAAAAATTCGAAATTACAAAAATTTTTGATTTTATTTCTGTACAAACTCCCTTTGGTAATTTACAACAATATAAATAAGTAAAGACATGTGAAAACGTATGTATATAACAACACAGATCAATATGAACATAGCAAAAGGTCAAAACACCCCCTAATTCACAAAACAAAGCCCCAGACAAGCCTAATGCTCAAAATAGGAGACCATTTCCTTCAGCGACTCCAGAATATTCTCCCTCATCAACTTCGAATTGGTTTTTGAGCACGAGTGATACGATGAGACGTGAAGCCCGATTGCATTCTCCCCCAAAAACTTGTACACAACGCCATAGCCATTCTTGTCCACGGCGCCGAACGCACCACCCATCCAGGATTGGGGTGGATGCTCGTCTTCTTCACACACATTCGTCACGTTGGGGGGCTGAAAAAGTTGAAAAATAATTTTTATATTATGCAGTAAGGTGTTTATAAGATATGTAAGGGAGAGGTAGATGTACGGCGTAGGGTAGGGTAAAGTAGGTTAGGCTAATAATAAAGTAGGTATAGGGCAGGGCGAAACAAGAAAAGACAAGGTAGGACATACCAAAGCAAAGCCAAGGCCACGAAAGGCTGGGCAGAACATCGCAAGGTAAGGTTAGGCTGGGTAAGCTGGACTAGGTTAGGTCAAGCTAGGCTAGTGTGGACTAGGCTATTCTAGGCTAACTTAGTCTAGGCTAGTCTGGGCTAGACAAGGAAGAGTTTGGCTCAGCTGAACTGGTCTATGCCGGGCTAAGCTGAGTTCGGCTGCTTTGGAATGCGCTCAGCTGGGCAGGGCAAAGGCCAATGCAAGGTAGGATAAAGTAGTGCAGGGTAAGGTAGAGTAAAGTAGGGTAAGGTAGAGTAGAGTAGGGTAGGGTAAAGTAGGGTAGGGTAGGGAAAGATAGGGTAGGGTAGAGTAGGGTATGGTGTGGTAGGGTGGGTAGAGTAGAGTAGGGTGGGGTGGGATAGGGTAAGGTAGGGTTGGGTAGAGTAGGGTATGATACTTACCTGAGTAGTGCTCAAAGTCCACTTCTGACTAACATAATGCTCCAAGAAGTCGGATGTCATGCCTTTGTACTTGCTCAACACATACATGACGAACAAATGACGGTCCACACCCTTGCCAACCATAACCTTCTTGTTTTTGTTCGAATGAGCTTCACATGCCTTTAGTAGTTTGGCTTTTCTTTCACTGACATCTTCATCATTGATAACAGATTCCACGAATTCACAAGATTCCTTGCCAACAGATCTCAAGGTCTCGGTTCGAGAGTAATCAAAGAAGTGAGATGAGCCGGCTTCATAAGTTGGTACGAACTTGTGGTTTAGCTTGTAGTAGGCTAGCTGAAAATTTTAAATATGAATGTATTCTACTTTATGATACCCTATCCTACAGTACAGTATCGTGCCTTACCCTACCCTACCTTACCCTACTCTATACCTTACTCCAACATTACTGTATATTCCTATTTCAACCTACCCTACTTACCGTACCCTGCTTCACATACCGTACTAAAGCCCGTCATACTGTAACTTATTACAGTATACCTTAAACTGACATTAAGCCGTACTTTCATCTTGCCCTATCTGTTTCTTCACCTACCTTTCCCCCCCCCCTTAAAACACCCTACACTCATTTACTTAAAACACCCTACACTCATTTACCCTGCCCCTGCCAAACCCCGTTCCCTACCTGAATAGCCATTTGCAAGAATCCATCGGGGGTGCATTTTAATTTTTTTAATTAGTCCTTTTCCGAAATCTCTGAAAATCTTCGAAGCCAAATCCATATCGTTGGCTCTGGCTACACTCTCTTCGTAGCATCGTGAGGTTTCCTCCAAAAGGCCGGGAACTTCGTCGATCACCATTCTTTTGGCTAATTGAATCGTGGATTTCTTTTCCTAAAAATGAAAATTTTTTAAAAATTTTTAATTTGAAAACTTAAAAATTATACCATTTTTTAAATTAGAGCAATATTTTCAAAGTTGGTACCGTATTTTTTAAAAATAACTCTATTTTTTGGAAACAGTACCATATTAATCAAATATGGTACCATATTTAAAACATTAGTACCAAACTTTCAAAAATAATAGTACTATTTCTAGTAGTACCATTTTTTGGTACCACAACTTTAAAAAAACCCCATTTTCAAAAAAAACGTCCCACTTCATTACCCACTTACCTCAGGCAACACATAGTCGTCCTGGTCCAAGTAAGCATCTTCACAATGCAGCGTAGTCTCACATACTGTCCTATACTCAGCGCCATCACACACACCATGCTCCAGAGTACCACCAACCCGTCCACAGCCAGTGACGTGATAATTGAAGGGCTTATCAGTCCATCTGTCATTACCCAAGCCACATGTCATAACCCTCATATACTCACTGGTCTTATCACTGTCATTATCAATATCACCATACTCATTTGGATCCAATGCCATGGCGAAGAGAGCGGTCTCAGCGTCTTGAAGGAACTTGTAGTTGGTAGCGTTCTTAAGGAAGAATCTTTCACGATTCTCAGCCCATTTGTCACGGTTATCATTGGTCAATGAAGCAACGTTCTTTTCGGCTGGCGAGGGGGTGTCGGCACGGGCTATGATGTCGTTGAAAATACTAAAAAAAAGTAGAAATTAAAAATGAATTGGCTAGAACAATCACAAGATAACCCTAATGAACTTACGCCTCAATCTCAGCCACACTGTAAACTCGGTTATCTTTTGGATCAAACACATCCACCTTATAATAACATCCATTATACATGATCAACACGTGTCTTGTCAGTCCATGATCCAAGAATCGATCACAATGTTTCTGAGGAATTCGATTGTACGTGAAGATACGATGATGCATCTCTGTAAAGCACAGTCCATCGGCCGTCGGCTTCATATTGCCATTGTTAAATGCCATCGCATTCAACGCCAGCATGTGACAATGTTTAGCACCTCGTCTGGCCATCGAACACTTCTTCACGTATTGACCATCACCATAGCCAACACTGCTGTTGATGAGGAGTGGCTCACGGCTAGCCAGATAAATATACTTTTCCCAAAAGTCGGAAATGTAGTTGCGACGAGTCCAGCTAAGGAATTGGGCATACTTCTGAAGCTGGGGACCTTCTTTCACCAGGAAATAGTCGGCTTTTGCTTTGATCTCGTCGAATTCGAGCTGAAATGAAGACTTTTATTAATGATAACGACATTTTATAAAGTTTGTATCAAAAATTTGAATTAAAAATAAAATGAACTTGGTTAAACCTACATTTCTCAACAATAATTTGTTTTAAAAACGCGGTTTTTAAACTACAAAATAGCCGGTTTGGCCTTTTGTTTCAAGTTCACCGAAAATCTCGCGAGAAATCGTCTTTCAAGCATAATATCCGCCAGTTTAATTGATATATCCTTTATTTTCAGGTATAAATATGTTCCATCTTATCAAAAAGAATGCTCAGTAGCTCAAGGTTTCTAAATTCACCTCAAATCCACTCATTTATGACATTAAAAACAATGATTTAGCAATTTTTGAGGACTTTCGCGGTGTTTTAGCTAAAGTAAGATTAAATTTGGAATGGTAAGTCCTTTATTTTACATTGTTTTGTGTTTTTAGGTAAAAGAATTGTTTTTGCTACATTCTCGTCAGTTTTCACCAGTTTTCGAGCTCTATTTTTAGAGTTTTGCAGTGGGATATTGTTGTAGACGAAAATTTTGGTAATCTTTTGGATTTTTGCTTGATTTGGAAGGTAAATCATGTAAAGCACTTGGTTATATAAAGGTTATTCGATGTTTCTACAAGACTTTTGGATAAATTTTAAAAAGCAAGAAATTCTTAAAAATGGATCTAAAACAATATCCGAAGAAAATAAAACGTTTTTCAGTATTTTTTTGAGCGGAGTTGTAGCCAAAAATATTTTTAAACGTTAAGTTATTGTTAACTGATCTATTATTTTCGTATTTCCTTTTCTATCACTCTCAAATTCATTGATATTACCCAAAGATTCATCTAAAACAATATCACTTTGCAAAACTCTAAAATATCGTTCGTAAGCTGATGAAAAGAAGCAAGTTTGATATGAATAAGGAATTTTTTACTTAAAAAATAATTTAAAAATATAAAACAAAAACTTTTCCTTTCATATTCGACCTTATTTTAGCTAAAACTTGGCAAAGTCGTTCAATAGCTCGCCGAAACATTGTCTATAACATTTTAAAATGATAGATATAAGTAAAATGAGTAAAAGCTGGACAATTTGAGCAACATAAAATTATTTCAGTCCCTACTCATCCCCCTACCCACACCTTACCTTATCCACAATAGTCTTGATAGACTCCAAGTACCCTCTGACCGTATCCTCGACCATTGGTACTGGTTGTCGTGGCAGCAAATGAGTACAAGTATAAAGCTTGGGTGGATTCAACTTCTGAAGCATTTTGAATGAAATTCCCCATAATTTCGTCATCAATGACGGCTTTTTTGGATTATCGAAGAGCCATGCCTTGTAACGGAAAACAAACCCGTACAAGTACAACTTGGCTAGTGCTAATGGTGCTAACGTGGCCAAAGCGGACATGTAAAGAGAATTGACAGTTTCTAGTGATATTATTGATGAAATGGGAGTTTTATACAGTTGGCTAGCCAGGGTGGAGATGAAAATGGCTGAACATACCCATGGTGGCAGGGGGTAGAGGGTGTTGTGGACGAATTTCTGAAAAAGGGGGTGGAATTAAAGTTTTGAAAAAGGTGTAGTAGGGTTTTACCGAGCCAAACATGGTGGATAAGGTAAAGTGGTATGCTAAAGTAGGGTGGGGTAAGGTAGGGTAGAGTAAAATTAAAAAAAGTTTTTTTTTCAATTTCCAAAAAAATTTTTAAATAAAAAAAAAATTTTTTATTTAAAAAAAATTGTTTATCACGTTGAAATTTGGCCGCCGTGATCTTTTCCAAACTGTCATATGCTCAGAAGGTGTCATTGTTTCAAAATGTCACAAAGCGACATAGCTTTGATTGATTTTTCTAACGTAAATGAACACCGGAAGCACATGATATAATACCTTTTTTCAAAAATTTATTTTTAAAAAACATTTTTTATAATTCTTGGTCAAAAAGTTTATGGAATTGTCATTTTTATTAAAAATTTAATTTTTATTTTTTTAAAATTTTTGACCAATATTCTCTGGAAATGGCAGGAAGTCGCTTTAAAATTTGATTAAAAAATTTTTTTTTGAAAATTAAAATTTAAAATTTTTTTGAAATTTCGAAAAATATTATGAGATTAAGCCTAAAATGGTCCTTACCTTAGCCCCAATGACTTTTTGTTCGAACAAAGTAGGGAATTTAGGTTTCATGTCAAAAGGGACTACTCTCTTCCCACGGCGACCCATTCTTATAGTACGTTACTGTTCTTCGGGGGTTGAGGGAGAATGAAAAGGTGAAGAAACAGCACCACAAGTTTACTGAAAATCAAATAGATTTAGCACGGTACTAAAAATTTTAGTAGTACACAAATTATATTAACGTAGACAAGAAAGTTATAAAAGATCATAAAAAAGTCCTGCCCTAGCCCAGAGCCCTAGTGCAGAGTCCTAGCCCAGAGCCCTAGCCCAGAGCCCTAGCCCAGAGCCCAAGCCCAAAGCCCTGCCCTGCGCTAGCCTTGTCTTCGCGCTGTCCGAGTCTTGTCCAGTTCTTGCCCGAGACCTGCCCTAGCCTAGCGCCCAAGCCCAGGAAGCTAGCCCTACCCCTATCCTAGCCTACCTCAAGCTCAAACCATGTCTAACCCTATCCTTGCCTTAAACCCTACCCCAGTCCTTTTAAAGCCAACTTTAACCCTCCCTTCCCCATGCCCTACTATAGCCCTTACAATAACCCTACCTACAACTTCCCTATCATTCGACTACAAACCCAATATAACCTTTGTTCAATGTTTGGTCCTCTAAATGTAATCACAATAATCATTTGCAAAAATGCCCAAAACAAATTCTAAGCAAGTTTAAATACCCTGACATGAACCGAGCGAACTTTGCCTATCACATGCAACTCCTTAAAGCCTAAGCCTCTCGTCAAGGTTAATTTAATCAGCAAAAAAAGCAAAGAACCCGGCCGACAATTGGCTAGCGAAAAAGAGCAAAAGACCAAAATAGTTATGACTAAAGGGGTGGGGTTTGTAAAAGTTTTGACAGGGGGGGGAAATATTTTCATAGAGGGTAGAGTAGAGTAGAGTAGGGTAGCGTAGGGTAGGGTAGGGTTGGGTAGGGTAGGGTAAGGTAAGGTAGGGTAGCGTAGGGTTGGGTAGGGTAAGGTAGGGTAGCGTAGGGTTGGGTAGGGTAAGGTAGGGTAGGTTACATGATTATCACAATTGATTTTACGTGGAAAAATAATGTTAAAATAAAAGTTAAACCCTTTTTATATGTAACTGCAAACTGCTGATAGTAAAAACGGTATAAGAATATTAAGGTGGAGCCTAGAAGTTAAGTTTCCGTGATAAAAAAGAAAAATCGAAACAAGCACAATCAGCCGTTTTTGCACGATTATATCATCGTGCAAACGGCTGATTTCAAGGTATTAAAAAAGTAAATTACCCTAGCCCAGAGCCCTAGCCGAGAGCTCTAGCCCAGAGCCCTAGCCCAGAGTCCTAGCCCAGAGCACTAGCCCAGAGCCCTACCCCAGAGTCCTAGCCCAGAGCCCTAGCCCAGAGCCCTAGCCCAGAGCCCTAGCCCAGAGCCCTAGCCCAGAGTCCTAGCTCAGAACCCTAGCCCAGAGTCCTAGCTCAGAGCCCTAGCCCAGAGCCCTAGCCCAGAACCCTAGCCCTAGCCCAGAGTCCTAGCCCCTTAGCCCGAGGTATTGCCCAAACCAAAACCTAGCCCAACTGAGGCTTTGTTTTTACCCCGCCCACGCCTACCTTTATATTATTTTATATTATTCTATCCTGGCCTATACTATCTTATTTAATTCCCTACCGTACAATATTACTGTAATGCCAAGCCTATTCTTTTACGCTTTACTTTACCCGCCCTATCATCCTTAAACAAGCCTTGAAATACATGTCTTCAGAAATTTAAAAATTTTTTTTCCCTACCGTCAATCTCAAAGTCCACAAATGTTATTTTCAAAACCATTACAATAGAGTCGAACCGTTTAAAACCAATATTACTGTAGTCTGTATCTGTTTCCAAATATAAATGACGTAAAAAGTTTAAAGTCATTCGAGCACAGTAACATTGGATAGCTTGAGTAAAGGGTTATTAATTAGCTTTGACAGCTGTTAATGCAACTAAATTTGATCAGGAACGGTTCCAATTTTCCGCAACGTTAGGTAAAAAGTTACAAGAATGTAAAAATGTTACAGTGAATTGACAAAAACCCTTTTTTCATTGATAACATTACGTTAACATCACAGTGGTAACCACTGATAAAATTGGTTTTACATAAAACGGTAATTAGATTAGAAAAGGCAATAGAAGGTTTGTAAGTCGGAAACTGTAAGAGGTATGTCAGTATAATTGAATTGTAACTAATCACAAATTACTAAATAGGGTATCAAAGTATGCTATACAATTTGGAAAGCGAGGGTAGGGTATGTTACACAGGATTAGCCTACATTTAGGCCTCAAGAACTATTTTATGTTTTGTAAAGAAAATTCTTGCTATTTTATGCTTTGTAAAGAAAGTCCTTGCCATTTTATGTTTTGTAAAGAAAGTTCTTGCCATTTCATGTTTTGTAAAGAAAGTTATTGCCATTTTATGTTTTGTAAAGAAAGTTATTGCCATTTTATATTTTGTAAAGAAAGTTATTGCTATTTTATGTTTTGTAAAGAAAGTTCTTGCCATTTCATGTTTTGTAAAGAAAGTTATTGCCATTTTATGCTTTGAAAACAAGTTCTTGTCATTTTATGCTTTGTAAAGAAAGTCCTTGCCATTTTATGTTTTGTAAAGAAAGTTCTTGCCATTTCATGTTTTGTAAAGAAAGTTATTGCCATTTTATATTTTGTAAAGAAAGTTATTGCTATTTTATGTTTTGTAAAGAAAGTTCTTGCCATTTCATGTTTTGTAAAGAAAGTTATTGCCATTTTATGTTTTGTAAAGAAAGTTATTGCCATTTTATGTTTTGTAAAGAAAGTTCTTGCCATTTTATGTTTTGTAAAGAAAGTCCTTGCTATTTTATGTTTTGTAAAGAAAGTTATTGCCATTTTATGTTTTGTAAAGAAAGTCCTTGCTATTTTATGTTTTGTAAAGAAAGTTCTTGCCATTTTATGTTTTGTAAAGAAAGTTATTGCCATTTTATGTTTTGTAAAGAAAGTTATTGCCATTTTATGTTTTGTAAAGAAAGTTATTGCCATTTTATGTTTTGTAAAGAAAGTTCTTGCTATTTTATGCTTTGTAAAGAAAATTCTTGCCACTTTATGTTTTGTAAAGAAAGTTATTGCCATTTTATGTTTTGTAAAGAAAGTTCTTGCCATTTCATGTTTTGTAAAGAAAGTTATTGCCATTTTATGCTTTGAAAACAAGTTCTTGTCATTTTATGTTTTGTAAAGAAAGTCCTTGCCATTTTATGTTTTGTAAAGAAAGTTCTTGCCATTTCATGTTTTGTAAAGAAAGTTATTGCCATTTTATGTTTTGTAAAGAAAGTTATTGCCATTTTATGCTTTGAAAACAAGTTCTTGTCATTTTATGTTTTGTAAAGAAAGTCCTTGCCATTTTATGTTTTGTAAAGAAAGTTATTGCCATTTTATGTTTTGTAAAGAAAGTTATTGCCATTTTATGTTTTGTAAAGAAAGTTATTGCCATTTTATGTTTTGTAAAGAAAGTTATTGCCATTTTATGTTTTGTAAAGAAAGTTCTTGCTATTTTATGCTTTGTAAAGAAAATTCTTGCCACTTTATGTTTTGTAAAGAAAGTTATTGCCATTTTATGCTTTGAAAACAAGTTCTTGTCATTTTATATTTTGTAAAGAAAGTTATTGCTATTTTATGTTTTGTAAAGAAAGTTCTTGCCATTTCATGTTTTGTAAAGAAAGTTATTGCTATTTTATGTTTTGTAAAGAAAGTTCTTGCCATTTCATGTTTTGTAAAGAAAGTTATTGCCATTTTATGTTTTGTAAAGAAAGTTATTGCCATTTTATGTTTTGTAAAGAAAGTTATTGCCATTTTATGTTTTGTAAAGAAAGTCCTTGCTATTTTATGTTTTGTAAAGAAAGTTCTTGCCATTTCATGTTTTGTAAAGAAAGTTATTGCCATTTTATGCTTTGAAAACAAGTTCTTGTCATTTTATATTTTGTAAAGAAAGTTATTGCTATTTTATGTTTTGTAAAGAAAGTTATTGCCATTTTATATTTTGTAAAGAAAGTTATTGCTATTTTATGTTTTGTAAAGAAAGTTCTTGCCATTTCATGTTTTGTAAAGAAAGTTATTGCCATTTTATGTTTTGTAAAGAAAGTTATTGCCATTTTATGTTTTGTAAAGAAAGTTATTGCCATTTTATGTTTTGTAAAGAAAGTTATTGCCATTTTATGTTTTGTAAAGAAAGTTATTGCCATTTTATGTTTTGTAAAGAAAGTTCTTGCTATTTTATGCTTTGTAAAGAAAATTCTTGCCACTTTATGTTTTGTAAAGAAAGTTATTGCCATTTTATGTTTTGTAAAGAAAGTTCTTGCCATTTCATGTTTTGTAAAGAAAGTTATTGCCATTTTATATTTTGTAAAGAAAGTTATTGCTATTTTATGTTTTGTAAAGAAAGTTCTTGCCATTTCATGTTTTGTAAAGAAAGTTATTGCCATTTTATGTTTTGTAAAGAAAGTTATTGCCATTTTATGTTTTGTAAAGAAAGTTATTGCCATTTTTTGTTTTGTAACCTGATACAGTTACAAAATTAAAAAAAAACACAAAAAACCACCCCTACCCCTCTCCCAGTATCTTGTGCACAGACCTCCTCCCTCACCCCAGTACATTGTAAATCGACCATACGCCTATACTTCAGCTAACCACCTCTGGACACTTCAAAACTGGCCCAACCCCTACTCCTAATAGCTTTTTTTAGACACCTGCCTTGTCTCTGCCGTTAAAACTGCCCCTATCCCTAAGCGCTTAAAAATCGTCGCTACCCTTACCATTAAGCTTAGCACCCTTCCCTATCTTTCAGTCTAATTGGCAAAAAAAAAACAAAAAATTGACAAAAATTTTCAATTTTTGACAAATAGAATGACAAAATAAACGTGAAAAACCTTGCCCGCTCTCTTCAAACAAAGTTCAATCCCAAGTTCAAGAATCTAAAAAACACTCCCATTTTGACGTTCTTTTTTGAAACTTCGAGAACATTCTTCAAATGTTACAAACTACACTCTTGTTATTCTATTTGAGTTGCCACTAACAATAGGAGGGAGCATCGCAACCGTTTTCAAAGTCATACAAACACTTGGGTAAATATTTGATCATATGTTTAGAGAAAGTGAAAAAAAATATTAAAAAAGCAAACTTTGGAATTAAAAAAAGTTTTTAAAAATGAAAAATTATTCTTTTCAGAGCTCTCTATCCAACGCTACACGCCTTATCTATCTCAAGCTTACCTTTCCATTGCTTACCGTATCCTACCCTACCCTACCCTATCTTACCTTACCCTACCCTATCCTACCTTACCCTACCCTATCCTACCCTACCTTAACCTACCCTACCTTACCCTACCCTACCCTACCCTACCCTACCATATTCTACCCTACCATTGCTTAAAGTAACCCACAGTACCGTATTCTACCCATAAATGTAGCCCCATTCCTGCCAGAGCCCTTAGACATGAGCAACGGGCCGGGTCTGACCAAAATCAAAAACGAGCCAGGCCTAAAAATTGAGCTCGGCCCGTTGCTTGTGTCTAAGAGCCTTAGCCCTACTTTTGTCCCATCCTTATCGCTGTCCTATCTTAACTTTACTTAATTTAAGCTTAAGACCTTCCTTACATTACTTTGTACCGTAACGCATGCCTTCGTACTAGCCCTATCATAAGTGTTCAGTCTAATCTAATCCCTACGTTATTCTTTTCTTAACCCCTATCCTATCTTTTTTAATACCGACTTTAAACTTATCTTCTCCATTACCTACAGCGGCTGCTACGCTCGTCCTATACATATATAGTGCATTATATAAATAAAGGCACATACCCTATGCGTTGCTCTACCCTCTCCTGCCCTAACCAATCCACTCCTCTACTCAAGTCATTTTAAGTTTCTAATCTCTAGCTTATGCCCTGCCCTATTTCCAACACTTAACATTTACCCTCCCTTTCCCACCGCAGCCCAAAATTTAAAAAACACATAGCCGACCATAAAAATGAAATTTCAAAATTAAATGCCATTATTCCAACCCTACCTTTATTTTGCCAACCCACCTAATCTTCAATACCCATCCCGATACTGTTATAAAAGTGCATTGAAGGTTGATTTTAAATATTGGAAAGAATAAAGTTCGGACCACACAGTATTTGACAATTTGACTGTTTCGATAAGTCAATTTATCAATCCGTCTGTTTTTTTTTCTCACGTTTATGAAAATAAGCTAGCTCCACCCATTGCACTTTCAACGTTCCCAACGTTTTTTGTTCTACTTTTTGTAGATTTATAGATGTTGTTTGCAGACAAAAGTTTGGGAGGTGATATGAAACACAATATCAACGTATTGTTTGATTTTGTAACAGTAGGTTATCAAAGTGGTCAGGTTAAGGGAAGGGCAAATGCTTATTTTAGAGCTAACAATTGTAAGGCGAGCGCTCTGGCTAAAGGTAAGGCTGATCTAGAACTAGGACTAAGCGGCGGCTAGGATTAATAGAGCTAGGGCTCTGGACTAGATCTCTAAGCTAGGACACTGGGATCTCTGCTTTGGGCTAAGGCTCTGGGCTAGGGCTCTCGGCTAGGGCTCTGGACTAGGGCTCTGGGCTAGGTGTTAAGCTAGGGCTTAGGCTAGAGCAAAGGCTAGAGTGTAGGATAGGGCCCTGAGCTAGGGCTCTGGGCTTGAGCTAGGGCTAGCTCTATTTCTAGAGCTTCGGCTAAAGCCACGGGATAGGGCTGTAGGCTAGGGCTCTGGGCTAGAGTTCTGAGCTAGGGATATGACTTAAGCAAGGGCGTAGGCCAGGGTTTAGGATATTGAAAAAGCTAGAGTTAAGACTAGAGCTAGAGCTAATGCAAAAGCAAAAAAAGGCAAGCCAAGCCTAACTTAATAAAACTAAATTTCAAGTTCAAAAAATCATTACGAATGTCTATGACAAGTTGCACGTAAAAGGTCATATGCTTTTTGAAACCTTTATCTTGCCAAAAATGCAAAATTAACTCCATCTGATCTACTTTCACTGATAAACGGCTTACCAATGCATTGTTTATTTTGTAACAAAGACGGTATTGATAAAAAAAATTGTTTGTATCTTGCTTTTTTGACATTTTTAGTGAATTAGAAGGTTAAAGTATAACATATGGTGATATTTGGTTAAAAATGGTGAACTTTATCTTATCCTTCCAAGCCATATAGCCCTAACCCTAACCTAAGCCATAGCCTAAGCCCTAGCCTAAGCCCTAGCCTAAGCCCTAGCCTAAGCCCTAGCCTAAGCCCTAGTCTAAGCCCTGGCCTAAGTGTTAGCCTATGTCCTATCACTAGCCTTTGTCTCAGCTCCCGCCATGCCCTAGCCAAGCCAGCGCTAGACTAACCCTAAGTTCGAGTTTAAGCATAAGTTGAAGCCTAAGCCCAAAGCTAAGCCTGCGTCAAAATCTATGTCTAAGCACAAACCATAGTCGCAGCCTTAGCCCGAAGTTTGATCTTAAATCTAAGCCTAACCTTAGCCTAAAAATAAATCTAAACCTAAGCCTAACCCTTCCATTTCCAACCAAACAAACGCAATCTAGCCTTCCTTCCTCGACCACCCACCATCGCTGCCGTAAAAATCAACACAGTTTTTTTTTGTCTGTATCACTTATCACTTTGTTATAAGTTACCCCTACTGATTGATAGCCCTCCCCTCTACAGCAATATAAAAAAGTGTCTTTTGATAACAATTTTCTTTTCACCGTTCACGCTGATTTCACAAATGTAATTTTCAAATAAAAAATGCACTTTTCATTTAAAAGTGCACCAGAAAAGGCCCATAACTGATGTGATAACAAAGTAATAAACTATCATAACATAAAAACTCGGTAAAGTCGAGTGTGGTCTTGGAAATGTAGACAAAATAACAAAGTTTTGATAAGTGATGGTGATAAAGTAAGAAGCAGGAATTAATAATCACAAAGAGAGGTTGGTATATTGTAATAACATACCTACCCTACACTTCTCTACCCCTACCTTAATCCTACCCTACCTTGCCTTTATCTACCCTACCATACTCTAAGCTACGCTACCTTACCCTGCCCTACCATACCTTACCCTACCCTACCCTACCCTACCATACCTTACCCTACCCAACCCTATTCTATCCTACCCTACCCTACCCTACCCTACCCTACCCTACCCTACCCTACCCTACCCTACCCTACCCTACCGTACCTTACCCTACCCTACCCAACCCTATTCTACCTTACCCTCCTCTACACGGCCCCTACTGCCCTATTGTTACTCTACCCTTCTCTACTCCTCCCTCTAGTCCTACCCCTAGTACTACCCCTACCCTACCGTTACCTCTGTTCCATCCTTCCCTTCACTACCCTAAACCGTACCTTGTCCTATCTGGCCTTATATTAGTCTATCCCTGCCCCTGTATTGTTCTACCCCGCCCTATACTACACTACTCTAATCCTCCTTACACTACCCATTTTTTTTGCTTTCGCCCTAGCCCCGGATATACAAGGCATCCCAAGTTTGAAAATAAAGTTTTTGATTTTAAATTTACAAAAAATTTTAAAATTAGCAAAAACATGACTAGGGGGCACCCGGAGTTGAACCAGGGACCTATCGATCTGCAGTCGATTGCTCTACCGCTGAGCTATACCCCCACGTTTCCGTCTCTTCATGCGTGAAAATGAAAAGTATTTTTACGAATTTAATAAAAACAAAACGTGTGAATTGAAAGTTGAATTCATAATTTGAAACATTCAACAAGCATTCACAAAATAATGAACTGAAAAGTGCAAAATAGCAATCGCATGTCTATGAGCAAATTTGACTTGTATCCAGTGTTTTGCCCGGACTGGTCCGGAGCGTTTTTCACCGGTCCGGTCCGGCGATTTTCGGGTCTGGTCCGGTCCAAACTTCAAATTTTTGAGTCCGGTCCGCAAAAAAATTTCTTTTTATTTTTAAAAAAAGCAAAGAGCGCTAAAATTGCTTTTTTCTACGTTTAAAAACACTTAAAAATATGTTTTCTTTGCAATTTTTAAAGCAGTTTTAATAAAATAAAAAAAAATTTTTCCGGACCGGTCCGGAGCTTTTTCTTCAGTCCGGGTCCGCAGGATTTTGGGTCCGGTCCGGTCCGCAAAAAATTTTGTTTCGGTCCGTCCGGTCCGGACCGGACCCGTCTGCGGACCGAACCGGTCCGGCAAAACACTGCTTGTATCTTATACCCCTGACCTTACCCCGACCTTACATTACCCTACCCCATTTTACGTTATCCTCTCTCCTAAAGTTTAGGCTAATAAATAGAAGTTTAGAAGCTCAAGCTATACGTTTACCAACTAAATACAGTTTAAAAAACAACATATGAAAGTAAACATAATATTGCTTTTAATCCGTAATATAATATATTATTGTAATGACTAATGCAAAAATTGGGGTAATTCATGCAAAATCACGTAGTAGTTTTACTGTAAAACATGTTTTTAAAAAACAAATAAATAATTTCCCTTTAAAACGTAGGACGTAACATAGTTTTGTGACAAAGGTAGGGGTAAGGATAAGAGATAGGGATGCGAATATAAACAGGGGTAGGGTATAGAAAAGATTCTTCTCCAATTCCTGCCCCAAAATCTCTCTTTTCTACCAGCTTTTACTTCATTAGGACAAATCAGAATTTCATTTTGGAGCTTGCATATTATGCGTAGCAGAATTCCCATCATTTTATGGCTCTAATACCTTTAACATAAAATCAATTATGTATTTTTCCAGGTGTTACCATCACCAAAGTATTTGGTCTCTTACTACAACGAATTGATTTTTACACTATTTGTCAGAAAGTTTTTTAAAAAATTAAAAAAAATTTTATTTTTTGACATAAAATCAGCGTTTTTAAAGTTGAAACTCGTCATTTTTATAGAGATATGGCAAAATATGAGTAAATAAAAAATAAAAAAAATCAAAATAAATACATCTCAAAATAAAGCTAAAAAATACAAAAAAAATATCTACAGTGAACCCTCAAAAGTTTTGACTCAAAACTACAGTATTCCTTAAAAATCTTTTAAAAACCAAAAAAAAAACAGACTATTCCCCCAGCTTTTCCCTCAATTTCTCGTTTTTCTGGCATTCATGTTGGAAATCAGCGATAGTCTTGATATACAATCGTTTCTGCTTTCTCAGGTCTTGTAGTGCTCGGAATGACACATCTTTTGCTTGTTGGGTTTGAGCCCGCTTCTTGAGGATCTTCTCCACACTCTCCTCGACGCCTGCCACTATTTTTCGTAGGTTATCCACGAATGACACCTTGTAGGCTTCTTTTATTGATCTGGAAAGTTATATTTATATACTTTGTTACCTAAAGAAAGCTTTTTTTTTCAGTTATACCTCATAATTAGAGTGACAAAAAGTCTTGTCGTTTTTTGTCGTGTAAATCATAGGAAAATAACGACAAGACTTTTTTAAGCCTTTTAATGATATTGGCAATTTTAAAGACTAGGCAACTTTTTATTACCCAAAATTGTAAGTTTTGCCTTATCATTAAAGCATTATAAAAGTCTTGTCGTTTTTTTCCGTGTAAATCATAGAGAAATGACGACAAGACTTTTTTAATCTTAAAATCAATGTCATTGGTAAGTTTAAAGTCTAGTCAACCTTTTATTACCTAAAAATATGAGTCTTGTCTCATAATTAGTACATTAACAAAGTCTTGTCGTCTATTCGCTATGTTACGCAAGGCAAAAAACGACAAAACTTTTTAAGTCCCTGATATTAGACTAAAAGCTATATTTTTAGGTAATAAAAGGTATTATATTTGTGTTATTATAAAATTATGAGCTATATTCGACCTTTTATTGCCTAAAAATTTCATTTTCTTAGCCAAAAACCCCCTTTATTACCTAAAATTTTAAAATTTAATTTCCCCAGCCAAAACCACAACTTACAGCTCCTTCTGTTCATCAATATTCATCAGCAGATCAATTTCTCTCTTTATAAACTTGCAAGCATCGACAAGATGGTTATTCAACATGTACAACCTCCTCGCTTCCAGATGTTTCGCTGTTACCAAGTTGTACAACTCAATAAACCTTCTTTGATATTGGTTTAGTTCGATCTGACTCGGCTTCTGATCAATCTTCTTCGACATATAGAACACTTTTTCGTTGATTTCAGCTAGTTCTGCTTCGAGTTTTTGAAATTCTTGAGTAAGATGTTCAACTTCTGATGCATCTGGACCTTCTATTTGTTTTAGACGGTCGATTTCCGCTTCGACTTGCTCGATTTGACGTCGACATTCACGTTTGAATTCAGATTCGTGGTTTCGCATTTCTTGGCATTGGTCCAAAAGGTCCGTTATTTGTTTGTAAAGGTCTGAAAAATAAGATTTTAGGTAACAAAAAGTTTGAAAAAATTTTAAAAAATTATTTTTAGGTATCAAAAGCTCCAAAAAACATGAAAATTTGGTTTTTAGGTAACAAAACATAATTTTTTTGCCTAAAAACTTGTAAAGAATCAAAATTCAAATACCAAAAAATTAAAAAAATTTTAAATATCAAAAAATCGAAAAAATCAAATTTAGGTATTAAATTTTCAAAATTTTTTTCCAAAAATTTAAAATTCCACAAAATATACAAAAGTTAACATCCTCAACATCACCAAACTCACCAGGATCAGTATTCTTGACCAATTCATCATATTCTCTTTCTTTTTCCTCAATTTTATTCAAATTTTCCCTATTTTTCTCTACTTCCTCTTCTATTTCCTTGTTTTCTCGTTGTATATTATCCAACTCCTCTTTTAACCTAACTTCCATTTCCTCTAAACTTTGTTCAGATTCCTCAATTCGTCCCAGTCTTAAGCCTTCAGAATCTTTAGCGACCTTTTCCAAAGCAGTGGAATCGATTATAGAATTGACCTTCCTGGCCGAAACTCGCTTCTGCTGGACTGGATCCGCCTCAACTAGATCGTTTTTAAGTTGTTCTGCTATCTTGAGGTCACGAAGGAATGATTCTTCAAGTTCTTTTCGTTTTTCTCGGCCAAGATCATCATCAAATTGAGTTTCTTTCTTCACTACATCTGATACGTCTCTAAAATAATATAATTGATCATAACTCGCCTATAAAAGTAAAACTTACAATCCAAACTCAAGTAAAGTGCTTCTAACATCATCCTTAATGTCCTTAAATTCCGTTTTTGTCGTCCGCTCCATCTTCCTATAGGGTTTAGGCCTCTCAGCTTCATTTGAACTAAATGGCTTTTCCAAATCATCCTCAACTTCCCAACCTGTGTTCTTAAATTGTGAGTTTGCATATCGTAAAATCTCGTCTCCGTGTTTCTTTTTAGCTTCTATGGCTTCTTTTACTAACCACTGAAATGAAATATTAAAATAGTAAATGCTTTTTGCTTTATTATATAAAGTTAGATAAAATAATAAGATAAATTACCTGAACAACTGGATAAATGTTGATACAATCAAGTCCTTGAATCTGATGAGGCTCTATGGCATGTGGGCATTTGAAATTAGGCAACACTTTCACAATATTTTGAGTTAGAGCTCTGAAACAAAGAATATTACCCGTGACCTATACCTAATATAAACCCTCATAACTATATTAAACGTCAATTTTTGACCATTCTATTTATCCCAAAATGTCAATATTAATCTATTTTAACTTTTTCATATCGAATCCCTAAAATCATCATACATTTTTTGTCCAATCGACGAGTTTTCCGAGTAAAGTAGGTCAACATCAACAACTTCGGCACATAACTGAATGCACCAGACCATTCCACCAACAATCTAAATTTAAAAACATTGGAGCATGTAAAATACAACTTACTAACCTTATCAAACACACTTAGACCATCGATTTTGGCCCGAAAATAGCCGGCGGACACTAGCAAGTCCAATATTTGAGACATCTTCGCATATTGCTCTTCATCTTGTTGGACTGTAAACTAAAACAATAAAATTGTAATTTAAAAGATGCTATACATTTTACTGAAGCTTTTGATGTATACAACATATAGTTTAAAGATCATTGAAATAACTAAAAACATAAAACAATTTCAAAGAACTTGCCTGTCCGTCCCATAAGTGAGTTTCAAGTGTTGAGTCCATTTTTTATAAATAAATTGATTTCTTCTAATGTTATTAATCAAAAATATAAATTATAGAGTCTTTTATCAATAAAATATACACATAATCAAGTTATCTTTGTTTATTTTCTCCAATTTCTAATAAATATTTATTTGCGCAGCTCGCGCGCAAAAACAAAATTTTGTTCTGCAGCCTGCGCCTTTATCATTGTACGAAGATTCATTCTTCTGCCAAATAGCTACTTTTAGTGTTAATATTACAATATTAAGTTAATATGTTACCCGAAAAATGATATTAATCTTAAAAATTTATTTTTAGCCAATTTTTTGATTAATCGCTATTAGTACAAACCTTTGATCAGAAGCCCAAATGAACAAACTTTGCTCGAACCGGAAAATTACTGATAAAGCGAGGTAAGCCGTTTTTTATGTCTGTTAAGTAGAATTATTGTAGCATTATCATTAAAGTACGTGTTGAAAAACTTTACCACCTACATTGACGAACAATGAAGAATGTTGAGGTCACTGTGCTTAATTGAACAGTTTTTATGGAAACAGCCAAATTACTGATAATAAATCATGGTATATAAGGGTAAGTACATGTTTCTGATTTCAACAAGCCTTTTCTACCCATTTTTCATTAATTAGAATATTGTTTTAGTCAAAAAGAAAAGTGTTATGGCCAATTTTAGCGATATTGTTTTAGATTGATAACCTAAAATAATATAATTAAGAAATAGGAATAAAGTAGGTAACATTTTAGCGTATGGTGGTATATTTCCGAGAGTTCGACATGTCCGACGTACCAAGAACCCAAAAGGCTGCCGTTTATGATGCCCACAAAGGCCCAGTGGAAGTTCGCGAGATCCCCGTTCCAGAGATTGGTCCCGAAAATGTTTTGGTCAAAATCTTGTACTCCGGTAAGTTTAATATTGCAAATTTGGTATTAAAAGATAGCCTAAAGAATTGGCTTTAAAATACGGTATATTATGTTATATTCTGTTAGCGAAAACATCGTTTTAGTTGGACCACCTCCAATTTTTTCTTACTTTTTTGGAAATCTAAAGTAATATTGCAGGTGTATGCCGAACTGATGTCCATGCTTGGGACGGTGACTTTCCAGTGCCAATCAAGAACCCACCAATCGTTGGAGGACATGAAGGAGCTGGTGTTGTCGTCAAGGTTGGCGCAAATGTGACCAACTTCAAGGTCGGGGATCGGGCTGGAGTTAAGGTGAGTTTTGGGGCTTCAGAAGGAGGCACGGTGGGTAAATAGATTTTAAATTGGGTGTAGAATATACATAAAAGTCTTCTGGTTAGTATTTCATATGAAAAAGATGTTATTTTTGGCGGGAACTTATAGTTTTAGAGCAAAATATTACTTTAGATCATTAAAAATTTTAAAAACATCAAAAAAATGCCATTTTAAATTAAACTTTTGTTAATTTTAGTGGATGAACTCCTCCTGCCTATCCTGCGAGTACTGTAAACGTGGCTACGAGACTAAC
Organism: Bursaphelenchus okinawaensis; assembly: GCA_904066225.2. NCBI lineage: Eukaryota > Metazoa > Nematoda > Chromadorea > Rhabditida > Aphelenchoididae > Bursaphelenchus > Bursaphelenchus okinawaensis. The sequence continues at coordinate 9,472,315 of CAJFCW020000002.1, read as the reverse complement.
TGTCCTAACCTAGTCCTATCCGGGTACCATCGTGACGGTTCTTTCCAACAATACGCAACGTGCAAGGCTTCAGAAGCCGCTCCAATTCCAGCTGAAGCTGATATGAAGACGGTAGCTCCGGTGATGTGTGCTGGTCTTACTGTATACAAAGCCTTGAAGGAGGCTGATGTGAAGCCGGGACAGATCGTGGCCATTAATGGAGCTGGGGGTGGCTTGGGTTCAATGGCTATTCAGTATGCTCGGGCTATGGGTATGAGAGTATTGGCTATTACCAGGAAGGAGAAGGAACAACATTGCAGAGATTTAGGTAGGTTGGGGTAGGGGAGAGTGTATTGGATGGCTTTGGGTGGGGTTTGGGAATGTTAATGTAGGGTAGGGGATAGTAGAGTACGGTGGAGTAAAGTACAATAGGGTAGGACATGGTAGAGTAGGGTAAGGTAGACTAAAATAAGGTGGAGTACGGTCGGTTACAGTAAAACAAAGCAATATAAAAACCATTTCCAGGAGCCGAATGGTTCGTCGATGCCTACGGAAAAGCCGACGTTGCCTCGGAAGTGCAACGTCTGACCAACGGTGGCCCTCACGGTGTTCTCAACCTGGCTACAACCCCATCAGCGGCCGAAACCGCAATCGACTACGTCCGTACTCGTGGTACTGTAGTCCTGGTAGCCCTGCCAAAAGATGCCACCGTAACCGTCAAGGTATTTTGGGCGATTCTACGTTCGATTACGGTGAAAGGATCACACGTTGGTACGAGGCAAGATATGGACGAAGCTTTGGACTTCTTCGCCAGAGGCTTGATCAAGATTCCGGTTGAAATGCAACCTTTGAAGAACATCAGTGACGTGTTCAAGAGGCTGTTGAAGAATGAGGTCAATGGAAGAATCGTCTTGGACATGTGGAATTAAGGTGTTTTAGGAAATATAGTGAAGTAATGGCGATAGTAATCATTGTTAACAGTTTTTTGAGTTAATAAAACCTTTTTACTTAAGCAAAGTTGATTTTTTTGGCAAGAGGGTTTTATAAGACTATATAGTAGTTGAATTCATACCCTTACCTACCATCGTTGCGATCTTCTCTATGTCATATTAAAGTTCCTGCACCTTTACTACAGCAGACTTGGCTTGAGCCTACTTTACTTTAACTAAGTAGAGTAATGTATGATTAAAACTTCTCTGCCTTGTCTTCCTTTACACGAAAGACAGGGTAGAGGAAGTTACTTGATCTGGACTTTCTTACTTTGATAGTAGTTTTCTCTATGTAGCTTTACATACTTTACAATGCCCTATCCGAACATACCCTAGCTTTTAGCGGCTTTATACGCTAATTTCAATTTATAACCTAGCTTGATCTTGCTTTACAATACTTTAATATGGCCTTATCTAAACTTGGAAAACTTTTCTTTACCTTAAATTTTTCTACCCTATCCTATTCTACCCTACCTTACCCTACCCTATGTTACTGTCGCTTACCTTACTCTACCCTATATTCCTTACTCAACCTTACTGTATCTTAATCTACTCTACATGGCCCTATCCTACCTTACCTACACTATTTCGTACAAAAGTACCCAGCTATATATTATCTACCTTAACTTATCCCGACCCGCCATACTGTATTTTAATTTACCCTACTACATCGGTGGTACCAAACATTAACCATTTAGTAAATCAAAATGACTTTTAATTCATTAAAAACTGACTGTCTACGAAACCTTATCACTCTACTTCACGTTATATTACGACCAAATGTGTCGTTTTGTTTGTCATTGATATCAATAAAGTTTTTATTACATTTTTTAGTGTCAAACTCGTGTATCACGTCATTTTTTGTTACAAAACATACAATGACTACCCTTCTTTCAAGCATATCGCTCAATCGAGCACATTTTTTGTAAAAGGCATAGTTCAAGATAGACATGTTTATTTTGAAGAAATCGTTAGTCATTTAGGGCTGACACAAGCTGTACCATAATTACTAATGCGTGTTTGTAGTCACACGACATTACTCTTTCTTTTTATTAATCTTGAAATGATTTTTTATTGTATGTGTAGTCAGTGTTAAGCAACACATTTTTGTCAAAATTGAGGCCTACATCGTTTTGTACTAGTACACAACATTAACATTTAATTTTTTCAAAAATATCTTATTTTACCTTACTGTGCATTGCCTTGTCTTGCCTTGCCTTGTCTTGCCTTGCCTTGTCTTGTCTTGCCTTGCCTTGCCTTGCCTTGCCTTGCCTTGCCTTGCCTTGCCTTGCCTTGCCTTGCCTTGCCCTGCCCTGCCCTGCCTTGCCTTGTCTTACCCTACACTACTCAGCTCTACCCTACTCTATTCTACCTTACTTTTTCCTCGCTCTGACCTACTTATCCTTTCCTACCCAACTTTACTATAATATACTTCACTGTATCGATACAGATAAGTGACCCTCCCTACCCATACGTTATCCTATGCTACCCTACCTTGCCTTATCCCTTCCTACCCTAACTTTTTTTACCCTACCATAATCTATCCTAATCTACTTTATTTTACCCTATCCTATCCTTCCCTATCCTACCCGTACGTTACACTACGCCACTCTGTAGAATGAGATGTATGATAGTAACGTTGGACAGACTGTAATAATGAGTCAACTATTTTTTAACTCTTCTAATTAAAACAGTTTCAACTGATAATCTAATAATTGAAGTCATCGTGTGATAAGACAAACGTTTTTGTTTAAAAAGCGCTTCCAATCAAAATTCGATTACTTTTTGTAGCAAAATGGCAGCAATCAAGTGGAGCTTTTTGTTGCTATTGACGTTACAAGTAAGTGGCCTTTGAAGTTTTTAAAAACTTAAAATTTTAAAAATAATTTTGATTTCAACTTTTTTAAGCCTAAACACTTTATTTTAGTGTCTAAGAGCCGAAGAAGATGACGTATTTGGAGAAGACGAGAAGGGGACTTATATTTTAGCGTTAAAAGATAATTACGGAAGTGGCACTGACACGTACAAACAGGTAAAAATATTTTTTTTTGCAAAATTTTTTTTATTTTTACCCCTCCCCTAGTTACACGCCCGACTTCTACCCCTTTCCTATTTGTTATCCCTACGCTAGTTTTACCCCTACCCTACTTTTAGCCTTACGCTACTATTACCCCTACTCTACTATTGCCCCTACAGTGCTTTTACCCACACCCTACTATTAGTCCTACCCTACTATTACCCCTACCCTACTTTTACCCCTACCCTACATTTACCTAAAAAAAATTTTAAAAAAATTTTTTAGTACTACACCCAAACCCATAATGGTACCTCAAACGTCCATATCCTGTATATACTGGGTGAAGCTCCAAATGAAGTTAAAACACCTGAATTTACAGCTGATAGTACCTCCTACCCAGACATTGTTGATGATCTACATGAAACTTTTAATGCTACGGTTTTTAAACTTGAACACCGATATTATTCAAGGAGTTATCCTGTTCAGTAAGCTAGCCTAGCCCAATCTAAAAATTGCTCTACCTTGTTCTGATCTGTCGTGACCTGCCTTGCTGTGATATGTCCTGATAAGGGCCGGGCGCGAGGGTGGGAGGGGGTACCCCCCCTCCTAGAAAAAAATTTTTGGAAAAAGTTGAACGTGGTCCCCCCTGTGGATTTTTGGAAAAAAAAATTTGCAAAAAATCGGCACAGGTAGCTACCCCTGCCCCCAGACCAAAAGTCCCCGCCCGGCCCTGGCCCTGGCCCTGACCTTACTTTTTTTGCTTTTCCTTACCCTCTTATTCTGCCCTGCCTTGCTATGATATGCTTTAACCTGTACTCTTTTTTCCTACCCTTCCCGATCTTATTTAGTCTACTCGACATTATTCTTCTTTCCCCTACCCTTAATTATACCCTATTTACAACATTTTTATTACAGTAACCCCGAAACAGCCAAAGACTTTAAATACCTATCCAGTGATCAAGCCATTGAAGATTTGAGCCGCTTTATCCGAGCTCAAAACGAAATCATACCAAATGCCAAATGGGTTGTTATTGGCGGATCGTACCCAGGAATGTTGTCGTTATGGTTCAGACAAATGTACCCTGACTTAACCGTTGGAGCTATCTCTTCGTCGGCACCCATCAAATCGGTGGTTAACTTTACTAGTGAGTTTGGATTTTTTAAATTTTTGAAATTTAAAAAAGTGTATTCGAAACTCTTTGTAAACTACGTCAATGCCAGAAACGTTACAAAATATATATTACAAGTTCATATTATACTTGATACCTAAACCCAATAATGTAACTCTAGGCTTCATGGAAATATCCCAAGAAGGCTACAAGAAGAGGAACCCAGAATGTCACGGCAAACTAGAAATAGCTCTAAAGCAGTTCACAACCATGATAAAAGACCAAAATAAATACGATGATTTGAAAAAGTTGTACAAAGACTTGTCCAAAAGATACGATTTGACTAATGAACACGAAAGAAATTGGTTTTCATACCATGTCGTATCAGATGCATACACTCAGATTCAATTCAACGTCGATGGAATTGTAAGTACTCTAACCAGGGTTGGACGCAGGGCAGGGCATGGGCCCTGTAACAGGGCATTTTTGAATTGTTTTTTTTGGCGCGCTTTTTTTTAAATTTTTTTTTGGCTAGGCCTAAAAACGCAAAAATTTCTAGAAATGGATTTTAAACACTGCTAATCCATTTTACATTGTTATTTTCTTGATAGCTATTACAGTTTTCAAGATATGAGTTTGGCGGGAAAACGAAATTCAAAAAAATGCCCTGTTGAAATGCCCTGCCCTGCGTCCAGCCCTGACTCTAACCCACCATACCGTACAATAACCTACTCTGATCTACCGTATCCTACCCTGCCTTACCCTACCCTACCCTAACCTACCCTACCCTACCCTACCCTACCCTACCCTACCCTACATTACCCTACCCTACTCTACCCTACCCTACTCTACCCTACCCTACTTAATCTACTCCTATTGTAACCAAGATATATATATTTTTTAAGTTTAAAATCATGCTTTTCAGTGCAAAAACTTTGATGTAAAAACGGAAAAACCACTAACTGAAATGGCTAGCCATTTCGAATTCACTGCTGACGATTTCCAAAACAAAACTTGGGGGTCATGGTTATGGCAAGTTTGTAATGAATTCGGCTTTTTCTACTCACCAAACGACAAAAGTTGCTTTGCTAAAGGCAGTTATGACATCAAAGAAGTTTTTCAAAAGTAAGCGAAAAACTTTTTTTTACTTTTCAAATGTCTTAGGCCTTAATTTAGACATACAAATTAGTAAAGTAACCGTTTTTCTTATGTTCATATCAAAAACACAAATTTTTTAAAAATTTTTCAAATTCAAGAGAATGTGAACAACGCTTTGGCTCCAACTACACCTATGAACAAATTGAAAAGTACGTTCAAAATTCATGGGACATTTATGGTGTCACAAACATCTTCAACACCAAAAATATGATAATAACCAACTCGGAGTTGGACCCATGGAGTGGTCAAGGCTTAACACAGTACAACACTGACGATAAATCAATTGTGACCTTTACTATTCAAAACGGTACTCATTGTCACGATTTGAAGGCTGGCAATAATCCTCATGTCTTCGAAGCACGAAAGAAATATAAGGAAGAGATTCGAAAATGGCTAGCAGACAAACCAAAAGCAGCTAATTCGTTGCAAGTTAGCGTGATTGGAATGTTTGTTCTGTGCTTTTTTGTTTTGTTTTATTAATAAATGAAAAAACTATATCACAAAGAATCCGTTCAATAATAATTTTACTTCTAACTGCTGGACTACAGACAAAAAAGAAAACATATTTCAAAACCCGCAAATTTCCTCTTAAAAACGTATTCATGTTTCAATACCAAAGCATAATGCAAAAGTTAATAACAATATATATTTATTAGTTACATAACCGTTTAGCACCAATTTTACAATCAATTATTCAAAATCCATGTATCCATTTAATCTATCATCCTCGTGAACATACTGGAAGTTTTCTATACATCTTTGAACCATTAGTTGTTCCTCCGGGTCCTCGTATTGAAACTCCACGACTTCACCTACAAACTCTGTCTGCGTTTCCTGTTGAATCCGTTTGTCCATTGCAATCAGTATGTCGTTCACGGTTTTCTCGAAGGGCTGTTCAAACCATTGTTTACAATACGGTGCGGGCTTGAAGCTTTTGATGAAGAGTTCATCTATAATATTTTCATGAAACTCTGTCGCAGTATAATAATAAAGTATTTTATTGTGTTTTAAAGTTTGTGTAATCAATAGTAAAAAAATTGTTTGAATAACTTACTTTTAATACTTTCAGCATAAAAGAAATTCGTCATCTCAGCCTTTTCGTTAACAAAATGAATGGTGCTGTGACCATTATTCGGAATGTTGTAGTAGTCGGATAAAACGGCGGTTGAGATCCTTGACTGTACTCTTTTAGATATCCATTGTTTGGCCTGTGAATCGTAATACAGTACCTATAAATTGGAAATTACTTTTTGCAATATTATTGTACTGATGCATAGTTAAAGTTGACTTTGAGACCATGTAGGAATTAAAAAAATGATTGTTTTCAGATTGTTGTATTTTAAATAGACATACCTCATCTTTATCCAAAAACTCAATGACGTTTTCGGACAGTATGCTCCGATTCATGCTGTACGTCAACCATCCGTCGTATAACACCTCTCCCGTAATCAAACTGAAGATCGTGAATCGATCTTGATCTAAAATCGTAAAATTTAATTTTCGTATTGATTTACATTTAACTTAAACATCGTTATATTGTTTTACAATTTACTTACCATCAACTAATACTGATTCGCTTTCCGCCAATATCCGTACTTGAACTTCTTCTGCAAACAAATTGCATAGCTTCACTTGCTCCATTGTTTCCAAATTTAGGACAATCAACTCCTCCTGCTTGTTCATTAGCACAAGGTGCTTCCTGTAGTCGGTAGGATTATTATAATATATGAAGGTGACACGTGCGTAGTTGAAGTCCACCACCTGTTGCGTGTACATGTCGAATATTTTTTGATCGTCCACTTGGATTACATAATTTGATGCTTTGAAGTAGTTGCATCTGTAGTTGGCCAGGTATACTTTGTTGATGGTGTCGAACAGAAGCAACCCTTTTTCCGTAGTGATGATCAGATGGGTTCCTCTGTTTATAAACTGAAGCCTCACGATTTCGCTAGGGGCGGAAATGACAAAACCCCCAGCGGTCGAAAAGTCCAGGTTGGCCAACAAAACTTTATTGCCATACTGCTTAACGGCCAATGCACCCGTAAACCGGCACCACGTAAAGTTGTTGGTACAGTTGTAGAACAGGCGATGCTCAGCACTAAAATAAATAAAATAAATTTCTATATACTAATAACTGTAACTACAATCATTTATTTATGTCTTGCGTTGTTACATTTGTGTTTGTTACATATTGTACAAAACTACAAATTTGTTTCAACATACGTCATTACAATAATATCGTCCAAACAAGTGTAAAAAAAGCTATAAAAACAGTGTAATAAAAATAACTTACTCTCTTACAACGTCCGCCCAACACTCATCTGTCTGACCACGAACAATTAAATTGTCATGGCAGATCTTCTTGAAGTCGACTCCAACAAATTTGTAGAACTCCTTGTTGATCGTGGCCAAGGCAGCTACATCTTCCATAAATTCAACGTGGCCAATGATTTTAGACCAAACCTATAAAAAACAAATTCATAAACAACTTTTTATTACTATTAGGTTGAACAAAAGTAGCGGGACAGTTTTAGTTATAAAATAAATGAAAAGTGTCCCGCTACTTTTAGTTCAACCTAATATAAAGACTTTTAAGCGATTTTTACTATGTTAAAAATTACTAACAACAAGAAAAACTTTTTTAAAAAGTACAAAGCAAAAAATGTTTAAAAAACTTACAGCTGGAGCGAACATCTTTAAAAATATTAATTTGATAAAAATATCAAAAACTTTAACAATAATATTAAACTAACAAGCGTTAGTTCACCTGAGATCGAATGAGAATAAGGGGTTGGAGATAAATGAATGGCAGGCAAAAAGCGACGCGCTAAAACGTACTGCCCCTTTTTATAAGGAGGCTCTTTTTGGCGCGTAGTGCCTCTTTTATGTAAGCCACCGCTTGTTTTGACCTAGAAAGCGTTTAGCTTACAGATACAGTGGGTCTTCTGTATAACGAATCGTGCGGGAATTTAAAGTTTGTTACATATGGGTCTTTTGTCACAGAAAAGTTGGTTGACATGTGTATTGACATGAGTTCCACTGTGTTAACAACATAATAAAAAATTTAAAAAGTAATAACATTTGCTATGGCAGCAGATTTTAATAAACTTTTAAAACTTATTTAAAAACACCGTCTTATAAACAAAATAATCAGATTTTAAATTTTTGATAGTCTGTATGCTCCTGGCTAAACATTTTGCCTTTTCTGACAATTTTAAGCCTTACCCTACTTTAAGCTTTGGCCTAAGCAATAACATTTGGTTGCTTTTTCATATCACAATCGAATTTTGCAAGGTTAAAAGCGTCAAAACTTTTTGTGACCCTCTCCAAATTAAAAATTTAGTCAGCCAACTTTGTTATGACAAAAAATATTTATATAAACAATAAATAAATAGTAATGTTTTAATAAATAACAACTAGAGTATAATATTATGCTATTTTCTCGTTAATCCTCAAACGAATACTCGTCCATTAACAAAAGATGCGAGTCCAACGACCAACCATTTCGTTTCAGTTTTTCGGCAAATTCTGTGGCGTCGAATTTGGTGCTATAATTTAAAGAATGCAAACAAATGATTCCTACACCGTATTTTACAACACAAATTTTACAAATTTTAAAAAATTAATATTTTTAATTACTTTGTTAATCACTATGATCTTCCAAACTTTATATCACCCTACTACAAACTACTTTGCCATCCAATAGCTTACCCTACCCTATAAAACCGTATGCTGTTTTTCTTTAACTTAAAATAGATGCACTGGTCGGGTAGAGTAAGGTAGGGAAAAATAGGGTGGGGTTGGGCAGAAAAGGGTAGAATAAGGCAAGATAGGGTAGGTTAAAGTAGTATAGAGTAAGGCAGACAACTGCAGAATAAGATACCTACCCTGCCTGTAAACCAAAAAAAAAAACTTTTTTGACTTCCGTCCTCCAAGAAAAAATCTGTAGCTACGCCCCTGCCCCCACCCTATCCTCCCCCGCCATCTTTTACCCTACTCCACACTTAACTTAACCATACCAGCCCAAATGTTCATCGACCTTACCTCTATAATAGCCTCAATTTTTTCGTAGTTTTACAGCATATCACCCTACCCTCACTACTCTACTCTAACATAAATTGCCCAACCCTACCCTAATCTACAGGTGTTCAACTGTTTTTTAAAAATTCAAACCCACCTTCCCAAAATTTCAAATTCCAATCGAAAAGCGGCCAAAAGTAGTTCTTTAACAGTGATATCCTTATTGAAAATGGCTCCACCTTCTTTTTCATTGTAGGCAATAATTGCATTACAGCCGCCAACAGCGTATTTTACAGTCTTTTTTGATTCAAACTCTTCAATCTTCTTCAATGAGCATCCATAATATCGATTTTTGGATTCGAAGCAGAACAATTGCTGATTTTCGCGTGAATTCGCTTCTTTTTTTCGTAAAATTCGACCGGATTTTGTAAATTCTCTAAAAGTATATAATTAAGGTTTAAAATTCAATAACTTTCTTTACAAAAAAAATGGCAATAACTTTCTTTACAAAACAAAAAATGGCAAGAATTTTCTTTACAAAACATGAAATGGCGAAAACTTTCTTTACAAAACAAAAGTTGACAAGAACTTTCTTTACAAAGCATGAAATGAGAAGAACTTTCTATACAAAATGACAAATAGCAAAAACTTTATTTACAAACATTACAAGACGCCCTGTAAAATCGTAAGAACTTTCTTTACAAACCACAAAATGGCAAGAACTTTCTTTACAAAACAAAAAATGTCAAAAACTTAAAAAATGCTTGTAAACAAAGTTTCTTCGCAAAACCTACAAAACCACTTACTTTGCCACAATTTTCAGTCGATTTTCGTTAAACACGTCGAATTCCAGCACAGTAACCGCTTTGTAATTGGCAGTCAAATGAATGGCAGTCAATATGGTAAACAATATCCAAACAAGATGTTTGTTGCTTTCGACTAATGGCAAGGTTATGATACTCAAAGCCAGTGATATCAGGCCGACCAGGGTTTCTTGTGAGCCGTCTTTGGCCGCTACGTCGGCTAGGTTTTCTCGTCTGGCCTGAAATTATGTTTTTTAATGAAGAATAAGGCTGTAAAGAAAGTTTTTGCGTAAAAACTCATTTTTTTCAATTTTGTAAAGAAAGTTCCTTCAAACACACCAAAAAAAATTTTTCCATTTTTGTAAAGAAAGTTTCTTCCCTTTTCGTAAAAAGCCATTTTTTCAAAGTTGTAAACAAAGTTTCTTCCAAAACCTTAAAAATTCAAAAACTGTAAAGAAAGTCCTTGCCTGATGTCTGATAATGGCCATTCGGGTCGCCCCACCTGATACGCCAACAATCGTTCTCATCAATGTTGACATACAAACAATAAAGACAAAGTAGGATTGTGGCAAGAACCCGGCCAGAAGATCGACGAAGAAGGAAACGTCATTCAGAAGGTCGGCCATCAAACGCCAGCGTTTGCTGTCTATAATAATATAAATTTAGATATATATAATAGTTTTACAAAGTAAAATACGTGAATACATGTTAAAAATTTTATATATTAGTATATAAAATCATTATTTTATCTTATAGTAAAACCCACCCGAATCCAAGCAAGTGCCATAGCACCAAGCGAAAATGATTCGACCAATCATACCAACACCGTCTTTCAATATCCATGACAACGCCGCCGAGAGTACTGTAGCTTCCTGAAAAATACAGTACTACTTATATAAAAGCCCTACCCTTACCCTGCAATATCCTACCATACTTTACCCTACCCGACCCTGCCCTTCCCTACCCTACCCTACCCTACGCTACCCTACGCTACCCTACGCTACCCTACGCTACCCTACCCTACCCTTTATATTTATCATCTTACCCCTACCCTTACTAATACATCTGTACTAACCTCTATTTTGAGCCATACCCCTACTCTGACTATCTTTTAAAAATGACTTCACTTGACTTTACACTACCGTAATCTATTTCATACCTGTCTTTAACCTTCTCTACACACGCCAAAATAAATTTTCCATAATAAAAGCCAAACCATGCCTTGCCTGTTTAAAGCTACTGTAACATATGTCATCCCTCCCCCTCCTACCCAAAGCTACGCTACGTTACAGTAAATCTAGCTATCCCTATTTAAGCCCAACCTACTATACCTACACTACCCTCCCTTACTCTACACTATTCCAACCTACCCCTACTGTACCGTATTCTGCCCGCTGTATCCCCCATACCATACAAGCCATTAACCCACCTGATTCCCAACTCCAGCGCCCTTCAAAATCGCGGCCGTCGATAGAACTCCAGTTAGTGATGAAGCCAATGCTTGTACAGTGTCCCAGAACTGATAGGCCAAGTAATCAGTGGTGACACTGTGAGGGTATCCACTTGGCAAGAATATTTCTTTAAACAGTCTTTTTGGACTGAACTTTTGATTCTGCTTTGCCTTATTGACCGGTTTACCATTGTAGTACTCGGTTACTTCTGGCAAAATCTGTAAAATTAGTTTTAAATTTTTTTCAAGTCAAATCTGTCGTTGCGGGACCTAAACTAGGTGTCTAGGGCCTTGGTTTTAAGCCCTAGGTTCCCTTTCAAATCTAACCCGCCCTAATGAATCACCGTATTTTACTCAGTATTTTAGCTTTTCAAACTTTTACACAAACATTTATTGCAAAAACCATCAAAAGTGACATGTTTACAAGTCATTTTTGAAGCGTTTTGCAGTCCCAACGTACCCATAGTATCTGATGTACTTTTGTTACACTTTTCGAAGCCTCAGTCAATATTTATCAGTGTTTAAAGTATTTTAAACTTATGTTTATATGCAATTTTAATTTTCGTATTTTACTCTGTTTTTCGCTTATAATTCAAATTAAAAAAAATTTTTGTCGTTTTTAGCCTTACAGACAAATGTAAATTAACGACAAAACTTTTTTTTAACTTGACGCCTATTCTTTCTAATCATTTGTCAGTTCTTATAAATTGTGTTTTGTTTGTTATTCATCATATAGATTGTCTTTTGTCACATAAATTGCGTATTTTCAAAGTTTTTTAGGTTTCAATATGATCTCTGCACATCATTACGTAAATTACTTCTTCGTAAGCTTGATGTGTTTATGTATTCTGCATTTCATATCAACTTCAGAATTTATAAGAATTATATAAGGAACCCCTATATAACAAAACCTCTGCATAACGAACAAATTGTAAATCCCCTAGAGATTCGTTGTACAGAGGTTTCACTGTAGCTAAAACAATTTTCAACCTAATTTAATGTTTCCCAAGAAATTGGTCATTTTACTAGTAAAATGAGACGTAAAATTTAGCCATGGAGCTCATATAAGAAAGTATTTAGCAACTCTAGGATTGAAATTTGATCTGTTTTTGATTAAACTCGTAATATCACATTATGTTTGTCATTGTAGACAGACAAAACATAAGTGTTCACTTAGTTGAGCGACCTAGGCTATGCTCGGGTCAAGGCTGAAACCAGAGGTAAGGTTAGAAGCAAGACTAGAACTAATTTACCTAATTTACTGCAGTAAAACGAAGCTAATCAAAATCTAGGGTAGAGCTAGGGTAAAGCTAAACCATTCTGAAGCTTAAGCTAACACTAGACATAGAAAACAGGCCGGCTCCCGCCTGAGCGTTAGGCCCGGCCTGATCAAAATTTTGCTCAGGCCCGGCCCAAAAATTCTTTTTTGTGCAAACAGGCCGGTCTTGATTTTCAGGCCGTTCCTCACGCCTAGCTAACACTACGGGTAGAACTAGAGCAAGGCTAGGACTAGTTTCCTAAATTTACTACAGTAAACCAAAGCCAGTAAAAAGCTAACGAAGAAGTATGGTCAAGATTAGAACTAAGGCTAGGGCTGAAAGCAGAGCTAGAGCTCAAGCCAAGACTAGAAATAATGCTAGGGCTAAGGCTACAACTATTTTTCCTAACATTTTAAGTTATTACAGTAAACCAAAGACCATCAAATCGTCTTACAAAAAAAAACATTAAATTTATTACTGACTTTTCACAAATCAACCTTATGAACCACCAACTCTATACAAAACTCTTTTCAGAAATTCCACCATCATACAGAAATACTCTTTGAGCTTTACATAAAACCACCCTATCACAACATCTCAACTATCACAAAAACTTTCTAAAACAATATCATAACTGACACCCAAATCTTCCTAGATCAATATCCGAACAATGCCTAGAATTTTCCTCAAACAACTTCATAACATTCCAAAAATCAACATGTGACAAGATGGATAATTAAGCTCCAATTTCAAATTGACTCGGTTCCTCCCGCTCGCTTCCACCTATCAACTCCAGAAGGCATAACGAAAAACACACTGACGAGTATAAGTAAGTAAACAAGAAGATTTCCCGCGGGACACGACCATAAGAATACATGGTCTTATCCTGGAGAAAAGGCAATATACACGACGAAGCGCCCACAAGACGAACCTAACCTTCCATCTCGTTCGCCGGCATCGAGTTTGCGGCCGGTTCCGCCCCGCCTTTTATAAGGGCAACGGCCGGTAGGCAAAACACACATTCAATTATTCGCTCCACGTTCTTTTCGACGGTCTTCAAGACGCGACGGGTTTAGGGTTGACAAGTTTATTGGGTTGGGTCATAACTTGATAGAGGCAGAGTCGTTTGTGTCGGGAAATATTAGTACCCAATTTTTATTTGTCGCCTTCATACGGTGGATCTTGTTTTATATTTTTAGGATAGTGACCTTGGATCTTTTTCACTCTACCCTACTTTACCATACCGTACAGTATCCTTCCTACTCTGCCATGCCATGCTAAGCCCTGCCTTGTCGTATCTTGTGCATTGCGTTGGCTTGCCTTTATTTGCCTTGACTTGTCTTGTCTTGTTTTGCCTCGCCTCGCCTTGCCTTGCCTTGCCTTGCCTTGCCTTCCCTTGCCTTGGCTTGCCTTGCATTGCCTTGCCTAACCTTGCCTTGCCCTACCTTAAACAACCCTACCATATCCTGCGCTCTTCTACCCTATCGTATCCTACACTGACCTAAAATACAGTACCTTTGAAAATTTAATAGTATAAATACGTAGGCTCAGGGACGTCGCTACGGTTTTTCACTGGCGGGAAGGCAGGTCAAAAAAATTTTTTGGTCCACAGGTAAGCTACCACCTACCTGTGGAATTTTTTTCGGATCGGCTCTGGGAGGGGGGGGGTACCCCCCCCTCCCCCTCCCCCAAACGACGTCCCTGCGTAGGCTAACTCACCTAACCTCAACGTTATATTACTACAGTAAATATTAGGTTTCGACATAAAGAACCCGCCATTTCTCACAAGAAATTACAAAAAAGTACGACGGGTTCTTTATGTCAGCACCTAATACTTTATATTTTATAAATTGGAAGTAAAACCATTTTTGTGCCCTACATTCCTGAAGCCAAAGTTCAAGACGGCCGTTTTTGAAATGAAATTTTTTTTGTTTTTATTTGCCGGCAGGTTAGAAAAAGTAAATCATTATGCATCAAATGACTTCAATAAGCTTTGGCTAGACTTCTATGAATTTTCTGACGACACAAAAGTCAAGAAATCAAAAGCTTTCCATTCTATACTTCCTTTCAAACTTTTTTTGAAAGAACGTTTACCCTTCCCAAAGTATCATCCTAGAGTAGACTTCACCTTGCCCAGAGCACAATTTTCAAAAATCCTTTACATTGTCTAGAATAAGACATTAGAGAAGCCTAGTCAAACCCCCCCCCCCTCCAGAAAAAAAAATTTTTGAAAAAAGTTGTACGTGGTTCCCTCCTGTGGACTCTCTAAAAAAAATTTTCGCAAAAAATCGGCACAGCTACCTGTGCCGATTTTTTCGACCCTCGCCCACAGACCAAAAGTCCCCGCCCGGCACTGGAGAAGACTTAACCCTACCCAGAAAAATATTGTCGGGAAGCCTTGACACAGCCCAGAGTAAGGCTCTAGAGAAATTTTTACCCTGCCCTATGTATCATTCTATAGAAGACTTGACCCTGCCCTGAGTAAGGTTCTAGAGAAGGCTTTACCGTGTCCAGAATTTATTGCATTCGCGCTTGACAGGTAACCACTTATCAAAAAAGATGCCTATTGCCTTTCCCTGCAAACTTGTGTAGTAAATACAACACATAAGTTTGCATGGAAAAGCAATAGGCATCTTTTTTCTTCTTTTTTACCCTCTCAAGCTCCGACAAGTTCAACAAGTAAAGAAAAAATACCCAAAACCGTTTTTTTTTCAGAAAACCCCGTTTTCCAGCACATTCTTTTCCCTATCGCTAGTGCAATTTAAAATTTATAAAATAAGGAAACGCATTCTTGAAGGAAGCCAGTGCTAGCACTTTTCTGAAGAAAGGCAATTACTAATGTATTTCTGAAGAAAGTCGGTGCTGGAACACTTTTGAAGAAATTGAGTGCAGAAATTTCTAGTCATGAATCTTAAATTCGGTTTACGACTAGCCCACTTGTACCGATTCGAAACCTCGGCCGTTTCCTGACTTTTCTACCGGCTTTATTACTTCCTGTCCGTGGGCAAGGCAAGGCAAGGCAGGGCAAGGCAAGGCAAGACAAGACAAGGCAAGACAAGGCAAGGCAAGCCAAGGCAAGGCAAGGCAAGGCAAGGCAAGGCAAGGCAAGGCAAGGCAAGGCAAGGCAAGGCAAGGCAAGGCAAGGCAAGGCAAAGTAAAGCAGAGTGGGGCAGGGCTAGGCAAGACAAGGCAAGACAAGCCAAAACACAGAACACTCTGACCTGTGTCCAACCGCGATTGACCCCCAATTCTTACCTACCACCCCCTACTACAGACAGACAAACCAATGTCCTTAACAGACCATAAAATTTACTAATCCCGCCACATTTACCTTGATTAATATACTGAAGGCAGAAATTTTTCACCCCCCCCCCTCTAACTTGGCTGTGAGTGAACCGATTGGGACCAAACTTGGTATATAGTTTATTGACTACCTAATAACAACACAAACGGAATCAGGACCTGCTATTATCACCGCAATTTATACAACTACCGTGCCTACAGTGATTTATATAATTACCGTGATTTATCCACTTACAGTGATTTATATATTTTGCACGCCCTGTCCTTAACAAGCCCTGCCTCTTTCAGGTCATAACAGAACCACGTTTTCGTGTTCCGCGAGTGGGCACAGCTGTCATTTCCTGCCACAAAGGAATCACAAGTGATTTTAGAGATAATGGTGGCAAAAATATTTTGCTTTTCGTACCCAATTTAACACTGTTTTGCGAGCGGATTCGTTGGTATTGGGCGGTTGGATATGAGCACGACTGTAAGTTAATATATTTTATTGCAGTATTCGTTATGTAAAACGTATTTTACTACTAAAAGCTTGTTTTTAAGCGGCTATTTTAACGTTTTTCACAATTTGATTAACCGCTTCTATGTCTTTCGTTGATTTTTAATCAATTCTTTCGCTTTTGACGTCAATTTCCGGTAGGAAAACGTCCTTTTATCTCACACTATTAACTGTTTTCTAAACTACTGTACCTTAATTTTGCATACCATACTTCTCGCTATTATAGCTGAACCTATTCTGCCTTACTCTACCCTACTTTACTTTTTCCTACCCTACCCTAACCTAGCCTACCCTACCCTAACTTACGTTCCCCTACCGTACAATACAATAATACTGTAAAGCCTAGCCCATTCTTTCACTCTCTACAGTACCTTGCATTACTTTAATTTAACCAAGCACTTGCCGTACCTCAGTCCTAACACACATTCATCTTAGACTTATCGTAATACATTCGTAACCTACTCTACTTTGCATTACACTACACTACCGTACCTTAATTTACCTTAACTTACCCTATCCTGTCATACCTTACCTTAACATACATTGCATTACCTTACTGTACGTTTTCATACATTACTCTACTATACCCTCTCTTACATTGCTCAACATACCTTGCCTTAGTTTAACCTAGCCCTACCCAACCCTAACTTATCGTACCTTATTTCTCCCACAAATCTATATTTACCCGACCTTAGCACTGCAGTACTAGAACCATCTCTACATCGTACTTCAACCAAACTACAAAGAAAACCAATTACCGTATTTATAATTATATTCTCCTGTCATTTACAATCCATCAACGGAAAAAATCCTTCCTGACTATTGTTTACTTCCTTAATGTCACAAAAGTCTACGGATATCTCCATAATCTGTCTAAACATCCAGATAGAAATACGGAAACTGACATGTTTAGCCAGATTCCGGAACAAGATTTGAAGCTTTAACTGACATGTTTTGGTAGATTATCTTGGCTTGTAGCTATTGCATTGCCATCAGGCTTGGACACAAAGCAGAGCATATAAAGTTTTTCGTGCCCTGCCCGGTAAAATTATCTAAATTCCCTGCCCTGCCCAATACAAAGAGCATCAGTTCCGTACCCTGCCCGGTAAAAGCATTTAACTTCCGGGTCCTGCCCGATAAAGGCATTTCAATTCCGTCCCCTGCCCGGTAAAGGCCTTTCAGTTCCATGCCCTGCCCGGTAAAGGCATTTCAGTTCCGTACCCTGCCCGGTAAAGGCATTTCATTTCTGTGCTATGCCCTGTGTCCAACCGTGATTGCCATTCCTAGGGTCCTAGCTACCATTTTTAGGGTTTTTTACGTAGAGAGGGGAGGGGGTGGAAGGGTAGGATGCATCTATCAATGTTCACCTTTCCCCCCTCCCCTCCCCCCTAGATAATCCCCTTGCCATATCTATGCCAATCCCCTTACTATTTCTATGCCAATCCCTTGCCATACCTATGTCAATCCCCGTACCATACCTATGCCATATCATTATCAACTCTCTAATAGCTTATCGTTCCATCATTTCAGAGTCCGGACGACAATGAGAACGACAAACATATCTTCCAACTGGGGATTTGTTTCCTGGTGGGCTGGATGCTGGTCATAATTCTATGTGCATCGCCTCAGGTCAGTTTTTTTCTAGAGATTAGCCCCAACTTTTGGGGAGAACATAAATCAAAATGATCGATGAACTTACGTCATTTTCGATGTTTCGTTGCCTCGCTTTGCCACGTTGGTTCATTGGTTTTGGAGGTATAGCGGAGAAGGGGATTTGGCTAAAAGCAAATATTTTTAATTAGTCCAAACAAAAAAGAAGGCATCGTATTTTACATAAAATAGCACGAAATTTCAAAAAAAAATCATTATTTAAATAAAAAAAAATTTTTTTTTCAAAATATTTTAAAAATTATATATTGGTCAATCCTACCCTAATTTACCCCGCTCTGCCTTATGTTATGCATTACCTCAGTCTAAAATACTCTGCCCTACCTTACCTTGCCTTACTCTTCACTAGACATGAGGAACGACCCGGGTCTAACATTCAAGCTTGGCCCGAGTTGACTTTTTTCAGGGCCGGCCCGTTCCCCATGTCCAGTCTTCACAACCCTTCTCTACCCTACCCCTACCCTACCCTACCTTTCTCTACCATGCCCAACATTACCCTACCAAAACTTGCCATAGCCTTCTCTACGCTCGCCCTGCTCTAAATTATCAAAAATAATAAAAATCTACCCCCTAACTACCCCTTTAAAAAATAAACAACCGCCAAAATGTTTTTAAGTTATTCCGAAACCTAATCCTGAAATACGTGCTATGTTGGTGCTATCAGCCGGCTGACAAAACCAACCCTGAGACCTTGGAAGAGGGCTTGGAGACCTTCATCGCTGTACCTATGGCCGAGAAGCCGTCCATGATACTACTACAACAGGTTATGGGTATCAAAGGGCTTGAGGCCATTTCGCAGGTGAAACGACCGCCTACCATCGAGATTATTCCTGAGGTAGGGCTTTTTATATCAGGGTAAGGTATAGTTAATATTTTAGGGTAGACTAAGGGTAGGGGTTGAAATAGAATTACGGTAGGGTAATGATGAGTTATGGTAGAGTAAAGTAAAGTACAAGAGTAAGTGTAGGGGTAGGAATAGAAGCCGTGTTAGAGATAAGGGTAGGGGTAGGGGTAGGGGTAGGAGTAGGAGTAGGGGGTAGGGGTAGGGGGTAGGGGTAGGGGTAGGGGGTAGGGGTAGGGGTAGGGGTAGGGGTAGGGGTAGGGGTAGGGGTAGGGGTAGGGGTAGGGGTAGGGGTAGGGGGTAGGGGTAGGGGTAGGGGGTAGGGGTAGGGGTAGGGGTAGGGGTAGGGGTAGGGGTAGGGGTAGGGGTAGGGGTAGGGGTAGGGGTAAAGGTAGGGGTAGGATAGGGGTAGGGTTAAAGGTAGGGGTAGGATAGGGGTAGGAGTAGGGGTAGGGGTAGGGGTAGGATAGGGGTACGGGTAGGGTTAAAGGTACGGGTAGGGGGTAAAGGTAGGGGTAGGATAGGGGTAGGGGTAGGGTTAAAGGTAGGGGTAGGATAGGGGTAGGAGTAGGGGTAGGGGTAGGGGTAGGGGTAGGGGTAGGGGTAGGGGTAGGGGTAGGGGTAGGGGTAGGATAGGGGTACGGGTAGGGTTAAAGGTAGGGGTAGGATAGGGGTAGGGGTAAAAATAAGGGCAGGGTTATGATTAAGGGTAGGCTTTTAAAATACGAAACGCCAACTTATTCAATTACCTAATTTCAGGAAAACGTAGGCCAAAGTCAAGACGCCTTCGATATAGCGCCGGCTGATGTCGTATAGCACTAAACAACTGAATTTTTATTTTTTACTACTACATGCTATACTACCTCAACTTGATATACTTGTGTTCATGTTCTGTTATATTTTTTGATCATTCTATTAAAAACGGGTTTTTGAGCTTACTTATGACATTAAACCACACATTATCGTACGTAAAAATCGAACTTTCTTTCAATTTATTAAAAACCAAAAAATGCATTAAAAATATACTAGTTATATACTACGTAAATGAGCTTTAAAAACGTTTCTTCGGCTAAAAAATCAAAGAATCAATTGAAATATCAAGTTTTGTTACCTAAAATAGCTTTCAAAACTTCTTTTATACACTAGCTTAACCTTTCGTACCCTTGCCGTGCCACTTATACGCATACCGCCACAATATCACCACAAAAAGCCCTTATAACACCACACAAACACGTGTAACACAAATAACGTAAAAAATTACTCCATCACCATTAAAAAACCAACGTAAAATTAGCAAAAAACGTTAAAAACAAAAGCAAGTACGACAACATGTTAGCCCAACATAATAACCAATCATTCCATGCCGATTCCATCACACTATAGTTTATACGTCTAAATGCTTAATTATGCTTCTAGAGAATAACAAATGCTTCTAGAGATTAATAACGATTATGGCTATATCACAATGTTAAGTTAGTGAGTGCGACGCTTCGCCATGCTCATGATGAGGGCTTCTTCGGCGCGGCGCACGGCGTTCGGAATACGTTCGTCGGTTTTGGTGCGGAAACAGCCCAAAAGTTTGTGGCAATGCTGAGTGCCTTTTGAGATTTCGTCCATCTGAAAATGGAAAATGTTTTAAAGAATGAGCCAAAAACTTAAAATTTTTAAAATTACAAATTATACTGTATTTTTTGTTTCACATTTCCCTGCCCTACTGTATTCTACTCTCAAACAGCCTACCCTATCATAACCTTTCCAACCCTACCTTACAATTCCTACACTACCCTATCCTACTGTACTGTTCATTGCCCACTTTCCTTGTAAGCCTAAGCCTACCATTCTTAAGTCTGCAAAGAACGAGACTAATAAGTCAATTTCTACTAATAATAACCCAGATACCCTAATTCTACTCAACAGCCTACTAAGCCTCAGCCTACTAAGCCAACCGAAGTTAAGTCTACCCTTTGCCACCCCAAAAAAAATCAAAACCACACTCCTCCTCCCCTTTCTCCTCCTGACCTTGTCAATCCAAAATAAATGCCTAACCCTTACCTGAACCATCAGATCGTAAACAGTAGAATCCGGGACGATGGAATCCTTTTTGTAGTCCGGATGTTCTTGAACAAACTCTCTCATCCAATGAGCCAAAGTCTGAATCTCGCCTGATGCCCTCTTCTGAATAAAGTTCAAATACTGAGTAATGGTGCATCTGGTGTCTACATCAACATCAGCACCATCCAAAAATTGTCTGATTAGTGGTACTAGTCCCGGGAATTCTTTGCCATCGCCATTAATAATCTGGTTTATGGTCATTTCGACCGTGTCCAGATCGGGTTTCTTAGTTGGGCCGTCCCCATAATTGTCCGGTGGAGCGTCACAAGTAGCTAGCTTGGAGCGGAAGAAAAGTTTCTGATTCAGAACGGCGCCACGGGTTTGGGCACGCTTCATATTTTCGGTGACTTTGGAGATTGGCGATAGGAAAGTGAGTTTGTAGGATACGATGACTCTAAAAATAAAAAATATTTTTTTTGTAAAATACGAAAGCAAAAATAAAGTTGCTCATTTTTTGTAATTAGTGAAAAAAAAACACTTTTTAAAGCTTTGTTTTTGCCAGATAGGAGTTTGGGTAAAGGTAAGAGTAATGGTTGAGTTACGAGTAGGGTTAAGGGGATAAGGGTAAGAATAAGAGTAAGAGGTAGGGTAAGAGTTAAGGGTATAAGTAGTGGTAAAAACAGAGTTTAGTAAAGACATGAAAAATCCTGTTCTTTTAAAAAAACCCTCCCCTATTTATAAAATTCTCAAAATCTACCCCTACCAACAAAAAAAACAAAAAAAACTTGCCCCACACCAAAACTCACCACCCTTTAAACAATAAAAAATCTACCCCAACCGTACCTCAAAAAATAGCATTTCTATCCCTCCATTCCATAAAAAATGAAAATACGAGCCTCCCCTTTTAAAAACCCACCAAGGCATATCCCATCCCTCCCTCCATCCAAAAAAAAAAGTACCATCCCCCCCTCCTTTCCTAAATATTTTTTTAAATCACTGCCTCAAAAAAAATTCACCTACCCACTCCTAAAAAAAACGATTACCACCACGCCCTTTCCCAATTTAAAAAATCTACTACCTCCCACTCAGGGACGTCGTTAGGCCCCCCCCTGCCACCCCCCCCCCTCCAGAGCCGATCCGAAAAAAATTCCACAGGTAGGTACCTGAATTTTTGAAAAATCGGCTAGCTACCTGTGGACCAAAAAAAATTTTTCGACCTCCCCCCCCCCAGAGAAAAACCGTAGCGACGTCCCTGCTCCCACTCCTAAAAATAAAAATCTACACATTACCCTCTTCCCTTCAAAAAAAAATTACCACCTCGCACATTGTCTTCTTTAAAAAATAAATAACTCCTCCCCCCCCCCCCCCCATCTAACGAGTGTAGACATGAGGAACAAACCAAGCCCAATTTTCAGCCCGAGCAAAATTTTTGGCCCGTCCCGTTCCTCATGTCTAAGCGAGTGTCTCACACCCCCCCCCCTCTTCGCTCTCTCCCTTTCCCCAAAAAAAATCAAATCCACCCTTACCTAGTCAACAACACCACGAAACAGCAATAAGCGGCATTCTCAAAATCAGTCAGTTGAACTTCGGTCGGTCTAAACTCCACTCTCCACCCGATCTCAGGTGCATCTGGTGGTGGGGGTTTGAAGCGCATATTCATCCAGTTCGAGGACTGAATGGTCTCGAAATGCTCGGTACTCTTGGCATCATCTTGTTCGATTCGTTCTTTGAAGACCTGTAGTGGGTCTCGGATGAACATGTGAGCAATGTGTTTAGCCAGGATTTCGTCTACACCACCATCTAGTAGTTGTTTCAGGACTTTGGGATCGTATTCCAGGTCGATATCATTGTAGGCGGCGGAGCATGGGTAGATGTAACAGTCGGTTGAGTCGTAGCGAGATTTCTTGATTTGGAATTCATCGTTCTTGAGGGGGACTTCGCCCAGCTCTTCGGCCGTACGATCGTCTACACTCTGAAAACAAGAACAAATTTACAAAAGTAAGGTAGAGCAGGGTAAGATAGAGTAGGGTATAGTACGGTAGGATAGAGAAAAGTATTGTAAGATAGAGTACAATAGGATAAAGTAAGGTACGGTAAGGTAGGGTAAGAAAAGGTCGGTTAGGGTAGGATAAGGTAGGATAAAGAAGACTAGAGTAGGTTGGAGCAAGATAAGTGGCAAGAGTATAACTTCAAAATCCAACTTACAGCCGAGATAATATCCCATCTAGAGTCCACATCAGCCAACCGGCTTCTGAAGATCGGTGTAGCCGCGCTCAACGCCACCAAGATAGGAGTGATTGGAGTTAACTGGTCATACAGCCATCTAGCCTCTTGAATATTGACAGCCTGGAAGGTCATTTGAAGACAACAACATCCCATTCCAAATCCCATATGATCCATGTAGATATGATCCGGTTTCGCCATGACTTTGGCTTCAGAATCCGTGAATTCCTCTAGATACGGCGACTGAGTGTTCACATCTTTGTAGATTGGCACGTTGATGGCTACACGTCGTCCACGACGTTGTCTTATATTCCTCACCAAGTTCCTGAACCTCGGATGACCTGAGTAAATGGCATCGTCGGGGAAGAAGACGCTACGGCCCGCACCGTCGACGTCATTTGGAGTCGGTTGTGATGGAGGGTCGGTGAAGTCTGGCACTCCTAGTGATGGGAAACTGACTGATAACAAGCTTTCGTTCTTTTTCAGTAGCTGAGTGGCTTCGGCTCGACGTAGAATCATGTTGGATTCGACAATGTTGAAGCATGACATCAGGCCACCGTAGGGTACGCCTGGAGTACCTTCCACCATGTAGGCCGCAAATTCTGGACGCCAGAGAGCGCGGTTCTCGGTTCCGACCATGTTGTTGACTTCCTCTTGAGCTTGCAGACGTTTGAGGAGATCGTCGGCTCGGAGACATACTCTTACCTATAATAATATCGGTTTACATTGCTTTAAATGACAAATTAATAAATTGAGTATAAGTTGGAAGTAAAGATGAAGGTAGAAGTAGAAAAAAAACATCTAAAACAAGCTTAAATATGCCATTTTCTTATCAAAACTCTATTGTTTTATCTAACTAAAGCTCATAAAACATAAATAACATCCATATTACACTAAAAACACCTCTTTTACACCTCTTCTTGAAATCAAAAATCCCAAAAAAGACCTAATCTCTATCTAAAACAACATTTAAAACGCCATTTTCTTATCTATTTAACCTTCATACATCCTTCTAAGCCCACAGAAACATCAATAACACCAATTTTTTCCAAAAACAACTACATTTTCTTAATCCTTCTTCAACAACAGCCTTAATTCCTTAATTCTCCTTCAATAACAACCTCATATCCCTAATTCTCCGTCAACAACACCCTCATTTTCTTCATTTTCATCCTCTTCATTACCTAAAATCACAAAAAACAATCAAAAACCCTTACTTTTTTGTTATCATGGTCAAATTTAACAATCGTATATTCGACTTCGTCTCCCCATCGTAGCTGATCCCCTTCTCTGTCCTTTAGTCGATGATATAAGGTAATAAACTGAGCTATTCCATGCTCCTTCACAAACTTAACATAAGGTTGTAGTTCGGCCCAGGTTAGTGGGGTTCCTTTGGTTAGAAGACCCATCACTGAAATTGTGAAGAAATTAGACTTTAAAGTAGTTTTTGGTAATAAGAGTACGTTAATATATAGTACATTAATTTAATAACGCGATAATATTATGTTAGATGTTTAGACATTTTAAGTAGTAAAAACATAACTTTTTAAAAAATTTGTATTATCAGTTGTATAAAACGAATTTTTTTAAATTTTCAATAAAAAACCCCTTTTTATACCATATTAAAAGCTGTCATATAAAAAATGGCATTTCTTCAATACGGACATGTTTGACCATATAAAACGTACGATGACAAACATTTTTACTTTTAAGCTTTGATATATCATTTTCCACAACTGGTAAAAACCCAAATTTTAAAAAAAATGTAAAATACGATTACGTCAAAAAAATTTTACGCTTTCCATCGCCGTCCCTTCCTTCCCTTCATCCCCCTTCCCTCCCCCTCCCCCACCTATTATACTACGATAATTTCAATATTATATTATTAAAAAATAAAACTTTAGGTTTTTCAAATAATTCAGTGCCCCCTAACACCAAAAACGTGCTTTGAGAGAGGGCACTGAATTATTTAAACAACCTACTCTTAGCATTCCCAAAAACCTTGTGATGCAACACTCAAGCTACTCACGTAGACTTCGTTAGAAAAATAATAAAAAACTTTAAACTTCGACTTCTCATCACTAAAACATAAATTTATAGAGAAAAAAGAGCGATGGATCAAAACGCATTCAAATCATGACATGCCTTTTGTATAGGTCTTCAATTTTAAAGTGAAAAGATTAATTTATCGTTTACAAATTATTTTTTGTCACAAAAATGGACAAAAATGTGTAGTTTTGGTAGGGACAGAGTAACTTATCCTATCCGACCTGACTTTAAGCTATCATACCTTGTCTTACTCTACTTTAGCCTACCTTAACTTAACGTACCTTATGTTACAATAGTTTACCCTACCCTACCTTACCTTAAGTTACCCCTACCCTACTCCACCCTATCTTGCCCTACCATAACTGATACTAGGTTGACCAAATTAAAAACAAAAAATTTTTTATTATGCCATTTTAAATTTCATAAATAACAAGAAAACGTCAGTTTTTTACCTAAAAAAGTCCAAGAAGTGTTGTTTTAGGCCAAAAATTGATGTTTTTTCTAACAAAAAGTCATTTTTAATGCCAAAAACGAAATTTTTTTTTATAAATAATCTACTATTACCGAACATAAAACACAATCATTTTGTTTTAAAATGTCATCTTCCCCATCCTTACCTTACCCTACGTTTACCTCTACCCAAATCCTATGTTATCCTACCCCCTGGTCTACACATACTACTACCCCTAGACCAAAATAAAACCGTACTCTTATCCATACCCAACTCTACCCAAAACTGCCCTACCCTACTCTACCCAAACCTATCAAACCGTCACAAAAACGTCAATTTTTTCCTTTAAAACTCCTAATTTTAGTCCTAAAACAAAATTCCTCCTCTCATACCAACTACTCTGCGCTTACACTTGCCCTTTTCGTATGTTTAAAGTAACATTCTAACTTTGTTTTTTTTATTTCAACCTTTAAATTCTTTAAACTCCGCCTCAAAACGTGTTTGTTTCATAATCTTGGTGAAGATTGTCAGCAAAATTTAACGAAAACTACAAACTACAAGCTCTCAAAGATTGTTTTCCTACAAAGAATAGGTAATAATCATATGAACTATAGTTGTGTATGATATGGTTGTTTTAAGTGTTTTACTTGAAATTGACATAAAAAAGACTGTTTCAATTAAAAATGGCAAACATAACATCAAAAATAGACGGCTTAAATGTCGAAAAACCTTAATAAAACAGAGCTTGTGTACCTTTTTTAAATAATATTAGTTATTAAATACTACAATGGGAACTCGTATTTTACCAAAAAAACTTGATTTTTTGGCTGAAAGGTTAGTATAACATCAAAAAAACTACTATGATATCAAAAAATAAGCAAAAAGTAAAAGTAAGCGACCTTTTATGCCATTTTTGACTAACGTATATTATAAAAAATTGTCATAAAGATGTAAATCATACTGACGAGCATCAGTTTAGTATTAAAAAAGGTACTATATCATAGAAAAACCTTCGAAAAACGATCAAAATCTACCTTTACATGCCATTTTTTAATAAAACAACACTTTTCTGCCATTCCCAACCCTACCAACTATAAAAACGTGTCCTCAAATACAATTCCAAAGCCAAAACTACAATTCCTTTCAATAAAAAGCCTTTTTTCAAACAAAAAACCACCAAACTACAAACTCCGACCAAGTACAACATCGAACACGTACTCAAGGTATAAGACTCGTTGTGTAACGCATTTTAATCGTATTTTACTTGACTTTTCGTAACATTTATTCAGACCGACAACAAAATAAAAACAAAGACAACAAGTGAATTCAACAAAGAGAATGGGAAGAATAAGGAGCTTGGTACCCGTCATGTTCGTGCTGCTACAATATAAATTATTAAATTACCGTGGCTTTAGAGAATTTTTTTTTTTGGTATTTCATCGACATTTAGAATATAGTTTTTGCCATTTTTGGTTAACAGGTAGGCCAAAATAGAAAAAAAGTTTTGCACGTTGCAATCTTATTTAGAACTGCACGGTGCAACGCCCATTTTTATGTTTGCACCGTGCAAAAAAACTTTCAACTGACCTAACATAACATAAACAATAAAAAACTCAAATTTTACACCGGAAAAAGTTCACATAAAGAATGTCATAATAACAACAAAAAAATTTTAAACATTCTCAAAAACCCCAGTTAGACCGCAGTTTTCCTCAAAAATCATTAAAAAACTGTCATAAACAACATGTTTGAGCTTGATATAACTTCGTTTTCAAAAGATACAATGATAAATGAAATGTAAATCCTTATAAAACGTCAACAGTTACAAAAAATAATTTTAGAAAACCAAAAAAGACACTGAAAAGTCATTTAAAACGATCAAAAATCAAGTTTTAAAGCCAAAAAGGCCACATGGAAAGTGAAAAAATCACAGATTTTGTTATTCTAATTCCAAGTAGATATTAAAACAACTTGATTTTACAAATTATCAAAAACAACTTAATTTTACAATGTTTTTTAAAAGCAAAAATTAAAAAATAAACTTTAAACTTTGACTTTTATAGCCTTTTTTAACTGTAAATCACTTCTAGATACAACTTCCTTTAACAAAACGACTTCTGAAGCCGATATTTTGTAGCATATCTATCATATAACATCTTTAACACCTTCTAAACTTCATATGGAATACCTAGACTTCAGAATCACATCTACAGCCTTCAGAATCTCCATCTTTCGCCTTCATAACCTCATCCATAGCCTTCAAAATCCGACTCATCGCCCCAATCTCCTATCTCTACAGCTAAACGAAGCCAAAATTGACCGATACGAGGATTCCGTTAGGCGATCGGACCAAAACTTCATCTGCTGAATTTCGGCCACACGAAGAGACCAGGCTGGAAAACCGTCCAAATTGTTTGCGCATCCGACGGCCAGCAAAAAGTCCACTTCGTGAACCCCCTTCGTGGCCAGTTTGGACGTGACTCGAGCTACAGTCACGGGCTCGCGGCTATGAGTCAGCTAAAAATTGAGGTTTTAAACTTTACTTTTAGATTAATTTTGCCATAAAGGCCAAGGCGATGCCTCAATAAACTTAAAAATGAAAGTTTAGGTAACAAAAATATAACGATATAATTTAAAAAAATTAAATTTACTTCTAAATTACGCCAAAATATACTATAGCTATTCACACTTACCTCCCTACAAACCTCAGCCATCATAGGCTTTCCGTCTCGTTTGTCCAGAAAATGCACTGTAAGTTGACCAGGATATGTTTCTTTGCCATCTTGACCCTTATAAAACAATATACTTTTAAAAAACTCCTTCCTCTTTATGTACGAATCCCATCCACGTTCCACATTATACAACATTGACTTCAATATCCCATTATCGTCGTAAAACGTCAGACGTTTCACTCCATTTAGGCTTGAGAAGTAGATAAAGTCAAAGATTACGTTCTGAAATCGAAAATACTCATGATAAACCTACAAAAAATTAGACTTCGTATTTTACAACTATAACTAATAGTGTAAAACAATTTAAAACTATACTGAAAGCCCAAAAAGATTTGGCGAACTAATGCAACATAGGTTTACACTAACTCAATATAAATGTAATTTTTAATAGGATTTTAATATCATAACGCAGCCCAAACATTAATAAACCTTTCAAGCATCGTTTGCACAAGCAATGCTCCAAAAATCCTGCGTTAATACCTAAAACTCAAAAAACAACATCAAAAACTTACCAAATCCACAAAACTTTGATTCCTTCCAAACAAAACAGCCAAATGTTGAGGTATTTTCAAGTCTTCAAAGCATCCTTTACATTCGTCTTCAGTTACACCAACTAAACGTGCCAATCCCTTAAGCGTTTCCAAGGAGAACACCGCTCGAACACACGAAACAAGCCAAAAAGTCCAGTATACCACCACCAAAACAGCAGTTGAAAGACACTCTGAAAGTAAAGACATAAGTAAACCTTCTGACACAACAGAAAAGGTTATTCACAAGCTTAAGAAAGCCGTTTTTTACAACTTACATTTCAAAGTTTAGAAAAATTCAAAACTTTTACCTAAAAATCAAAGAAAACAATAAAAAACTTACGTTTTAACGTCATGATTAATATAAAGATCGATAGAGAAACGTCTAATGTAGACAGTGACCTTAACAAAGTGCACAATAACTTAACATGACGTACTTTTACCACGGACCCGTCCGTCGTACGACGAAAAATCTCCAAAAACCAAACTGACGTCTAATTTTTGGTCTTACAACGAAAATTGGCCTTATGTTTGTAGTTATTGCGGTTTTATGTGTTTATAACAAAATTATTAAGATTAAAATTTAAAAACAGTTTTAAAATGTATAATTTTATTTACTTTTACTTTATTGTACATCAATTTTTAATTATCTTATTTTACAACTTGGCTTTTTAGTTTGCTAACGTATAACATGTCGCTTTGCTTGGGCGCAGCTCGCACAATAAAAAATAAAAGTTTTTCTTTTTTCCTTCAGGCTTTTGATAGATAACTTGATCAACTCAAGTAAAAACCACATTGTTTGTTGTAAATTTACGTTTATATCGTTTTAGAATGGGTCACGGACATCACGAACCATTTGAAGTGCCACATTACACCAAATTTAGCAATTGGGACCACATCCCGCAGGTAGTTGATCATGCCAAGAAGTTGGAGAGATTGGGCTTGAAAGACCCTTGGATTAGGTGAGTCCAATCGATTTGTTGCAAAGTGTAGATAGTATCTTTTAAAGTATATTTGTATTGTTTTAATAATGTGTATTTTGTTATGTTTCAGAAATTTTGCTCATAGATACGATCCAAAGATTGGAATTCATCAAACTAACTGGACCGTCCTTAAATCTGTGAGTTTTTCTTTAATTTTTTTGTCAATTTAGGATGTTGATGTGGTTTAAATTGAATAATAGTATCTATTATTTGTGATCATCGAGAAGAAAATCAGTCAAGCAATTGATTTTTATATAGTTTTTTATCAATATTATCATGAAGACATCTATAAATTACATTTTTTAATTTTTCTTTGTTTTTTAATTTATTTTTTAAGCTTTCACTTTGTATTAACTTTATTTAATCTTTATCTTCATTTGTTTCAGTTCATCTTCGTTGGAATGAAGCCAGGTTTAGCGATTGCTGCGGGTGTTATTGCTATTGAAGAAGCCTATTCGTACTTCAAGAAGGGACACACCAGCTGGGGACATTAGCTTCAATTGTATTCAAACATTAGAGAATTATAAATAAAGAATATTGAGGTATTTTAATCGGGCTTTTGTATTTTTTTTAATTGTATCATTACTTTGATGTTAAGAATAATGGTTTTTGTTTATATTTTTAATGGAAGAATGATGTTGTTTATGAGCAAAGGTATTTTCATTTGAAAATACTGTCTTTAATATCAAATCGTAATGGGAAAAGCGGGCTCAGGACTTGGCTTTCCTGTGAAAACGTCCTACAATCGAAAATTTCCAGCAAAATTGGCGACTGATACGATGGAAATGCTGTAAGGAGATTAATTAATGACTTAATATATGTTCGAAGCTGATGGAGTTGGCGGATGACCGCAGAAATCTAATTTCACCTTGAATATTAGGGGAAGGTGGGGTAAAAAAAGAGCGCACAGTTCGATTTCTCAAACAGCGCTTGTGATAGTCTAGTGAGATACAACATCTACGAAGTTGGTCGCGCTCTTTTTTTCTATTTCGTTGCGCGTACACACATGCTGGGTAACGTTGTAGTATATTTCTTTCAAAACTAGGGAATATAGGTGAATGCTTCGCTTTATTAAGCATTGATATTGGCCTCTTTACAAGTCTACATAATCCCAAACGTCATTCATAAAAGCGGGCATGCGTGGCTTTGTCCGTATTCTTGGCGTTTCTCCTCCCTCCAAACAAACGTCATTCACCTTTGTGTTTACAGTGATATGCGCGAACTAATTTCCCTAAATAAATTGCACCAAAAGGAGCACCAGGTGGTTTTCTTTGTTGGCTCAAGACAACATTACACACTGGTTATGACGACTAAGTACGTTTAAATATATTAGGTTTCAACAAAAAGAACCCACCATTTTTTACATGAAATTACAGGAAAAGTGTGGCGGGTTCTTTATGTCGGCACCTAATAAATGTTTTTATAGCTGAACAATAAAAACCGTTCTAATAAAAAAAACTATTTTTAATTACATTTTTATTAACAAGGGGGACAATTACGACTTTTTTATTTCAGCGAAAGCGAATAAGCCTAAAATTACTACCGATATCTTCAAAATGGCAAAACGTTTTTGCAAAAGTCAGTTTTCGAATAAAATCGAACTCGGAAGATGAAAATTTTATCTCCAACCAGACTCAAATGGAAAGGATTGTAACTGACAACTCACAGGCATGTTTTGAAGATCTCAAGGTGGACGGAAAATCACTAACAAAGGTTTTTAAAATACAGCGTTCTCTCTATATAGTGAACCATCTGTATAAGCAACTCTCCTTATAGTAAACAAGAAATGCCGGTCCTTTCTTGTATAGAGAGAGTACTGTATTATTAAAAATCAGTAAGCGGAGCGCTTTAAGAATGTTTTGACTTTTACAGCAACGGTTATAACGGATGCTGTAGTTTTTTTTTCCGTTTTTAAGCTTAACGTTAAAAGAGTAAATTATTACAGTACGTGGCACTTCCGTCTCCAAACGAATTTGACGAGTATTCTGTTGAATTTCTGTTTTCGATTGGTTTGGTAAGTAATATTCAATTGTTTTTTACGTAAAGTATTCACTCCCATCGTTTAGAATATAATAGTTTGAAGATATAAACCAAAAACTTTCATTTAGAACGTAAAAAATTACTATACCTTTCTAAATTTCTATTCTACCTTATTCAAGGCCGGGCGCTAGGAGGAGAGTGGGGATAAGGGTAGGGACTGTTATCTTTACACATAGGGGTAGATGTAAAAATAAGAGTAAGGATAGGTAAAGCGAAAGGAGGGGTTTCAGTGAGTTGCATCAAGAAAAGGTAGTTTTAAAATCATTTGATATTCCATTTATAGTTTCAACCATCTCAAGCGTTTATGAAACACGAATACAGTGATTTTCCATTCGTATGCAACGGCATAACAGAAGAAACCGTACGCATACCTGTTCATAAAGTTATTGTTGGACCCTCTTCTTCACATTTTAAAAATATTTTTTTCAACAAAACAAATGGGAGATTAGATAAGGAAGCAGCTATAAACGCTGTCAAAGCAGGTGTAAGTGAATCTTATTTATCAGTTGATGATATAAACTTCATTTTTTTAACAAACTTAATATTTATTTTCAAAAAAATTACAACTTGTAACAGTCTTGTGAAGTTTAACGTTAGGGCCAGTGTTTTGCCCGGTCCGGAGCTTGTTTCATCGGTCTGGTCCGGCGATTTTCGGTCCGGTCCGAATTTCAAATTTTTAGGTCCGGTCCAGTCCGCAAAATTTTTTTTTTATTTTTAAAAAAAGCAAGAAGCGCTAAAACGGCTTTCTTTTTGCTTAAAAACTCTTAAAAATATATTTTATTTGCAATTTTTAAAACAGTTTTATTAAAATAAAAAACAAAATTTCGCGGACCGGCCTGGAGCTTTTTCTTAGTCCGGGTTCACAGGTTTTTGGGTTCGATTCGCAAAAATTTTGGTTTCGGTTCGGCAAAACACTGGTTAGGACCCCTAATATAGAGGGCCGGGCGGGGACTTTTGGTCTGGGGGCAGGGGTCCAAAAAATCGGCACAGGTAGAGCTACCTGTGCCGATTTTTTGCGAAAATTTTTTTCTAAAAAATCCACAGGGCACAGGGAGGACCACGTTCAAATTTTTTCGAAAATTTTTTTTCTGGGGGGAGTACCCCCCCGCCCCCCCCCCCTTCCCCTCGCGCCTGGCCCTGCTAATATATATATATAAACTGTCTTTAGACTACTATTTTCGATTTTGAAAAAGTTGGAAAAAAGTTTTTTTTTACTACATAAGGATTTCTTAAATAATTTTTTCGATTTCAGATTGTCAAAGAGATTCTTTATTATATTTACCACGGGCGGTTGTCAGAAAACGCATACTTAAAATTGCCAGAAATTGAACGAGCGGCCGAATACTTTCAGTTGGACGAGTTAAAAAAGAACCTTATGTCGGAAATAGCTAAATCTATTAACCGTAACAACGTTTTAAAATTGATTTGTTTAAGTGAGCAACTTGAAAACGTAGAAATTGCGGTAAAGGCAAAGGAATACATTGATACATATATGGAATCAAAGGATATTGTATGTTTATTTATGCTCTTAACTTGAAAAAAACAAAGTAATCAGTTTTAACTTTGCTATCTTAATATACGCTTAAAACACGGAGGGCTTATTTTGTAAGCTGTTTTTTTTTCAGCTCTCTCGATTTAGAGAGCCGAGCCAAATTTCAAAAACCGGCTCGTTTTGAATTTTTTACATGATCGGCCTAAAAACTTTTTTACCTCCTAGTCGCGCCTTAAGTTACGCCAGTGTAACATCTAGTTATACTTCATCTAAAAAATGTTTTTTATAGAAGCAACTTTATTATAATTTAATAAATATTTTTGAATTTTTATAACGTAAAAGCAATACTTGAATTTATTAAAATTTAAGTTTTATTTCATTTTAGGAAGAGCTCTATTCTCAACTCGTCATTCATTACCCAGAAGCCGCTATTAAATTTCTCATTAGCATGTAATATGGTGATATCAATATTTATATGTCTTATATGTTTAAAAGATTTTTTTTAAAATATATTTGTCTTATTAAATTATTTTTATAGTTTTCTGAAAAAACATTACCCTGCTTTTTTTAGCCCTAAAAAAGCCTAACCCGCCTTTTTTAGCCCAAAAGACGGCAAACCCGCTTTTTTTTAGCTTACCCTGCTCCTGCCCCTGCTTTTAACTTAAAAAAACCGAAGTTATTAGTTTTAAATTTGCTATCTTAATGTACGATTAAAACACGGAGGGCTTTTTTTGTAAGCTGTTTTTTCAGCTCCCTCGATCAGTGTTTTGCCGGACTGGCCCGGTCCGCGGACGGACCAAAATCAGGATTTTTGCGAACCAGACCCAAAAACCTGCGGACCCGGACCGAAGAAAAAGCTCCGGACCGGTCCGGAAGAATTTTTTTTTATTTTAATAAAACTGTTTTAAAAATTGCAAATAAAATATATTTTTAAGAGTTTTTAAGCAAAAAGAAAGCAGTTTTAACGCTTCTTGCTTTTTTAAAAATAAAAAAAAATTTTTTGCGGTCTGGAGCGGACCCGAAAATTTTGGGTTTGGATCGGACCCGAAAATCGCCTGACCGGACCGGTGAAACATGCTGCGGACCGGTCCGGGCGAAACACTGCTCTCGATATAGAGAGCCGAGCCAAATTTCAAAAACCGGCACGTTTTGAATTTTTCGCATGATTGGCCTAAAACCTTTCTCACCTCCTAGTTGCGCCTTAATTTACGCCAGTGTAACATCTAGTTATATTTCATTTAAAAAATGTTTTTTATAGAAGCAACTTTATTATAATTTGATAAATCAACACCCGAACGCGGCCGTCCACTTCTTCACCAACGCACTATAAAATCTACACTACCTGAACAGATTTTTCATTTTATAAATGAAACTCATTTCAAAAAAACAATTGTTGCCTTTAATCAGGCTGTGACAAACTTTCCACAGGTGAATATGCAAGGGAATAATCCGCTCGAGTAAAAACCAGAAAAGTGACGGTGATTCTGTGAAAGACGGCGGCGGCGCTCGGAATATGCCGAACACAAAACCTGACTTTCGATTTGAATCCAGTTTAAAATTATGTTTTTCGAGCGTTTTCGCATTGTGTTGCTCTGTTTGGCTTTGGGTCAAGAATTAGCGGGAACAAGTGTCTCTGTTCAAGGATTTCCATCAGCATTCACGTCAGGTCAAGATGTAATGGGAATAGTGAGCTCAGGACTTGGCTTTCCTGTGAAAACGTCTTCGAATCAAGAACTTCCGGCAAAATTGGCGACAGATTTGATGAAAATGCTGGAAGGAGAACCGAAGAAGCAGGGTATACCTTATGGAATCAATGCGAAGGAAGAAGCAAAGATTCAGAAAAAGGATTCACCGTTGGACAACTTGGCACACAGTTTTTTGGAAATGTTGATGCCTACAACAACTAGAGCTCCACAATTAGATTTTTTTAGCCTTTTAAATGTGGGTTTTTTTTGGAATCAGTGGTTTTCAGATTGATTTTAGTAGGTATAGGCGGCTTTTGGATTTGTTTTATTAGATGTTAGCGGCTTTTTCATTGATTTTAGTAGGTTTAGCCCTTTTGGATTCATTTTATAATAGTAAGTAAATGCTTGCTATTACTGCCTTGTGACTTTTGTTTTAGGGTAATTTGGTGATTTTTAATTCAAAAATTAAAAAAAAATAAGAAATTTTTAACTTTTAAGGGTCTAAAAAAGTCTTGTCGTTTTTGACCTTGAAAACCTATGCTAAATGACGACCAGACTTTTTTCTAACCATAATAAACCTTAATTTTAAAATTTTTTGATTTCTAACTGAATATACCTGCCATTTCCAGCCCTCAAACCAGCCAATGGACGCCCTTCTGCCTCAGCCTCCAATAATGCCATTGAATCCGAATGCTCGTCAATTCGATTTTGGCAATGATCGACTCGTACTGCGTGAAGGAGCTGGCGCCGAACCGACCCAAGACTTTTTGACCAAGACCTTAGGTGGGCCGTGGCAGGAACGGGGAGTCAAATGGGCCGAAAATGGTAATATTTTATTGGTGAATCGAAGTGGAAATCGATTTTTGGGCTCGGAACTGGCTGTTAGAGATCGAACAGTAGAGATTCCGTTCAATCAATGGTTGAATATGGCTTCGAATCTGATGGACTTGGCTGATGATCGGAGGATTTAACTTTGGAGGGTGTTTTTTATTTTTGTTACGTTGTTCATATAATTCTGTGCCCTTTTTTAAAGCAAATTTTGGGTGCAGAGAATTATTTGAACAACCTAGTAAGTCAAATCCACTTACCATTCTCATAAAACTTGATTTCCAATACGAATACTTATCGTTCATAGTACTCGGCCAATTATCAATATTGTGATCGGGTATGTCTTTAAACTTGACTGCAGTAACCATTCTGTCGATAACGGCCGTTTGTATCATCAACAATCGTTGTAGAAATGACAATAAATTAAAAGTGAAATATGTAATAGAAAAAAAGAAGTTTTTTGCAAGTGCCAAGCTAAAATTAAATGACAGACGCCAAAAATGAATGCGTTGCATTTAAGATTGGCACCAAAATCGATTTATAAATCCGCGTATGTAGCTTATATATTGTTAAGAAATTTGAATTGTTTTGGACATTTTTTAAGATTTTTATGACATTTCTTGGCTTTTTTTATAATTTTAGAATTCGATGACATTTAAAAATTATTATTAAATTTTTTATTTAATGACGTTTTAAAATAAATTTTTGATAGCCTAAGCCATATTCTAAGCCACAGCCTAAGCCATAGCCTAAGCCATAGCCATAGCCATAGCCTAAGCCATAGCCTAAGCCATAGCCTAAGCCATAGCCTAAGCCATAGCCTAAGCCATAGCCTAAGCCATAGCCTAAGCTATAGCCTAAGCTATAGCCTAAGCCATATCTGGTTTTTGACATCTTAAATTAGCCCTTTCAATCCTGCTTTACTTTATTCAAATTAAGGAACAAACATGTTATGTACAAATAAACTATTCTACAGTATAATCAAATGCACTCTACTGAAAGGTAGATGGTTTATCATTACATTCTGTAATAATGACTAGACTAGGTATGGGCAGTTTTCCATAGTAAAACAGCTTTATATACTAATCCATCTACCAGCTCTCCTGACCAGCGATGACATGAGCCAATGTAGCCATGATGGCAGCGGTGTAATCGATATCACCGTCTTCGAACACATTCAAATAGTCACCAGTAGTGTGGTGAAAATAGAAGTAGTAGTCGATGCCTTTGTCAGAGACATAGTTTATCGAAGGTACACCTTCATTGGCCCATGATTGGACATCACCTTGCATATCACCGTCTTGAATACTTAAAGGTATACCATTGATCTTCAGAATGTGCACGATTTCATGCAGTTTGGCACGCTGAAGGTGACAAATATAGAATTTTTTTTTAAATTTAAAAATTAGCTTTTAACCTAACCTAATATCAACTCACATGAGTACTGTTCCCTTTGAACCGGAAAACCGACTTTGTTGTAGTAGGCTTGAAAGCTCCTTGGTCGGTTTCCGAAACAAAATAGAACTTCTCATTGCCATCCTTATGTTGCTCATAGTAATGTTTGGCTCCAAAGAAACCTTGCTCTTCAGCAGTCCAGAACACTGCTCGGATTGTACTGAAAAGATAAAATATACATGGGTACTATAAGTTAAATTTTTATCGTAAAAATGGCACACGCAGGCGGCTGGCAAGAAACTTGAAAAAAGTGGTTTAGGATAAGGCAGGGTATGAAAAATTGGGTTAGGGTAATGCTGGGAGGGTAGAGTAGGGTAAGGTATGAAAAAATTGGAAGTGCTTAGGGTATGGTCAAGTTTAAGAACAGTAGGTTAAAACAAGATTGGGCATGTCATGGTTAGGAAAGAAAAATATTGGACATGGTAAAGTAGGCTTATGTGGGATAGGTTAAGCTAGGAGAGGATATGATCGGGGTGACTCCCCCTAGAGAAAAATCGTAGCGACGTCTTTGAATAGGGCAGAACAAAGCCCGGTATGGCATTGCAGAGCAAAACAGAAAAATAAAGGACAGGATAAGGCAGAGTAAGGTAGGGCAAAGCGGGGCATGACAGTGTATCACAGGATAAAGCAGAGCAAAGACAGGGCTAGGTATGCCAAGGCAGGATAGTGCAAGGAAGAGTGTGGTAAGGTAGGGTAGGGTAGCGCAATATTCAAGGCAGGGAAGCTCCCAAAATTCAGCTTTTGTTAAATTTAAATTTTTTTAAAATTTTTACTTTTTCACTTTGAGTCCCCACCAATTTTCTCAAATTTTAAAAATTCAATTTCAGATTCAAATTCCTCAAAACCTTCATTTCAAATTTTTGGTCCTACTTCGGAACGGTGGCACGATGACGGTGGAGCAGAGAGAGCGAACGCCACAAATTGAGATCAAGGAGGAGTCGAATCCAGATTGTTGTACCAAGTTTATTAATGCCATTTGCGAGTTCTTCGGACTGATTGCCAAGGATCGGCACAAGAAGATTACCGTCAAAATCGAGGAGAATAAAATCACCTACTTCGGCAAAGATGGAAAGTAAGTTTTCGCGGTTTTTTTGCTTTTTAAAGAAAGTTCTTGCCATTTCTTGTTTTGTAAACAAAGTTCTTGCCATTTTATATATTGTAAAGAATGTTCTTGCCATTTTATGCCTTGTAAACAAATTTCTTGCCATTTTTCACTTTCTAAAGAAATTTCTTGCTATTTTAGGCTTTGTAAACAAAGTTTTCGCCATTTTAAGTTTTGTAAAGAAATTTCTTGCCATTTTTGTCTTGTAAAGAAAGTTCTTGCAATTTGTTTTGTAAAGAAAGTTCTTGCCATTTTATGCATTGTAAAGAAAATTCTTGCTATTTTACCTTTTGTAAAGAAAGTTCTTGCTATTTTATGTATTTTAAAGAAAGTTCTTGCCATTTTATGTATTGTAAAGAAAGTTCCCGCCTTTTTTAATGTAATTTTCCATGTTCAGATGCAAAGACCCAAAGGTGCTGATGGAGGACATGAAGCAAAAAACTGTAGACATGAGTGAACCCAGGGTTTCGAAGAAACGCAAAAAGAATACCAATAAGACGTCCAGTCCACACCATAAGTCCTCTAGCCCCCATCACAAGAAGAAGCATGACTGATGAGCCCTGTCATGACCATAATATTACCGTAATTCTTTTACAGTAATCTTTGATCATACAAGCTCTTTGTGTTGAAAAATAAATGTTGTAGTAATGTTGTTGTAAGATATTCAGTGTTAAAGCAGAGGACAGGGGGCGGGGTGTTAGGTTGTGTGACACCTTTCGTACTGGTATTACCAGAAATGTACCATTAGTACCAAAATGTGTACTGTTAGTACCACAAATGAAACGTAAAAGGTAGGGTAGAGTAGGGTAGGGTAGGATAGGGTAAGGTAGATTAGGGTAGGGTAGGGTAGGGTAGGGTTGAGTACTGTAGGAAACGGTGAAATATAAAAAACTTTTGCAACGTATACTGTACTATATAAAGCTTACTGTAACATACATATCGTCTTTCTTAAAATACTCACCGTTTTGGCCTAAACCTCACATCAGTCTGACCTAGCTCTCTTATAACCTTCATCGCTTGCCAAACAGCGGCCAAACCTCCGCCATCATCTAGAGCTCCTTGGCCCAAGTCCCATGAATCAATGTGACCAGAGATCAGGACAATCTCATCCGGCTTCTCGCTACCCGTGATATCAAATATCAGGTTTCTGGAGGTGCAATTGGGCAAGTTCCTAGACTTGATGTTCATATTGATCACCAAAGTCTTGTTTCTTCGTGCCAACCGGCCAAGCATTTCGGCTTCCTCCAATGATAACGAGGCTGATGGTAGGTGGTCGTCAGTACCACTGCCAGTATGAGGTGAGCCAATGGAAAATGGTCCCACTGACTTGGCTAGAAGACCGACTGCTCCACGAGCTTTGAGGTCTTTGGCTGCTCTACGGTACTTGATATCGTCAAAGTAGCCGGTCCAATTTTGATTGAATATTACTATCTTGTTCTGTATGTCTGTAGTCTGAAAGTTACAGTATACTACAGTATTCATTTCTACTTCGACTAGCCCTAGCCCACAGCCTTAGCTCTAGACCAAAGCCTTAGCCCGAGAGCCCTAGCCCGAGAGCCCTAGCCCAGAGCCCTAGCCAGAGCTCTAGCTCAGAGCCCTAGCTTAGAGCTCTAACTTTAGTACTAATCCTGGCTTACGTTAACCTGATCATAGTCTTCCAAAACCACCGCTTCAGCAGTCACATTAGCTGGCTCAACTCCAGCTATGGTTAATATATTCAGCTTTAGCCTTCTGGGCTCAATCAATGTCACAACATCATCTCCACGTTCCCAATTGGGCATATTTTGCGCTTCTTCAGTGTGAACATTATCAAAGCCATCTCCTTGAATTCTGGCTAAGGTGAAGTCAATAGCACTAAAGATGGATATTATAGTAGGTATTATATACTGCGCGCAGAAATTATTAACCACCCCACTAAAGTGGCCATGAGAAACAATTTAAAATTATGTTTAGAGGTATTATACTACAATATATAATAATATTAGACTGTTCAGCTAATTAAGTGCCCCTTAACATCACAAATTTGTTTTGAACAGTGGCTCAGAATTATTTGAACAACCTGATGAAGAGTCTCAAACAAAAATGTATTACAAGTTAAGCTCTCGTTATAATGCCTTTAAGCTGTCATTAAATATTGAAGCTTTTAAAAACAGGTCAAACTCTAAAATACGATGGCTTATGTTATGTCATCTTAAAAAAAACTTACTCATCAAGTGACTTCCGGCACAACATCCTATGCCCAAAGTCATCGACCAAAGGCTCCAACCATTCCAAACCCGTATTCCTCGACGGTCCGCGGAGAATGAACCTTGTTAACGTTTGTACTTCATTCTAAATGACAAGAACTTTCTTTACAAAACATAAAATAGCAAGAACTTTCTTTAAAAAACATAAAATAGCATGAACTTTAAAAAAAACTTACTTTACTTGGATGATCAGCATGTATAATGCAAAGAGTTATTAAAAATACAAAATTTGTTAGCCAATTCATGGCTGGTGGCTAAAAATGAAACAAAATAAAATTAGAAAATAACATTTTGATTAGCACGCTTTTACAAAATTAAAAAAATTAATAAAAAATTATTTAAAAACCTAATAAAAATGTGTTGTGAACTATTGTCAGCTAGATTTTGATACAAACATTAAGGAATAGACACGGGAAACGAGCCGGGCTTTTTCGGGATTTCCAAGCCAACTCCGACCTAACATTTGCTCTGGCCCGGTCTATTCAGTGTTTTGCCGGACCGGTCCGGATGAGAACTTTTTCGGTCCGGTCCGGTCCGGAAAATTTTTTTTATTTTTAAAAAGAGTCAGGAGCGCTAAAACTGCTTTCTTTACGTTTAAAAGCTGTTAAAAATATATTTTATTTGCAATTTTTAAAACAGATTTACTAAAATAAAAAAAAAAAAAATTTTTTCCGGACCGGTCCGAAAAATTTTCGTTCTGTTCCGGTCCGGCTCTATATTCATTTGAGTAATTTCTTTAGCTCGTGAA
This sequence comes from Bursaphelenchus okinawaensis, assembly GCA_904066225.2. Lineage (NCBI taxonomy): Eukaryota > Metazoa > Nematoda > Chromadorea > Rhabditida > Aphelenchoididae > Bursaphelenchus > Bursaphelenchus okinawaensis. The sequence continues at coordinate 9,430,610 of CAJFCW020000002.1, read as the reverse complement.
TTGAAAAATAAAAATTTGATTTTTTCAAAATTTGCATAAAATAGCCTAAACATAACTTATATCCGTAACGCTACTAATTAAATAACTCCCATACTTAACCCTTCCAATCAAAACACCTGTGATCAAGCATAAAAGAATCACTTTTTGTGGACAAAACAGATCGAATGAACTCGCTTCCGACTGGTAATTTATCATGGCCTCGGGGTCCACGTGTGAACTCACGTAAACAAGCCCAATCTGATGCGAATAAATCAAAAAGTAAATGGATATCCGGTTTATTTATGCGTACATTACTGTTTACATTGCAACAATTTGCAGTTATTTTTAGGCCGTTCGTATAAACAGAGTCCGTAATGAATGTTTATTGACAATGTAAAGTTTTTTGGTATTTTTGGGTTGACAATATAATGTTTTTGATATTGTTGTTGTTGTGACAACTCAATGTGAATAAGTGTTGTTTTTAAAGCTATATAAGGTAAAAATATGACCTGCAGATTATTGATACTTTAAAAAGGCAAATATTTGTGAATTTTTTTGTTTATTTTACAGAGTTCAGATCATTATTGATTATGAAACAGAGATTAAAAGTGTAACATCGCTTTATACTGCAAATTGAACTTAAAACTCAATATATACTTGTAAAATGACTGGGCAGGGCCTAATGGGCCTAAAGAGCTAACAAGGAAAGTGCCCGACCTGCTACGCCCTGATTGAATTCAAACTTTTCATATAGGAAGATCATGTAAATATAAGATCTTCAGCAAAGTACTAAATCGCGCTTTCCAGCCAAACTCGATAAAATCGAGATCAAAAAATTGCGTTTTGAATTTCCCGCCACGTTGGCATTGTGTTTCAAGCTTATAACTCTGTAAATTTTTGACTTTTAGGAGTTTTTCTTTGATATACTAGTAGAAAATCTTGAAATGAACCTACATTTTTAAATTTGTAAGCGTAAACGTGCTTGAAACATGCCAAATCGTTGCCAAATTTGTCAAATTGGCGGGAAACTTAAATAATTCAAACAAAACTCTAAAGTGCAAGCTAAAATTTTTTATAGGTACTATTGGTGGTACAAAGAATTCATATAAAAATTTTGAGCTGATTCTGAGCGGAACAGGTAGGGTACTTTCCCTGTAAGTCCTTTTCCAAACCTAATAAGCCTAAAGAGCTAGGTCCTCTTCCAGTAGTTGAATACTGTGATTACAGTACTCTTTCTCGAATAAATTTAAATTAAAAGAAGCTTGTGCCAAATTGGCTAGTCGAACTCCTGTTAAAAGTGCCAATTCGCCAATGCTCTGCCATGTGTCCAAGCCTGCCGCCAACAAATCAGCCAACGCGGCCAGACGTCGGTGTACATTCCAGCAAGAGATCGCAACCTCTCGAAGAGGTTGGCGACGATCGAAGAAAAGAAGGTCGGCCGTCTGATCGTTTGGGCAGCACTGGTTGACCATTCAACAGTCTTTAGTTTTAGCCGGCGACATTCGGCACAGGTTAAGTGTTTGGGTTGAAGTTTTGATTTAAAAGTTGCAGGGTTCTTTATGTCATGATCTTGTAATTATATGGGTACTATACTTCATTGGCCCCGTAAATCCTTCAAAAGAAAAACGTGGTAGCGGTAAGAGTAGAAGTAAGCTTATAAGGAGTAGTTGGGGGAGGGAGGTATCCGCATTTGCCAATGAGAAATGATATGCCAATGACCCGTATTTGTACTGAAACTGAAGAATTGTACAGCATTTTGATAAATCCTCAACACGTTACCAAAGACATTGATGTTAGTGACAACAATGTGTATGTTACCTTCAAAAAGCTTATTGCGTACACACAGCGAATACATTTTTGCTATGTATTGGAGTAAGATACTTGTGAAGTTAAGGTACCTATGATACCACTTATAAACCCTCGAAGTTTTCAGCATCAATTTTTACGACTATCAACATAAGCGTTTCGGCATTGTATTTTATAATGACCAACAGTTTTTACATGTTTAGGTTACATTTAGGTTGTTTTTACATACTTAGGTCGCAATACGCGTCTAATTTTACGACCACCAACCGTTGCTGGCCTTTGCTTTTAAAACAACACGTAGTCCAATTACGCGAAATCAGTTCAGAAGAAAATTGTTTAACTGCCATAGGAGCAAACGCCAAAATGATGGCAGTAGTCGTAGTTCAAAAAGACCAACAGCAACGTTGAGACGTATGGTTCAACTCAAGGACTTCAAAATTGTATCCATTCCCCCTACACGCAAAATTCTTGCGATCATCAGCAATTTGACTAGTTACCCCATCGTATCTGTGCCATGCGAGATGGAAACTTTTCCGGCTTATGCAGCCATGATAAGAAGCCTCGTAACTAACCAGCCTCTGGTTATCCAGCGTAGTCAGCTCATGGACCATAAATTCGTGGTTGAACGGTGTACGACACGTTAGGGTATCTGCTATCACGGCAAGTGCCTTGTTGTGTTGTTACGGTGAAAGTTGCCGTGTATGACGTAGATTTGGACAAAGCGGCCCTTCGCCGAGCCTGTCCGTTTTTAGTTCATTCTTTGACCAATTTGCCACACGTAGACTCCAGTCTGTACTTGGATAGTACAGCACTGCGTAGTCTCCCTTTAGCCAGTGTAAGACTGATTCCTCACGTAAACAGCCGTAGCCAGCTACCGATAGTCGTAGTTAAATTTTTGTAAGCAATATTGACCGTAACAAATGTAAAAGTGGGCTGCTATGGTAAAAGAAAAAGGTCGCAAAGCTACTACACTGCAAATTCACCTTAAAAGTCGTAGTTACTTATGACAAAGCATCCGGACTGTTTCCAATACAAGCTGGCCAATTTTTGAGCGACATGGAAGACGAGAAAAAAAGCAGAGAGATACAGGAGTTTTAGAGTCTCGATCCGTAAAGAATATGCCTTGAAATCATAAGGTCTCCAATCCGGACAAACAGATTTTGATTTAGAGCTACGAGGCATAACTTTGAACAGCAGGACATGTAAACCATCAACTACGAAAGCTGCAAAACGTTAATCGACAATGTGATTTCAACGGGTAAGAAACACGGGCTTATAACTCATTATGATAAGCATAACCAAGCGCGAGAGGGTGGTCTAAGGGGTCGAGAGGGGGGTGGGGAAAACAAGGGAGGGGGCATTTGCCGGATCTGTTGCATTAAAACCCCCTATATTACGAACAACAGGAGATTGTAAGACGACAAATAAAAGACTGTGGCCGTAGTTTGTTCATGGGGTTCAAATTACTTGATAACCAGAAAAATAAAGAGCGTATATATTACACAGTACGTGGCTCTCCTCGAGGAAATCAAAAGGTAAAGCTGGTCCGTTGTAAGTTTTACATTCCATAAAAATTATAATTTTACGTACGTATGTACATATATTTAAGAGTGAGAAACATAATCATATTATTTTAGGCAAAAATGTTTTTCGACCTAATAGAAGATTGAACAACGTCCAATTCAGCTACAACAACATCTACAACAATTAAATCTCTTTCAACATTACCTACTGCAACTCCAGCAACTAATGCTGCCACAACAACTACTACAGCAGCTATTCAAGATTTTGCCTTTGCCACAGGTGCAAGTGTTACCTTCAACAACCTCCAGGCAACTATAGACTTCCCCCTCTAGTCTAATATAGAGCCTTCCCTTCCTTCGCCAACCGTTAATCTAGCCATAGCTCTGCTCCACCTAATCATAAACAAAAATCCTATACATTCAATAATTAAAACGAATAAAAAATGTCCATCCGTATTTTACACGATATAATTTATTCCCCACGAACAAGCCTGATATCCTCAGACAAACTCATAGCAATATTGATATTATCATCAATACTATCAAAGATTCTCTAGTATCAAAGCTTGTCGCAACTATAAAATTTCAGTATTCAAACATAACAATAGTCGTATGATCTAATCATTTCCTAAACGCTGTGAATGCTGGGTTAGTATTGGTTGTGTTAGAGGAGCCGAACGAGCCGAAGCCGGTCGATTGTTGTTGTGCTTGAGCGCCGCCGCCGAACAAAGAGCTGGATTGTTGTGGAGACTGAGCTAGCTGGCCGAAAGAGGTGGCTTTGCCGGCGAATCTAAACGAACATAACATTAAAAATGGCATTATTATCTAAAATTTCTCTACTACAGGGTGTGCCAAAAGTTCTGTTACAAAACTTTATCGGTCGTTTTCTCTATGTTTCGCATTTTTTTTCGGGGAGAGGGAGAGAGGGATACTAAAAAAAGAAAAAAAATCAAACGTTTTAGTCCACAGCCCTCTCCTGCCAATATCACCACCCCTTACCCATCCAAAACATTATAAAAACTCACGCAGAAAACCCAGTATTAGTAGGAGTGCCTTGTTGTGGTTGAGCTCCACCCCCAAATACCGGTTTACCACCAAATACCGAGCTTCCTCCTCCAAAAACACTGCCACTTCCAAAGGCCGGGCCTGATCCGAACGATGGTGTGGCTCCGAACCCTGATCCAGCCGGTTTACTTTGTTGTCCAAAAGAGCCAAATCCAGAGGGTTGGGCAGATTTTGGAGTTGGATTGAAGCCGCCAAAGCCTGGTTTAGCAGTATTTGCATTGGCAAAGTTGATCGGTTGGAAACCGCCTCCGGTCTTGTTTTGAGGGCCTGATTGACCTAGACCGGTGCTGAAAAGAAGTGTTTTAGTAAGAAAACTAAATTAATAAACAGTGTTTAGTAAGTCAGTCATTAAGCATAAAAATTGTTTTTATATCAACCGCCCTCTCTAAAAAAAAAGTTTTTTTACCCAACCCAAAAAATTTTAACACGCCCAAAAAATATTTTTGAACCAACCCAAAAAAAATATTTTTACCCTCACAAAAGTTGTCTTTTAGATTAACCACTCCTTCTAAAGAAATATTTTTTTACCCCGCCCCAAAACATTTTTTACCCCGACCAAAAAAAATATTTTTTTTCACCGCCCAAAAACACTTTTTACTCAACCCAAAAAACGTTTTTACTCTCATAAATTAAAAAAAATTTTTTTTACCCCGCCCAAAAGTCTTCTTAAACCTCCTTATTGAGAAGAACGTATTTTACCACCCCCCCCCCTTCAAAAAAACCCCTCCTACCTGCAAAAGTTCAAGCTATTAGCCTGTTGACCGGTTGTGTCATCCATCATACCATCATCGTTGGCAGGCTGACCCAACGTTCCTGCGGCCGACGTGCCTCCCCCAAAGATGCTTTTCGGTTGTTGTGAAGCCGTGTTGAATCCGAAGCCAGTACCTTGAGTTGACGTGGCTGCAGTTGGATTAAACGAAAAGGATGGTGCTGATGTTGCAGCTGTTGCTGGTTGCGAATTGAAAGAGAACGCCGGCTTTGCAGCTGATGTTGTGCTGGAATAAGGCTTTTTATACCATATTTACTCCACCCCATAACAAATATTTACCATCCCCCTTAAAAAATTTACCCCAGCCAGCTCTTCCTAGTAAAATTCCTAACCTCTACACCTATTAAAAACTCAATATATTACCTAAAAACCAATAAAAATCTTTATATTCCCCTACCTAGCAAACGAAAACCCAGTAGTCCCAGAAGCGGCCGTAGTTGTTGTAGTCGGTTGTGACGATGCCGTTGTAGTCATAGCTCCAGAATTCGACGCTGGAGCAAACGAGAATCCTCCAGATGCACTTGAGGTTGCTGATGTTGCAGCTGGAGCGAAAGAAAACCCAGTAGCTCCGGCGGTAGCTGTTGTTGTAGTCGCTGGAGCAAAAGAAAAACCTCCAGAAGTAGCTGAAGTTGTCGCTGTTGCTGGTTTTGCTCCAAAAATCGAAGTCGTAGTTGTCGCTGGCTTTGCTCCAAATATTGACGTCGCAGCTGTTGTTGTAGCCGTTCCTGAAGTCGGCACCGCGCCAAGTGTCGTAGCCGCGTCTCCAGCGCCTGATGGAGTTGTTGTAGCGCCTGTTGGTGTTGTTGCACCTGTAGCAGCGCTTGTAGCAAAAGAAAAACCAACAGTAGCTGCTGTAGTAGTTGTTGTGGCACCTGTAGTTGCTGGAGTTGCCGTGGCTGCGGTTGAAGAAGCTGTAGATGTTGCCGATGTTGTTGTAGCCGTAGTTGACGTCGTTGAAGCTTCTGATTTAAGTTCTGAAGCTGGAGTTGTTTGTTCTTTCTTGACCACACCAAAAAGTGAGGTTTTGGGAGTTTCTATACCTGCTTCTGGCTTAGATTCATCTTTGGAAGCTTCTTTTGGTGCCGTTGAAAGCTTCGGAGTTGAGAAAAAGCTAAAACTATTAAGATTAACAAAATTTATATCATCCATAATATGAATCTTCTTTCTTCATTATAGCTTTAATAAAACCTTTTACCTTCTAATTATCATTAAAAAAGATAATAAAACAATACTTAAACCCAAAATTACCTAGTTGAAGTTAAAGGTTGTTTTTGAACAACTGGTGTTCCCAGCGAAGCGGGTGGCTTCTGAAGTGTTGTAGTAGCTGAAAATTGAGACGTTTGAACCAAAGATGGAGGTGGTACTGGTTGTGCTTCTAAAAACAAATATATTTTTTTAATTTAAAAAAAGTGTGTACATTTACCTAAAATAACATTTTCTCCGATTTTTTAATTTAAATTACTCCGCCAAAATATACGCCCATAGTAACTTTAAAATTACCAGTGAATAATTAAGTGAACAACCTAATAGTAAAGTCAATTAAAAAAAAACAAAAATTTATCAACCCCTACCAAAGAAATCCCAATTAAAGCCAAAAAACGTCCAAAAACCCACCTTGAGACTGAATAACCAACTGCAAGACAGAAGGCGACTGTTGAGAAATTCTAACATTCTTGCTCTCCGTAACCCTCTTCGGAGTCAATATCCTATCCAATATGTCATCCTGACTTAGCACACTAAAACTCGTCGAAGCTGGAGCCGGTTTATCCACTTTTTTCTTCAGTTCAGTAGCTCCAACAGTCCTAATACCTCTTGGTTGATTCGTTGCCAAACTCGAGGCATAAGAATGGATAATATCAGTAGTTGGTTGACTAGACTTTATAACATCTGTTCGATTCTCCTCGACTTCAAGTTCAAGATGTTCAATTTGTGCTGCTGCATCATCAACAGTTACAGTGAAGTCGGCTTCGGTTTCTGCCAAAATCTGCCCATTTTCCAAGGCATAAAGCTTCTTTTGAAAATATAGAAGACGTTTCGAAGTTTCCAGAACTTTCCTGCTGATCTTGTCAGTTTGTTTGTTGTATTTTTGTTGAACTTCCGGCGGCAGGGTTAAAATTCCAAAGCTAAAACAGGAATAATGTAAAACTTGAGATCCTTGATGTATAACATAAGATAAATCAGTCAATTTAATAAAGTCTCCACAAAGTCCTAACTAGAAACCGATAAAAATCATTTATCCTTATTAAAAAATTCAAAATGAAACGTCAACCCAAAAGAATACAGCCAAAAACTCCATTTCACCTACCATGTCCAACACTAACAAACCTAAACCAAAAAAACTAATGTAAAACAACATACGTTCCGTTAAGATCAACGTTGTCATCACTTTCACACGCTTCCGCCATCCCTTTTCGAAACTTTTCCATCTTATGAATGTAATCAGCAAATACCCGCTCCAAATCATAAACTTGCTCTGACATACTGGCCATCGTAGCCAGACCTTCGAAAGAAGGCCCAAACTTTTCACAAATCTCGGCTGTTTGCTTCAAATTACTCAAGAAAGACGTCACAACTGTAGAGAATTGATCAGACGTAGTTGATGAAGCATCCAACGAGCATTGGACTCGCTTAACCATCTCTTTCAGGTCATCGATTTGATCTAGAACAATATCAAGTGTTAAATCAAGTGTAAGCTTGAATAACAGTTCTATAGAGATAACATACTCTATAGAGCACCTTTAAAAACATTTCAAACAAAAATAGTTGAGTAGAACGCTAAAAAAGCCTAAAATTCAAAGAACAAGAAAATAAAGCTTACCTTGATCAACTTGTCCGAGATCTTGATCAATTTTGGCTCGAACCAAATGAGCTTTTGATATGTTAGCCTCAGTAACATTCCTCAACTCTACAAACTTTTCCAGGTTCTTCAACAAAGCCGGGTCGATCGGTCCGTCCATATTTCGCACACCTTCCCAACGTTATACTGAAATAAGCTAACTTTAAGCCAACAAAACTTAGAAAATTCTGCAAGATATAAAGCAAAAAATACTAATAAACTATATATTTAAACTATAATATTTGAAAAGTTAAGATTTTACTACAAAAAAGCATTTTAAAACCGATTTATTACCAAAATTTCTAAAATTCCGCGCGAAATTTTTATTTTTCCGCCGAATTTCTCGACCTCACCTGCGGCCCAACTCCGCAGCCTGCATTAATAAATAGGCCATCCGAGCGCTGCAGGCTGCGCAAAAAATACGAGCATCGGGCGCTAGTCAACGGTGTCCGGCTGTGCGTTTCGAGGAAAAGAACGTTCATTTGCTTGATTCTCTCACGTTTCGCCCCAATTTTTTTGAACTTTTAAGCGTGCCACAATGTCTTAACGCGAATAGTTTGTATTACCCTACGAAAGGCCAGGAAATGAGTTGAAAAAGACGAATTTTTGAGCTGTAACGGGGGTAGAATTTGCGGTTTTTCCCGTTATTTTTTGACAATCCATGTTTGAGGTGTTTTTTGCGCGACATTAACGAACCGTTCTCCTTCTCGACCAAATATTTATTGACTTTTTTGAGGCTTCTTTTAATGATAGTAAAAGGCGTAATGTTACATTTTATCGGAAGTGTTACCTAAATTAAAATTGCTTAAGAAGGTGGAATTTTGTTAATCGATCAAAAGAAAATTGATGAATTGGCTAGGAAAGGTCTTGTATTTTACAAAACTGTTGAATTTTAGGTAAGAAATGTTGTGTTTTGTCCAAATTTTTGGGGTTTTCAGTATTATCGACTATTTATAACTTTGAAAGCCAAGTCACATCAATATTTTATTTTCGTGTAAATGGGGACTTGGAGGACCTCTTGTCTTGGTCATTCATGGCTCAAATAAGGGGATTTACGTCATGAATTTTGAACACAGTATTTAACTTGTCATTTTTACATAAGTATTGGCGGTTTTCTATATTTTTTAGTAAAATTAATTATTTTTTGTTTAAATCAAAACTTTTGTCAAGATGAACAATTTTATTTATTTCTTGCTTTTTTAGGTAACAAGAAGTGTCTAAATTTAGTTTTTGAAGTTTTTTGACCACTTTTTATGCCAAAATTTCAATATTGCACTTGACGTTCAATACATCAAGTGTAATAGCGAAAATATTGATGTCACGTGAAGTTTTTTTTGCGAAAACGTCAACCAAATGGGTATTTAAGTGTCGTTTGAAATGTCGAAGCACTTGGCAATAACTCAACGCGGATTAAAATGTCGTGGGAGCTTCCTCAAAAATTAATCCCGGAATTCTTTTTTTTTCAGACGGCGCCGACGTTCCGTGCTTTCAGTGTTCCAATAACATTCAATTTTTAACCATTATTCATCTACAATCTCCATCGTTGAAGAGTTGACAATCTGGCGAAACGATCCTTCAATCTTCAGCCGCAGATTGTAGTCAAGAAGATGCGGACGGAGGAGAACACTAGTAAGTTTCGTTTTTGTATTGTTTTCAATGTTTAGAGATAACAAAAGGCTTTCGGACGGCCATTATTTAATGTTTGGAATGAGGTTTTTATGATAATTTGACGATGTGTCACGTGTGCGAGATGTTTTTGGGGTTAAAAGGAGGGAAGACATACAAAGAAGATAGTATAATAATGTGAAACGGAAGTTTTGATAGCTGCGATTGTCTAGTATTGTTTATGGAGGCAAAGATAGTGTAGTTAAGGCTTAAGAAAGTAACAATCTGACAAAAAACCAAAGAACAACAATATTTAAATTAGTCTTTAAAAACTAACTATAATAATGTCAAACAGAAATATTGCTAATTTAAATAGCCAAAAAACACGCAGAGAAACAAAGACAATATGAAGAAATACCCAAAAAGCAAGTACAATATAAAGAATTAACGTTATTAAATTTACTTTCCAAATCTACCACAATATCTTTTAATATAATTTCAAATAAGAAGTGAGCATCGACAGGGACGTCGTTTGGGGGAGGGGGTAAGGAGGGTACCCCCTCCCCCAGAGCCGATCCGAAAAAAATTCCACAGGTACCACCTACCTGTGGACGAAAAAATTTTTTTCGACCTCCCCTCCCCCAGAGAAAATCCGTAGCGACGTCCCTGAGCATCGATAATGTTGGTTTATTTGGATTCAGCTAAGGTTTACTTGAATCCAGCTAATGTTTGTCTGAATCCAGCTAAAACAAGATTATCGATTTGCAGACTATAATATAAATTTAAACACGTTGTAAACAATTAGTGGAAGCGATGATAAGTTTGTTCAATAAACAGGAGTTAAGCTAAAAATAAAACAAATGTCTGCTAAATGTTATGGACTACGGTGATATACCGCTTCACCACGCTCACTCATGGTAGGGTAACTTTTGGTAAAATTATATTTTTAAGTAGTGTAAATTGTGGTAAAAGTTAGGAATAGGATTTTTGGTAAAATACGAAAAGTAATGTTGGATGATAATATTAGTGAACACTGTAATTGGCAGGTTTTATGTGACTTCTTTAAAGACAAAGTCACATTTAACCTGTCATTTCAAAACAAAACAAAATTTGTATTCCACTCACCTAAAGATGTGTAGTCTGGGTTGCTATGTTACTTTGTAAACAAGTTTTTTTTGCTGCTTAACTATAATTTTATTACCAAGAAAATAACTGACATTATTTCTAAGAAAACGGCTAATTTTAATTTTTAAGAAGGGAAGAATAACGACAATTTAAGTTATTTTTTAGAATTGTTTTATATTGAGGAAGTATAAAAACAAACTCAAGTTATTTTTATGAGGATAACGATACTTTGAAGGCCTTTTCATGAAGGTACTTTTTTTAGAAAAAACTTTAGCCTAGCTAAACCTTAAAAAGACCAGTAGCTATTTCAAAACAAACCAGAATCCAACTGACAGTAAAAAAATATTTTTTTTTCTGGAGTTCCTGAGATACAATCAACTAAAACTGTTAATTTTCTTGAAATACTGTGGTACAGTCGATCATCGTTATAAGAAACGATAAAAATGGCTATATTTTGTTTATTATGAGGAGAGTTGTCTATATGAATTGTTCTATATGAAATGTAATGATACGACGTTATATGGAACACTTCATATAACCGACTCTTCTTATAGTAAACAAAATATAACCATTTTTATTGTTTCTTGTAACGATGATAGACTGTACTACAGGATTTCAAGAAAATTAACAGTTTTAGTTGACTGTCTCACAGGAACTCAGAAAAAGTATTTTTTTACTGTCAGTAGAATTCTGGTTTGTTTTATCGTAACTACTGGCTTTTTAGAATGTAGTCTAGCTAAAACGCTATTACAAAGCTTTAGATTACTCAAACTATTGATATCTGCCTTTACTACGTATAAATCTTGTTCGTAGTACATACTTATGACTAATAAAATATCAAAACAATGTACTCGAGCCTGATAAAATATCTAAAACACTATTAAAATTAAAAAGCCAATGAATTTTAATAAAAATAATTGCGAAAACTTGTGATATAGGTACTTTTCCTTCCACGAAAAACGAAAAGATAGATTGGCCGTGAATAAAAAATGCTCGAAACACTTGTTCAAAACGAAAATTTGGAATTTGTATCACGAAACTTGGGCTTATTATGTTACTTTTTTTGTGATTTGAGCTTGAATTCTTTAGGGGTATTGTTGAAAATGGCTATTTTATGAAAGGAGGGTTGAGGAAAATGATATTTTGTTTAAAGGAACGTTGAAAAAGTGGCATTTTTTGAGAAGAACGTTGATGAATAAGCTATAAATTGATACTTTTTTGACACTTTTAGATATTTATTGTGATTTAGCTTATGTTAACATTGTTTTTTATATGAAAACCCTTATGTTAACATAACTTTTACTACCTTATCATAGATTTCAATTAATTTTATATGTTAATCTAGATTTTTCTGCAGAATTGCCTTCTGTCAGCGAAGAAACGCAAATGGAAGATGATGCTGTTGGACCATTGTTCGCAGAGGACGAACCATTGGACCAAAATATGCATGGACCACCACCACTATTGGCACTACCGGCACCACCCAGCTATTCACAGGCTACTGAGCCGGAGTTCTCGAATTGTGAGTTTGGTACTTGTTAGGGGAGTATGGTATTAAGACAATGGATGTTCTAGATGAAGTGGGGATGTTAATTAAGTAGAGTGATACTAGCTTGAATGTTTGTGTTACTAAAATACATTTAGTACTAGTAGAATATAGCATAGTAGTAACCCCTTTCCTACTATTATGCTTTGGATATAACTTTTGACATCATCATCTTTAATGTCTACGAATTGAAGATGGTACTGTCGTACCTTATATTTTGTAAAGATATTATGTATATTCTACTGAATTTACTTTGTAATTAATATTTTTGTAGCTGTAGCATACGATAACCAGAATGAAGATGAGAACGGTCACCGATATGTTGGTTTAGTCAATCAAGCAATGACCTGCTACTTAAATTCACTTATTCAAACACTTTACATGACTCCCGAGTTCAGAAACATTATTTACAGGTATGTCACGGTCTTTTCATTTTTCAGTATTTTTTAAAATTTAAATAAATTTTTTAAAATTTTATTTTTAGGCAATAATCAGGTGTTTTACTTTATTTTTAGTTAAATACTAGCTTTTGTTAGATATTATGCTATTTTATCATAAGGTAATGTTTTTCTTTCAGAGTGGAACGCAAACCCAGCCCAAGAGATATAGCGTTCCAACTGCAAAAACTATTTTTGCAACTACAAACTAGCGAAAAACTAACATTGGAGACGGTGGATTTGACTCAATCATTCGGTTGGGAAAATGAAGGTAATTCTTTGCTTTTTGTTGTGATTTTAGGTATCAAAGCTTCGAATTGGATGATCGTAGTATTAAAGGTGCGAAATGGCTGATAATCTATCAAAACTGCAAAATGACTGGTTATAGTATAAAAGCTTCGAAACGGCTGATCATATTCTGTTTTAAGATAGCTCTAATCAAATACTTTTAGTATACGACCAGCACGATGTTCAAGAACTCCTAGGCTTAATGATCGACGCGCTGGAGAAGCGCTGGGCTAATTCACCTCTAAAAGGCTCAATAGAGACGTTGTTTAAAGGAGAAGTGATTGACTATGTGAAGTGTATGAATTGTAAAACAGTAAAATCGAGGAACGACATCTTTCTGGATCTTCCTTTGGCCGTTAGAGAGGATGGTGCTGTTGAAAGTCATAAGAATTTGGTAAGAAAATTAAGTTTTTATGGGATTTTGAGGTTTTTAGGTATAGACGGGGGAAGAATGGTGATATTTTTGAATTTTAAGGGTTATGGAAGGATAAAATGACATTTTTTTGAAATTTTTAAAATTTTAAAATTAAAAAAAATTTTTGATTTTAAGCTTTTTTAGTTTATATCATTATGTAAACATGAAAAAGATTTTTAGCACTATATAAACATAAAATAGCTCTAGAGCACTATAAAAAAATGAAAATTCAAGTTAAATCAATCTTTTTTCAGCAAGAAGCAATGAAAGGCTTTATCAAACCAGAGCTTTTGAATGGCAACAACCAGTACAAATGCGAGAAGTGCGACTCACTTCAGGACGCACAAAAAGGTCTTGGAATCACGAAGTTTCCGTACATGTTGGTGGTACAACTAAAACGGTTCAGTTTCGATTATAATACGATGCATCGGATCAAGTTGAACGATCGGTAAGGGAGTTTTGATGTTTTTTTTTTTGTCATTCCTTAAGGGAGGGCGGGGGTGGGCTAATATTTTTTTGAAGGTTTTTTGATCATTTTACGGGGAGGGGGCCAAATGTTGATTTTTTTAATACCATGGGGTTAACAAAGACATGTCGTCAATTTGCATTGTTTTGCAGGGTGAAAAACGACAAGACTTTTTTATTATTAGTATTTTAACACGAGGGAAGGTATAGTGTACAGAGCGCATGGATACACATTTTTAGGGGCATTTTGAGAGAGGGCGGGGTAGAATAAAAGCTTTTTTTCATAGCAGTGACGTAGCTAGGGAGGGGAGTAAGGTGATTAAGCGTGATTTTAAATTCCCTTACCTTTCCTCATGTATAGCTAAAATCTGTACAGTAGCTCTGTTCCTAATTGGGAGAAGATATTTTTGATTTTTTTTGCTAAAAAAAAGTTTTTTTTTAGTTTTTTGAAAATATCTGTTTTGTTACCTAAAACAATATAATTCATTTTAGTGTTACATTCCCCGACTATCTCGACCTTAACGACTACCTTTATAAGCCGCCGGAAGAAAAGCCGAAAATGTCGTGGGCTAGTGTAGCCAAGAAGCGACCATCCCCAGTACCAACCGAACCCGAAATCAAACCCGAAGGTGATTGGTTCAACATTCTTCCGGATTCGGAAGACGTAGAGAAGATGCTGGAAAAAGGTCCCAATGTCTACGAATTGTTTTCGGTCATGGTTCATCAAGGGTCGGCAACGGGAGGACATTACTACGCTTATATCAAGTAGGTATTAGGGCGCCTTGTTGTTATATTTTTATCGTTAAGGGATTTATGGCACTTTTCTTGATTTTATTATATTTGTATTATATTTAGGGTAAGGCAGTGACAGAGCAGTTTTAACTTTTGGGCGGGGTAAAAAAATTTTTTAAGCGGTGGATTTTTTGAATATTTTTTGTCTTTAAATCACAATATCGTTGTATTACACTAGATAAGTTACTATTTTTTATTTTCAGAAATCTAGACCAACATAAATGGATGTGTTTCAACGACTCAAACGTCAACTTTGCTTCGCATCAAGAAGTCCAACGCACATTCGGCGGTTCCTTTAGCTATGGCGGCATGAACAACTCCAACGCCTATCTTCTCATGTACAGGCGAATCGAGAAACGCAACGAACACTTTATCAGCACCCCCGATCTACCACCTCACATAAAGAACATCAAGGAACAAATGGAAAGAGAAGAACGGGAAAAAGAAGAACGACGGGCCCTAGAGAAGTCCATGGTAAAGGTGAATGTGCTCTGTAACGACTTCCACTACATTCATACCGAGCCAAAGGATGTCATGATTCACAAAGAGACGTCTTTCGAGGATATCAAGAAGAAATTGCTGGATTTGTACCCGGATTTGACTAGAGACAGCCGATTGGTCGAGTGCAAGCCGGATTTCGCCATGATCAAGGAGTTGGACAAGGAAATTGAGGGGAAACCGGTAAGATTGTGAGGTGATTGAAGAGGAAATGGATAGGAAAGAGGAGAGGAAGAAAGTTGGTATAAGTTTGCGGTTTTGGGCCATTTTTGGGGCTGAAAGGTATATTGTAGTAGGTCAAAATCGAAGTTTAGAAAAAAAATTATTTTGCTTTATAAAAGGCGTTTTTAAGGTTATCATAGGGCAGAAAGGTATGTTATAGTAGGTAAAAATGGAAGTTTTAGAAAAGTTTTTTATTTTCAAATTTTAAATAAAAATTAAATAAGATTTTAAAAACTGCTATTTTCAGCCTTTATACCACCTAAAACCAGCTAGCCGTTGGGGTTCATGCCCAGCCGAATGCTACATTATGGTCGATTCTCTGGAGCGAGCCCACTTTTACGAAATCCCACCAAACTCTCAAACGGCCGATGTGTGGCTGATCGACCTCGAACAACGTGCCGTCTACCCCGTGAAACGTGTAGCCTTCGATCCGGAAGCCACGATCGAAGAGATCCGAGGCCATTTGTGTGCCATTGAACGAATAGGCCAAGCTGACCCGGTGAACCTGCGAATTATTTATAGTCAGAATCATGACGACACTAATATCAAGTTGTTGGATCAAGCTAATACTCCGTTTAATAAGTTGACACGGCAGTACAGGACGAATCCGCAGGTAAGTGCGATGGGAGGGAAGAGGGAGGCAGATAGGAAGGGCAGCTTATGCGATGAATTTTGGGTTCGAAGTTAGGGGTTTTGGGCTATTTTTAGAAGAAACTGGTCTATTGTAGTTGGTTAAACTAAGTTTTTTTTTTAATTTTGAAGGCTGGTTGAAATCCAAGGGTTTTTGACTATTTTAGAACGGAAAATGATATTAAAATAGGTCGAAATTAAATTTTTAGGCAATAAATTTTTATTTTTCAGTTGTACGTTGATGTAGGCCCAACACAGAGCCTGAAAAACGACCGTGCTCGACCGTTCGCAAAGTCGGAAATGTTGAAAATAATGGAGAATCACTTATATCAAATTCCACTTCTACTTCACCTACCTTCTTTGAGTAGGTTTTGATGGAAAAACCATTTTAGCTTTAAAAAAAGAATTTATGTTGTAGGACAAGCATTATATGTGAATATTTAAAACTTTTTTGAATGAAAAGCAGTTTTAAGGATTTTTAATGTTTTGTCGTCGATTTCTATGTATTTGTACAGTGAAAAATTACAAGACTTTTTTACTTTAGTAAATGGAATTCTTTGTTATTTAATGGAACCTAAATGATTTTAAAACTAATTTCTTGCCATTTCAGATGACTACTGTCGCCTCGGAGTGTTCCCACCAATAATGTGCAGGAACGGCGCCCGCTCACCAATCGCTTCACCGTTCGCAATCCAACGTGGCGATGGAAAACCCTTCTCGGTGTCAGACCTAAATGAAGATACAAACTCATCCTCGACTCCATGCCCTTCAGTAATCAACGAAGCCGCCGACAATGATGTTTTCACTAACTGGGATGCTACAGTACCGACGGATACTCGCGATACACCAAATGTTAGCTTCCTGGAAGGGTCAACGTTGAAGAGTGAAGTACAAGGATCGTCATCATCGACTCCACTATCAGCTTCCTCGACTTACTCATCGGCTCCGAGTAACAACGATGATAAGAGGAACTCGCTGGAAATGGCTGACGAGGCGGTTTGCTCGAAGAGCTTGGGTAAGATGAGGGTGATGATGGGTTTGAGGGGCTTTTGGGGTTTGAAGACGGATTTTGATAATTTTAAGGCGGTTTTTGAGTTTGTATAGCGGTTTTTTTTTATTTTTTGTAAATTTAAATATTGTTTTTAAGCCAAATAACATATTTCACCACAACAAAAATTTTGAATTTCAGAGCTAAAAGACACGGTAATCCCGGAAGACACGGAATTCTTGCTAGGCGATTCAGAAACCCAATCCCAGTCGGCATCAGTACCACCATCATACGACAGCTGGGACCACCAACCACCGGAAGTCAGCATAACAGACGCTTATGCCTACGACTACGGCTTACCATCGTACGAAGAAGCGGTTGGAATTCCATTAACGGCCGAAAACCTAAAACAGTATAACCTAGAGGAGAGTGACGACGACGCTTCACTAAAAGGCCAGTGTAATGCCAGAGGGTCGGACGCGTCATGGTCGGATGAAATCATCTCATCACCACCATCGTATCAACAGATTGATGATCTACCCACGGACATACCTACGTCATCGGGTGAAGGTGGATTTGTGAAGAACGGCAATAGTGAGGTGGAGAGGATGATTGAGGTGAAGAGTAAGAGGTTCGATGCTAATGGTGCTACTTGTAAGTTTGGAAGGAGAGGGTGGGTAGGAGGTTGTGTGGTGATGACTTAGGGTAGAGTAGAGCTCTCTGTATTAAGTCGTTTAACTAATTCTGTGCTTTCAAGAGTTTATTTTCTATTTTTCAGTACTCCAACTCAATGTCGACAAAAGAATGCCGGTATGCCAGTTGCAAGATTGGGTATCACATCAAATCAAACTCCCCTCGAACCAAGTCGAGTTCTGGAAGTACACGGCCGAAGACGCGTGTGGCTACGTAATACGACCGAACCAAAGCGACCTAGTCCGCGACGTGATGCGAGATCTACATCGAGTCGAAGTACGACCACGACTAATGCCACGACAAGGCGAAATCGTCCTCAACATTCATCAATATATCACGGGCGAGCCCAACATTGACAAACGACAAGTCCTATTCGATGTCACCTACGATAAAACATCACCGGTCGAACATTTGCTGATGAAGTGTCAGGCGCTGTTGAAGGAAGTCTACTCGGAAGAGTATACCCTAAGGCAGTTGAAGCTACGAGTATTGGCCGACGATTGTGCACCAGTCCTACCCAACTCATACCCGGTTTCGTTGGATAAGAAGCTGTTTCTACAGGTTTTGGATGGTAGGGTTTTTGGAGTTTTGAAGGGCGTGGTGTAGAGAAGGGGAGGGGGTAAAAAAATTTTTTTGAAAATGACAAAAAAATTTTAAAAGAAATTTTGAATATTTGGGTTGTGGTGGTTATGTTTTTCTGCTTTTTTTGAAAGGCGGGGAGACGAAAGGGGGGAGGGCTAAAAAAATTTTTTTCAAAATTGAAATTTTTTGAAATTTAAATTGGAATTGAAGCTTTTCGGAATTTTTTTTATTTCTGCCATTTTCAGACAAAAAAATCCTAACTCAACTGGAAGAAGCGTCGCCCGAAGAACTGGAATGCACAATTGTCATAATGGTCCAACGATGGTGTCCTGAAACTTTCGAAACCCTCCCAATGTTCGAAGTTTACATCCCATTGGAAGAACCCCAACTGTTCGTCAAGAACTTGAGGTACAAGATTGCGGAACGAACGGGAATACCGGTGGAAAGGGTCGAATTCTCAAAAATATTTCCCGCCAAAGACGACCATTGTGCTCGATACCCGTTCTCGAAGCCGATCAGTGAGCTAATAGAGACGGTGGAGTTCGGAGAGGACTTGGATCTGGAGAATATCAATGGCAAATTGGTCTATGTTCGGTAAGAAAGGGATAGAAGTTGGGGTTTTGAGCTAGGGTGTGGTATGAAAGTTTTGCGTTTTTGAGTTGCGGTATGGTATGAGTTTAGGGTTTGAGCTAGGGTGTGGATATGGAGCTTGATTAATCCAATTGTGGGCGTGGGTTTGAAGGGAGGAGTGAGTTTGAGCTCAAGGGAGGTGAGCCGAAGGCGTGAGATGGAGTTCTGGGGGGGGTTATGAGGGAAGGCAGTTAGGTTTAAAAACATTTTGATTTGGGAGGGGAAAATTTTGTAACTAGATTTTTTTGCTTGGAGTGAGCTAATTGGTAACATTCTTTAGTTAGTCATTACTTTATTCTGCTTTACCCTGCTCTACCTTATCCTTCTCTATTATACTGCCTTACTTTTTTCGACTCCCTAGCTTACTTTACTTTCTAACTCACTAAACTCTACCCTGCTTTACTTTACTCTACTTTACTATATCATACCTTGCTTTGTTCTACTTTTCCTTACTCTACTCTACCCAACCGTGCCTTAATTGTCCATACCATACTTTGCTCTTACCTAGTCTTTGCATACCCTACTCTGCTTTATCAAATTCTGTTCTACTCTAATCTACTCTGTCTTACCCGGTTTTGTCTTTCGCTATCTTTCTTATCCTTTTTGTGTTCTACTCTGTATTATCAAACTCTGCTCTGATCTACTTTAATATACTATTCTCAGCATTTTCTTTTGGTCGCAATCTTCTCACCTCAAACATTATTTAACAATTTATATAGATTTATACATAATACAAAACATTTAAAATTTGAATTTCAGTGATTCGCAAGAAGAGCGCAAAGTCCCAACCGAAGACGAGAAGCGCGTCATCCGCAACAAGGACCAACGCCGCCTCCAAAAGGAAACCGCCAACACGTTCCGCCGCATGGAACGACCGCTCCGCATCCAAGTCGCTAGCATCTCCGAAAGTGAACCCTAAAATCTCAAACTGTGAAACATTGATGTATAAAAGTGTTGCAACGAATTTCTGTTCAATTATATTAAGTAAATAGATATATTTATGAGCGAATAAATTTGAATATCTTGACTCACTGGCAATGATTGATGTTTGTTGATCTTAACAAGTTGTTTTACTGTGCAGTTTTATTATTATATATGTGTGTCGTGTTGTTTTGTGGAGTGATTAGTAAGGTATAGTGTGGTATTAATGAAGGAAAAGTAGAGTAAAAGTAAAAAAGTTTAGGCATTTACTGTGGGTAGTAGACCTGTAAGAAGGACTGGGCCAAGCCTTCGGGCCCGCACGACCTGGCATCTTTCAAATTTGTTTGGGTCAGGCCTATATATGGTAAGCTTTGTTGTTGATACTATTTGTATGAGGGGGGGGTGGAAACTAGTTTTTTTTTGGTTTAGAGATAGGTACTTTATACTATATTGCCCTTCCACTCCTTACCCTTCTTTTCCATACCCTACTTGACCTTACTCTTCCCTACCTTATCCCACTTTCCCTTACTATACCCTACTCTTCTCTACCTTACCCTGCTTTACTGACCTTATCTCTCCCTACTCTATACTACCTAATCCTACTCTTCCTTTCTCTACCCTACTCTACATTACTCTACCCTACCCTGCCCTACTCTACCCCGCTCTCCTCTACTCTACCGTCCTTGGTAGTAACTTATATTATTTGCCTTGCTTTACCTCAAGTTATTATTTAAAGCAAAACAGGCAAAAGTATAACGCAATTGACTGCGAGGCCTCGCAAGTTTATTGTCAACATTTTTCATTGAAACATTAAGCGACAGTTCGGTAGAAAAATAGATAAATGTGTTATACTTGGCATCTATTTTTCTATTCGTTTTTATATGAAGCTAACTGATACTTGGTTTTTTGATTTTTGTGGGTTAATAAAGGGGTTGGAAGGATAAAGATTTATAATAAAGGGTTGAAAGGGTAAATGTTTATATGTAATGAAGGGTTATTTTATAATTTTGTTTTATATTACCTTTTTAATGATTAGTAGTTACCTACTTTTTATATATAATACATATAATGCTATATATAATATATCTAATACTCATATATACTACTATATAATGCTACATATTTTACCTATAATACTATATATAATACATATAATGCTATATATAATACATATAATGCTATATATAATACTTATAATGCTATATATAATACTTATAATGCTATATATAATACTTATAATCCTATTTATAATACTAGAAATTTATCACGCAACGGAAACACTCGTAAGTTTTTAAAAACTTTTTAATTTACAGTAACTCTTTTACTTAAAACGTGATTTTTTACGTAGTTTCTTGATCCCTGGGGGCTATCTCTCGTGTTTTTTTGTTATTTAACGTCTATTGCTAGTTATAGCTGTTTTTATATACTACAAATAGTATGCTTGTTATAGCATTAAATACTATTCTTTATATACTATAATATAGATATATTGCAAACTAAAACTAATGGTTTTTCTATATATTGACAATGAACTCGATGCCGTACTACTTCTTGCTATCGAGGTACGTTTAAAGCGTAGTTAACATATAACGCTCTTGGAAGGAATCATCCGAGGGAATGAATTTACGAGAAATCATGAACTTGTTTGGATAGAACCCGGTCAGGGTTATTACAACACACAATAAACTTGGACAGGACTAGATATAGGCCCCATCTAGCATACCAACACTGAACTAGGTATAGGCCCCAGGATACTCACGACCGTTATGCGTTGCCTTTGGCTGCATTGCCTTCAGGTACGGGACCGTAGCCATCCCCCCTACACGCAAAAGACTTGCGATCGTAATTAGTTTGATCAGCTACTTAATTCTGAATTATACAGCATACCAATCTTTTCTCTGGCTACTCACAAATACGAATAGTAATCGTAAAATAAGGAAATTTATAGCTTATAGAAATATCAGAGCGGTGCCAACCAAAGTTACCGGTTGTTGTGTTCGTATTGCCACAACCGGTGATTTAT
This sequence comes from Bursaphelenchus okinawaensis, assembly GCA_904066225.2. Classification (NCBI taxonomy): domain Eukaryota; kingdom Metazoa; phylum Nematoda; class Chromadorea; order Rhabditida; family Aphelenchoididae; genus Bursaphelenchus; species Bursaphelenchus okinawaensis. The sequence continues at coordinate 9,408,772 of CAJFCW020000002.1, read as the reverse complement.
CGACCTCAAACTGAGAACGGCAAGAGTGGAAATTAGCCAGAATTATGAGTGAACAACGAAGTTCGCGACTGCGTAATAGTATTCCCCAACCGAAAGACGGCCATCAGAGCCGTTGATATCTCGTTTCCTCTTGAGGAGAGAGATGTATCCAACGACGAACGTATGGGTTAAAAAACCAAACAAGAACTCTAAAAGGAACAAAAGCCAAACACCGAAGTACCTCCTCGTCCAGGGAGCACGAAAAATCGATTACACTACAATCTTCTTGATAGTGATTAGTCTCATTCAAGGTGAATTCGGCCAACTAAAGGTTTGCCATGGAAACACAATGCACGTCAAGTTGACAGCGGACTAAGATGCTTTGTCACTTTGTTATCGGGTCGAAAAATCGGAATGTCACAAAAAATAAAATTATATTTTTTGTTTTGCGGTTGGAAATAATTCCGGTCTTTTGGTCGCTTAGAACGTTGTATTATGCTAATTAGGTCAAAAAAATAAGTAGAATTTTTATTTCTTAATATGGCTGTCTTAATTGACTTTTCTATTTACTTTTTGACCGGCAACTAAAAAATTATTCGAGAAAAAAATCTTTTTCTTTTCGAAAACAACTATTCGCAACTATTGATTGCGACGAATTGTGAAAAAACGGTTAAGTCCGCGTTTTGTTTTATTTCGACTTGACGTGCAAAGGCTCTCTGGACAATACCCGACGCACGTCGAGCCAAAATCCGCATTGAATTTGTGGCGATTCGTCTTTTCCCCTTTATAAGACTATCGGATAAATGTCTGACCGCTCTCTTTTTGGCTGCGTGGGAGCTCTTTCTGTTTTCGGTTCTCTCGTTCGCTTTTTTGTCTGCGCTCTTTCCTTTTTACGCGAATCGAGATCGAACGGATCGCCACAAATGCAACAAAATTATTCGCTATATTTTGGCTCGACGTGCTAAAGCTCAAAAGAATATCCCCAGTTTGTATAAGTTTACAAAAACTATGCATTTTTGAGATAGGAAGCATTACAATAGGCAATTGCTTTTTTTAGAAAACATTTGATTTTTCTCTTAAAAGAAGCCATTTGACAAATTGAAATGAAACATTCCCTATATTCTGGCTCGACGTGCGACGTACCGACTTGTAATTTCTATAAACAAATCAACGAACCCGGCATAATGAGGGACATTACGATCTACAAAAAGAATACCGTTGAATACGTATCTCCTGAATTTTTGAATATGTATAATATCTTCTGAATTCCTATGCAAACTACAATCATCCACCGTAATGCAGGAGACGGCTTTAAATGGAAATCCGCATGTTAGAGAAATCGTAGTAAAATCCGCCGGATCTTACTACGAAGGAATGTCAAAAAATGGCGTAAAAACATGAATGCCGGTTCGTATTGCGATTTTTGAGGGCGGAACCTAGAAAAGAAGCTTTAAAAGACAATAAATAGAATCAACAGCTACTTGGATGAATGGAAACAAATACTAGATAGATTGGCCGCCGAATATCGTAAAAAGGAGTTTGAAGAAGAAAATAAGGCACTTACTACGTTCTAAGACCAAAACCAGTTCATTTTGAAATTGACTGAAGCAGAGAATGAATTATCGACACTGTGGGAAGAACTCAACCTTGCATATTTGTCGTATAACACACTAGATACGACAATAAACACTTATAACACACTAGATATGACAACAAACACAAACATTAGCGCACCGAACATCACGCACCGCCCAGTTCACCTCTCAAGCATTACCATCACCGTCTTCCATGGTACGCCATCCAACTATAACAACTTCATCCAACTATTCCGATCTTTTATAGACAACAACAGGCCTTTAAGTGACGTTGAAAAACTGAATTGAAGCACGAATGTTGTATTGGCACGCTGAGTAAACATCAAGCGGTGTACCCTGTCATAAATTATTATGAATATGAGTAGTATTAGCTAAAGTTACAGTATATAAAATATTTATTTATCCAAAAATATAAAATACGACCGATCCGCGGTCTAGTTGGTTGGAGACTTCTCATTTTTTGGCCAAATCGGCCTAACTATAAACAGTTTTTGCAAGATAAAAAAGACCTTCTTTGTTCTGGATCGGTTCTATATTTTTGTAAACATGTTTTTGTATTTCTTAACTCGCAACTTCGCGACAACCCTGTCAAAGCCAACTAGTGTGTGACAAACTCTACGTAGTGCCAATCTCACCGCTTGTGACAATGCGAACACAACACCGTTTTAATTTTTGTAGCAAAGTTGGTTCTTGGTTGTCTCCAAAAAACATTATAGTACTACCCGTAACACAAGTCCTGCACGTTAGAGGTGGAATCAACGTCCAATCTGTGGTCAAAGATAACGGTGACTTAAACAGGGTAAAGAGTTCTTTGTCACTGAAGCATCTATTCGTAAAAGGCCCATTGGCTGAAACTAACCGAAGCTATTTCACGAGTTGGTTCAACTGTCACCATCGACGATCCCGTAAGTCGCTGATGTTCGTTCTGATGGATTTTGCAGCCTTTTTAACCTCAGGGGTACCGGAACAGAACTACTGGTCTGGAAACCATTTGTTCTGTTCAGGTATGGTCTGGAAACTGTAGCTGACACCATTTTGCAACAGAATCTTCTCTAGAAATGTTAAAAACTTCAAAGTTTTTAGTTCAAAATTTGCCGTCAGCAATTGCCAATTCCACAAGTCCGTAATTAGACTGGTAAATGTAGTCTACATGACATTAAATCTTTTAAAAAACTGTGAAATTGGAACAAAGCATATAGAGATTGTTTTTATTCCACTAAACTAATATCGTAATAAAAATTTTATCTTTAAGTTTTAATAATATTCGAGTTTCAAATTTCGTCTTAAAGAGTAGTTATATCGTAATACTCACTTTTGCATAAAAAACGTACTTGGACAGCATCAGACACCAGAATTTTGCTACATGGTATCGTAAGTAATTTTACACTGAATCATGTCAATTACAGGGATTTTCAAAGAGAATAATGGTAGCGAATTACGTAACCAACATCACTTGGAATACTAGCACATCAAGCGTAAGTTTAAGTGAAACTAGCAACATTTTTACTTACCAATTGTCATAGTTTAAAACCACACGTACTATCTGAATATTCCACAGAGTACAACGTGTGCTACAATCAGCTCAGTTGTGAAGAAAAGGGTCGTTGGGATTATTATTTTTACCGCCGTAGTTTTAAATAACAATTTATGGTTTGTGTAGCGTAAAAACGACCTATTGTTTTACATGGGTATTCCTACAGAGTTACTTTAAAGAATACAAAATTTGTATAAAAGGCCAAGGTTATCAGCAGTCCGGATCGATCCGGCCGTCTTCCGAACAAGAAGGCAGGGAGTCTGAGGGATTGTCAAAAAAATATTAAAAAATTCGTAATATTACAGATTGAATATTCCTTTCGAATTACCGCGATTTAAGTCCTCACTGAACAGGTCGCTGATGCTTGCCCAGATAAAACTTGTAGACAAGTCGCCAACCGAAGCCGATAAACAAAAAACTGGGACAGGATATTTCGTAAGAAAAATACGAAAACCAACTGATGTGAAATTGTTAAGTTTGAGTAACTTATTATTTTTTATTTTACAAAATATTTTAGAAAGATTATCAGTTTATAACATGTAACCCGGACAATTGTCTTTATTCTTTTAAAAAAGTGTCGTAATTTTGGCAAATTTTGAAATTTGGCTCACATTTCGCCTACTTTTATGTTACAAACATCTGTATTCTATACACTAGATGGCTTTAACGCAAAGTTCTTAGTACATCATTTGCTATAAAGGTAACGTTGAAAGGATATCACATAAAGGTAAACATAGGTTATGGCGATTACATAAATCACGTAATTAAATAATTTGTGAAATGTTGATATTTACATTTAATATCTTTGTGAATTAGAAAAGAGTAAATGTTTCGTAATACAATGGATACTTATAATACAATTGGTAAATATGTAATACAATTGTTAATTTTGAGGTAGTTTACCTTGCTATGTTATATTTGGATTTACTGTTAAATTTTGACGTAATTTAATTCGTATTGAACAGTTGGGGTAGGCCCCGCCGTAAGGTCCGATCAGTACAGTTTGGTGGCGAACGACCTATCAGAAGGTCGTTTCAAAATGTCTATAATGTGCAAAGTGCACTGAAACCTATTTTTAGTTTGAATGTTGTTTTACACAATGACCTTGTTATTGACAAATCAAATTACAATTTGTTAAGTGACCTTTTAATCAAACCGTTCGACTAACAAAAACCCGCCCTTTTTACAGCCATAAAAAACATCTGAAGTTACTATAAAAAGGGACGTTAGTTCCGGGTAAAAGCATCACTTCCAAAAGCTACATTTCTAACCACTACTTCTTTAATACTAACCTATTCTACTTTGTTGTACTACTATTTACTATATTACCGTATATTACTACTAAAGTAAATATATATATAATATTAATTTGGAATATTTTATAATTGTGTCCTATATTAATCTAATTTGTTGTTATTTCTTACATGGGTGCTCAGAATTAACAACAGAAGCCGAACGCCAAATCTACTACTACAAACACTGAAACCTTACGTACTCCCCTCTTACAATGGCCGCAGATCCTCCTCCAAAACTCAAGTCCCGCAGCGGACACATCAGACGTGGCATGGGACCATCCATCACTCACCTATCCAGACAGATAAACGAAGCTATCCTCCCTAAATACACAGCAGACTCCGACATCACACCTCCTGAATACATAAACAACGCTGAGTTACAAATTTCCAAGTTAACAAAATCCACAGCCAATGTAATTAAATACCTCCAAGAGTGGGAGGACTTGTTGGCCGGTCTAAGCTCATCAAACGAGGAAGAATACGCACAGGAGAAGATAGTGTTTGACAATTTTACAAAACAAGAATCATCGGATATCTACTTAGTACTGCAAGAAGGCTAAGATATACTCGATCAACTCCAACAATTCAAAGCACTCGCAGATATTCATAATCATCCAACAAAAAAAAATTGGGTAAACTTAATGTAGGTAAGTTGATGCTTGGCCGTTGCTGTGGTACGTTCGTGGTTGTTAAAAAAAAATAATTTGTGAAATGTTGATATTAAAATTCAATACCTTTGTGAATTAGAAAAGAGTAAAAAAAACTTGACCTATCAGAAGGTCGTTCCAAAATCTCCATAACTCCATCGTATTATGTGTTGTGTTAAATAACGATTTATAGTTTGTGTACGACGGCAAAGTGAGTTTACTTTTTACTCATAAAAATAGTTTTTATTAAGGAACTAAGAAATCTATACAATGGAATTTCAGGGCAGGGCAATGGGAGATAAGGAAAGGAACCAACTTTTAAAAAATTTTGCGAAAAAGCTGTGTAGTCTACAGTAGAACTTGTATAACAAATCGCTCGTGTGAATAACATAAAAATTGTTCTTCATGAAGGAAGTTCGGTATAGAGGAGTTGTAGATACACTGTGCAGTGTTGGCCAAGGATTCAAAAGTTGCTCGTTATACAGTGGCGGCAATGAAAAATGGGACACGACGGTTTTGAGTAAGTTGTTTTATCTTTCAATTGGTTTTTGTTCATGAGTTATTGATTTAAAAATTTATTTAAAAATGTTCAAAACCCAAAAAAGTTCAATTCCGCTTGAAAAATCTGAGGTTTTTTAAATTTAAAAAATCTTTAACTCTTTTACCATAGGAGATGCAATATGAAAACTTTCAGAAGTTGTACAACTTTTTATGCTCTTAAAACGTACTTCAAAAAAATTATGCACATACTTAGGAAGTATAGGGTACGGTAGAATTACTGTAACTTTTTTGAATCAACAAAATTTTTTTTTTCAATTTTGTTGACAAAAAGGATATTGTAAAATCACAAATATTTTAAGCCTTATTTTTTTAGTTTCAGGAAAGTTTTACCCAAAACCGTATGTTTTTATTGCCGCCACTGTACATATATTTCGTTATAGAGGAGTTACACACCAAAATTGTTTAAAAATTTTATGTAAATTTTGATTTTTTATCAAAAAATCCTCGCAAAGCTAAGTATGGCTGTTCTTAAAAATGCCATACCAATTAGGTTTCAAGACTTTCGAAACGTCACGTGAAACAATTGTCGAGTTGTTTTGAAACGCCAAACTCTCGACCTACCACCCCCAATTTTGATACCAGCTGTTCTGTCTAAAGAATATAAATAAATCTGATTCATTTGTTCTTTTGAGACTGCTCTATCTTAAGGTCTTTTTATCATATATTTAATCTTTTCAAATTCTATTTTTGTATACATTAGAAATTTGAGTGTAACAAACTCCTCGTTAACGGAATTTCCGTGTAACCCACAAGTTTTGAGCCCCGTCTACCACTATGCAGCACATTTAAAATTATTGTATATTACAGGGTGCGCCAAAAGTTCTGTTACAAAACTTTATCGGTCGTTTTCTCTATATTGCGGTTAAATTATTTAGAAATTTTTTATTTTTGCTTATTCTCTGTGTTTTTTTATTGTATAATGATAAAAGTTGAGACTTCATGTAAAAAACTGCCTTATAATGAACAAATTTTTAATCTTCAAGCGATTTAGAGGTTCCAGTGTAATTCGTTTGTAGTACATTAAAGAAAGACGACTACAATTTTTATTGTGAACAAATGATTTGTTAATAGTGAGGCTAGCTTTTTTTCAAATAAAGATTTTTTTAAAAGCCGCGGAAAATTAGCGAAACGAAAAAAGGTTTGGCATTCTGTTCCAAAGACGAAATTTTTTTTCGATAAATCTATAAATCTCGTTTCTTTGCTTTTTAAATTAGATGAGCCATCGTTTAGGTTATAAGATATCAAATCTATTCATAATAAAAATTAGTTTAGATTAAAAAATGGAAGGTGAATGGAACGACGTAGACCCAGCGCAATTTTTAGATGAACCATTTCACAATAATGCCTTTCCTGAAGCAGGTAACTGGAGACGCGGAGACGCTCGGCAACCTGAAGCAGGTAACTGGAGACACAGAGACGCTCGGCAAAGAAGATGGGGAGAAGTACAACCTCAGATGGAAGAAAATTTTCTTCAGGAGCGTGAAGCTATTCGTCGTGCTGAGTTCAACAGAGAGCGTACTCAAATCACAAAGCGGGTTCCTCTAACCGTCACTCAGCGTGAAAATGTTGAAATGGAGCTTCAAGTGGACGCTTTTAAAGACAGTCCACAGTTTACTACGACTTTACTGATTGAATATAACCGTGGAGTAAGTTATGTTTACTTATTTTTTGGTAAAAAAACTTAATTAACCTGTGGTTTTGCACTGGGTGATATTGAAGTAGACATGGAAAACGGGCCGGACCCATTTTTCATATCCGGATCGAAATTTTGCTCAGGCCCGGCCCGATCGAAATCTTGCTCAAGGCCGGCCAGTTTCTCATGTCTAATTGAAGATAAATGTTACAATTATAGTACAAACGCATTGGTTTTAAAATCCAACCTATCTCACCAGCATGGCAGAAAGTTCACGTACGTATCGCGTCCGTGAGGGATTCTCGATTTGATTCTCGGAATCCCTTGTCCAACAACATGTTACGAATGGAGAAAGTTGACAATGGCGAAGCATTGGTAAGCTTTTTTACGTGTTAAATTTATGTTTAAACATCTTCTTTGTTAATGTTAAAAGGTTTATCGATGTTAATTTACATTTGTTGAGGTTTATCGTTATTATTTTACAAGAATTTTTGATTTCAGTACGCTGCCGTTTCGGTTCCAGGTAGCCTAGAATGTGGTGTTGAATTTTTATTCTCAACCGAACGCAATGAAGCTGAAAATGGAGAAGGGCGAAGATCGAACCGAAATCAGCCAGAAAATAAAGTAACTTTTTAATGAGTCAATACAGGGTGCGCCAAAAGTTCTGTTTTATGTTTTGTAACAGTAATTTTGGCGCACCCTGTATATAGGTTAGAAAACTTACATAAGCATAGAACATTGTAAAAGACTAAAACTAGATAAGCATAGAACATTATAAAAGACTAAAACTAGATAAAAATACAACGTTATAAAAGACTACAACTATAAACTCAAAAACTATTTAAGTTCCAAGCATCAAAAATGTTCATGGACGAGAAATACAGCGACTTCACTTTTGTCTGTGAATACGAAGGAGAAGAGACCATTCGTATACCAGTACATAAAGTTATTGTTGGTCCTTCTTCGCCTTATTTTCAAGGAATGTTCTTTGGCCAACATGAAGAAAGTGCAAATGGCGAAGCTGTTGTTAACACTTTTAAACCGAATGTAAGTGTAATGGCTCTTAACTATTATAGCTAAAACTGAAAGGGGGCCTCAAGATTTGGTTGCTCTTTTTAGGCCTAATTATAGCACTTTTCTTACAGGATGTACTAAGAAAATAAGAAAAAACTTCAAAATATGTGTTTTAGTTTAGAAAAAATAATCAAATTAGGGTTTAATGCTATTAAAATTTCAATTTATTGCCAAAAATATGATTCAAACACGACGGAGAAGTTCAGTCTTCAAGTCTTTCAAATTATCGACCAGCTGCTCAAATATAGTCAAGCCATTGTCCGTTAGGTCATCGAGAATACGATCGTCTTGTCGCGACTTAGCCAAGGCTAATATGTCCAAAATTTGGCGCAAAACTCTTCTGCCAACAAAGCCATTCCTTTTTGGATGAACCGCCTGATCAAGATCAATAAGTTTTCCAATCAACAAACGAAGACCAGTACTGAGCGGGTGTTGTTGATCGTTACGGTGAAGAAGTAGTCTGACATCGTTGAGAAGGTCGTGCGGATTGACACCGTGTTTGGATCCGTCTTGGTAGCATTCTAGGATTAGGTTGGGCATAAAGGTGTTGATTGTGAACTTGGACACGTTGATTTCGGCCGCTTTTAGTATGGTCTCAATCATGGTGTGTTCTGACAAAACGGTGCGGCTCTGGTAATAGTTAAGAAATTAATATATTATTAATGACTCTTTAATGGTTAGTTGGAGTTATTAATTTTTAGGAATGCCAACTTAGAAACGCATATTTAGCTCGATTTACTAAACCATTCCTTTAATTTTTAGTTCAATCTTACCGGGTTTAAAACGCTGAGCAGATCAATTATGAAATCAATGTAATGTAGCTCAACATCATTAGCTTTAGCCTCCAGTAAGTCTCGTAGTTCAACCAGAGACTCCAGGGCTTTATCGAAATGTTTTCCTTGATACTTGTTAGGTGGCAGAGCTATAATATTATCATTGGCGCGTTCTAGAAGAACCGACATTTGATCATACACATTGTACTTTTCTCCAAGTTTTACCGCCTTAATTAGGTATATTAAAGCATTTTTTAAACGTTTTAAGCTGGTGTTAAACCTGGGGGGCTAGGGTCGAGGTGAGGGCTAAGGCAAAGGCTAGGGTAAGAGCCGTGAAATAGATCTAGGGGGTAATAAGACTAAGGCTAAGGCTAGCGCTAAGAGGTAGAACTAAGGCTATGGCTATTATAGAGTTAACGTAAAGGGCTAGAAAATAAGTCGTTATTTTGCACATACGTCCTCTTCGTACTGTAACAAGTGTTCATTGGCGATTTCGTATGATACGTTGATCCGGTAGTAGTTGAGCAAGCCTATTAAGACCTTCTTTAGCTTATCATCGTCACAATAGACCTATAACATATTTTTCTTAATTTTAAAAAAATTTTGGGAAGATTAACGATAGAACAAAATTTTTATTTTAAAAAACGTCACAGTAACTTACAAAAGGAACGGTAACCATAAAAACCAATAAAAGCTTCATTTTGAACAATGAGACAAATTGATGTCATTACGCTTTATATACTGTGACTTTAATCACCATATAAAATGACATGACATTTGAGTGTTAACAGCAATTTATATTTAAATTTACTTTTATGCATAATGCATGGAGTGACATTAAATTTTATTGTTTTACAGCGGGTTTTGGATGTTTTACATGGCTTTAATAACATCTTTAGGGCAAGAATCATTTTGCAAAAATAACAAAATTTTAAAATTTGAGACTAGGAAGCTCTGGAGCTGAAACGCTAACAAGGTAACAATGAAAGTACCCGACCTGCCCCGCTCTGATTAACTTCAAAATTTTTATATAGAAAGATCATGTAAATATAAGATCTTCAGCAAAATAAATCGCACTTCCAGCCAAACTCGAGAAAATCGAAATCAAAAAATTGCGTTTTGAATTTCCCGCTACGTTGGCATTGTGTTTCAAGCTTATAACTCTGTCAATTTTTAACTTTTAGGAGTTTTTCTTTGATATACTAGTAGAAAACCGTTAAGTGAACCTACATTTTTAAATTTGTAAGCGTAGCTTGGCTGGAAAGTCGAAAAAAGTGCTTGAAACAGAATGCCAAATTGGCGGGAAACCAAAATAATTTAAATTCAGAACTCAAAAGCGCGAGCTAAAATTTTTTATGGGTACTATTGGTGGTACAAGGAACTCATGTAAAAATTTTGAACTGATTCTGAGTGGGGCAGGTCGGGTGCTTTTCTTGTAAGATTAAAAAAAGCAGAGTTGGAGGTTTTAAATTTTGAAACGGTGTTTGGAATAACAATTTTAAAATTTGAGACTAACAACATGTACTTGAATAACATAAAATTGGGTTTCAGATTGTAAAAGAGATCTTCTACTACATTTACAATAATAAAATCTCGGACGAAGCGTACTCGAACTGCTCGGAGATTGTAAAAGCGGCTGACTACTTTCAATTAGATGGCCTGAGAGATCATTGTTTGGCCGAAGTTGGGAAGAATATCAACCGCAACAACGTGCTTGACCTCATTTGTTTGGCTGGTCAATTTGGAGGCGTGGACATTTCCTCAAAGGCTAAGAAATACGTCGATACCTACATGACCAAGGATGATATTGTAGGTTGCTTGATTTTTTTGTTTTAATTTTTTTTGCTATAAAGGGTAAGGTAAGATAGGGTTGGAAAAAGGTTTTCAAAGAGGTTGTTAAGGGACAAAAAGTAAGATCCACTTATATAGAGAAAAATGTTTTTAACAAGGAAGTGAAATGTGTCCATGTACTTTTGGTTCAAGGAAAGTACCCTACCTGCCTCGCTCAGAATCAGCTAAAAATTTTTATATGAATTCTTTGTACCACCAGTAGGACCTATAAAAAATGTTTGCTTGCGCTTTTGAGTTTTAAATTTGAAATATTTTGGTTTCCCGCCAATTGGCATTGTGTTTCAAGCACTTTTTTTTGTCTTTTCAGACAAGCTGCGCTTACAAATTTAAAAATGTAGGTTGATTTAAAGGTATTTTACTAGTATATCAAAGAAAAATTAATAAAAGTCAAAAAAGGCGAAGTTATAAGCTTGAAACACAATGCCAATTTGGCGGGAAATTAAAAACGCAATTTTTTGATCTCCATTTTCTCGAGATTGACTGGAAAGCGCGATTTAGTATTTTGCTGAAGATCTTATATTTACATGATCTTTCTATACAAAAAGTTTGAAGTCAATCAGAGCGGGGCAGGTCGGGTACTTTCCTTGTTAGCTCCAGTTTCAGCTCTAGAGCTTCCTAGTCTCAAGTTTTAAAATTTTGTTATTTTTGCGAAATGATCCTTGAAATAAAAATAACTTTCTTTGAAAGTTTTATATTGTTTTAGAAGGAGCTCTACACAAACCTGATTCACAATAACCCAGAAGCCGCCATTCATTTCTTCACCAGCACCTGATGTGGTGACAGTCCTATATGTGCATTTAACAATACGAGTATTTTTGTAATTTTTTTAAATTTTTTATTTGAACTTACTGCACTGTAATAAAAATAAACTATATATAATATTATCATTTTTAACGATCTTTTGTCGATTATTCTTGTTGGCTTATGTTACTTGTTGATCATTCATGTTTGAGGGTCGGGTAGGGTAGGGTAGGGTAGGTTAGGGTAGGGTAGGGTAGGGTAGGGTAGGGTAGGGTAGGGTAGGGTAGGGTAGGGTAGGGTAGTTTAGGGTAGGATAGGATAGGGTAGGGTAGGGTAGGGTAGGGTAGTTTAGGGTAGGATAGGGTAAGGTAAGGTAAGATAGGGTCGGTTAGATGTAGAATAGTATAAGGTAGGGTAGATTAAAATAACTTAGTTTTTTAACCAAAAATCGATTTCATAATCAATTCCAAGGACCTAAACCGCTTAACAACTTAAGGTAAAGCAGTACAGTGCCTCTCCAACAGTAAGCAGACATGTTTTGACGATAATCAAGCCCAATTATATGGTGAACAACAGGGAATAAAAACAAAATGAACGCTTAAAACCTACAAGATTTGCGTGTACTTTTAAATAAAAATGAAAGTTATTTTACTACTGAGTATTTTGAGTGTAACCGCGGTAAAAATTGACGATGATCTTCAACTGGAAACAGTGAAATGTGGAGGAAAAGGCTCGGAATTCAGCAAAACTGAGGTGTAAGTTAATGTGAAATGAGAAAACGACCGGTAAAGTTTTGTAACAGAACTTTTTGCGCTCCCTGTAATTGGTTGTGCAAACGTTTTACTGAGGTTTTAATGGTTTAACGTTGTAGTATTTGGCTTTTAGCACTATATGATACTTTAAAAAGGTACGTTAAGTACTATGGCAGCTAGAAATAGTAAATACTAAAATGTAATTTATTTAGGTTAACCCGTCTAAACAAATGTGTGAAGAACTTTTCTAATGAAACCTGCGTCAGAGTGACAAAACCAGAGATTTTGTTGCAAAAATTGTACAAACTTATCAACACTCCATCTGGAATAAGTGCAGAAGCGTTTGAGAATTGTAGCAAAGTAGTTCATGAGAAAATGCCTTTTAAACTGCTCAACTTTATGCATCAATACAATCAACTGGCTATGGGTAAAAACAAAAAGAGGTGCATGACACAGAAACGGCTTTGTCGGTAAGATAGTGGTACTATGGGTACATTTACATCAGACTTTGTTAATGTACGTTAGCTACAGTAATGTAAGAAGCCAGAATGTCAAAGATTAAAATACAGTAAGATTAGAAATTGACTAAGGCAGGAAAACTCAAGGCAGGGTAAGAAAGAGGATAGTATAAGACATGGTAGGTAGGGTAGATTAGGTTAGGTAGGGAAGCGTAGGATTAAACTACCGTAAATTGGGAATATGGCTAGGGTAGGAAAAGGCAAGGCAAGGGATAAGGTAGGACATAATAGGGTAGGGTAAAGTAGAAAAGACAAGACAGCGTAAAGCATGGTATAAGGTAGATTGTAGCAAGATAAAGCAGAGTAGGGTAGAGTAGGGTGGAATAGGGTAATGTAGGGTAGGGTAGAGTAGGGTAAGGTAGGTTACTGTAGGGTAGGGTAATGTAGAATAGGGTAATGTAGGGTAGGGTAGAGTAGGGTAAGGTAGGTTACTGTAGGGTAGGGTAGAGTAGGGTAAGGTAGGTTACTGTAGGGTAGGGCAGGGTAGGGTAGGGTAGGGTAGGGTAGGGTAGGGTAGGGTAGGGTAGGGTAGGGTAGGGTAGGGTAGGGTAGGGTAGGGTAGGGTAGGGTAGGGTAGGGTAGGGTAGGGTAGGGTAGGGTAGGGTAGGGTAGGGTAGGATAGGATAGGGTAGGGTAAGGTAGGGTAGGGTAGGATAAGAAAACAACTGAAAAACCTGATTTAAATTCAATTACAGTGACCTGACCAACTACATTCGACCGTTTTCGTGTTATGTCCGCAAGGTTTGTAATCGCCAAATGGTCGATTTGGGCTATGCGTTAAGCTACGCCTTCCAACAAATTACTCTTGAACAGGAAGGGCCATTACGGTAAAAACGTTTTTAAAATTTTAAAAAATTTAAAATTTTTTTTTTTAATTTTGAAAAATTTTATTTATTTAAAAATAACTTTTCTAGCTGCTACATAAGCTGTTCTGAATCCCAATTTGACCTGAATCCGTCATTATATAAGTTTGGCGAGCCGTTAGACACAAATAACATAGTAAGCGAACATATGTGCAATGGAGTGCCTGAGATTGAAACAACTGATGAGCCTGACCCGGACAATGTTTTATACGCCTCAATGTATGCCAAGATCGGCCAAGACTACCATTAATACAGTGGAGAGACATGTATATTCAACTCCTCTACATTTGTAACAGAACTTTTGGCGCATCCTTTATAGCAAAGCTTAAAACCCTGGTTACTCCTTCGATATTGGCCTCCTGCTTCGCCTGGATCATGTGTTTTGCATTTGAATTCTTATCAGTAAACTTGCTTAAACAATACTTTGATTAATTCTATTGACAAAGTTCAGAAATTTGTAATTAAGGGCTGCCGTTCCCATTAACAAACAATAGAAGGAATAATACAAATTCTGATGTTTTCTGATAAATTTATCAAAATTTAAGTCTTTTTGGAAGTAGTTATGATGATGGAATGTCATTTTTTCCTTTTCTGGCTTTAATTTTTTTCTGCTAGAATTATATAAAAGTTATGTCGTTTTTTAACTTAAAAATATATTTAGTTTGACGACAAGATTTTAATTTTTTTTGGATAGAGTTGGGTTAAACTAAGAATAAGCTAAGGTAAATTTAAAGCTAGGCCAAAAGCTAAGGTATGGTTGAATTGCTAATGTTAGAGCTAAAGCTAGTACTGAGTCTAGAGGAACGGCAAAAGCTGGCTCTAGGTGTAGAGCTAGGGCTAAAGCTAAGGCTAGAGCTCTGGGCTAGAGATCTGGGTTAGGGCTCTGGGCTAGGGCTCTGGGCTAGGTCTCTGGGCTAGGGCTCTGGGCTAGGGCTCTGGGCTAGGGCTCTGGGCTAGGGCTCTGGGCTAGGGCTCTGGGCTAGGGCTCTGGGCTAGGGCTCTGGGCTAGGGCTCTGGGCTAGGGCTCTGGGCTAGGGCTCTGGGCTAGGGCTCTGGGCTAGGGCTCTGGGCTAGGGCTCTGGGCTAGGGCTCTGGGCTAGGGCTCTGGGCTAGAGCTAAGCTAGGGCTCTGGGCTAGGGCTCTGGGCTAGGGCTCTGGGCTAGGGCTCTGAGCTAGAGCTCTGAGCTAGGGCTCTAGGCTAGGGGTCTGGACTAAGGCTCTAGGCTAGGGCTCTGGGCTAGGGCTCTGGGCTAGGGCTCTGGGCTAGAGCTCTAGACTAGGGCTCTGAGTTAGAGCTCTGGGCTAAGGTTAGGACACGAGCTATGTTAAACTATAGAATATCTTTTGTGCAACCAATACATATTACCGTTTGCCATTTTCAGCCATGTTCCCCTTCAAACTTGTCACTTTCCTCCTCCTTGGCTCACCAGTTTTCTCATACAATGTAACCAACTTCTATGCTACAGTAAGACTCAATGATAACCCAAAACTTGACCGTGATATAATAATAGACACAACTAGTCATCAATCTTTTCTGATGCAAAACACTGTAGCTTCACCAAAACGTGGAGTTGACTTCAGAAGTTCGAAGACTTTTAAAAATATCGACCAAAGATTCTCCAGTCAATACAGTAATGGTCGAATTACGGTAAATGGGGCTGTGGGAGAAGACGAAATTCATGTTGGTCCGAAAGTCTTTAGAAGTCAATTTGGAATTTTTGAAAAATCAAACGGCCAAAACCCGGCTGATGCTTTTACTGGCACTCAGACTGTTGGTGTACTAGGTTTGAGCCGAAAGCCAGCTGACAATGTTTTGAGAGACAATCTACTGAATCAATATGATGACAAAACTGTTTGTGTATCGTCTATCAAGTACAAAGAGTAAGTCTCTAAATCAATGAGCTAAGGCTAGGAGTGAGTAAGGAGTGGGTAACGAGGGGTAAGGTAGGGTAGACTAAAGTAATGTAGAGTAGAGCAGGGTAGGATGAGGTAGAGCAGAGTAATCTTTTTTTATAATAAAATTGATTTTCAGTCGTGCCAGTCCATACACAACAATAGGAAAACCCGCAGTAAACCCAGTAACTACAGTAAAATCCGTGGACAATTCAGAAGGCCTATGGGAAGTGAAGCTTGACTTCGTAAAGCTAGCCTGTTTCCATCAAAACAACCCGGAGAACGCCATTATTTCTACAGCAACTGAGGAACTCACCGTACCTGAAGCGTATTTCGAGTTTATAACTGAAGTGTTGGGCTCACGGTACGACGAAAAGTACGGCACATACATCTGTAGTTGTGAAAGAACGGCACCGTTTCGGTTCGGCATTAACGGCGAGGTTTTCGACGTGCCAATCCATGATTACATCACCAAAATCGAGGGCAACATATGTGCGTTGAAGGTGAATGTCGTGAAGAACAATGAGAAATTCGTTTTGGGTGCCAGATTTCTGTTGGAAAATGGAGTTTGTTTGAACTTCAAAAAGAATACTGTAACTTTGTTCAAGCCAAATGAGAGAAAAAGTGACTTGAAGCCTATGGAAATGAAGTTAAGAGCCGACAGAGTATAAAATTAGACTTAAACTTGTAACAATATATTTAATATTAACCAATAAATTCATTTTAAAACACCCTTCATAATCAACACGGGTTCTAAGCTTTTAAAATTCTTTCTGTTCAAAACATGCTCTCATTGTCAATAAAAAATAGCTTATGGGCAAAGTCTAAACTTGACAGTCCACCAGCCAACCTCGAAAACAATGCTTGTGTATCAATGCAAAAGCCATGTTATGTTCTATTAAAAAAATTTAATTTAAAAATACTATTCATTGAACATTTTCCTGTTTTACTTTGTCTTCCGTACTCTATTTTACATTATCTTACCTCACATTACAGTACACAGACCCGTTAATCAAGAAGAAGACTTTAAGGTGATAATTCATATACAGTATTTTATTATCAACATTAACTTTTTATTTGCAATAATATGGCAGCAAAATTATTACAATTTAAAAACTTTATAAAAAACAAATAAAATCAAAAATACTTCAGTTCATTTATAAGACCAGTACATATAGACAACAAGGTTTCTCTCCCAAAGAGTAAAAAGAAGACGAAACGCATTAACATTGACAAGCACCCAAATTGTTGACACTGCCATGTAAACGCCAGACTAACCTCTTAACCACTAGACTCCATAAAATAGAATTCACAGCAAACAAGTTGATTCGTAGCGAAAGGATCTGAAAAATTAAAAATAACTAACAACCAAAAAACACAAAACACAAAATCACTAAATAACAAAAAATAATTTTCAAAAATGCTAAAATCCTTCACAAATAAAACATTCTTATGCTCTAGCCAATTTTTTAGTTTAAAAATTTTTGAAAATTCGCAAAATTCAAGTAAATTCTATTAAAAACCACTTATAATTACAAAAACTTTAAAAACTGACCTGTACAAACAAAAGTTGAATTATAGGTACTTATAGAGCTGATCAAAACAAAATTAAACCCCCGTGCTTCTGAAGGCTGAAAAGTAACGTGGAGTCGTAAAAAAGAGCCAAAAATCATCTGAAAAATAAAAAAATAATTATTAAAAACAAAAAAAACCCAAAAGTTAAAAAGGTAACAACAATATTTTTAAAAAAATTAAAATTTAAAATCAAAAATCTTATAAAAAACGTAAAATATTTAAAAAATTATTGCGTCTCTATTAAAAATTGTTATTGTTTTAACAATTTAGTCTAATCTACAATACAGCGAATTAGTAATTTACCTCCACATTTCAGTAAAAAGCAGCTCAAATTCTCGGCTTCTCATCCCAACGAAATTCATTCCAAGATATAAAAAACCTCAGCAAAATGTAAACTTTTAAAGATTTCCTCTCTAATCCTACATTTTCATACTGTAACAGACACCTAAGTACCTTACTATACCTCTATAAACCCTACTGTAACATTCCGCTCACCAACTTTATCTTTTTAGTCAAACTACAGTAAAAGCTCACTGTCTTACTGTATTTTAAAAATTTCCTCTCTAATCCTACATTTTCATACTGTAACAGACACCTAAATACCTTACTATACCTCAATAAACCCTACTGTAACATTCCGCTCACCAACTTTATCTTTTTGGTCAAACTACAGTAAAAGCTCACTGTCTTACTGTATTTTAAAGATTTCCTCTCTAATCTTACATTTTCATACTGTAACAGACACCTAAGTACTGTACAGTACCTCTATAAACCCTACTGTAACATTCCGCTCACCAACTTTATCTTTTTGGTCAAACTACAGTAAAAGCTCACTGTCTTACTGTATTTTAAAGATTTCCTCTCTAATCCTACATTTTCATACTGTAACAGACACCTAAATACCTTACTATACCTCAATAAACCCTACTGTAACATTCCGCTCACCAACTTTATCTTTTTGGTCAAACTACAGTAAAAGCTCACTGTCTTACTGTATTTTAAAGATTTCCTCTCTAATCCTACATTTTCATACTGTAACAGACACCTAAGTACCTTACTATACCTTTAGAAAGCCTACTGTAACATTCCGCTCACCAACTTTACTTTTTGGTCAAACTACAGTAAAAGCTCACTGTCTTACTGTATTTTAAAGACTACCTCTCAAATCTTACATTTTCATACTGTAACAGACACCTAAGTACTGTACAGTACCTCTATAAAGCCTACTGTAACATTCCGCTCACCAACTTTATCTTTTTGGTCAAACTACAGTAAAAGCTCACTGTCTTACTGTATTTTAAAGATTTCATCTCAAATCCTACATTTTCTTACTGTAACAGCCACCTAAGTACTGTACAGTACCTCTATAAAGCCTACTGTAACATTCCGCTCACCAACTTTATCTTTTTGGTCAAACTACAGTAAAAGCTCACTGTCTTACTGTATTTTAAAGATTTCCTCTCTAATCTTACATTTTCATACTGTAACAGCCACCTAAGTACTGTACAGTACCTCTATAAAGCCTACTGTAACATTCCGCTCACCAACTTTATCTTTTTGGTCAAACTACAGTAAAAGCTCACTGTCTTACTGTATTTTAAAGACTACCTCTCAAATCTTACATTTTCATACTGTAACAGACACCTAAGTACTGTACAGTACCTCTATAAACCCTACTGTAACATTCCGCTCACCAACTTTATCTTTTTGGTCAAACTACAGTAAAAGCTCTCTGTCTTACTGTATTTTAAAGACTACCTCTCAAATCCTACATTTTCATACTGTAACAGACACCTAAGTACTGTACAGTACCTCTATAAACCCTACTGTAACATTCCGCTCACCAACTTTATCTTTTTGGTCAAACTACAGTAAAAGCTCTCTGTCTTACTGTATTTTAAAGACTACCTCTCAAATCCTACATTTTCATACTGTAACAGACACCTAAGTACTGTACAGTACCTCAATAAACCCTACTGTAACATTCCGCTCACCAACTTTATCTTTTTGGTCAAACTACAGTAAAAGCTCACTGTCTTACTGTATTTTAAAGATTTCCTCTCTAATCCTACATTTTCATACTGTAACAGACACCTAAAGTACCTTACTATACCTCTATAAACCCTACTGTAACATTCCGCTCACCAACTTTATCTTTTTGGTCAAACTACAGTAAAAGCTCACTGTCTTACTGTATTTTAAAGATTTCCTCTCTAATCCTACATTTTCATACTGTAACAGACACCTAAGTACTGTACAGTACCTCTATAAACCCTACTGTAACATTCCGCTCACCAACTTTATCTTTTTGGTCAAACTACAGTAAAAGCTCACTGTCTTACTGTATTTTAAAGATTTCCTCTCTAATCCTACATTTTCATACTGTAACAGACACCTAAGTACCTTACTATACCTTTAGAAAGCCTACTGTAACATTCCGCTCACCAACTTTACTTTTTGGTCAAACTACAGTAAAAGCTCACTGTCTTACTGTATTTTAAAGACTACCTCTCAAATCTTACATTTTCATACTGTAACAGACACCTAAGTACTGTACAGTACCTCTATAAACCCTACTGTAACATTCCGCTCACCAACTTTATCTTTTTTGGTCAAACTACAGTAAAAGCTCACTGTCTTACTGTATTTTAAAGATTTCCTCTCTAATCTTACATTTTCATACTGTAACAGACATTTAAGTACCTTACTATACCTCTAGAAAGCCTACTGTAACATTCCGCTCACCAACTTTATCTTTTTGGTCAAACTACAGTAAAAGCTCACTGTCTTACTGTATTTTAAAGATTTCCTCTCTAATCTTACATTTTCATACTGTAACAGACACCTAAGTACTGTACAGTACCTCTATAAACCCTACTGTAACATTCCGCTCACCAACTTTATCTTTTTGGTCAAACTACAGTAAAAGCTCACTGTCTTACTGTATTTTAAAGATTTCCTCTCTAATCCTACATTTTCATACTGTAACAGACACCTAAGTACCTTACTATACCTTTAGAAAGCCTACTGTAACATTCCGCTCACCAACTTTACTTTTTGGTCAAACTACAGTAAAAGCTCTCTGTCTTACTGTATTTTAAAGACTACCTCTCAAATCCTACATTTTCATACTGTAACAGACACCTAAGTACTGTACAGTACCTCTAATAAACCCTACTGTAACATTCCGCTCACCAACTTTATCTTTTTGGTCAAACTACAGTAAAAGCTCACTGTCTTACTGTATTTTAAAGACTACCTCTCAAATCCTACATTTTCATACTGTAACAGACACCTAAGTACCTTACTATACCTTTAGAAAGCCTACTGTAACATTCCGCTCACCAACTTTATCTTTTTTGGTCAAACTACAGTAAAAGCTCACTGTCTTACTGTATTTTAAAGATTTCCTCTCTAATCTTACATTTTCATACTGTAACAGACACCTAAGTACTGTACAGTACCTCTATAAACCCTACTGTAACATTCCGCTCACCAACTTTATCTTTTTGGTCAAACTACAGTAAAAGCTCACTGTCTTACTGTATTTTAAAGATTTCCTCTCTAATCCTACATTTTCATACTGTAACAGACACCTAAGTACTGTACAGTACCTTAATAAACCCTACTGTAACATTCCGCTCACCAACTTTATCTTTTTGGTCAAACTACAGTAAAAGCTCACTGTCTTACTGTATTTTAAAGATTTCCTCTCTAATCCTACATTTTCATACTGTAACAGACACCTAAGTACCTTACTATACCTCAATAAACCCTACTGTAACATTCCGCTCACCAACTTTATCTTTTTGGTCAAACTACAGTAAAAGCTCACTGTCTTACTGTATTTTAAAGACTACCTCTCAAATCCTACATTTTCATACTGTAACAGACACCTAAGTACCTTACTATACCTCTATAAACCCTACTGTAACATTCCGCTCACCAACTTTATCTTTTTGGTCAAACTACAGTAAAAGCTCACTGTCTTACTGTATTTTAAAGATTTCCTCTCTAATCCTACATTTTCATACTGTAACAGACACCTAAGTACCTTACTATACCTTTAGAAAGCCTACTGTAACATTCCGCTCACCAACTTTACTTTTTGGTCAAACTACAGTAAAAGCTCACTGTCTTACTGTATTTTAAAGACTACCTCTCAAATCTTACATTTTCATACTGTAACAGACACCTAAGTACTGTACAGTACCTCTATAAACCCTACTGTAACATTCCGCTCACCAACTTTATCTTTTTGGTCAAACTACAGTAAAAGCTCACTGTCTTACTGTATTTTAAAGACTACCTCTCAAATCCTACATTTTCATACTGTAACAGACACCTAAGTACTGTACAGTACCTCTATAAACCCTACTGTAACATTCCGCTCACCAACTTTATCTTTTTGGTCAAACTACAGTAAAAGCTCTCTGTCTTACTGTATTTTAAAGACTACCTCTCAAATCCTACATTTTCATACTGTAACAGACACCTAAGTACTGTACAGTACCTCAATAAACCCTACTGTAACATTCCGCTCACCAACTTTATCTTTTTGGTCAAACTACAGTAAAAGCTCACTGTCTTACTGTATTTTAAAGATTTCCTCTCTAATCCTACATTTTCATACTGTAACAGACACCTAAATACCTTACTATACCTCTAGAAACCCTACTGTAACATTCCGCTCACCAACTTTATCTTTTTGGTCAAACTACAGTAAAAGCTCACTGTCTTACTGTATTTTAAAGATTTCCTCTCTAATCCTACATTTTCATACTGTAACAGACACCTAAGTACCTGTACTAGTACCTCTATAAACCCTACTGTAACATTCCGCTCACCAACTTTATCTTTTTGGTCAAACTACAGTAAAAGCTCTCTGTCTTACTGTATTTTAAAGATTTCCTCTCTAATCCTACATTTCCATACTGTAACAGACACCTAAGTACCTTACTATACCTCTAGAAAAACCTTCATTTTGTGCCCAACGTGCGCTAAACTTCAACCGTGCCAAATCGTGAACCCACTGAGATTTGCGTCTATTTTTAACAGTACCACTTTTGAGTCCCCCAGTAGTCTACTACAATATAATCTCTATAAGAAAATGAATGAAAAACCTTCATTTTGTGCCCAACGTGCTCTTAACTTCAACCGTGCCAAATCGTGAACCCACTGAGATTTGCGTCTATTTTTAAACAGTACCACTCTAGAGTCGTATACTAGTCTACTACAATAAAAATCAATAAGAAAGTGAAGGCAAAACATTCTTTTTGTGCCCAACGTGCTTTTAATTTCAAAGCGTGCCAAACCATATGTACAGGGTGACCCAAGTATTTCTGTAAAAAGTAAACGCTTCGTTCTCGAAAAGTATTAATCCGACTTGGATGATCCTTTTTTTGTTTTACTTGAAATTGCGCGCAGATTTTGTATTAGCTATCACAGCCCGATCAAAAAATCCGTTCATGTTTAATACACATACCACATAAATAAGCAATTATCACAACCAAATATGGATAAATTTTGGCCTAAACCAAGATCAAGTAGCCGTTGGTTGCTCGGCCGATTTAGAGTTGACTTTCCGGATATAGACTGCGGCAATGTTGTTAATCTTGGTAAAGAGTTGGCGTTCAGATTGATCCATGGCGTCACGTAATTCGGTGACTCTGGCCAGGCTTTCTTCTGAATTTTCCGACGTTTCGTTAATTTCCTCCACTTTCAACAATATCTGCTCAGCCAAGAGACACTCGTGCAGCTCAACATGGGTCAATATTTGACGGAAGAATGGAGTTCTCAACAACGTTCTCTGAAAAATAGTAAAATTACTTCGAAAAGTTAAAAATAAAAAAAATGAACATACTAAGTGGTGCTGATAGATAATACTATAACTTTATATTTAGTTGTTAGGTTTGACTCAAATTCGGTGAATAGTTAAAAGATAGAATGGTTTACGTTGTGACAAAAATTCATTCTGTTAGCTTTTATAACTTTCGCGAAAATCAATGTTAAAGTTAGTACATTTTGAATTCTTCACCGGTATTTGTTCAATTTAAAACACGTCTTTTCCCTTTATTTTTGAAAGAATAAAAGGAAACATATCCACACTACTTATAATATACTATTTTAAACCTATTCACAAAATTTCAAGCCAATCCAACAAACCTACATTAGCTCACGAACTTTTTTATCTTCACCACCCACTTATATATAAAAACAATCAAAAAAATCAAACCACTAATCTTACCCGATGGACGACCTTCCAACTCTCGTTGATTTCCCGTTGAAACTGTTTCCATTCTTGATATTCGACCTCACTTGGCTTCAGTTTCGCTTCTTTCCAACGAAACAAACGAGCAAACATAGCGCCAAACTTGGAGTTAACCCTTTGAACACAACCGGCAACGTTTCAAATCGACCAAAACTCCTATCGAAATTGAAAACAACGTTGTTTTTGACATTTTACTTCACAATTCTATTCAAATTTGTGAGAATTTCGTAAATTTTTATTCAAAAACAACTTCTCGTCAAGAAATCAATAGTGACATTCCGGCTTGTGGCATCGAAATTATTTTCTAACATTTTTTTCAAGATTTTTCTCGAAAAATTTCGTCATTTCTTCACGAGTATAAGGTTTGGTGTGTTAAAGTTTTGAAAGTTCTCAAATTTTTATTGAAATCTTCTTACTTGTTCGTATTTTACTGTTTTAAGCGGTCGTGTTTGCCAAGTCTTGAAGTAAAATTTTGATTTTCGACTGTCTTATCGCACTTTTGTTTCAGATACTAAAGCATCAAAATGCTGTCACGACTAGCGATGTTTGGCGGACGTGTGGCTGTACCGTCCGTGGCCAGAAACTTTCATGTTTCCGCGAAACAAGCAGCTCGATTTGAAGGTAACAGATTCACTCAATACGTAAGTGTTTATTATTGTTTTTTTTTGAAGTTTAGGTAATATGTTGCATTGTATTGCTTGGCAATGCTTAAAGGAATGTTGTACGAACCTTTACAACAAGTTTTAGCAATTATTTTTGGCGTTTTTGAGTTGATTTAAAATTTTTGGCCTTGGCTCCTTGGAGAATATCGAAAAAATGACTTTTTGTTACTCAAATCTGCTTCTAAACTTATTTCGTTATAATATGAGTTGTAATATGCTTATTTCTTACTGTTTTTAGACATTTGGCACAAAGACAAAGGCTGGGCCAACTCTTCGTGAACGTCTTTTGGGACCTACTACTGGCAAACGTAAGATAACATTTTTAGACAGGTTTTCTTTGATTTTTAGGTTTTTAATGCTAAATATAGTTGAAAAAGGTCGCTAATATTGTTTCTTTTAGCATTTTTGTATGGCACATATGCAATTGCTGGCGCTTCAGTTTTCGGAGTTGGTATGTTGTGCTACTATGGAGCTGGAATGTCCAAGGGCCTGAGCGCCATGGATCGTGCTGCGTAAGTGTTTTGATTAAATTTATATGTTTAGGAGGAGTAATAGGCTTAGGCTGATGATGTTGTTTTTATTCTATGGCCCATAAGAGTTTTAGTTTAGAGGTATGAATGCTATCGACATTTAGGTCATGAGTAATATAGAATTTTTCAAAGAAGTTTTGTTTTCACTGTTATTTTGGAGGTTAGGGAAATAGTAGAAGTTAAATTTTG
The DNA here is from genome assembly GCA_904066225.2 of Bursaphelenchus okinawaensis. NCBI lineage: Eukaryota > Metazoa > Nematoda > Chromadorea > Rhabditida > Aphelenchoididae > Bursaphelenchus > Bursaphelenchus okinawaensis. Next base: position 9,383,836 of record CAJFCW020000002.1, on the reverse strand, counting down.
TTTTAATTTTAAACATTTAAATTTTAGTCTTTGGCCAGAACATGTCCGACAACGACTCCAAACCACATACGCTTACTTAGCCGGAAGTTTGGCTCTAACGGCTGCAGCAGGCGTCGCCGCAGCCAGAACTCCTGCCATTTTAGCCCTGACCTCAGGCGGTGGGCTCCTCGTCTTTGCTGGCAGTATGGCCGCGATCATTGGCACAGGAATGTTGGTGAGGAGCATCGACTACGACAACAACAAGATGGCCAAGATCCTGATGTGGGCTGCTCATTGCGGAGTGATGGGGGCTGTATTGGCACCACTTTGCTTTGCCGGAGGACCAGTGTTGATGAGAGCAGCGTGGTACACGGCTGGACTGGTTGGAGGACTCTCGGCTACGGCTATGTTTGCTCCATCAGAGAAGTTTTTGATGTGGTCTGGACCGTTGGCAATGGGATTAGGAGTAGTTTTTGTGGCTAACATTGGAAGCTTGTTCTTCCCGGCTAACACCGCACTTGGGGCTGGTAGGTTAATATTTTTTTGAATAATGTGTTGATAGACTTTTTAAAATGTTACCTAAATTCTAATAATCTTGCTTTAGGCTTGGCCTCAATTGTTGTCTACGGCGGTCTGATCCTCTTCTCAATGTTTCTTCTCTACGACACCCAGAGGATCATCAAAAAAGCCGAATTTCAACCGTTTGGCGGAGTTCAGACCTACTACAATCAGTACGGACAACCGGTTCAGGAAGTCCGAACTGGAGGCTACGATCCAATCAACGCTCAGCTCTCATTATACATGGATATCCTGAACATTTTCATTCGCATGGTCATGATCACGGGCGGCGGTAACCAGAGAAGAAAGTAAGGCAGAAGAATGTACACTTGTAGAAACGACTGAACTAAAATAAACTAGATTTTACTCGGGTTTTGGAGATTGTTGTTGGACTTTGTTAGTATTACTGCTATGAAATATTGATGTATTGGCTGAAAATGTGAAAAAATTTTATGTTTTTGGGTTTTTGAAGGCTGTTTAGGGATTTTTTACGCTGTAGAAGGTGTTTTTTATTGATAACAGGTCTATGTGATGGTATTTTTGCTTGAGACTACTGAGTAATGTCTTTTTTTTGTCTTTTTAATTGCATTTTTTAATGTTTTATTGGCTAGAAAATGCTATATTTTACTGTAAGCTAGCTAAAAGCCTATTTTGAAGCCTATAAATAAAACTAAAGGCCACTTTCTACTCTTTAACTTAAAGCAAACGCCACTTTTTACTCTGCAAATTAAAGTAAATGCCATTTTTAAACTGTATGCAAACGGAAATGCCCAATTTCATAAATCGACTCTTGTTTGGGTGTACTTTACAGTAGCGCAAAAGCGTTTTAGCAAGTATATCAGCTTAGAAGCCGGCTCAAACCACCCATACCAGCTTTATTTTGACGTCAATGACAATTTCATTGTTAAGGCCAAAATAAATTTTACGATTATTCGAAAATAAGCTTACTTTGATATCCAATTTGAAGATTGTGGTGTATATTACTAGGCTTTTTAATTAGAGTACTGATAGCTTGAACTTGTTGTCTTAGGCCTAGCTTTTGGTCTAGGCTTGGACTTGAAACTTTCTAACCATTTTCTTCTGTCTATAAGATATAGGTCAGGCTAGGGATTAGGTTAGGGCTTATGCTAGGGCTAAAGTTTAGGCTATGGCTTAGGCTATGACTAAGGCTATGGCTTAGGCTATAGCTTAGGATACAATAAATTTCAACGTATTTTTATATAAAAATTTATTTTTAAACATTAAAAATCAACAATAATGTACACTATCTTTGCTAGTACAAAGTTAGGTAAAGAATATTAGAGAAATAATACAATAAAAGTTTATGTTAATATTAACATGGTATATTACATTACTCACTCGGAATTTAAAGAAGTCATCGGTACAACATTAAAACATGGTAAAGAAGTCACCGGTACAACAATAAAAATAAAGAAAAACTAAAAAATTGTTATATTAAAGATCTCTACGTTTGGTTTGAGCCCTTAGGCATAGGCAAGTCCCATTTTGAGTACAGCCACTCCAGACGCTTTTTGCAAATTTCTAGCTTTTCCATGCCTTTCTTGACCTCAAAGTTTTCGTCAGCCTCTTCTAGCTCGGAAGAAACTTCTTGAAATACGTCTGCCAAGTCGTAGCAGATTTCTTTATTTTCGGCGGCGTTAATGAAGCATCTTTTCGGACGTTTGGATGGTGGAGGCATCAGAAGGCAATCCGTGTCTTCTTGCATCATTTTCTTGATTATGGCGTTCTCTTCAGCCCAGTCATCAGCGTCTTCGATGAGTAGATCATCGACGAGTTTACATGATGTAAATGTGCTGTACGGCACGTCAATTTCTTCCAAATCTACCTTATCGAAGTCAAATTCCGGCTTTTTCACGGTAGGTTCAGAATCTGGCTTCTTGGCGGTCTTTATGGCCGGTTGAGAGGTATTTTCCATGGAATTTAATGGAACGTTCTTCACGGCCTTCAGAGGTTTTTTTTCTGGTCGCTTCTTCTCTTCGACCATGAAAAGTGGGTGTAGCTTGGCTACGTTAACTCGTCTACGGCGAGACGTTTTGGTCGCGGCCGTTAGAATCTGCCTAGTCTGTCTCAGAGACCGCACGGCACATCGGGCTTCTTCGACCGCTTGGTCGATTCTTTCATCGCTCCATGGGAACTTGATGGGCGCCAAGTTGGTGAGGTCCGAAGCGATACGGATGGTGTAGCTCTTGTTGGATGACATCTTTGCTAAAAAGGATGAGTTGATTTTTTATATTTATAAATTTTTGATGAACAAAAGAAATGATATATTAAAGAATTGCATATTTTTTGGCTTATTGGAACAGGGTGAAGATTATAGATCTTTAAAGAAGCCTAAGATGGACAAATTGGCCGTCAGTAAGTTGTTCTTGAAGCTGATGAAACATAGGTTTAAGAAGATTAAAGTAGAATTTGATATAACACTATATGTATGTTTTGTGATGTGTTTATGCAAGAACATCATGATTTATGATATGTTAGTACAAGAAAATTTTTGTTGTCCCAAAAAGAATGGCCGATTTTGATTTGTTCGCCAAAATCAGCCATTCTGTTTGAAACAACCTAATATTACAAGTATTGTGTTAACAGATGTACAAGATCAAGAAGAAAGAACTTTTGAAAATAGACTGGATTACAACAGATGACAGCATGAGGTAGTTAAGTAGGTTTTACAATATAGTATAACAATTTTATTGTTTTGATAATCAAAGATAAAATTGTGGAGAGCCAAAACATCGATTAAAAATCATTATCCATTATTAATCAAACTTAAATACTTACATTTGATTACAAAAATATTAATAGTGAGGTAAAATAACAATTGAAGAGTTTTTAAACTTTGCAGCTTAACAGCAGGCTTGCAGGAAGTAAGAATGAAACTTAAAAATCCTAATTTTTTGATCAAGTGCCGGACAAGATCAACCTTGCGTCAACCCCTACATTTATTATTTCTGCGGTTAAAGTGGTTTGATAAGCCTACTTCCGATCGGATATTCAAATTTTTATATTATCTTATATACGCTCGCGGGTAATTTGCGTTACGTAATTAGGACTAGCTTCAGAGTTGACTACTGAGTTTTAAATTTAAAAATGCAGGCGTTTTTAGTACTGTTATAAGGTTTGACAGTAATTACAGGGGTTAAAAAGTTGGAAGACAATAGTAAAGCCAAGATGTGATGTAGTAAAAATAAGTATGAGTAACTGCAGTAGTAGAAGGCTTAATTTTTGCTGTTAAATTGGTTTAAAATACAATTTTAGTGCCAAAAGCTCTACAAGATCATTTTTACAGTATTCTTTTCAAGGTAGACTAGATTACAATAGCTGACAGTGAGAGGTAGTTAAACAGTTTTAGTATGGCATAGAAAAAGCGTAAAAATAAGATTTTGGTAGCATTAAAGCCAAGAAAATACAATAAAGTTAAAAAAAGTATTAAATCATAAATTATTATTAATAAAAATTAAAAAACCAACTTACATTTTGGTCGATAACAAGCTGAACAGTAGATGAACAATTAAAATTTGGCAGTTTTTAAGCGTTGCGGCTTAACAGCAGGCTTACAGAAAGTAAGAATGAAAAGCTAAAACCCTAATTTTTTGATCAAGTGTCAGACAAGGTAAACCTTACGTCAAGACTTACACTTATTATTTTTGAGCCTAAAGTGGTTTGATAAGTTTAGTTCCGATCGGATATTCAAATTTTTTATATTATCTTTATACGCTCGCGGGTAAGTTGTGTTACGTAATTAGGTTTTTTGATCAAACGGAGGGTTTTTACTGTTGAGTAGAAATTTTTGGGGTTTTGTACTTTGGTACTCTGACATTGAGTTTTTTAAAATTGGTTTATGTTATGTTTTATAATAGTATTTTAGTAAGGGTATGACACAGCACGATAAAGGGGAAGGGAGAGAAAGGTAAGGATAAGGTATTATAGAACGCAGTAGGCGTTAAGCTGGAAGGTAGGGTAATACTTGTTAAAATTAAGAGTATAATGCAAATTTGGTATGGCATGGAAAGATAAAGCGTTGGCATTGTAAGACAGCGTACGAAGTTGTATGACCAGGGTGGAATACTGTAGGCAATGAGTTTGTGAAGGGGAGGATAAAGAAGGATAGGGGCAGGGTTAGGCTAAGGACCAGGTCAAGGGTTATAGCTTAACTGTAGGGTAAAGGTTCGGCCAAAAGCTAGGTCAGTTGAGGGTGTGACAAGGTAGAGTAGGCTAGGCTTGGGGTTTGAGCTAGGGCTTAGGTTAGGCTTAGGCTGGGCTTTAGGCTAGGCTTTAGGCTAGGCTTTAGGCTAGGCTTTAGGCTAGGCTTTAGGCTAGGCTTTAGGCTAGGCTTTAGGCTAGGCTTTAGGCTAGGCTTTAGGCTAGGCTTTAGGCTGGGCTTTAGGCTGGGCTTTAGGCTATGCTTTAGGCTAGGCTTTAGGCTGGTCTTTAGGCTGGGATTTAGGCTAGACTTTAGACTGAAGCTTAGGCTAGTTTTTGGGCTAGGCTTTAGGCTAGGTTCTAGGCTAAACCTCAGGCTAGGTTTTAGGTAATATTTTAGGCTAGACCTCAGGCTCGTCTAAAGCTAGGCTAAAGGCTTGATCTATTTCTATGAACAGGGAAGGGTAGTATTGGCTATGACATAACATTCGCAACATTTAAAATTTCTCAATCGTACTTAAAATACTTTTAAATGCATTGTACTCATGTTTTTTCCAGAAGCCGCTTTGTTTCTCAATTTGTATTCAAACACATATTCATCATTCGTGTCATCACGAAGTGTTTTATCTTATATTGCACCCGTTAAGCCGGCTTTCCAATTGTTTTCTTACTATAATATACATTTACAATATTACATTCAAATTTCATTGACACAGATTTAGTGACATTCGGTGACGGCGAAAAAAATTTGTTTCCAATTTTACAAATGACAAAGACGAACGTGTGTTAATGGTAATTTGAAACTGTTAAGAGGCAAAAGATGTTAATGTTAATAGCCGGAACTAAATTAGCGTTAATCTGGTTTCCTTGTTTGTTACAGTAGAAAGTTTGATGAAGTGACGTTAGTGATGAATGCTGAGCCTAAGCCCTAGCCTAAGCCGTAGCCCAAGCCTAAGTTCTAGCCTAAGCCCTAGCCTCAGCCTTAGCCTAAGCCCTAGCCTAAGTCCTAGCCGAAGCCCTAGGCTAAGCCCTAGCCCAAGCTTAAGTTCTAGCCTAAGCCTTAGCCTCAGCTTAAGCCCTAGCCTAAGCCCTAGCCTAAGTCCTAGCCGAAGCCCTAGCCTAAGCCCTAGCCTAAGCTCTAGCTTAAGCCCTAGCCTAAGCCTAAGCCCTAGCCTAAGCCCTAGCCTAAGCCCTAGCCTAAGCCCTAGCCTAAGCCCTAGCCTAAGCTCTAGCCTAAGCCCTAGCCTAAGCCCTAGCCTAAGTCCTAGCCTAAGCCCTAGCCTAAGCCCTAGCCTAAGCCCTAGCCTAAGACTTAGTCTAAGCCCTAACCTAAGCTCTAGCCTAAGCATAAACTTTAGCCTAAGCTCTGGTTTAAGCCGTAGGTTCATCTCTAGCCTAAGCCCTAGCCTAAGTCCTAGCTTAAGCCTTAGTTTTTAAGCTTAAAGCCTTAACTCTAGCCATAGGTGTACTAATAAGCTTTAGCCTTAGATTTCGTAATAAATAGCTTATGCTCTTGTTGACCTACTAGCTTAAATTCTAGCTTAAACCGTATCCAAAGAGTTGCCTAAGCTCTAGCTTGTGTTCTTATCTAAGGCAATGTTTTAGGCTTAGCTTTGGCTTTATCCTGACTAGCCATTCCTTATTCTAAATAGCTTTATCTTTGCTTTCTTTAGTCTTACTGTGTGCTATTTTTGTCATAAACATTGCGTAATCTTTCAAAAAATATTTTTAAGAGTTTAAAAAGTTAAGCGATGACTCAGCTTAGCAACAAGTTTTAAAAGTTTGTTTTAAAATACGTTTTGTTTTGTTTAACTTTGCAAGATTTCGAAAATACTTTGAACTCATTTAACTTGCTTGTGGTTGTGTTTTATTGACTTTTTTTGCATTTTTAAAATTCAAAAATGAATTTTCAAACAAAAATTTATTTTTCAAATTTTACCTTGTTTTGTTCTAGGAATTGTCCTAGTTGTAACCCTCTACCTCTACTGTAACCCTGCGTATACTCTAACATAGCCTTTGCTCTAGCTAAACGCTAGCTTAACCTTTTAGCTATATCTTTGCTCTATCCTAGCTTAGTTTCTAGTTTATACTTGGTTCTAACTATACTCCTTCCCTAGCTTTTCTGGAGCCTCACCATGGCTTTAGTTTAGCTCTATTCTAGACCATGAAGTTCTATAATTATGCGATAGACTAGTTTTGAATCTTTCGACTACAATAATATCTTTAAATCCAATGACATAACACTCTGTAAACGTGTTACAAATAGCATTAGCTCAAGTTTGTTGCAAGTACAGAGGTTAGTTTTGGCTGCGTGGGAACATAGTAAAACGGGTTTATGAATTAATAATCGACTGTGTTTTACGGTTGATTTACTATGACTTGTACTTTGACTGAAGGTTTGCCATACTGTCGGAGAGTCATCGTACTCAATTAGCACTGCGAGGGTGGAATGACCTGGGCATGGCATGTTGGGCTTGGGTGAGGAGAGATTTTGAAGCTTAATGAAAGGTTGGGGAAGGCAGGTTTGGTTTTTTGTGAATCGGTCCGGTATTAAAATTTTTTTAAACGTTTTTTGAAAAATTTGTAAAAATGTAAACACTGCCTTTACTGTCACGTAAACAACATGTTACAAGACTTTACTGGCATATAAACAACATGTACAAGTGTTTTCAAAAGTGCATTTTGAAGATTTATATTAAAATTTAATTTGTCATAAGGCAAACTTCAGATAATGTCACTTCAAAATGTATTTATCCTATGTTTTGAAGAGTCTTCAGGTCTTGTTTATATTGTAATTGTAGCATAAAAAACTGAAAATGGAAGGTTCTTGAATACTTTACAAAAATAGTTTTTTTAAATGTACAATAGTTTGGAGATGAAGAACAATAATTTTGAAAACAACATTATAAGCTTAAAAATACAACATTTAGGATTATAAAATACAGTGGTCTCTCTATATAGTGAACTATCTGTATACGCAACTCTTCTTATACAGGGTGCGTAAAAAGTCCCCGGACTAACTTTACCGGTTGATTTCTTTATGTTGTACGCAATTTATATAGTTTTTTTAAAGATTGTTTTATTCCCCATAGTTTTTTGTTATAAATAAGTAAAGACTGAGTTTTTTACCTTTTAGTAACTGGAGCTAGAGCTAAAGCTAGAACTAGAACTAGAGCTAAAGCTAGAGCTAGAGCTATAGCTAGGGATAGGGTTAGTGCTAGAGCTACAACTAGATTTAGAGCTAGAGCTAGAGCAAGAACTAAAACTAGAGCTAGGGCTAGGCGAGTACTTCTTGCCTGACTCAAGTATGCTAAAACAAGCTTCAAGTTGAAATTTTAGGCTTAAACTTAAAATTTCAAGCTTATTGCAAGTTTAAGTTAAGAATTCAAACTGCAAGTTATAGGCTTAAAAATAAAAGTTTAGGCTTAAAATATTTTTTTTAAATTGCAAGCAGAAAACTATTGTCTGTTTTTATATGTATTATATATAGCAATAGAAGATTGACTTACTATAAAATATGATAGCATCAATTAATTATTCTTAATCTTTTTCTAATTTTTGCTAAGGTTTCAATGACAAATCTTGTTGCACTTTTTCAATTAATTCATAATTTATTTGCATTTTTATCTTTTTTTTGCCGGTTTCTCTAACAGTAGTATGTATTAGGTTGTTCAAATAATTCTGTGCTTTTTCAAACTAAATATCCGGGATGAGGGGGCACAGAATTATTTGAAAAATTTAATATTTTTTGTAGGTTATTGCAAGTGTAGTATTTGTTGGTCAATGGGTACGGCTACTGTAAGTTTTGGATATTGTAAGACTATCATAGAGCTAGGATAGGTTTAGAATAGGTTGATTGCTTTGAGTAGGGCAAAGCAAACTTAAAACTATGGTGGGGTTACGATAGAAAAACTTAGTCATATGGCGGAAGTATACATAAATGTTACAACTGTTTTCAAACTTACGTAGAGTAGCAACATAATATACAGTACAATTGTGTATTGTAGCAAGATACAATTCAAAACTATACGTGTGCGCTTTATAAAATACGATTTGATGATAAATTCGTATTAAAAATAATACAATTTTAAAATTATGCGTATGAAGTGAAGGTACGATACTCCGCAGTAACGACGTAAGCAATTGTAGCTGAATTGAAGTTGTAATTGATGTGAAGTTGGCTACAGAATGATAGTCGATATTTTGCAGGTGATAGAGTAGATTACTTTGTAATGACGTTTACACAGTAACTTTTGCTATGATTTCGTAGCCTTAGTCCAGAGCCCTAGCCCAGAGCTTTAGCCCAGAACCCTAGCTTAGAGCCCTTGTCTAGAGCTCTAGCTTAGAGCCGGAGCCCAGAGCTCTAGCCCAGAGCCTTAGACTAGAGCCCTAGCCCAAAGCCCTATCCCAAAGCCCTAGCCCAGAGCCCTAGCTCAGATTCCTAGACCAGAACCCTATCCCAGAATACTAGCCCAGAGCCTAGAGCTCTAGCCGAGAACCCTAGCCCAGAACCCTAGCCCAGAGCCCTAGCCCTAGCCCTAGCCCTAGCCCTAGCCCAGAGCCCTAGCCCAGAGCCCTAGCCCAGAGCCCTAGCCCAGACCCCTAGCCCAGAGCCCTAGCCCAGAGCCTTAGCCCTGCACTAGAAGTATGTAGGGTCCTATACAAAGTGTTGTCATGTAATGTTATTAATATATTTCAAAAATAGAATGTTTACAACGTCCTATAGAAGAATTGCATTTCCTTATCATTAAGTATACTTAAAAGTAGCATAAACATTGTAAAAAATGTAAATATTGTTAATTAGCAAATGGCACTAATTCTATGTTAAGTATGTTTTACTACATAATGTTTTAAGTAGCATATACAGACTTCCACTACATATAAGTAGCTAAGGCTAAGGCTTAGCTTTAGCCTTAGCCTTAGCCTTAGCCTTAGCCTTAGCCTTAGCCTTAGCTTGAGCCTTAGCTTGAGCCTTAGCCTTAGCCTTAGCCTTAGCCTTAGCTTTAGCCTCAGCATTAGCCTTAGCCTTAGTCTTACCTTTAGCCTGAGCCTGATGATGGGGGTGAGCTTGAGCCTAAGATTAAAATTGAGCTTAAGTTTGAGCTTTTGCCTAAACCTGAACATGAACTATTAGCCTGAGTCATGGCCTGGATTTGAACATGAGTTTTAGATTAAACCGGAACCTATGTCAGAGCCTGAGTTTGAGCCTGAGCTAGAGTTTGAACCTTGCTTTAAATGTTTGTGTCTGATTGTTTGATTGCTCTACTTTGCATGAATGTACTTATTCTCAATTCCATAGATGACATTCCTCACGTGATTACAGTGAAACTGTGTGTGGTACGAAATGTCACAATAGTAATAATTATAATTGAAAGTGGATTTCCGGCGCTTTGTATGGTTACTACCGTAAATGTTTCCACAATCCCAAATATTTTACAATGAAAATTTACAATCTAATCTTTTTAATTATAATTTGGATGTTATAGTATTTGCAAACCGGAGGTAACAATTAGCATAATTTGTAAAATATTTATAGTTTAGGGCTATAGTATATAGGACTAGCGCTTTCAAACAGTATAGTAGGGTTGAAGCTTGAAAAAATTAAATTTTAAGCTTTAAAACTAGAAAAGGCTCAAAATTAAAGAAACTTAAGTTTCAGCAAAGACAGATACGATTTACAACAACATGTTAACAAGGAAAGTTCCCGACCTGCTCCGCTCTGATTGACTTCAAACTTTTTATAAAGAAAGATCATGTAAATATAACATCTTCAGCAAAGTACTAAATCGCGCTTTCCAGGAAATCTCGAGAAAATCGAGATCAAAAGATTACGTTTTGAATTTCCCGCCAAATTGGCATTGTGTTTCAAGCTTATAACGTTGCCATTTTTTGACTTTTAATCATTTTTCTTTGATATACTAGTAGAATACCTTTAAATGAATCTAAATTTTTAAATTTGTAAGCGTATCTTGCATAGAAAGTCGAAAAACGTGCTTGAAACACAATGCCAAATTTGCCAAATTGGCGGGAAAACAAAATAATTTAAATTTAAAACTCAAATGCGCAAGATAAAATTTTTTATGGGTACTAGTGGTAGTACAAGGAATTCATATAAAAATTATGAGCCGATTCTGAGCAGGGCAGGTCGGGTACTTTCCTTGTAAGCTAAACTGTACGTTTCCAATTGGAGTCAAGGTACCATTTACAAAACTCTATGTAAAATTCGTTTTCAATAATATCCGCTCAAGTACGTAAATAAGATACATTTCCTTGTAGCTGAAATACGTGGAATTGTGTGTAATTTTAAATTTGTAGCAACAATTTACAAAACTTTGCAATTTTTATAAGAAGTATGCGTCGTATGTGTACTAAATTGTATTTTTACTTCAGTAAGCTTTTTGAAAACCTGAATTTGACTTTTGTATATTTGTAGATGGACATACTTGAAGAGGCAAGGTTTGTAGCTTTTGAAATTTAGTAAGAATATTTAGATAACTGTAAATTATGTAACCGTAGCTTAAGAAGGCAATGAAGAAACAGTATGATTAATTACGACCAATCTTAGGATACAATTAAGGCTTCGGCTTGCGCTTCTTCTTACTCATAGGCTTGGGGTTAGCTTTTGGCTATAGCTCTCTTTGGCTTACGCGTAGGTTTACTCATAGGCTAAGGCTTATATAAATATAAGTACTATGTAGAATCTGTATAGTACTATCCCAGGCTTTCCTCGTAATATGTAAGGCTTATTTAGTACATACTATCTAAGACTAATACGATACACTAGGCTGGGGGTAAGAGTCAGGTTAAATCTCTTATGCTCATGCTCATGCTCATACTCACGCTCATGCTCATGCTCATGCTCATGCTCATGCTCATGCTCATGCTCATGCTCATGCTCATGCTCATGCTCATGCTCATGCTCATGCTCATGCTCATTCTCATGCTCATGCTCATACTCACGCTCATGCTCATGCTCATGCTCATGCTCATGCTCATGCTCATGCTCATGCTCATGCTCATTCTCATGCTCATGCTCATACTCACGCTCATGCTCATGCTCATGCTCATGCTCATGCTCATGCTCATGCTCATGCTCATGCTCATGCTCATGCTCATGCTCATGCTCATGCTCATGCTCATGCACATGCTCATGCACATGCTTAAACTAGGACTGATGCTCATGCTTATGCTCAACCTTAGGCTAGGTTCATGGCTAATGCTGATTCCAAACTGAATTAGCATTAACTATTTTTTTTGAATTTTTAAAGTTTGACAATTAAAAACACACCCAAACATTATGATTTTCAATATTTATTGATAAATATTAATTAACAAATGTAAAAATATATTATAATCAATTTCCACGAGATCAATTGGTTTTTAAATCCTAGAATAGCGTCGAATGGAGACCATATATATTAACAATAAAGTAGAGGCCTAGTATAACATCATTCTATAAATACAAGTTTGACTCGCACTTGTGCAAATCTGGCAGCCGGGTTTTAAGTCCTCCGCAGAGGAGGGGAGGGGGGGGAGGGGGGAGAGTATTAATTAAAAAGAGGGGGAGGGGAGAAGGGGAAACGAGAGAAGAAGGGGGGGGGGTAGAAAAGATATAAATAAAAATAGAGAGGGGGGGGGATTAAAAGAGGCTTAAGAAAAATGACGTGGTAACAATTACTTTTGGAATTGTAAATTAACACAATGACACTTTAAGCAGATGTTATATTAAGATAAATGAACAAAGATACGAAGGCTCGATGATAACAGGTATAGTAACTATTGGATTCTATTAAGGCGCGAAGTGTGGTACGAGCGTACTGTGGCTAAACGGCGGATTTTAGGTGGGTAGGTGGATGGTACTATGTGTAGTCAGTATGGTACTATGTAAGGGCTATATAGTACTAGATGAAGTTCTATGTAGTACTACTTTGGGTCAGTATAGTACTACATATGTAGGGTCTATATAGTATTATGTAAGAGTCTATATAGTACTATGTAGAGTCTGTATAGTACCATTTAAGGGCCTATGTAGTAATATGTAAAGCCAGTACAGTACTATGTAGTGCCTATACAGTACTAAGTGGAGCCTATATAGTACTATCTAAGGCTAATAAAGTACTATGTCAATCTTTTACAGTACTAAGTTGTAGCTATATAGTACTATGTAGAGTCTGTATAATGTTACTGTAGACTTAAAATCTAGTACTACCAAGCTTACTGTAATATTACTACTAAAGTCACAGTAAGCCAAAGATCAGTTATGTCATAGTACTCCCCACTACCTACCCTATGACAACATAGGCCTTGTTAAGTGCTATGACATTTCCCAATCTCAATACCCAAAAAGCCGTCGAATTTAGCCACAATACGTCCGCTGATAAAACAATGAGATGTGTACTGAACATCCGGTACATCTTAACAAACGGAAATACATTCAATGATACAATAACAAGATGTATATATAGGTATATATATAGCTCTGGATATAAATAAATATACGACTATTACATACAGATACGTTGCAATCGACAGTAGGTTGAAGGTACGGTAACGGGGTTTGACTCGGGTGATGAGATTATGCTATTGAATAGGTATAGATATTTAGGTAACAATGATATCTTCGAACTGATGTTACGACAAGATATGGATGAAGGAAAAGATGCAAAGTACGTTGTTGTGTACTTTGAATACCATAGTTAATATTGGTATAATGAATTTTCAAAATTAGACTCTAGATGCTAATAAAAATGGCATTAAAGACGACCCTTTCAATATGAATAATATTGAAGGTCCAACAAGGTTCAAATTGCCATATCTCATCGTATGTTTCATCAAAATTCACGAAGTTAGTACCAAAATGTAGCCCAACATCTCCTCTATTAAACGCCATCAAATCGTTATCGTACTCATTTGTATCATCATGTAGCACCGTTTAGAAACAAGCCGATGGCTTGGGATGCGATAACGCCGCACAAACCTCGCCTTGCAAGTTCTCAATGGCCAAATCGTTGACGTGCCCATCCAGCACGACGAACGGAATGTTGGACAATGGTACTCCGAGAGCGCTGGTCCTCAATCCCTGCAGCCACGTGAGGTAGTGGCCGCGGAAGTTGTTCGAACACTGGCCGTACCATTTGCGTTGTTTCGGCCTTAATGGCGCAATGCACTCGTCCATCGCGGCTTGCATTGAAGGCTGGCCTTGAATGCAGGCTACTGTGTCGACGGCGTGACCGTGATGTCGGTAGTCGTGTAGAACGCAGGACATTAGGTACATTAGCTCACATTCGTCATCACCGTGAGGACAGGAGCAGCTGAAATGAAGGAAAATTAGGGGTTTTAAGGTTGATTTTACCGGGTTTTAGCCTGATTTTAAAAGTTTTTGGTTTTATACTGTAATTTTAAGTAACATTTTCGAATTGAATTTTGTTACAGTATCTTTGTTAGCGTCTTGTGAGTCATAGGAATTTATTTTTAAGGCACGGCGTCTATTAAAAATGGCAGAAAACCAAGTTAAACGAGGTTATACCCATCGCGTCAAAAAGAATTGGACTTTTTTGATAGAGATTACATAACAAAATCACCCAATTCTTTTTGAACCGGCCAAAAAATGTCTTTTTATTAAAGACGATACTATATAGTATTATGGTACTATATAGCATTATGGTACAATATAGTATTACAGTGCTATATAGTATTATAGTCCTACTAAAATCGTCAATCAGGCTCAACTTACACATAGTCCTTTTCGATGTTATCACAATGCGACCGACCGTAGGGTACCAATCTCAGCTCGATCCGATTGCCGAGCTCCGTGTTCTCGTAAAGTGGCAACAGCTGTGTTTTGAAGAAGTGTGTGCTTTCCATGTTCTGTGCTTCGAAGTAAATGTTGAGACGGGCTTTCGAGTGTGAGGCAGTGGAGGTCTGAAAGTTTTTGGATCAGATTTTGATTTTTTTGAAATTTTTTGAAATTTAAAAATTTTTTAAAAAAAATTCAAATTGGCTTTAAAATGCCCTTAGGTATCTTAAAACTCTTACCAGATTACTCTTTCTACTTATTACCCAAAACTAAGGCTTATAAGCTTTATATAGTGATATTAACATAGGTATAGGGCCGACATACTGAGCTTACTCAAAGCTCCTCAAAGTTAATTCTAGTCTTAAACCTTTTGAAATCTCATCATAAACTGACATACCATCAGGCATTACCCTAATACTATTATTTCCCTTATCATTACTATTACTCTGCCTTAGGGCTTACATTTACAGTCGATTCTAAGCCTTAATGCCATGTATCATATACATTCTTCTTTACATTCCTATTTACTTTGGTATTTCGAAGAAAGGGCCAAAATACGCTTTGAAAATCATCGAAATGCGCTTTCAAATTTCACTATTCATTTAAAAATGGCAATTGTAAACGTTTCGCAATGGTAAGATTTAATCAAAACAAGGATTTACATTCCATTTCTCTAATTGTTAGCATCGTATCTTGGCTGGGTTTTATGTTGAGCTTATTGACATTGTAAATGGAATTAAGGTTATGACATTTTATGACTGTTTATATATTTAAAAAAGGCTGTTATGATGATTTAAATTGGAAAAAAGGCCATTTTTTAGTTAATATAAAGGGTTTTATGCCATTTTCTATATGATATTAAAAATTTTTTGCCATTTTTAATATGACCTTAAATCAAAAATGGCTTTTGTTATACAAAACTCTAACTTAAAAACCAATATCTTTACAAATCAAGCTTCAAAAAAAGTCTTGTCGTCGTTTTACATGTATTTCAATGCAAAAAAACGACAAACTTTATAGCTTTTCAAATTGAAGAACTTTAGTATAAATGTTATCGTATGTTGAGATAGCAAAGTAAAATCAATTTAGAAAAGCCTATTATCGTTTTACAGACACAACACTTTATAAAAATAACATTTACGACCTGTTTAGTGTCTGGATATTGATGTAGCCATGTGTAATATTGTAATTACACCAAAATATCATGTTTTGACGGGTTTTATCGTATCTTAAGCTGCTGTACAGTAATATGGCGATTGTACAGTAAGTTTTGACAATTTTATTTAATTCTTAAAAATTTTTAAAAAATTTCAAAATTTCAAAAAATTTCGAAAAAACTCAAAAACTTACCGTAATATTGAGCAGGACTAAAAGTAGGGTAGCGAGAAGCCGATTCACCGTTTGTGGCGACATTACTTTAGTTTCGGTTCGGGTGAGGTGATGTGGCTAGCCAAGCGTGATATGGCGTCGGAATAGGAAAAATAAAGCGGAGAAGCTACAGTAGTCGATTACTGTAGTTGTGGAGTTGTTCGTGTGATTCTATATCATACGGTAACAAGCTGAAAGTGGGGTACGGTAAAAGTGTTGTGAAGTAATTTACAGTATGACACGTTAAGGTACAGTAAGACGCGTTAAAGTACAGAATGATACTTCAACGTACAGTATGATACTATAATGTACAGTATAATGCATTAAGGTACACTACTATAATTTAAAGTACAGTACAATACTAAAGATACAGTAAGACACGGCGCTGTAAAATACAACGTATAAAAGCTTATTACACAGTAAAAAATGATTAAATAAAGCCAAAAGTATATGTACAAGTTAATTATGTACAAATACCACGCCATATTTACTATGTAAATCCTATTATCAAGCTTTGGAAAAAGTTTTGTCGCCATATAACACTGTGTTCAGTGCAAAAGAACGACAAAACTTTTTGAAGCACGCGATTAAAAGCCTTAAAAACACGATTAATCAATGCTACAGTAACCACAAACACATTAGCAACTCTAATATACCATTAAGTAAACTCATATACTATTCAACAAACTAATATACAACAGTAAAGTCTATGGAAGCCGGCTGTTTAATACAATAATATCACGCCAATATTAGAAAACAAGGGTTTTAATAACTTAAGGGAGGTGGAAGGGGGTGGAGACTGCATAAATTAAAGTCTAATTGGACTAAGAAGCTTATGAAGATGATGTTGTGTAATCGAATATCATACTATTTAGTATCATACTATATAAATTATATTAGAGTATAAGAAGGCAAGGTAATCCAACAAAGATTTGGGTATTTTTAGGTAATGATGGCTAATTAATGACAAATTTTGAGAAAAATAGTTTGAAGTTGGCAAAAGTGAAGTTACAGTAAGAAACAAAAAATAATTTTTTTAAAATTTCAAAAATTTTTTTAAAAAAATTTTTTTTAAATTTTTTAAAATTTTTGAATTTTTTTGAAATTTTGAATTTTTATAGGTGAAATGAACATTATTAAGACATTTTTCATATGATAACAAGCTCGCTAGCTCAAAAAATAAAAAAATCTTTAACTAGACACCTTTCATCGTATAACATATTCCTTAAACTCAAAATTCCCAAAAATCTCTTTCTAACTGAGCACCTTTTATCGTATAACATGTCGCTTAACCCCAAAACTCCCAAAATCTTCTTCTTCCTGAACACCTTTCATCGTATAACATGTGTCTTACCCTCAAACTCCTCTAAACTCCCTTTCCAACTGACCACCTTTCTTCGTATAACATGTCGCCCATATCAAAAATCTCAAAACTGATGTTGAGATGGTAAGGCCCCTTAACATTACAATCCGAAGATTGTAAAACGATAGGGGGACACGTCAATGTAACGAAATGTACAGTAAAATACAATCACTCTCGCTGCTAATACCATGGTAATCCTTTGTCTTAAACATACAATCGTATTAGCGGCTCTTATGCTAAACATCTTATCGTATCTCTACATTTGGATATAGTACTATATGATATTGAAGGCTATATTGAGAGTTTATAATGATATAGATGATATGTGAAGATATAGGTAGTGTGTGATGATATAGAGAGTATATGATGATATATGTAATATATGATGATGTAAATACTATTTGATGCAATAAGATTCAAAATGGCAGCAAAAGATACATCAAAAAAAGTTTTGTCGTTTTTTACTATGTAAAGCAGTGCAAATCAACGACAAGACTTTTTAAACTATGAATAAAGTATATAACAACAATGTCACTACTAAATACAGTACTATGATGACTATATATACCGTACTATATAGTATAAACACGTATTTTTTACTACATACCATATATATCTCAGGCCAAATGTCACATAGTTACGTGTTTGAAATGATATATACATTATGCATGTATAGTATATACGAAATAACAAAGACTGTGTACTAATCCTATATATCATCATCTACTGATACGTATTGTCACACATGTTGACCTACATGATATCTGTCGTCACATACAGTGTCGTTTCTTATTTTACACAGTGAAGATATCTTAAGGTATATGTTGTAGTACAATATGCCCTAGAGTAAAGTAGGGTACTGTAGAAAAAGGTAGGATAGGGTAAGGTAGGGTACGGCAAAACACAAAAACTGCCAAACCCATCGTATATATACTACAATGACAACTACCAAACGAACCGACTGACGTTACATTCTGCCATTTTGGCTGCAACCCCTAATTTCCGGCTTCGTGCGTCTGGAAGATGGTATCGTATCCTGACGTAGCAAAATGTTTGCTCTTAATAGTACAAACGAGTCGTTGATCCGGCCATTGGCGAAGTAAACAAGCAAATTCTTGGAAGGTTACGGTAGGATTGTGGGTAATCAAAATGGGTTTAAAATGAGTTCATTATAAGGGGCGAAGGGGGGGGAGGAAAGAAGTTGTGGTAAAGAAATTAAGGAGAGGTCATTAAAGATGGAATAACAAAAAAAGTCATTCCTCACCCATACACCACTCCAATACTCAGCTTTTACCTTATCATACTCCCTAGCCCCCTAACTAAGTTTGCTTTTTAACCCCCCTCTCTAGCCATACCACGCGCGCACGTTTCACCCCTCCCCTAATTTAAATAAACCAGCGAGTTCCGGGCGGGGCCACGTTCCACCGGATGCACCGCCAACACTTCGGCCGTAATTTCGCATTTCCGCGCCCGCTTTCCGGTTTCAAATTGATTTAATAAACACGTACGTCCGCGCCACGTAACAACACCAAATTAAATTGTTTTTTCGGCAGCTATTAACAACAAGAACATGAGGAGGGGTAGGGGAAGGAGAGGTGGGGTGACATGGTGGGGAAAGAGTGGTGGGGTGAGGTGGTGGGGTAGAGAGGTAGCGAAGGATGGGTGGGGAGATAGGTAGGGTAAGGGGAGAGGTGGATATTGTAATACTTTTCTATTTATAGTGAGTTGTATTGTAATATTGAGCGTTTTATAGAAGAGGCTGGTAGTAATAGCTAATAGAATATAAGTTAAAAATAAGTTTTTTTTATAAATTGGGTACGATAAGAAAGTCTAGGTAGGGTAGGAGAAGGTAGAGTAGAGTTTGATAAAGTAAAGCAAGTAGTTAAACAAATGGTATGGTACAGTAAGATAAATTAGAGTAAGGTAAAGTATGATAAATTAAAGTAAAGTAAGGCAGAGAAGAGCAGGGTGTAATAGAAGTAATAGAATACGGTAGGGTAGTACATGATAAGGTTAAGAGCGGTAATATAAAGTAGAGAACGATAAGATACGGAACTGTAAAGTGAAGTAGGGCATAGCAATGTAAAACCCAGTAAAGTAAGGTCAGTAACACTTCACACAATAAATAACTCAAAAACAAAATGAAAAGTTAAAGAACAACCCAAAGATCTCCCCTAACTACCTATCATACCCCTTCTACGTTTTACTGTAATCAGATCACTTTGTTCAGTTTTGAGAAAACAAGATAGACTACAGTTACTTAACTCTATACCTATAAAAGAAAAAAATTTTTTTTTTCAGTAACACCCATGCCCTCCAAAAAAAATTTTTTTTTGTTTCACCCACACCCTAAAAGAAAAAAATATTTTCTAGCTCACCCATGTCCTAAAAAAAACTATTTTTAGTCCCACCCACGCCCTAAAAGAAAAAAAAAATTTTAATCCCACCCATGCCCCGCAAAAAATTTTTTTTTCACCCCTGCCCTAAAAAAAATATTTTTCAGTAACACCCATGCCCTCCAAAAAAAATTTTTTTTTGTTTCACCCCTGCCCTAAAAGAAAAAAATATTTTCAACCCCACCCATGCCCTTTAAAAAAGGCTATCATACCCTACAAGCACTATGTTTTCAGCAAGAACCGTCCCCCACATGGCTACTTCAAACTATAAAACGACCCACTTCAATAATGTTATCCATCAAATTAGTGAAAAAGGGGCGGGGTTTCCGAAGTTGAAGCTAAAAATAACTTTTTCTTCGACGAATTCGATTATTTTAAAAAACTAATTTAAAATAAAGGTGAGTTTAAAAAAAAGTTTTAACAAATTCACTTGACTTTTAAAAGCGCAAAATGACTTTTTTTTTTATTTACAATGAAAAATGACTTTTATTAAATTTTAAAGCGCAAAATGACTTAGGTTGAATCAAAAGTATCGGGACGCTTTTCACTTATTTTTCAATTAAAAAGTGTCCCGCTACTTTTGGTTCAACCTAATACAATAGAAAATGACTTTTTTTTAGATTTTAAAGCGTAAAGTGCCTTAGGGCAACTTTTAAAATTTTTTTTAAATATTATGACAATTAAAATGAAAAATATTTTGAAATTTTGTTGTCCAGTACATGCTTTTTTGAAATAATAATAAGAAAAGTTTTAAAAAGTTGCTAGAGTTGCTGAAATTGCCAAAAAAAGCCAATAAAAGTTGCCAAAACTGACCATAAACACCATTTTTTTAAATTTTAAAAACTCAAAATTTCAAAAAGTTTTAAAAAAAATTTTAGTACGATATGAACACCAAAAGAGTAAAAACCCGTATAGTAACATTAAAAGCGCAAATATACAACTACAAATATTATAAATGCCAAAAAAGTTCAAAGACGCAAATGCTAAACAAACATCCGCCAATGTGCAACACATAGCCTATGCAGTGACCTATTTGGAAATCGAACTCTTATACCTACTGGAATTGTTAATATGAAATTGTTCGTACTATTTAGTATGATACAGTACGTACTATTTAGTATGGAATAGTACGTACTACTTAGTATGATACTGTTCGTACTATTTAGTATGAAACTATAGGTACTATTCAATATAAAACTGTACGTACTATTTAGTATGAAACTGTACGTACCTATACAATGAAAAAGTGTCCCGCTACTTTCGGTTCAAGCTAATATTGTGCCTTGTATTAGTTCAACCCTACCTACAAACCCCTACCCTAGCCATACAAACCCCTACCCTAGCCATACAAACAAGCCCTGCCTATCACCCATTAAAAACCAACATACCTCCACTCCTTGCTCTTTAAAATCCATCACACTTCTACCCATGCCCTTAAAACCCCAACCTACCTATACTCATGCCCTTCAAAACCCAACATACTTATGCCAAGCCTATGACATCAATAACTGCCATACCCATAACCTTTAAAATCCATGAATCGAATGAGTCGTCGAGTCCGAAAAAGGAAACTATTTATATTGGGAATGGCTAAAATCGCCCCAAACCCCGCCCCGCAACCTCTTTAATCCTAAACAAAAGTGTGAAGAAAAAGAAAACATAAATAATGGATACAAATTCGACAACAAAAAGCCGAAATGGGCGGACGGCGAGAAACATAAGTCGTGCCGCTTATTGGCTCAAAATGCGAACCGGCTCCGCCTTAAAGTGCAGAGAAAAAACGCCTTAGGGCTTAGGTTCGATAAGTACAAAGTTTTGGAAGTAGAATGGGATTTGCATAAAAGTGCAGAGAAATGCCCAAAGGTAAAAATAAAAAAAAAAAATTTTGATTGTAAAAAAACAGTAAAAAAATTTAACATGGTCCCCTCTGTCAATTTTTGCAAAAAAAACTTTTTTGTGAATTGCAGGACTATTAGACTAAAACTAAATCTACGACAAAAACTAAGTCTAAGGCTAAGGCTTATGCTAACCCTAAGCCTTACGCTAAGGCTAAGGTTAAGGCTAAAGCTAAGGATGAATCCAGCCAAAGCCCTAGCCAAAGATAAACGCATTGTTTTACCTGGACTGTCTGGCCAAAATTTTTTCAAGCCCGGCCTTGTTATTTTGTAAGTCTGATTCGTCTAGTCCTTTTCAATTTTTTCATTTAGTTAGTCCAGACCGTCCGTTTCAAACCTAATATTTGCCAATCCGGTCTAGACAAAATCCGACGGAACCTTCACCGAAAATTAACGCAGGCAATAACTCAGCTAGTTTAAGACTTACAATTTCAGGGCTAATCAAGTCCAAAAATTTGTTCATCCCGACCCGCCTATACCGATCAGTCCAGTCTAAATCGAACAGTTTAGAAAAAACAGTGCATCAAATAGCCTCAAGCATTCGAACATATAAGAAAGTTTTTACACCACCCTTAAATCCCACAAAGTACAATTGGACTCAAAGTAAAACTGTTTAGTGGAATAAAGAAACCTTTTCGACACATTGTAATATAATCCCATTATCTTATTCAGATAAATTAGAGCTACAAAAAATGTAAAAAAGAGTTTAAGCTACATGTTTGTTTCCAGATTAAATTGTACTAAAGATCAGTTTTAACTTTTTTTGGAAAAACTAAATCAAGACTAGAACGAGAGTTAGAGTAAGGTTAAGCCAAAGTGAGTGCAGATAACGTAGAACTAGAGCACAGCTTGAAAAAGGGTAAGACTGAGTCATGGTTGTTTTGTTGTGTTGTTATAATAAGGCAAGCATGCCAGGTATTAAAAATAAAAAGCAAGGCAACTGTAAATTACAGTGGAACTCCTGTATGACGAATCGCTCGGGGACTTGAAAATTGTTCGTTATATAGGAGTTTCGTTATAGAAAAGTTCGTTATACAGGAGTTTTAAATGCATTTTGTAGTGGTCGACGGTGGTTCGAAAGTTGTTCATTATACAGGGTTTTCGTTATCTCTACCTTACTCTGTTTTACTTCTACCCTGCCTCATATACTGTATTTCTAAAATGATTTCATCTTACAAAGGCTTTCAAAACCAATAATAATTCAACTTTATAAAAAATAATCTATAAATAAGCAAAACGACTTAATTTTATTAAACAAACTGTAAATTTCGCCATACCCAAACAATTTCCATCCTCAATTGACGCCAACTCAAATACAACATACAAAAACAAGTTTAGATGCAGGAATTCGATCAAAGTGTAAAACACACAATTACTCTAACCCTAATTGCAATTGCACAATACTCAAAATCACGAAATCTTTACAACTCGACAGGCCTGCCATTTCAGAAATAAAAGTAAATAACAACCGTAATAAAGATAATTAATATAAACGAAAACAGATAATCGCATCATCATTTTCACAATAAGACACTTTAATGGTTAAAACTTTCCGGAATTTACAATCTGTTTTTTACAATTGTAATGGGGTGTGAAATGCCAGAGATGTATGTATTTGGGAGTTTACGGTGGGTTTCAACGCTGAATTGGTTTGGGATAGAGCAGGCTGGGCTAGAGAAGAGCTAAGGCCTATTAGAGGTTATGGGAAAAGGCTGGGTTAGAGCAGAGACAAGGTCTATTAGAAGCTACGAAAAGGCTAAGCTAAACTAGTCTATATAGCGGCCCACTATAATATAGGACTAAAACTATAGGTTAGACTAAGGCTCAGAATCAGGCTCAAACTCAGGATCAGGCTTAGGCTCAGCCTCAGCCTCAGGCTCAGGATCAGGCTTAGGCTCAGCCTCATGCTCATGCTCTTGCTCATGCTCATGCTCATGCTCATGCTCATGCTCATGCTCATGCTCATGCTCATGCTCATGCTCATGCTCATGCTCAGGCTCATGCGTATGCTCAGGCTCGGGCTAAGGCAAAAGCTTTGGATAGGGCAGATAATATCTTTTAAACTAAAAAATAATTGACCTTGACTTCAAATTGATTTTTTACACTATTTTCAAATTACTTGTTGCTATTTAAAACTTTTAACTTCAAATAAAAATACCTAATTTGAAAAAATACCGTAAGACCAATTACACAGCACTTTACAGTCTAGCGAGAAAGATAATGTACTTTGAAGACAAAGCGTATGATGTTTTTTTGTTAAAATGCTTGGAATTTCAAACTAGCATTTGAAAATAATTTTAATATGTAGTGACATTTTAATTGTTACACTGTGACGAAACTCGTGACGTACGTCTATGACTAAATGCTACAAAAAAAGGCTGATGCACGAAAAGTTAATTTTTAAACATTTTTTAGCTTTTTCTGCGGCTTAAAATAGTATCATTTTGGTCGTACTGCCCCAGCCTTATCCCAAAGGCCTAGCCTAAGACTCTAGCCCATAGCCCCAATCCAAAGCCCTAGCCCAGAGCCGTAGCCTAGACCCCTGGCCCAGAGCCGTAGCTTAGACCCCTAGCCCAGAGTTCTAACCCACGGCCCTAGCTCAGAGTCCTAGCCCAGAACTTTAGCTCGGAGCCCTAGCCCAGAACCCTAGCCCAGAGCCCTAGCCCAGAGCCCTAAACCAGCGCCCTAGCCCAGAGTCCTAGCCTTAGCCATTTTCATGCAAAAATCGTTTTTATATGCATTGTTGCATGTTTAACTTCAATTACATTGCAGTAATTAAAACTAAATTTAATCTTTGTGTAACATGTTTTACTACATTTCACTTCATTTTCTTCTTCTAATTGACATCATATACATCATAATGTCATGTCTTTTAAAATTATTACAAAACTTGACTTTTTGAAAGTGATAACATAAGTAAATAAGGCTTTTTCTCACATTTATGACATTTGACTACAATAATATTATCATAATTGTCTTAAAAAATATTTTTCAAAAAGATGTCAAAAATACAATGATAAATAGCATTTTGAAGGAGAACCTTATTGTTATGTCTGACAAAGCCTATTTGAAGAAGCCACAATTTTAGAATTGTAAAACACTTCAAGTATGTCCGAGCCAATAATATACCTTGTTATTTATTTTTGTATAAAGACGTTTTTGCGTGGGAAACCGGCCCAATTGTACCTTCATTTTTGTACTATGACACTTATTGTGATAACTTGAAAATCAACATTGAAAGACAATGGCTAAAGCTGTCAAAAAAGGCAGTAACTCAAGAGACTAATGCGAAGACTCAAAAGGTTAAGCTTAAGGTCAAACTCAAGCTCAAGATCAAACTGAAACTGAAGCTCACGCCCATGCTCGTGCTCATGCTTATGCTTATGCTTATGCTTATGCTCATGCTCATGCTTATGCTCATGCTCATGCTCACTCTCATTCTCATGCTCATGCTCATGCTCATGCTCATGCTTATCACAAAGCTCAAACTAAAGCTCAGGTTCAAGCTCAGACTCACTAGCGGCTCATGTTCAACTTCATGCTCCAACTCAAGCTCAAGATAAATCTAAGGCTAACTCTAAGCCTAAGGCTAAGCTTAAGACTAGGTCAAAAAAGAAGATTAAGTTAGACCTAACTGCTTCGAATTCGAAAAAAAATTTAATGTATCTTTTTTCATTTTTTTGCAAATTAAAGCCCTGACTTTTCAATGTGACAGCATTAAAATAATTGTGATTCGTCTCGTGTCAAAATTTACGTTTATCAGAACTTTTTGATTTTGTCTAATTCCCGGAAGTAAACCGGAATTTAGAAAATTAGTGCATATCGCCAATTGCAAGCTACACAATTAGTTAAGCCTAATGACCTTTTTACAAAAGGCATAAAAATGGGTTCTTACAGCTCGAAAGAGGCTAGACTAGAGGTTACTTTACCCAAGGGATAGTTTTAGGCTTAGTCTTATCTTTGGGCTTAAGCTGAAGCGCAGATAGAGTCAGACTCATGCTTAGGCTAACTAGATTAAATTAGATTAAATTCACAAGCTTCCAAACACCAGCTTAAACGTTATTTAAAACTGTAGCCAGATCCAAGATCATCAACTTCCTCCAGCACTTATTTACCCCTTTCATACCAAAGCTTATTTACCCCCTTTCATACCAAAACCGACCAAGATTTGGCCGTCTCGCTTGTACACACACATTTCATAACACCCTCACTTAGTAGTTTATCATCCGCTGGTGCATTTTAGTATTTTGTACCATTCAAGCGCCTAATCCGCCAGGGATAAATCAATTAAATCCGACTTCCCATTCATACACTTTTAAATCAAAAAATTTTAAATCTTTTTCTGGATTCGGATTAGCCCCCCTATCAATAACAACAACGGTCTCCAGAACAACGGCCGCTAGAAACTGTTTTGAGGGGATGTTTAAGTTTGTAGGCCTTCGGAAAGCCTTACTAATTTACTTGCTAATCCTCGTTAATCCGCCCGGATTTTCACGGATTTGAGGGATAATTGAATTTGATTGTTTATAAATATGTACATAAACATTCTGATATTGTACACAAATATCTTGGTATTTTGGTATTGGATTGACATATTATTTTGTCAAAAGTTAATGTTTCATAGGATCAAGGAAGCACAACATGGGTAACAAAGGAAAACAGTTTTGTATTCGATTTCAAAAAAAAGATTGCCCTTCATAGCAGGCAACGTTGAAAATTCGCCAAAAGATTATATTACAGCAGATTGGAAAAACTCTTTATTTGTTTCCAGTATGAGCCCATGAAACCTGGTCAAATTACTATGACTGACAGCTATTGTAATCAGATAGACAAGCTGAGACACAATATTCCAACAATGGTCAGAAAGAAAAGCAGAATAATCCTTGCGCGGAAAGAAGCTGATGGTGACTGTCTGGTGGTGTGGCTTAAGATTTATCCAGTACGAGTTCATGAAACCTGGTCAAACTATCGCAACCGACAGTTACTGCTATCAGATATGCAAGCTGAGACACAGAAGAAGAAGCTCAACAATGGTCAGAAGGAGCGGTCCAATAATTCTTTAAGACAACGCTTGGCCCCACGTTGCAAAGATGACAGATACAATTATCAAAGTGTTAAACTACAAACTCTAGGATTATCTTCTGTGTTCACCGGATCTTGCCCCAACCGACTAAAATCTATTCCAAAACCTGGCTTCGCTACTCATTGGAAGCCACACCAAGCAGACGCGGAAAAATGTTTTTTGAAAATTTTTAAAGTGGTCCCCCGCGGGTTTAATAACCAAGGCCTAAACCAAGAACTCGTTTCTTTACAGGTCTATTTAGTCCAAAACTGCCCGTTTTTCAATGCCAATGTAAATAAAAAAATATGCAAACCAAAACCGACCGGTAAGAACGGAAAAGAAACAACCCTCGCTTTTACCCTACCCAACCTTTCCCCTCATTACTCATTCACCCAAAAAAAAATAAGTAACCCCAAAGCCCTAACTAACCACAACCGTTTGTGCCCTGTGTATTTATATACCATTTTAGTTTAACCCCACTGATTTCGTATCTAAAGAAATTCCCTTTTTTTGGTGTGAAAAACGAGTAAATTTTCATTGAAAGAGAGGTCAGGTAAATAAGCCTGACTCACGGCCTTACAAAACAAAACGAATTACACCGTCCCCAGGGAAAAGAATCTATCAATCGTTAAAGTATTATTTATTACGAGCTATTTTGGTACTTTTTTTACCACGTGCACTTGTGTTTTTAGCTTTGAGTGTATCAGAGCGAACAAAGTTTAGTTTGTGATTTTGTATTTAACGATACTGGTTACTGTAACGTTTCTGGAGCTAATTTCAAAAACTACCAAATAAGCCTATGACTCACATTAAGGTTAAGCCTACGACTTTAGATAAAGGTAAGGATTTGGCTAGTAACTAATGGCTAGAAAAAAAAGATTAAAAAACTTCCTCCCATTAACACTCAGCTTATACCTTAACTTTGTACAGTAGAATACAAAAGAAAAACCAACTAAATCTCCGCAATTCCAAATTACATCACCCTACAACAATACACTTCCATCATATGCTTTTTTTATAAAAGTTATATCTTGTGCACACACTACAGCTATATGTTTTGTACATACAGGTCAGTGTGTGACTAATCTAATTAACCCCAACCAACAAAACGTTTACATTAGTCGTAAATAAACGTAATTAAAAGTAATTGCGCAACAACTTGTACTTTGTAACTTTGAACGAGGGAGTCCGCGTGTCGTCAGCTTCCTTCATCGCAACTGATAACCGACTTTTGCAAAAACGATTGGCGGAACGACGCTAGAACAGAGGTCAATTCGCTATCAACTTTGAGTGAAGTTGGGAAAGTTGGATGATAAAAAAATGATACACAAAATACATTTGATTTTGCCGGTGTTTTGCTAAGGAGACCCCAAAGAAAGTTCAGTGGTGCAGCCAGTTAAGACTTAGCCCTAGTCATCGCTTTAGCTCTAGCCGTATATTAGTGCTTCAATTTTTTTCTCTAAAAAGTCCTTATGTACAACTGGTCCTGTTAAACAAAAAAAGTAAATTTCATTACCCTACGATGCTTAACATTTTACAATTCACCGCAAGGCTTCTTTCACAGTGACTTATACAGTTATATCTTCTGTCGTATAATCAAACAAAGGCTTTTGAATTACAGTATAAACCCTGTATAACGAATCGCTTGGAGATTCAAAGTTTGCTCATTATAGGTAAATTTTTTTGTAAAGTTCATTATATATAAGTTTTACAGTAATATTTTTAGTTATAGCGTGTACGTATAACTACGTTTATATGCGCATTTCTTGACAAATAATAACATTAAAGTTTGCGCGTATAATTTTGAAGCTGCCAATTCCAGCTGTAAAACCAACGTTAAGGTCACGTAACCGTTCACGTAATTACGGTAGCTAACGTATATTATTTTATGCGCTGGAAGTAAATTTGCTAAAAACTTAAACTGCAACGTTTTTTTTTACTTTTTTTGCGTTTAAAATTACGGATAAGTTTACCAACTTATTTCATTTCCTATACAATCAACGTAATTTACAATGCCCAATTGTACAGTCATACATTCATTCCCATATTTTACAATTGCCGCGTCAACGGAAACGTAAAAGTAAAAATAGTGTGAAATTGGTCCCCAAGAGATAAAACAAATACCATTACAATTATTATATGTTTAGAACGGGGCTCGTGTACTCAAAAGTACGTCAGCAAACATAAATCATTACGTATTTTATATGCGTTAAGAAATCGTATTAAACCCGTAAAAGGTTTTGCCGTTTCCCAGGAAGGACAACTTACAAATTACAATGGAATTCATTGTTATACAGGAGTTCCACTGTAGTTGATAACTAAAGTTGAAAAAGAAGTTTGTTTGTCAAATAGTAAAATTTTGATTATGTTATCAGTTTTGACAGCTAGACTACAAATTCAGTTAAGCAAGTTATGATTCGTCAGTTTAAAAACCATGAAAAATTGAGAAATATATGCCAGTAATTGCAAAATCAACAGTAGAACTCTTGTATGGTGAATTCCGTTTTAACGCAAGTTCTGCACAACGAGCAACTTTTAAATCCCCGGCCAAGTGCAACTCTATATTAAAACTCTTTTATAAACA
The DNA here is from genome assembly GCA_904066225.2 of Bursaphelenchus okinawaensis. Classification (NCBI taxonomy): domain Eukaryota; kingdom Metazoa; phylum Nematoda; class Chromadorea; order Rhabditida; family Aphelenchoididae; genus Bursaphelenchus; species Bursaphelenchus okinawaensis. The sequence goes on along the minus strand of CAJFCW020000002.1, from coordinate 9,354,674 downwards.
AGTTTAAAATCATGAAACGATTTGTTACACAGACGTTCCGCCGTACTTAAAACTACCACTGTCTAGTATTGCCGTATGTCACAAAAATCAAAACATCTTCCTTTATTTTCTAAACGGTCATTCTAAGTTTCAGCTTATCTAACGAAAGCTGGGATTAGTTCAGTTTCGAGCGTAATTTTAACTAACTAAGACTTACTATAACTTAATCCGTTTAAGCACTAATTGCAACTTATTGTGTGAGTTTTACTTTTAATCTGTAATACCATAATTTTGTAGTTAATACTATAATTATAAAATTGGAACATAACAATTAAACAAACACCTTTTCAAATTGTTAAAATTAAAGCAAAATTGTCTAAAATACGCTAAAAATATTCCCAATTATCGTTAATGCAAATTTTAGCAACAGGTTATACAGAAAGCTAAACGCTAGTAACATCATCCTAAAGAATGTTTGCTTTTAAGTTTAAAAACAACTTATTCCGAAATTTATAACGATAAAATTAACTGCTCGTTACCAAAGTCCAAGTGTCCATTAAAATTTCAAAACAAAAAATAAAGCAAGACAGACAATTCACATCCTGAAGAAACTCCAAATTTCTACTTTTTTTATTCACTAATTGATAAGGAAATACTACGCAAGCAAAACGTGAGCAAACGTTGAAGTCGGACCATAATTGTAAGTCCACTTATTAATTAGAAACTTGAGCTGTTTAGCACAAGGAACAAACATGATATTTTAAAAAAGTTGTCAAGCTCACAATTGTAAACCTTTGACCTTTTAAAAAGTATATGTAAATTTTCCTTCTGTTATAGTTTATGTGCTGTGTAACTAAATGGCGATATAAAGCCTCAATAGTCAAGAATTGAAATTCGTCTTCTAGAATTTCATATAAGGTCATATCTTTTGCCTAAATGCGTTAAAATAAGTTTATTTTGTTTTCCGAATGTTGCAATAGTTCGTTTTTTGCTGGTGCTAAATGTCCCATTGTTAAAGTACAACCCCGGCATCGTCAATGAAAATCCAAAATAAAGCATTGTTTACATGTTTACAAGCAGTTTCACAAACTTTGCCGTTTTTACAAGTATTTTTATTTGCTTCCGCTATATAATCATTTTGTCAACATCATTTCAAAAGTAAATGATAAACAATGAGCACATTACAGGTACCCATGTACTCATCCGGTTTATTTTCGCAATGAAATCACGCATTTCGTCCAATATCATCCTGTTTTTTCTCCATTTGATGATCCTAATTCGAAGCAGGAACAAAGAACTCGCACCCTGTTCTTCGAACAATCGCCATATTCTGCCTTTATGTGGGCCCACCACGCTGTCGCCTGGGTTGCAAATCCGTTGCGAAACGACGAATTTTACAGAGTAAAAACTTTTACAGTCATGACGTTTGTTTCATATAATAATCTCAAGGCTAAACTCAGAGAGGGTTATGTTTTCGTTATGCCGGTGTGTTCTTTGTTTTGCGGTATTGCTTAGAAATGGAGCAATATATGAGGTACTGTTTTACGCGCTAGCAATTGCCAACGTTTTTTGCAACAAAGCTCATTTAAAACAAAGGAACGTTTGCTATAGGAAGTGCAGAATTCCATAAGTTCAAAGTTTTTTTTGAAAAGTTTTGTCCCGTTACAAAACACAAAGATGTTTCGCGAAGCGACCTCACGAGCGGTGACCGTAATACAACCAGTTAAAACTAAGACGTGATTGTAATAAAGGTGTTTCAAAACAGAAATCACTCCGACAAAGGTTTGCCATCAAAAGTTCAACTGATAAAGTTGAATGGTCCGATGTAAACTTTCAAAGATAAAACTGTATTCTGTTTACCCGTTTTTTTTGTGATTTGAACCACAATAGAAAAAGCGTTGTAAAAGCAAAATATCAACCGGCGATTGAAACTACCAGAACTTTAAAGCATGATTGAAGTTTTGCCCTCGCGTAGCAGAAGCGGTAATGACAATAACGTCTCGAGATAGCCTTAACCTCAGCCTTAGCCCACACAATATTATTGTTAAGAACTTCCGTCCGTCTGAACCAATGCGGATTTTCACATTTTTCCCGAAAAGCACCCTTTAAACAGCTTTTCAAGTTAAACAAAACATCTCCCGTCACCTTAAAATGAAATTATCCTCGCGGTTGTAAATCCGCGTTCAGGACTAATAGTATCATAACAAGAATAATAGTATTGAAAAAAACTTCCAGTCGGCGTCATTTCCTATTTTTACAATGGGTAATTTAAAATCAACTTTTTTTAGTTTACGATCAGGAACTTATTGCCATTTTGTTGTCAAATTAGTCCGTACAATTAGGCAGTAATACAAAACTACTGTATATTTTAATGCTACGCATGGCAATTTAACTTTTAAGCTGTTTCTGATCTCCTAGCTACAGCAGAAAACGTCCTAAAGCAAATTTCTTTATATGAAAAAAAAGGATTTTAGGTAACGTAGTAAATGTTATAAGTTATAATTTATTGGTTTTATTTTGACTATATTTCAGAGTACTTACTGTTTTCAAACGACAAAGACAAAAATGACCAAATAGGTTAAACGCTTGCCTAAAAATTTCAAAAAGTTCACTTTTGGAAGCTTCATTCAAAGAGCCTTTTTCAGCACATAAACTATGACAGAGTACTTACAGCAGATCTCACCTTGAGGGAAATGTTAGGAAGATAAATGATATGCTATAGAAAGAAATAGGTAACGTAGCTAACAACATTAAATTCGTTACGTACGTGATAAATCACCCTGTTACTTTAATGGGTAAACAAGATGATATACTTTTTGCTTTCGCGAATGTTCTCAAAGTCTCTTACGCGGCCGATTACAGTAATTACAAGTGTGGGAGCAAAAATACCGTCGTACTTGTATGTTACTACAGCATAATTACTTTTTTTGTAAAAATATTTTGTTAGAAGCAAAAAATATAAAATAAGGAAAGAAGAAAAACATAAAAGTCAAAAGAAAAAAGTAAATATAAAAATTTTTAAAATAGTTTGAAACACTCTACGTCAAAATTTTTTAATTGCATTTATTGCTAAATCAAATTTGTCATTCGCTTTTTTTGTAAATTAAATAAAATACATTCAAATATTGTCCTTATTAGAAGGTAATTAAATCAGTTACGACATAAGCACCTTAAGTACGAACTGGCTAATAAGGTAAGATGTTAACAAAATCAAAGAAGTGCACCGTAGACACAATTTTAAAAAAGAAAATACAGGAGATAATAAAAATATTAACATAAATTTGCTGAAATTGCCTAAAAATTAAAAAAGGAAACTTCCAACCTCATACAACCAGCTTCTTTATCACCTAAACCTATAAATTACTATTTACAAATCAACTCTGTATGTTTTAAACAACCGGAAGTTTGAAAACAATCTTATCAACTATTGTTCTGACCTTGATTTGTATCTAAGAAAAACTTGTTCCAACACGAAACGGTCAACCTCATTGTAATTGAAGTCTGCAAAAGGGTTTATTTTATCACGTTTTAGGTTATTGTTAGTCTTATAAATAGGCAGAGTTCGATTGTTTGGTTCTTCTTTAGTTTGGGCTTTGGGTCCACACGTGCTGGACCGGCCGAACGCTTTCAAATTTGTTTCAGCAGTGTCTTACGGTTTATTTAAAAATAACTTGAAATTGCAGATTTTTACAGTTTAATTTTTTGTAAAAAATAGTACAAAGATAAAATAAAGAACGAAATATGATACAGTGTATGACTGAAATTAAAGTCACAGTGTATTAGCATTTAAGTTATATAGTGCTAGTACAAAAACTGTTTTGCAAGTCCTCGCATTAGATTTGACATAGGCATAGTGCAGCCAAACGTAAGTGGATTAATACCGTGATATTATATGTTGACGTATGTAAACGAAATTTTAAATGTTATTATAGACTTGTGGACCGCAAACAATAAAAAATGTTTTGTGTTACTTTTGATAACAGTATAAACATAATACGTTAAACCAAATGATAAGTAAATTTGTTTTTTTGATTACCATCACAACTTTCCCATTTTATAATAGTATTACTAAACACGTGTTTTTGCGATAAAAGTTTGATAAGAAAAAATTAAAATTATTGTAAACAATTACTAGTTAAAGGAATTCAGAGCATTCACTTTTGTTACAGTAAACCTGCAACGGTTGTTCGAGTTACATCCATCACTTTGATAAGCTGTTTACAAAAGTGGGCTCAAAACAGTTGTAATGTTACAGCATTACAAATTTGTAAATAACACATAATTACGTTTTTAACTACAGTAAAACTTCTGTAGAGCGAATCCCTTCATAACAAAACTTCCGTTTAATAAAATTTTGATTTTTTACTGTTTATTTAAACATTCTATCATAGTTTATGTGCTGAGTAAATAAATGGCTCTATTAAAGGACCAGTTCGTCCATTCAAATATCATTGGCATTCTGTCGCAAAAAGCGTCGAAAATCAGGCAATTTCAATCAAAATCATTTTTCTCAAAAAACGTGAGTGGGTCGGTGTCGAAATGAATTTTCCAATTTGGGACCTACCAGCTCAGGTTTTTTGCGAAAAAAATGAACGTCTTAATTTTACGGCTGGGCCTGTGAACCCACATACAGTGAAACCTCGCTAATAGGACTCCGCTTATTACGAAATTTCCGTTATACCATACAGTCGAACCCCTGTATAACGAATCGCTCGGGGACTTGATATTTGTTCGTTATACAAACGAACTCCGGTTATAACGGAACCCCGATACAGCTAACGAATCAATTCTTTTGAGATTCGTTGCATCGGGAGTTCATTGTATGTCGATCCAGCACGGATAGACTATTTTTAAATTTGCTTTGATCCGGCCCCTTATATAAATTGGCTTAACCTACACCTCTGAAAAATTAATTTAAGCCCGGTCTTCGGGCCAGAACGATTCAGACCGGCGTGGTCTTTTTAATTTTTTTTTGTCACTGTCTTAGTAGGATCCCTTTCTGAAGTCTGGGCCGAGCCTGCTGTCCCCTCTCCCATCGATTTTTTTAAGTTAAGTATTATATGTAAACATTTTTTTCAATAAATTTAAAAACAAAATTTCGAAAATATTTCGTAGTTAATACGGTTAATGTACCTATTGTTACATAGTTTCGAACCCTACGTATTTGTTTTTCTTTTCAATTTTAGCATCGTGTATTCAAGCATTGCACCGCAGGAGCTGAATTAAAATTCTGACTCATAATGTAAGAGTTCAAACAAACTTCTTTTAACGTTTTTGCATATTAAAGCAGCCAAAAATATCTAGCTAATAATAAAATTTGTCTTTGACGCAATTTTTGCAAAAGGTACAGTAAGAGAATACTGATATACTAAACATAGTATGATACTTATAGTACCTTAAAAATATAAATTAGTAAGGAGGCAACAAGGATGTTTGAGCATAATTGCGGAGGTGGTGGTAATAGAGGGCAGGGTTGTAGTGATGATAGGGAATAGAGGCAAAACGTACATAAAAATTCGTTTTTAGAACGGCTCATATGATTTACCATTCATACTTGAACTAAACCTATAAAATTGACCCAAAACATTAATTTTATATTAGTGTAAACCTATACTTTATTTGCGTAAATAGGTTATAAAAAGTTCAACAACGTTAAACAAACGTGTTGAAGGTGGAATGCATAAAATAACAAAATTTTATATATCTTTTTGCTATATGATAATAATATATTATATCTACAGTAGTAGACAAAAATATAGTGACGTTTTTTATATTACACTGAAATTGTACTTTTCTAACTCTACCCTTGCCTTACCTTAGCTCTATCTAACTCTACCCTTTCTTTATCCTAGCCCTCTATAGCTCAACCTTTTTCTTATCATAGCTTTATCGAACTCTACCTTTTTTTCTTATTATATTACAGGGTGCGCCAAAAGTTTTGTTACACGGTTTTTTAATCAAATATTTATTTTAACAACAAATATAACTAAAACAACAACTAACAATAGTAACATATAGTACTAGTTATAACATGTAAAGTTTATTTTGGCTCTTTAATAGCTTTATCATTTTTGTATTCCAGTTCTATTTTGCTTCAACCTAAGCCTTATATTAACATTCCCATAGCCTTACTCTGGCCTTCCCTACCATAGTATTATTTTTGCCTTGGTTCTGCCTTACTCAAATCTAGCTTTATACTTTCCCTCGCCTTGTCTCACCTATTTTTAAATCATACCAATTTTTTCAATTTTGTGTAAGTCTCATAATATTACAGTAAATCAAAAAATTAAACCTTGACCTTTCAAGACCTAAAAATACACTTCGAAACTAACATCATTTGTTTTATGCAGTGGAAGTAATATAATAATGAATTTGTTTCGTTCCTGTCTTTGACAAGCTATTGCTTTCCAGCGCATCATTCGAATACGTTATTAATAATGTAAAGACGCAAAAAGAACATACGAAAAGTAGAACCATGTATATGATGTCAGTGTTTTAATAGTTATAGTAGGCTCCAAATAGACTAAGACCACCCAATCTTGTTGGAACGATCTTTGCACCATATTCACCTCAGTATAAGTCCTTTGAGAGATACATGAATAGATTTGAGATTGAGTAAGCTACTGCAATTGGTTTTGTGTTGGTTGGTTTTACTGTAATCTGCTGTCAAGGACCTCCTTTGATGTAAAGAGTTAACAGAAATCATCCTTCAGCTAAACCGTCTAAGCAAATGCTTGGGCTAGGGATTACGGTGTTAGCTTGATATCACTCAAACCGCCCAGTATAACAGTGTCAGCTTTGTATGACAAACCCGGATTAAGCTTACAAGGTGCTGACAAATTACATTTCTCATTGTGACAGACACCTACACTTTGAAAACACATCAAAAAGAGATTAACAAGTTTTAAAATGGCACTGCTTAATATCGTCATGACCTGGTGTCCTTGATAGATATACATGTATATATATAGAATGTTGTAGATGCAAGTTTGGTGCACCTGTACGAAAAAATTTTACAATATGTTTTGTAATTTAAAGTCGTAAATGATGTGTACTCTACATGTCATTGAAATTTGAATTATAATGTTAATGCGACTTTAATGAGTTTTAGGCATTGTGGTCTCAAAAAGTAATGTTTTTCGTGGAAAGTGTTGGGGATAAGTTTATATTATAGTACTAAAAAATTGGGAATGTACACATGAAGAACATTGTTTTTGATTACAGGGTAAAAGATGGTATCTTCCTGGTTGGGTTATAATAGAGATGACAGCCAAATGAGTTACATGAAGTACTAATTCAAAAGCTAAAGACAAAGCTAAAGAAGCCTCAGACTCAAGCTCATGCTTAGGCTTAAACTTAGGCTTAGGCTTAGGCTTAGGCTTAGGCTTAGGCTTAGGCTTAGGCTCAAGCTTAGGCTCAAGCTCAAGTTCAGCGTCAGGCTCAGGCTCCCCTCAGGCTTAGGCTCAAGCTTAAGCTCAAGTTCAGGTTTTGGCCCTCAGGCTCAGATTTACACTCAAGCTCAAACTTAAGCTCAAGCTCTAGCTCAAGCGGTAACTCAGATTCTTTCTTAGGGTCTAGCCTTAACACGGAGTTTAGCTCAGACTCTAGCTCCAGCTCTAGCTCTAGCTCAATCTTAAGCTCAGGCTAAAGCTAACTTCTCAGGCTAATTTTAAAGCTGAGGCTAGTAATCGGAATGTTTTCTTTCTACAAGGCAAAAGATTTTAATGTAGTAGGTTTATGTTCTTCAAGTATTATACATTGCAGCTCAATTTACTTGACAAAGTTCTTCTCTCTGTACAGAATTCATGTTACTACAAACCGTATCCTCCAAATTCCTTAGGGCATAATCGTTTGGAATGCCGTTTATTGCTACTGTTGGGACCTCTAAAAGATCATTGCCGCGTGTGTAGTGATAGGTTCTGTTGCCAGCTGCTGCCAGTAACGTTCTTCCTTCATTTGACGTAGCACATCGTGCCATTCTAAAGTTAAAAATTTTGATTGATATTCATACCTTAACTAGTTAAAATAGTTTTTAAACGCAATAGTAGGCTTGCGTTAGTCATTTTACAACTATACTCAAGTCGTTTTACCGTGGTATGATAGTCGTTTTACCACGGTATGATAATATTGTAGTACTTACGCATTCATAAAAGGATAACGTAAACACTTCTTGGCGGCCGCTTTAACATTAGCGGTACCTTGAATACAGATTATTAATGGTACTACAAGATGTTTTAGTTTTGGGTTGTTCAAGATACAATTTGCTAAACTATCCAACTCACATTCATCTTCTCCATGTTGACAAGTACATCTAAAAGTTAAAACAAATATTTTGTTTATCTACTGTAACTTCTTTAAACCGTTTTGCTAGGACTTGGGCAAGATAAGTTATAGTGTAAGTTAGAGTAAAGACACATTAGTACATGATAATCATAGTAAAAATAAAAAAAGGCATACTAAGCATACGATTGCTAGGGAAAGGTTCGGTCAAAGCTACTTTAGATTATATTAGTAGTACTAGAAACGGAGTATACCTGTTATGGGATAGATAAACGGCAAGGTTAAGCATAGACTAGTGCAGGGTTAAGATGTGGTTAGGGCAGGGCCGGGCGGGGACTTTTGGTCTGGGGGCGGTGGTCGAAAAAATCCACCGTGGGAACCACGTTCAACTTTTTTCGATTTTTTTTTGGGGAGAGGGGCCCCTACCCCCTCAACGCCTGACCCTGAGTTAGAGTATAGAATAGGGCTAACATTAGGTTAAGACCGTGGTTAGGCCAGAACGTTTAAGCCGGAAACACTGTAGGACTTAAGTAGGGCTAAGGATGGCTAAACCAAGGAAGTAAAATGACTACAAATGATGTAATATAAAGCTCAAAAATAAGGTGAAGTTGTAAAAACCATACTTATAATCTCCTCGGACTTGTTGACACGTTACTTTTCCATATGGTAGAATTTCTAAAGCAATGTGTTGACCAAGTTTATGCCAAACAGGTAAGAATTGTTCAAACAGAAACTTTGTGGTATCACTGCATTGGGCTTCAATGAACAAAGTTACATTCACTACTTCACTTGCATCTCTGTGGATCTAAAATATATTGTTTTTATTAAAATCTTCGGCGCTCAAGAAGTATAAGACCCACAAATGCGAAAAATAAGACCCAACCAATCCTGGAAGTATAGGACCCAACCCATTTTTATTCAAATTTAAAAAATAGCGAAAAATCTTTTGGAACATGAACTTTCGAATATATCGGTGACAAAATTTGGTCATTTCGAAAAAAAATCATTCGGGTCAAAATCTTTTCTGGAGAGAGGTCGGTTTCAAAAATGCGGGACGGGACTACCATGCTGCACGATACTAGGTAAAAAGTGATATGTAAGTATGTTTTCTAGTGTGGTTTTGATTATAAAAATTGTATTTTGATATGGTGATGGTCTAAAATTATTTTTAAAAGCGGAATTTCTTGAAATTTTTTACTACTATAAAGGGATGGTGAATTTTAAAACATTTTATTTTGTATTTAGTAAATTTGCCATTTTTAGTTTTAAAACCTGGGTCTTTAACTTGAAGACCCGGACCTTTAACTTGAGGACCCGGACCTTTAACTTGAAGACCCGGCCCTTTAACTTGAAGACCCGGACCTTTAACTTGAGGACCCGGACCTTTAACTTGAAGACCCGACCTTTAACTTGAAGACCTGGCCCTTTAACTTGAAGACCCGGCCCTTTAACTTGAAGACCCGGACCTTTAACTTGAGGACCCGGACCTTTAACTTGAAGACCCGACCTTTAACTTGAAGACCTGGCCCTTTAACTTGAAGACCCGGCCCTTTAACTTGAAGACCCGACCTTTAACTTGAAGACCTGGCCCTTTAACTTGAAGACCCGACCTTTAACTTGAAGACCTGGCCCTTAATCTAAACGGCTAAAGCTAAAACTAACCCACACCAGTTCAAACTAAGCTTATATCTAAAGCTAAAGCTGTGGCTACAGATAAGACTAAGCTATGTCTACAAATGTACCAAACCCTATATCTAAAAGTTAAAGCTAAGATAAAAGCTAAAAATAAGGTTAAACCTCTAGCTCAATTTAAGGCATTTACTAAGGCTAAACTTAAAAATATGGGCTACAGGTCAGAACAGCCCAAATTGAAAATTTAGGGCCAAAGATAAGGCTAAAGCTTAGGCTAAAGCTAAGGTTAATGCTACCTAGCATTAAAGACACAGCTGGTCGATAAGTATGACAACTTTTATTCAATTCCAAAACAATCTTGAAAAGTCTTATTACTTAAGTCAAAGGTTCACAAACTCTTTGTGCATTCATCAGGTTTAGGCTCTGCTAATTCGTCGCAAACAAATTCTTCAAAATGGTAAAGGTTGGTTTCATTCCGTTTGCCGTTTATAATCACCAGTGGAACTTCTACGAGAGGAGTTGGAGTACGTTCGCCAGCTTCGGCTAGCAACTGACGTCCTTTCTTTGATTCTGAGCATTGCAAGAACCTACAAATCCCAATTTAGGTGGTATTTTATAAAATACAAAGATAGAGAAAAGTAAGGCAGGTGGGGTAGGGCAGTATAAGATAGGATAGGGTAATATGGGATAGGGTAAGTATTCAAAACAATAAAAAATTTGAGATGTTTTAATATCTTATATTAACCCACTCATCTTTTGATGGATGTGACGGAAAACATCTCTCTGCAACGTCATCGGGCTTCCATCGCAATCCGTGTATACAATTAAGAATATCTAGGTAGTCTTTTGTATCAAGCAGTTTATCCATAACGCAATTCATCAGAATAGTTCGGTTGCAACCTAACTCGCCAAATTGACATGAACATCTATTAGGTTGTCCGGAAAGTTCTGCAATATTTTTTCACTTTTGAACTAACAATAATAACAATATAATTAACAACTACAATCAATCAAAGTAATTACCGTCTGAATCAATACAGTCTTGCCAACGATTTACAAGCTTTTTTATTCCACGATTGTAGAATTCCGGGTATCTGGAGTTGATGAAGTTCTTGAAGGCATTCTTGGCATCGTCTGGAGTTTTGAAGATTCTTCCATTAAGAAACGAAGACAAGTGTTTAAAAAGGTGAAAGTCCGTTGGAGCCAAGTCTGGAGAATAAGGAGGGTGCTCCAAGACTTCGTATCCCAGTTCCCTGAATTTTGCCACGGTCTTCTTTGCAGCATGTGGCCGTGCGTTATCCTGCAGAATGATCGGACCCCTCCTTCTGACCATTGTTGGAAGATTGTGTCGCAGTTTGTCAATCTGGGCACAGTAGGTGTCGGCCGTAATACTTTGGCCAGGTTTCATGAAATCGTACTGGATCACTCCAGAGCTACACCACCAGACAGTCACCATAAGCTTCTTTTCGTGCAATTCTGGCTTCGGAACGTGCTTAGGAGCTTCTCCACGCTTACACCAACTTGTAGATCTTCTAGTATTGTTAAACGAGATCCACTTCTCGTCAATAGTTACAATTCGATCCAAGAATTCTTCGTTTTTGCAGCGTTGCAGAAGCTTTTCGGAAGCACATCGTCTCTTGGCTTTTTGCAGATCAGTCAAATTGTGAGGCACCCATTTGTCCAACTTTTTGACCATACCCATTGCCTTCAAATGATCACCAATGGTACTTTTTCCACAGTTTAGTAAATCTTCTAACTCCCGGATTGTAATATGTGGGTCATCTTCAATCTTGCACCTCAGGGCATCTTTGTCAAGTTTGCTGGGTCTTCCTGCACGTGGTTTGTCTTCAAGCTTCTCATCGTCCACACGAAACTTTGCGAACCATCTGGTCACCGTAGAATAACTCACAACATTCTTACCCTCATTTTCGTTTATGATTCTGAAGGTTTCTGCCGCAGTATTTCCGCGTTTGAATTCATTCCATATAATCACGCGCACGCGAGATTTCTCGATTTTTTTCTAATACCTAAAACAATACAAAAAAATGAAATTAAGTTATGTAACTTACCTTTTTGAATAATTTAGGTAACAAACAAACAAACAAAAAAAAGAATTTTTTTCTTTCCGTCAAGAAATAAATTTTTCCTGATTTTTCAAAGTTTACCTACTCAAATATTGCAGAACTTTCCGGACAACCTAATAAATCAAAACTTGAAGACATGGCATAAGCTTTAGGTTTATTCTCAGCCTTAGCCTTACTCTTAGCCATAGCTATAGCCATAGCCATAGCCATAGCCATAGCCATAGCCATAGTTATAGCCATAGCCATAGCCATAGCCATAGTTATAGCCATAGCCATAGCCATAGCCATAGCCATAGCCTTAGTCTAAACAGTTTATAACATTCCCTTGCAAGACCTACTTGTAGTCATCTTCACCCTCTGGTTCACATTTCGCTTTCCCAAAAGGAACGATGGAAAGAATAAGTTTGTTTAAGTGGTTGAACTTCCTCCATACTGGACGTAGTTGATAATCAAAAAAGTCAGCACAGTCACCACAACCCGCTTCTGTATACACTTCGACGTTAACATGCTCAGATTCGCCCAGGCTGTTGACAAGTACCTAAATGAATGGCACAATGGTTAACACATCAAAATGTTAAAGGTATTAAACGGACTTACAAATAAAATGTTTAATACAATGAAACTTCTGTATGACGAAACGATAAAAAATTTTAAAATTGACTGTTGTATTTAAAAGAGTTTCTTTAGTCAAAATATTTGACTAGCGAAAAGTGTAATCCAAATCTGATTTGAAAGTTATAAGTGACCGGATCAAAGCGAATTTGGAAAAAAGTCAAACCGTGCTGAAACATTAGGTACGGTTTGAGCCTTTTAAAGTTGTATTTATACAAGAGCTTTAAATGAACTGCGTAACGGTTGCTGGGATTTAAAAGTTGTTCGTCTTACGGATGTTTTGTTATACGAGAGTTTGTTATACAGGAGCTTTACGGTATTTCTTTCATCTGTATTAAATTTAGAATACGGTACAAGCCAAAGCACTATTTTTCATGCCATGCTTCTGCTAGTCTGTATGGTAACAAAAAACATAAATAAACTAAAAAATCTTACCGTAAGTAGAGCTACAGAGATGATGAACACAAAATACTTCATAATGATAATCAAAATGAAAATTTTAGAATAATGTTAAAAATTTGTATTTTTATACTATTTTAAACGCGAATTCGCGTTGACTGTTGTCCATAATATTTATTTAACCTTTCAAAAGTTTAAATTGATTATTTTCTTTTGATCGTAGAGGCTGCAATACGGTTACTTTTCATTATATAATAGAAGCTTGCAATAGCGTTACTTTTAATTAATGATTGATGTAGAACGCTACGATAAAGCTGCCTTTGATGCCTACAATGAGGCTCATGTAAGGTCAACAAATGTTAACCTTTATATAGTATTTTAGCACCAAACCTTTATTTTATAATTCTTATTTTGATATTCAAAGTTTTACTTGTACAAATTGACATTTTTACATTCCACCAGCTCTAGAGAAAGATTCATTTCCGTGCATACACGACTTCTGAATTCAAAGACGTCGTTTATAGTGTAGTTACTATCATTGATTATTACTCCAGGAACGAAAAACCGTTTAGTAAATCTTGGTTTCGTCAACTGTCCAGCTCGAGCCAGTAAGAATCGACCATGCTTCGAGTAGGCACAGGTGGTCAATCTGATAATGGCAATGGTTGAAAGAGAACAGTAGGTAGGGTAGGGTAATAAAAGCTAATGTAGGAAATTTTTAACTTAAAAGGCATATGAAGGTAGGATAAAGTAGAGAAGAGTAGAGTAGGATAGAGCAGGGCAGGGTAGAGTAGGATAAGGTAAGGTAAGGTAGGGTAGGGTAGGGTAGGGTAGGGTAGGGTAGGGTAGGGTAGGGTAGGGTAGGGTAGGGTAGGGTAGGGTAAGGTAGGGTGGGGTAGGGTAAGGTAGGGTAGGGTAGGGTAGGGTAGGGTAGGGTAAGGTAAGGTAGGGTAGGGTAGGGTAGGGTAGGGTAAGGTAGGGTGGGGTAGGGTAGGGGTAGGGTAGGGTAGGGTAGTGTAGGGTAGGGTAGGGTAGGGTAGGGTAGTGTAGGGTAGGGTAGGGTAGGGTAGGGTAGGGGTAGGGTAGGGTAGGGTAGGGTAGGGTAGGGTAGGGTAGGGTAGGGTAAGGTAGGGTGGGGGTAGGGGTAAGGTAGGATAGGGTAGGGTAGTGTAGGGTAGGGTAGGGTAGGGTAGGGTAGGGTAGGGTAGTGTAGGGTAGGGTAGGGTAGGGTAGGGTAGGGTAGGGTAGGGTAGGGTAGGGTAGGGTAGGGTAGGGTAGGGTAGGGTAGGGTAGGGTAGGGTAGGGTAGGGTAGGGTAGGGTAGGGTAGGGTAGGGTAGGGTAGGGTAGGGTAGGGTAGGGTAGGGTAGGGTAAGGAATTCACTTACTCCTTTTTTACTTTATCATCCTTGAAGCATTTGTTTACTGCACTTTCTATTGACTGTTCTCCTTGAATACATACGATCAGTGGTATATAATGTTGAAATATATTAACATAACGTTCTTTTACACAATTCATCAGAGTATTTAATGCGCATTCTAGTGCTCCATGCTGGCAGTTACATCTAACAAAATTGATGTTAAGATTAAGTTAAAAAAGGGTAATTTAAATGAAGATAAGCTATGGACAAGGCTTTAGATTAGGGCTCTGGGCTAGGGCTCTGGGCTAGGGCTCTGGGCTAGGGCTCTGGGCTAGGGTTCTGGGCTAGGGCTTTGGACTAGAGCTCTGGGCTAGGGCTCTGGGCTAGAGCTCTGGGCTAGGGCTCTGGGCTAGAGCTCTGGGCTAGGACTCTGGGCTAGCGCTCTGGGCTAGGGCTCTGGGCTAGGGCTCTGGGGCTAGGGATCTGGGGTTAAGGCTTTGGAGTTAGGGCTTTGGGCTAGGGCTCTGGGGCTAGGGATCTGGGGTTAAGGCTTTGGAGTTAGGGCTTTGGGCTAGAGCTCTGGGCTAGGACTCTGGGCTAGCGCTCTGGGCTAGGGCTCTGGGCAAGTGCTCTAAACTAGGGCTCTGGGCTAGGGCTCTGGGGCTAGGGATCTGGGGTTAAGGCTTTGGAGTTAGGGCTTTGGGCTAGGGCTCTGGGCTAGGGTTCTGGGCTAGGGCTTTGGACTAGGGCTCTGGGCTAGGTCTCTAGGCTAGGGCTCTGGGCTAAGGCTCTAAACTAAGGCTCTGGGCTAGGGCTCTGGGCTAGGGCTATGGGCTAGGGCTCTGGGGTAGGGCTCTGAACTAAGGCTCTGGGCTAGAGTTCTGAGCTAGGGCTAGGGCTGAAGCTACAGCAGTTCATTAATACCTACTCATAGTGTCTAGTACCAATCTTTGTGCAATTAGCATCACCAAACGGTACAATATTAACATCCATCTGGTGTTTATACTTATTCCAAATTGGCAAAAATGCTTTTTTCAAAAATGCTGTGGTATCAGAACATTGTGATTCCATATAAATATCAATTTCAACTCTCTTTTTGAAATTGGCTTTGTGTACTGCTATCTATAACAACACTTTTGAATCAATTGTTAACGCTTTATATAAAAAAGCGAGGTCAAAAAATAAGTGGAACACAAAAACAAAGTCTATAGAAAGTTTTTGTTGGCCCTTGAGAATTTTCTACAGTATGATGACACGTTACAGTATATTTTCTACAGTATAATGATAGTTTACAGTGTGATAAGCCAGAAAAACTATGCCAATTCAGTAAGTAATCAAAAGTTTATTAAACTTTTAAAAAAAGTTATCAGTAAAAGGTAATCACAATCAAATATAACTTCTAATGTGACATCAAAAAGACCCGTGAAAGCTCAATATCCCCAGTAAAAATAAGAAAGTAAATTTCATCCACATGATATACAAATATTGAAAATGGAAGTAGATGCAAATATTGATGTTACAGTAGATACACATATTGATATAGAAGTAGATAAATATATTAAAATAAAAGTAGATACACTTATGTTATAGTAGACGGAATAAGTAAAAAAAAACAAAGTTTGGTAAGTAAAACACGTTTAAAGTAAGCATTTTTGTATAATAGACACGCTTTACAATAAAATACAAGTTATAGTAAGGCTAGTTTCAAAAAAAGATAAACTTAGTTACAGTATAAGGAAGTTAGGGTGGCGTACAGCAAGAAAGAATAAGGTATAGAGAGGTAAGAAAAGGTAGGGTAAGCAAGGGTAGGATAAGGCAGAGTAGAGGAAGGTACCGAAGGGTAAGATAGGGCAGGGTAAGAACAAATAGAGTAAAGTAGGGCAGACTTCCAAACCGGCACCATCCTGAAACCAGTTGCCCTATCCTACCCTGCCTTACTTTACATTATTACCCTATACTACCCTGCCCTACTTTACACAATTATCCTAACCTTAAACAAATCAGTTTCAAACTTTCAACCAACAAAGAAAAGTACTGTAATATAACCCCGTTTTCAAAAAAAAGCTCGCCCTCTCCTGCTACGGCCAGAGCTAGGGTTAAAGCTCGGCCTAGAGCTAAGCCCAAAAATAAGGCTGGTGCAGGACTAGAATTTAGCTATAAAATAGGAAACGTCTTTCTTTAAACCCCTACCTTTAACAATTATCTTTTCAACCCCTGCCTTCTTCAGAAAATTTAATTTTTGATCCTCCCCCCCCCCTTCCTCCGTTCAAAAACTCAATTTCTAAAACCCGCCCCCACCGAAAAAAGTTTTTTTTAAAAGTACAACTCAAAAAATCCAAAAAACCGCCAAAGGTAATCTAAACAAACCACCCTACCCACCAGATATGTATAATATAAAAAAAGCCACAATTTCAGACAAAACAATGTACAAGACAATCAAGAAATCAATCAATACAACCAACAATTCAATTAAGAAGTGCCATTTTATTAAAGACGAAAAGGCTGTTCGATGGCCTGAGCTTGTTGTTGATTGTTGCCAGGTAGACATTCGGCTGGTGTTGGTGAATT
Organism: Bursaphelenchus okinawaensis; assembly: GCA_904066225.2. NCBI lineage: Eukaryota > Metazoa > Nematoda > Chromadorea > Rhabditida > Aphelenchoididae > Bursaphelenchus > Bursaphelenchus okinawaensis. The sequence goes on along the minus strand of CAJFCW020000002.1, from coordinate 9,337,761 downwards.
CAATCGTTTACAAACGTTCTCTTCCAACGCATAAAAACTGTCAATGTCTCTGGTACCATCAATAATGACCCATGGTACGAAATTGAAGACTGGTCCCAATAGGTTTGTCCTTTGTCCGGCCATAGCCAAGAGGTAACGACCGCGCTTTGATCGGGCGCATTGAGAGATCCTGGAATTGGATTTGGTGGTAAAATACGAAAAGTAAAGTTTTAAAAAAGCTAAAACTAGAGTTTCACCTGAAACGTCAGCTAAGAACTCGGCTAGCTTTTAAGGTAAGGTTCGGACTAAACCAAAGTGAAAGCCTGGGCTAAAGCTTAGACAAAGGCTTAAATTTAAGCCTAGGCTGAGGCTTAGACTAAAGTTACGACTAGGACAAAAAGCTTGAACCAGAGCTGAGGCCCTAGTAGAGATTAGGCTAGAGCTTAAGCTAGAGATGAACCTACGGCTTATTGTTAGGCCAGGGCTTAGGCTAAAGTTTATGCTTAAGCTAGGGCTTAGGCTAGGACTTAGGCTAGGGCTTAGGCTAGAGCTTAGGCTAAGGCTTAAGCTAGAGCTTAGGCTAGGACTTAGGCTAGGGCTTAGGCTAAGGCTTAGGCTAGAGCTTAGACTAAGGCTTAGGCTAGGGCTTAAGCTAGGGCTTAGGCTAGGACTTAGGCTAGGGCTTAGGCTAGGGCTTAGGCTAGGGCTTAGGCTAGGGCTTAGGCTAGGGCTTAGGCTAGGGCTTAGGCTAGGGCTTAGGCTAGGGCTTAGGCTAGGGCTTAGGCTAAGGCTTAGGCTAGGGCTTAGGCTAGGGCTTAGGCTAGGGCTTAGGCTAGGGCTTAGACTAGGGTGTACTCTTAAGCTAAGACTTAAGCCAAGCCGTAAGTTAAAGCTTAGGCTAGAGCTTAGGCTGAGTTTTAGGCTAAAGCTTAGAATCTGGATTAGGCTAGCACTTGAGATAAAGCTAGATGAAAAACAATCTTACCACTCCTTATCAGCCCCCGGACTGAAGCATTTGGCTGCTGCTGATTTCACATCGTCACTGCCTTGAATACACCCAATTAGTGGTACATATTCTCTTGGTTGCACCAGTCGTTCCATCGCACAATTCATCATGGCATTCAAATCACATTCGGTTGGGCCGTGCTGGCAGTCACAGCTAAAAAAGATCAAAAGTCACGTTAGAAACTGAAAAATGTTACCTAAAATGGTACTTTTTTTCAGAAATACTACCTAAAATCACATTTTATTGAAAATTTGTTACCTAAAAGTGTCTGAAATCACATTTTTTTTGAAATTGTTACCTAAAATTGCCTAAAATTACAATTTTATCCAAAAATGTTGCCTAAAACAACATGTTTTTCCAAAAATGTTACCTAAAACTTCCAAAATCTCAATTTCCAATCCAAACACATACCTAAAATCTTCGCCGTTCGGAGTACAACTAGCCTTCCCAAATGGCACAATTGTCACATTAATTCGCTGCAAGTGTCCCAACTTGGCCCATGTTGGTACCAATTGTCTATGAATGAAGGCTGAAGTGTCTGGACACTGTGCTTCCATATAAACCTCCAACGTCACCGTATTACCGGTCGGTTTTTTGGCTACTGGAGCTGGTCTCTGAAATCAAGCAAAGTAAAACTATGCGCACACAATAAAAATGTTAGTAATAGGTTAGTATAACATAGGGTTTTGACTTTATTTTGGTTAGTTTTTGAGTTTTCAAATTTTATTTTTTATATCTTTTTCATTTTATTAATTTAAATTTACACCGTAAAATCAAAATTTTAATAGCCTAAAGTAAACCTTTAAAAAATTGAGTAGAAATCTTTAATTACGCCTACTTAAAGCCTTGAACAAGCCTTAAACCAAAAAAGACGGAAATAAAACCCATATCACTAAGCGTCAAAGCTAGGATTAAAGTTAAAGACAAGTCTAGAACTATGGCCTGGCCTAAAGCTAAACCTAGTGCGAAAAACAAAACCAAGGTTAAGGCTAACTCTACTGCAAAAGCTAAACCTAGAGAAAACGTCAAAACCAAGGTTAAAACTAATCCTAATGCTAATGCTAAGATTAGCGCTAAAGCTGCATCTAAAGCAAAAGCTAGGATTAAAGCTAGGACAAAGGCTGTAACTAAAACTGGAGTTGTAGCTAGATGCTAACGATAAGGCTAAGGCTCGGCCTAGGACTAGAGCTAAGACTAGAGTTAGAGCTAGCTCTAAGACTAAAGCTAAAATTAAGCATGGACCTAAGGCTAAAGCTAAGACTAAAGCTAAGGCAAAAACTAAGACTAAAACTAAGGCTAAGTAAGACTAAGACTAAAGCTAAGGCTACAGCTAAATCTAAGGCTAAAGCTAAGACTAAAGCTAAAACTAAAGCTAATACTAAGGCTAAAGTTAGGAATAATGCTAGAGCTATAGCTATTAAGGCTACACTTTTTAATTTTTAACTTTTCAAACTTTAAACTTTTTTAAATTTTTCAGCCTTATTTGTCTACTACAACATCCTAAAATCCTAAAAAATCGTCTAAACCCAACCTTGTCTAATATTTTGAACTTTTTTTAATTTTTAATACTAATTTTCAAAATTGCCTATAATATTATTATTTCCAATTCATTTTAATAAGCTTACCCAAGCATTCGCCGACAAAAAACAACATAATACTATTGTCATTAACAACATGATAAACCAGTATAATCTGAAGAAGGATTTGGTCGACTTTTGATAAAACTCGCGACATTTTATTAAAATAATGACAATGTGACGTAAAAGGAAGCTACGGATAACCCAACATTATAAAAAAAATATTTTCAAAATCTCATGACAAAAAATACAAATCTAACCCGTAATATAACATGACTATGGATAGTCATAATGAAAAACAAGTGAAAAATAATTGTTTTTCCTATAAAAACATAGGTTTTTATATAACTTTTACTATTGCGATGAATAGATTATTCCCAAAGTACAGTAATAAAAAAGGTTTTGTTATTTGACATTTCAAAAAACAAAACTTATAAATTTCATACATCTAACTCTACCCTCGGCATTGCCCTTCCTAACCCTGTCCTAGACTTAGCTTTACCTTAACCTACCTTACGTTACCCTATCTTACCTACAGTAGCCCTAGCTTTGCCCCACCCTAACCCTGCATTACCTTATCCAAAGATACCCTACTCTAACCTATCTTGCCTATCATACCCTATACTACTGTACCATGCTAAAAAACAGGTCAGTCATGAATTAAATGTTAAGCGGGCCGAACCAGAAAATTGGGTCCAACCCGTGAACCGGGCTTAAAAATTATGGCCGAGACTAAACTGTGAGCCCAGGCCTACCGGAAACAAGCCGGGTCTAAACGTTGAGCTTCGGCGCTACACGAAGCGACGTTAATCTATTCTTTCTTACCCTACCCTACCCTAAACCTAGTTTCGCTTTACTCTAACTCTGCCTTAGCCTTGTTTTTAACTTGCCCTATTTCATATCCCACCCTACCCTACCTTACCATACCCTAACCTATCCTGCCCTACCCCATTTTTTCTACTATACCCTCCTCTATTCTTTTCTACCCTGCTCTACCCTCATTAAACCGCAATAAAACAAAAACCTGACATACAAAACGAGTTCTAATGCTCGAAAAATGACATGAAACATGACGTTTCACGTAAAGCATTGAATAATCGCCAAAAACCCGCAATTTGCTCACTACAGACGATCGTCTTCTGTAACGAAAGTAATCGCCTCAACGAAACAAAATAATCGTTTTCCGAATGGACGAGCGAACGATAAGAAAACTAAACAAAACTGACCGCTTCGAAACACTTTTGAAAATTGTTTTGAAAAGAATTATCAGTTGAATTTGGAGTTCAAATACTTATCAGTGAGTTGCAAATTTGAAACTATAGTTATCTGTTTAGTTTAGGGTTTAAAATTTTTATCAATTCAGCTTAGGATTAAGGGTTATTAGCTTAATTTCGGTTTTAAACCCTCTAAGCCTTTACAAAACCTATAAATTAAACTAAAATTTTAAAAAAACGAAATTTCAAAAAACGGACTTTTTCACAAAAAAAATTTTATTTTCAAAATGGCTCCGCACCCTCTATAAGACCAAAAAAAATAGCCTATTACGCGAAAAAAACTAAAATTTTCAACTACCCTACTTTACCCGACCCTACCCTACCCCCACCCTACCCTACCCTACCCTACCCCTACCCTACCCTACCCTACCCTACCCCACCTTACCCTACCCTACCCTACCCTACCATACTCTACCCTACCCTACCTTATCCTATCCTACCTATCGTATCTACCCTACTTATCCTACTCTACACTACCTTACCCTACCTTTACACAAAACTCTGAAATTTGTCAGCCATTACAGTAATGAAACCGCTCAAAAACAAAAGTCTTCAAAAACTCCCAGAACAACAAGTTGATCATGTTCACACCCTGAAGATTTACCGCTCCAAAACACCTGTCCCTTATCTGTCTCACACCCTTGTTTACCGCGACAAAAGTCAATGACAAATCACCTATGTCACTTCCACTTTCCTCGGATTTCACGCCTTTTTAAAGGTGGACAAACCGGTTTTATTGTTTACAAAGTCTTGCAAGTTTGAAACGTTTTGACCTACTACTATATGATATTGCGTACCGTCAGCAAACAGTAAAATATTATTCGTTTGAATTTCTAAAAGTTTGGTTTAGTACGGCTAACCACCTCTTACTGTACTTTTGCTTTACCTTACCTTATCATATCATAGCTTACCTTACCTTACCTTACCTTACCTTACCTTACCTTACCTTACCTTACCTTACCTTACCTTACCTTACCTTACCTTACCTTACCTTACCTTACCTTACCTTACCTTACCTTACCTTACCTTACCTTACCTTACCTTACCTTACCTTACCTTACCTTACCTTACCTTACCTTACCTTACCTTACCTTACCTTACCTTACCTTACCTTACCTTACCTTACCTTACTTTACCTCACCTCACCTTACCTTACCTTACCTCACCTCACCTTACCTTACCTTACCTTACCCTACATTACCCTACCCTACCCTACCCTACCCTATACCATTTCCTATTGTATCATAAGCAAGCCCTACTTAAACCTTATCTTTACCTATAACTTGCCATTACTTTATCTATACCCATGCCTTCACAAATATTTTTTTTGTAAAGTCTGAGTTCTTCTCATGCCTTCAGGTCCTACAGAAACTCCCCTTTCAATAACAAAACACCTCTTACAACAAGAAAACACCCCTTCCAATATAAAAACACCCCTTCCAATAAAAAGTCCCCTCCCGACAAAAAAACTCCCTTCCCTTCAACAAAACACCCCTTCCAACAACAAAACTCCCCTCCCAATATCAAAACGCCCCTCCCAATAACTAAACTCCCCTCCCAACAACAAAACACCCCTTCCAACAACAAAACTCCCCTCCCAACAACAAAACATCCCTTTCAATAAAAAAAAATTCCTCCCCCCCCTACCAACAACTCTGCTTATAATAATCAAAAATCAGCCCGTTCCAATTACAAGAAGCAGATGAAAAAAAAGTCAAAAGAAAGATTAATTTGGAGAGTTTGCAAACCTTTTTTGCAATGTTATTTTATAAATGACAAAGGTGAGACGACATCCATTATACTGGTTTAAAACACTTTACAACAAGCGATTATAGTGAAGATAGACACTATTATACAAAGGCTTTGTTTTTCAATCAAAGATATTAAATCAAGCTTATTTTAGGTAACAAAAAAGAAAGTTTGGGCTTATTTTGGTTTATAAATTATATAACATTTCTAGTTTATTTTAAATTATAAACTATTTTTTAACTTATTTTAGTTTTAAGACCATCAATTTTTACATATTGTTTTCAGATTTTTTTTAAAACTATTTATGTTTTTTTAAAATCTTATTGAGAACAGACCGTATTTTACAAAAATTTTTAATATTTTTAAAATCCAAATTATAGGTAATGTAAAGCACAACATATAGTACGTCTATGCTAATTTTGGTCTCATCATAGCCTTTTTTTGAAAAAGTTATACTCATTTGAAAATGTCGAAAAACCAAAAAAGTTCGAATCCGCTCAGAAAATTTAGACTTTTACAAATTTCAACTAACTGTATCTTTTTTACTGAACAATAAACCTTAACACAATTTACCATACCTACAAAAAATTTTATGCTCTACAAAATGCATGTTTCAAAATTTTAAAAACTTTGCAGAATTTCAAAAAATCGCTATATTATTGACATTACGTCACCAAAAATGCCTTATTTTTTCAACTCAATTTTTGGATAATCCTAAGTGACTGATAATTGTAAAGTAAAGTAAATTTTACTTATAATAACATATTCAAATTTAAAATTTCATTTTTTGCCCGTTTTTGAATTTTTAAAAACATTAAAACGTTTAAAAAAGTCTTGTCGTTTTTTAATGTGCTAAGCAATGCAAATTGACGACAAAACATTTTTACCTTTGCAGTATGCAATTTTTTAAATTTAAAACGTAAAAAAACAAAAAAAAAGTTTTAAAAATTACAAAATTTCAAAATATTTGAAAACTTAAATAAAAAAAATAAAAAATTTCAAAAACATTTGAAAAACCAACCTTAACATCGTTGTCCACAATCTGTTTAGTTTCTTCGAAGACCGGTTGTAGTGGTGTAGCCACCGTTTCAATATTGACTTTGACCCGTTTCGTTTCGTCGTGCCATTGTCTACCGTACTCCGACCCCTCTCTGTTCTCTCGATCCATAGTCCATCGGATCAATAGTATCAACAACAACAAACATAGTACTGGGTAGACGTACTGTCGGACAAAAAAGCGATGTCGAAAATGAACAATGGACATTCTCATTTGATCTGTCGAGTTGTTGCCGGAGGCACTTGGGCGACGGTTTCGTAGGAAATGGCGCTTCTGGCCTAATGGCACCGGATGGGATGGGGGTGGGTTGGGATCTACAATGATATGACTGTTAAGAGTTTTTTAAATAAGGTAGCCTAAGCCCTAGCCTAAGCCCTAGCCTAAGCCCTAGCCTAAGCCCTAGCCTAAGCCCTAGCCTAAGCCCTAGCCTAAGCCCTAGCCTAAGCTCTAGCCTAAGCCCTAGCCTAAGCCCTAGCCTAAGCCCTAGCCTAAGCCCTAGCCTAAGCTCTAGCCTCAGCAATAGGGCGCTAGGGTAGGGCTGTCGAGGGCTATGGCTGGATAAGATAGAGGCTGTGTAGAGCTAAGGCTATATAGGGCTAGCTAAGGCTATAATTAAAATAAAAAATTTTTTTTTTTTGCAAAAAGTTACAGGTTTTTCAAAAAAACCAAAATTTATAAACCTTGTATATCATTCTTTTCTAATTTCCATGTCATAAATTTAGCCTGTTTCCTTTCAAACTCGATTATAATATATTAAAAATTGAATTTACCTTCCATGACAGACCAATTCAGACAAAAAATCGTAGAAAAAATAAATAAAAATCATTTTTTTAGAGTTTTAAGCTATAAAATGTTGGTAAAAATAGATGTATGTTACAGTAAAAATGCTAAAAATAGACTATGCTAAAGTAGTTTCATTTCGAACTCGATGAAAGGGTTTAGGCTCTCTTAAACTAGAGTTTTGGCTAGGGCTTAGGCTAGAGCTTAGGCTAGGGCTTAGATTTAAACTAGGCCTAAGACTAAGACTTAGGCTAGAGCTTATGATAGATGTAACTTGGGCTTGATTAAAGCTTGAATAGGAACTTTTAACTAGAACTCTAAGGTTAGTCTTATCAGTAGAAATTTGTTATTCAAAGCTTAGTGTGCTAAAAAAAGTCGTGTCGTTTATTACCCTTCAAATAACAGCAATCTGACGACAAGACTTTTTTAATGCTCTAGAGAGTTAAATAACAACCTTTCAGTGCAATTTAGTACCGTTTTAGTAACTTTAAAGTCAATTACAATATAAAAAACACAAAAAATAAAAAAATTGTTACCAAAAAGATCCTTCTTCAATATCAACAAAAACTGATACTACTAGACCGGAAAAGCGACTCACTAGGCCCGGCCGAACCAAAGCATGCTTAAAAAGAGCCAGGTCAGGCACATGTTGACCCCAAGGCCCCTAAACATGGCCCCAGTATCCTAGCTTAGGTCCCGCAACGAAAGATTTGACTTCTTTACACAACCTTTCCCAGTTATTATTTTTTATAATTTTATATAACAGTCCAGTCCAAAAAAATGATCCAAGCCCCTTTACAACTCTTGATATTACCCACCTTTCTCACCAAGTAGCTGGTCCCCTTCCTCCTCTCTTTGTTTCCCCAATGGTCCAAATAGGTCGCTCTGCAGATGGGACCGTGTCTGATGGCCGAAGAACCAGTTGAACGCCAGGTTTTGCTCAAGTTGGGGGTCGTTGCAACGCTCGCTCTCGCGTTGATCGGACTGAAAAACAAACTCGTAGCCAAATCAAGGTGCGAAAAGCGGATATTTGTGGAGAAAAGTGGACGGGAGACGATTCACGAGGTGTGTTTACCTTACCCAGTAATAAGGAAATTAAAACTGTTGGAAAGGACACGTTTGAAAAATAAAAAAAAATTAGTTTTTTCCAAACAATTTTTTAAAACAAAGGAACTGCTGTATAACGAATCACACCAAGATTTATTAGGTGATTGCAAAAGTTTCTGGCCGATTTTTGTTTTTACCAAAATTTAATATTAAAAAAAACAACAATAACTAATTAACAAATATATGTGTCATTATTATAAACGACCTGTTGCCATTCCTTCGGCAGCATTTGGATTCAACTTCTATAGAAACCTGGAGTTTGAGAATAGAAAAAGTAAACCCACCACCTCTTGAGGTACTCTCGATTGTCAAAGCGTGTTGCTTTAAGGTAATTTTGAAGAGAGTGGAACATATGATAATCTGTTAGTGCAACCTCAGGTGAGTACTGTGCATATGACATCACAGTCCAGCCGAGGCTTTTGAGCTTGTGTTGGGTCAACTTTGTCACAAGGGCGCAAGCAGTATCATGAATGAAGAAGATCAGCTCCTGTTTACCATGCAATGCCGCAAAAACAAATTTAATTTGTTTACAGTAGACATTCACAGGGATCGTAGTTCCATGTGGTACCATTTCCCAGAACACAATACCTGTTGAGTTCCAGCTAAAGCTGATCATCTTATCCAGTGGGTGAAGATCAGGTTTGAGGTTGGTACACCCTGTTCTCCACGTTCAAGCCATTGTTTCTTACTGGTGTGATTAACATACAGTATCCACTCCTCATCCCCAGTAACCAAATTGTCAAGCCATTCAAAGTTCCTTGGGAGCATCAACAAACAAGTGCAAACTTCTACTCGACGTTCAGCTGGTCGCTGTTCAAATCATGTGGAACTTCTTGACCATATTTCCGTAATCTCCCAAGGGCGTGAAGTCTAATTAATGTGGTAGAAGGCTCACACTGAAGCTCTACAGTCAAATAAGTACAGGTTCGTCGGAGTTCTTCTTCGATCAGCTTCAGAAGCTGGGGTTTCTTCAACGCTGATGGTCTACCAGATCGAACTTTTTGGACATGTCAAAGTCACCGTTTTTGAACTTGTGGAACCAAACTTTTGTGGTGTCGTAAGAGACAACTAAAGGCCCTACAGCACTGCATATTTTCTACGTCGCTCTTGTTGCGTTGCCGTGATTGCGGAATTTGAGAAACAACACTGGCCGAACATGATTGTGTTTCACCTTGATTTCTTGAACTACCGTAAACAACAGAAAGCATGAACATGCAATAGTTTTTAGTCCTTTGACACCTCTTTATACAGGATGCCAACAGAAAGTTCTAGAACAATGCCAAATTTAAAAAAAAAATTTTGAAAAATCGGCCAGAAACTTTTGCGATCACCTAATAAAATTTGCCCGTTATAAAGAAGTTTTGTTATAGAATAGTTCGTTATTCTTACCCTGTAAATAAAGTTAGAGTTAGAGTAAGAGTAAGAGTTGTGAGCAGGTATGTAAAAAAAGTACGCCTAAAGCTAAACATGGATAACAATTACGAGCATGATAAAACTAAAAACAAAGGCTGAAGATAAGACTAAGGCTAAACTTTAGATTAAGGCTTAGGTTAGGAATTAGGCTAGCGCTTAAGCTAGGGCTTAGGCTAGGGTTTAGGCTAGGGCTTAAGCTAGGGCTAGAGCTTAGGCTAGGGCTTAAACTAGAGCTTGAGCTAGGGCTTAGACTAAGACCAAGACCAGAGAAACGACTAGAGCTTATGCTAAACTTAAGGCTAAGAACAAAGACAAAGCGTAGAATAAGATTTGAGTTATGCCTCAAGCTAGGGCTTAGACTAGAGTTTAAATTAGAGCTTAAGCTAAGGTTGAGACTAAGAGTTAACAGAAGTCTGATGGTAGAGCTGAGGCTATGGCTCAAGCTAGAGCTGAAGATAGAGCTCAAACTAGAGCTAGCGCTTACGCTAAGAATTAAGCTAGAGCTTAAGTTAGAAATCAGGCCAGATTTTAGGCCAAGGCTTAGGTTAGGGCTGCAGCTAACTTTTAGGTTAGGGCTAGAACTAAGGCTAAAACTAGACCTATGACTAAAATGTAGTTAAAAAGTTAAAGTAAAGTAAAATTTTTTTAAAAAATTGAAGTAAAAAGTGGTCAATACAATTACTAAACGGTCAAAAAACGATTATTTTGTTCTCGCAATTGACGATACTAGTATGATACTTCATGTTAGTATAGAGAACGATCTAGTAGTAAAGACAATGCTTTTCACTTTTAAAGTGGCCTAATGTAAAATACGGATAATGATTTTAATAGAGAAAAATGAAAAAAAGAAAAAACTTTGCAAAGACAAAAGAAAGACAATATTGATGCAATAACCGGTTCGGCTACTTTCAGTTCAAAAATGTAATAGTGAGAAAAGGAAAGCGGTCCGGTCCTGGTCATTTCCGGTAATTTGTAAAAGCAATGATAATTTTCGGCTGGTCAAAGGCTTCAGCAAAGTGTGCAAAATGAAAATAAAAACTAATCACAGTGTAAAAACCTGTAATCTGTTATTTATCAAAAGCTTTCAATCCCTTAAAAAATTTTTATTTATTTTAAAGTGCCCTACATCACCTACCCTAATCTGCCCTAACCTACTCTACCTTACCTTACTTTAACCTATCCTACCTCCCTACCTTTTCCTACCCTACCCTACTCTACCCTATCCTATCCTACCCTACTCTAATCTACCCTAACATACCCTACCCTACCCTACCCTCAGCTAGTCTTACAATTGTTAGTCTAGCCTTATCTTAACCTGTACTAGACTTGCTCTACCTACCCTAATATATCTAGTACATTTAGTAGCTTCTCTTACTGCATTTTTGCTCTGTTTGTCATACTTCTTCTTACCTTACCCTTGAATTTCTAAAACTGTGATACTACCCACCATACCTATCCTACCCTACCATAAAAATTTAAAAAAATAGATAAAAAAGATTAATTATCTCGGAAAAATTAGATAATGACACAATGCAATTTTAAAAAATATATAGCTGAACAAACAAAAAAGAATTTAAAATTGATCCTCTTTAAAAAAATTCTTCCCCATCCCTATTTTACCCTATTCCACCCTACCCTAACATAACCTACCTTACCTATCCTAATCTACCCCTCCGCCAAGAACCTCAAATCTCAATTCTTTAAATTTACTCCAAATTGTCTTAATTTAAACTTAAATAACCACCCCCAAAACAACAACCAAACGTATATTATACAAGGCTTTATCGGATAAGGTCTGCTTTGCTCGAAAAAGTTATCGCGCGTTTCAAAAATCGCGGCTCGAAAAGCGATTAGCTCTCGAGAAGCGAACTTGATCTCAAGTCGAAAAAGCGGCTCCCAAAAAACAAAAAATCTTTGAAAAAAATAACACACTTTTGACTCTTTTTGATAAAAAGTAGCGTCAAACTCGTCGGCTTCTCAATGCAACGTTTCGAACTTTTTAACACACCTCACCGTTTGAATATTGACTTGATTTGCGTGCTCATTAGAGGTAGAATAGGGCTGGGATGAAGTTAGTTTAACGAAAAAGCAGGACTAGGGTTAGGCTATAGTAGATTAAAAGAAACAAAGATAAAACGAAATTAAAGCATAGTTAAAGCCATGGTAAGGCTAGAGAAAAGCTGCAGTAGAGCTCGGGTAAAGTTAGAGTAGAGTTGATGAACTAAGGTAAGGATAAAATAAGGTAAAAGCCAAAGTAAAGCAAGATAATCAAGTTAAACTAGAGTATAGAGAAGTTAAGGCCAGAATAGAACATTGGTATATAAGAAAGTTAAAAGAAAAGTTAGAGATATAGTTAGCGAAAAGCTACAATAAGACTAGCGTAAGACTGATTTAAGGCTAGAGCAAAGCAAAAAAGCAAAAGTAAAGCAAGCTTATAGCAGTTAAAGCTATGGCAAGTCTAGGGTAGGTCCATAGTATAGCAAAAGTAGTGCTAACCAGGGACGTCGCTACGGATTTTCTCTGGGGGGGGAGGTCGAAAAAAATTTTTTTCGTATTTTCGCGTACAGGTACCTACCTGTAGATTTAGTCCTATGTTAGAGCTATGTAAAGTCGAAAGAACCGTTAAAAACTTTAAGATGACTAAAAATAAGACCAATATAAAACAACATCCTAGTTAACTATAAATTCTACTAGTACAAATAATGATCGAAAAAATTTTAACTTCAAGGTAAACTAATAAACATTAAACCAAACAACATGCAATATTAAAAACTTTGGAAAATTCTGCAATAATAAAGCGTGTGTAAGCAAAATTTAAAAATAAAACAATAAAGCATATCTAATGATTGAACAAAGCGTTTTTATTAAAAATTAAATAAATAAACCAAAAAATGAGCTAAAAGGCTACAGAGTCCAAAAATTTAATAATACAAAGTTTGTTTTTCTTTCCGAACACATCCCTACCCTATTTTACACTACCCTACTTTACCCGACCCTACCCTACCCCACCCTACCCTACCCTACCCTACCCTACCCTACCCTACCCTACCCTACCCTACCCTACCCTACCCTACCCTACCCTACCCTACCCTACCCTACCCTACCCTACCCTACCCTACCTTACCCTACCCTACCTTACCCTACCTTACCCTACCCTACCCTACCCTACCCCACCTATCTCATTTTACCCTACCCCGTATTACCAAAAAGTAATAGCGCACAATAGTAAACTTAAAAATAAAAAAGTAAACCTAAAGTATACTCTTTCAGAATTAATAACCACGTAAAGGAACACTTATTCGCGCATCTTTTTCCAAAAACCTTCTTCTCGCGTTACAAATCTCTCAAATAATATATTCCGGGGTGGGGATATTTCACTTTCCTAAATTACCCGAATTCAACCTTAAAAGGGGAATCTATTCGCCGTTTTCCGGACTTGATTTTAATTCTGGCAGTAAACAAATCACGCACTGAGTAACAAAAAAACCTAGAAGAGTAAACCGAGAGAAAGGCAAAGTAAGACATGAGTAGAGCAAAGGTAGGGCGAGAGTTGGGCAAGGGTAGAACAAGAGGAAGACATGAGTAAAGTTAGGTTACCACAGGCAGTGTCGGGCGGGGACTTTTGGTCTGGGGGCGGGGGTCGAAAAAAATCGGCAAGGGGACCTGTCCCGATTTTTTGCAAAAAATTTTTTCCAAAAATACACAGGTGGGGACCACGTTCAACTTTTTTTCGAAATTTTTTTTGGGTGGGGGGGGTGGGTTTCCATTGCCACGGCTAGAGATTCTGCTGGAACTGAAACTATTTATACCCCCCCCCCGCCCCCCAGCGCCCGGCTCTGACCACAGGATATGAAAAGAGTAGAGCTACAGGAGGCATAGGGTAGGAAAAAAGTAGTGCAAGGAGAGGGCATGAGTTGAGCTAGAGTAAAACAAGAGTAAAGCAATGATAAAGAAAGAGTAAGGCTAGGGTAGGATATAGCAAGGGTTAGGCAAAAGTAGGGCAGAGGTAAGGCCACAGTACAGAATGGATAAGTAAGGACAAGGGTAAGGCAGAGGTAGGGCATGACTTGGGTAAAAGTATGACAAAGGTCAGCCAAGAGCAAAGCAAAGAGTAAAGCAAGTTAGGGTTAAAATAGGTCTAAAGAAAAGGTATAAGTTAGGGTAGATTTAGACTATAGCAAAGCTAAATTAGGGCTAGAGTAAAACAACAATAGAGCAAAAGTAGCGTATGGGTAGGGCAGGTATATGACTAGCCTAAAGTTACGATAAAGCCAGGGAAAGACTCGACTAGAAGTAAAGTAAAACTAAAGTGGGGATAGGCTAGAGACGGTTAGGGTAGAGCTAGAATAAGACTAGAGTAAGGTATTCCAAAGACTAACGTAGAAATAGAGCAAAGCAAGAGTAAGGCTAAAAGTGGGTATGATAAATAAAACTAGACGAGATTGTCGTTGACGCGGCCAATATTTTCCAAAATTTATGTGAAAAACACTCACCATGTTTAAAAATGCAGTTGCTTCGTCGTCAACATTCTTCAATTCTTTCGCTTAATTAACGGGTTCATCTGCTAAAAACTTTTTGTTCCAAACCTTTTAGATAGGCTTACTTTAGATAGGTGTTTAGTCTGAAAATTGATTTTATTTTAATTTAAATTTAGAAATAACAAAACACAACAAAAAAAAATTTTTTAAAGCTACACTACCCTACTTTACTATATCACACTCTACCCGACCTTGCCCTATCCCACCCTATCCTAGCCTTCCCTATTACATCATCATCTACGTAACCTACCCTGTCCTGTCGTGTTTGCCTTTTTTCTACCTTACCCATATCCCAATTTACCTTACTCTACCCTTATAATTTCATTAAGCCTCTCGTAACATAAGTCTACCTGAACTTTGTTTTAACCCGCCTTGTCCTGTCCCGCCTAACCTGTATTACCCGCCACATTACCCTGACACACCTTATCCATGGCTAAGCTGCCTTACCCGCCTTGTCCTGACCCTTCTTATCCTTACTCGCCTTACCCACCTTGCCCTGCTTGCTTTATTTCTAACTCGCCTAACCCGCCTTACCCTGAACCGTCTTTTCAATCCAAACAAAAACAATCAGCAGATTTTTTCCTCATAAAAGCAATAACAATATCAAAAAAGCCCCTTTCAAACTTTTTAATAATCGAAAAGCGAATTTATTAAAAGAGGAAAGTCTCCAACTCATAGCAATGCCATAAGGGGCGACTCCGGAAATGCGAAAAAGAAAACCGGGGGATTTACAGAAATAAAAAACAAAAAAAACATTGAGAAGTCAGATGCAAACGAAACGGAAAGGGAAATAACATCGACTTCATGAACAAGATGCTCCTCTTGTTTGGCAAGAAAAAACATGCGTCATGATGGCCAATTAGGAGGTGAGAAACATAGTGCAACACATAGCTAAACCGATCTCTCTGTAATAAGAAAAGTTGGAGTTTTGTATAAATTGGTATCAGCACTCTAATTTGCTTCTTGGAAATAAATCTTTGGGGCTATGTTCTGGATAAGATCGGTGGGTGCATTCTGGATTGAGCATTCTGGATGAGCGCCGAAATTTTTAATATAGTACTAAATTCTTTAGCCCTATCTGACCTTACCCTTGACTCTTTTTGCTTTACCCGACATCAACCCGACCCTTTTAGCCCTACCCCCACCTTACCCCTTACTTTTGTATTCTAACCTACTATTCCACACTCCTACTTAACATACCAAACCGTGCCGTATGTTACATACTATACCTTGTCATACCCATCTTATTAAATATACCATACGGTATCATGCCATGCCCTATGCTACTTATTATACCATACCCATCTTACCAAAGATACCATACACTATCCTATCTGCCATATCAAACCCTACAATACCCTACGATCTTACAACATGCCATACCCTACCATACAATACCATATCCTACTATACCATAACATACTGTATCATACCTTACCTTTATTGGAGAGCGAGGGCCAAGGCCCGAGCAAAAAGATTTAAAATAAACTGATAAAACAGTTTGTCAACGGTTGTATTGTTAAGGAAGGCAAAAACTTTTTACACAATCTAATATATTTGATTTGGACTCTTCTCACACTAAACTTCAACACAATTTTTCTATTTCTCATGCTATTTGGAATGATTCCTGTCTCAATAACATGTTTAGTTATGTGTTATTTTTATTTTAGTTTAAACATCATACGTAAACAATGGTAATTTACAAAAACATAAAGAAATGATGACAGGTATTGTCATCTGTAAAAAATTTGTCGTACAGATTGTTGTGTTTAAAGTGGACTGTAGCAGCCAGGTCTTTGGGTTCTCGACGGAATGGTTGTGAGATTGACGGATATTCACAAGCCGTCCAACAAAAAACTTTATTTCTAATGATGGCGGCGGATCGTGCCCATGGAACATGTAGAGTGACGTTTTTAGTTTTTTTCAAGTTGTCTACAAAGGTTGGCAGAGAAATGTAGTAGTCGGTTCTAAAAGTACACATCATACAGTTGCAACATTAAAAAACGGGGCACGGTGGTTTTGAATATAACTTAAGGCTTACTAGAGAATGTCACCAAATATCCCTCGGCTTTTTGAACAAGACATAGATAGGATGGAAGAGCATAAAAAGTTGCATTTAAAAAATAGTTTTGTTTAAAAAATTCTCTTGTTTTTTGTGTAATGCACACCTATGGGCGAATTTTTTTATAGACGATTTTCTTTATGGGCTATCCTAAATATTTTTAAAAAATATTTGGGCCCATACTAGAGGAAGCAACCAACATATTAAAACAAGGTTCGCCTAAGAATCGAACATCGCTCAGACAGTGGCGATGAAATATTTCAAACTATTTCAAAACCGCTCATTTTTTGACAAAAACTAGTACTTAGGCATAGAAAGGCAAAAATGTAAAAAAATTTTCAAAATTTGGGTTACGGTAGGGTTACGGTAGGATTTAAACTTTTTTTGTAACTTTTGTACTAAATGTCATAATGGAATTGGACTTTTTTTAAATTGTTTGTCACTCTAATACATTCATTTTATCTGTAGACAACTTTTTTTTATTATGCCCGGAAGGCACCGAAAAAAAATTAAAATTTGCCGAAAAATCATGAAAATTTTACGAAATTTTTAAATTTCTCAAAAAAAACCTCATATGTGATAAACTTTTGACAATAGGAGATATAACTAAATGCTGTTGCGGTTTTAATGACACTAATTTTGGGTCATCCCAGCGGGGCCTGCGGGAGCTACGAATTTTTAAATGGCACCCTAAGCTGATTTAGCATAAGATTTGGATGTAATTTGATTCAAAATGGTTAAAAAAGGTGCATGGCACATATTGCAAGTTTTATAAGTGTTTACAAACAACTTCCTTTATATTGCCTTAGGGAAATCGTAATTTAAAAAAAATAAATTTTTTTTAAATTTTAAGTTTAAAAAATTTTTGAAGCTCGGAAATTAAATAATATGCCTTGGCTTTTGGTAATTGACCTATACAAGGCCTGTACGCAAAAAAAAACGAAAAAAAATTTTTTGAAAAATTGGGCCACAGGGGGGACCTGTACACGAAAAAATTTTTTTCAACCTTTCCCTCCCCAGAGAAAATCCGTAGCGACGTCTGTGTATGGGTCATTTTCCAAAAGTCATGTCATATTCATTTAATTTTCAAGCTTTAAAAATTTTTTTAAAATTTAAATTTAAAAAAAAAATATTTTTTTAAATTGCAATTTCCCTAGGGGGAAATTGTTTGTAAACATTTATAAAACTTGCAATATGTGCCATGCACCTTTTTTAACCATTTTGAACCAAATTACATCTAAATTCTATGCTAAATGACCTTAGGGTGCCAACTTTAAAAATTTGTAGCTCCCGCAGGCCCCGCTGGGATAACCCAAAATTAGAGTCATTAAAACCGCAATAGCATGTAGTTTTATCTCCTATTGTCAAAAGTTTATCACATGTGAGGTTTTTTGAGGAATTTTAAATTTCGTAAAATTTTCATGATTTTTTGGCAAATTTTAATTTTTTTCGATGCCTTCCGAGCATAATAAAGAAAAGTTGTCAACAGATAAAATGAATGTTTTATAGTGACAAACAATTTAAAAAAAGTCCCATTCTATTCTGACATTTAGTACAAGAGTTACAAAAAAGGTTTAAATCCTACCGTAACCCAAGTTTTAAATTTTTTTTAACATTTTTGCATTTCTGTGCCCAAGTACTACCTTTTGTCAAAACATGAGCGGTTTTAAAATAGTTTGAAATTTTTCAACGCCCATGTCTGATTCTTGGGCGAACCTTTATACCAAACTTAAATACACAGTCGCCAACTTAAATACACAGTCGCGTTTCGACTGGGTTTGAACATTATCTTTCTTTCTTTCTCTATGCTCTCTTACTAGAAAACAAAAAATAAAAATTATTTTTTTACCGGGCATTGCAGGACATTTACAGGGCATAGGGCATGCCCTGCACGTGTGAAGCGTATGCCCTGCCCTGTGACCGATCAAAAAAAGCCCTATGCCCTGCCCTGTTGCCAACCCTGGGTACAACCCCCACACTACCTGTGGAAAATTTTCTGGGGGTGGGCTAAAAACAATCACCGTTTTTGCTTATTGTAAGTATAATTATTAAACTTACTGTTTTTTTTTTGCCTTTCTTGCTTTCTCCATCCTGTAATGTTGAATTTCTCTTCTAGTTGGCCAAAAAGTTTCGTTGCTTTAATAAAAACTTCGCCGTTGTGTAGTTGACAGTTTTTAGTAACCGCTTTGTTGATATGCTAAAACAATATTTAAAACATTATAATATAACTATTCTTGCGCTTGACGACTTTTCTCTATTATGCCCCCAAGACGTAAAAAAAGTTTAAATTTTGCATAATATTGTAAAAAAATTTAATTTTCGCAAAAAACATTTTTGCACTTCATAAATAAACAATTGGCTGTTCTAACAGCACAACCTTGAAGTGTAAAAATTGGGCAAAAGCATTGCACGGCTCGCCAAACCGCAAAATCAATCAAAATATAGATTCGTCATCGATCGTCTTTTCCGATAATTTGTGACTTTTTGTTATTGCAGCTGCTATTTTATTTTTTGTCGCGTCTTGGCTGTATTAGTGTCCAAACTTGACGGATTTTCATCGCTTTTGCTCCCAGAGGCGCGGAAAAACATATTTAATATTTTAAACAAAATTTGAAAGTAAAATCATGTATTACAACATATACATCGTGTAATTTACAATATATTCTAAAACATTTTCGTATTTTTTATTTTTTGGATCAGTAGTGGCGTTGACGAAATGTCTACAATCGATTTTTTACTAATTTTCTATTTTTGGCGAGCCGTGCATTGGCTTATAAATGTGAATTAGTGCAGGCGTTTAAAAATTGGTATTAATAAAATACAATATTAGGAAAACAGAAAATCGTGTTGTGTCACCTCCGGAATGGAACACTTTCTGGAACGCCGGAATAGTGACACCTCCGGAATGGCGGAATAGTGACATCTCCGGAACAATAAATATTATATAAAAAATATATTGCGGAATGGCAAAAAAATGTTACCCCACCGTACCCCTGACCCTTTTAGCCCTACCTGACCACCCCTGACCTTTTTAGCCCAACCCTACTCCTGACCCGTTTGACCCTACTTGACCCTACCCCTGACCTTTTTGGCCTTACCTGACCCTACCCCTGACTTTTTAGCCATACCCCTGACCTTTTTGGCCCTACCTGACCCTACCCCTGACCTTTTTAACCCAACCCTACTCCTGACCCGTTTGACCCTACCTGACCCTACCCCTGACCCTTTTGGCCCTACCCAAGTCCACTCCTAACCCTTTTGGCCCTACCCGACCCTACCCCTGACCTTTTTGGCCCTACTTGACCCCACCCCTGACCTTTTTGGCGTTACCTGACCCTACCCCTGACCTTTTTAGCCATACCCC
This sequence comes from Bursaphelenchus okinawaensis, assembly GCA_904066225.2. Classification (NCBI taxonomy): domain Eukaryota; kingdom Metazoa; phylum Nematoda; class Chromadorea; order Rhabditida; family Aphelenchoididae; genus Bursaphelenchus; species Bursaphelenchus okinawaensis. The sequence goes on along the minus strand of CAJFCW020000002.1, from coordinate 9,317,855 downwards.
TGACCTTTTTGGCCCTACCTGACCACCCCTGACCTTTTTAGCCCAACCCCACTCCTGACCCGTTTGACCCTACCTGACCCTACCCCTGACCCTTTTGACCCTACCCAAGTCCACCCCTAACCCTTTTGGCCCTACCTGACCCTATCCTTGACCTTTTTGGCCTTACTTGAATCTACCCCTGACCTTTTTGGCCTTACTTGACCCTACCCTTGACCTTTTTAGCCCAACCCTACTCCTGACCCGTTTGACCCTACCTGACCCTACCCCTGACACTTTTGGCCCTACCTGACCCTACCCCTGACCTTTTTAGCCATACCCCTGACCTTTTTGGCCTTACCCAACCCTACTCCTGACCCGTTTGACCCTACCTGACCCTACCCCTGACCCTTTTGGCCCTACCCAAGTCCACCCCTAACCCTTTTGGCCCTACCCGACCCTACCCCTGACCTTTTTGGCCCTACTTGACCCTACCCCTGACCTTTTTGGCCTTACCTGACCCTACCCCTGACCTTTTTAGCTATACCCCTGACCTTTTTGGCCCTACCCAACACTACTCCTGACCCGTTTGACCCTACCTGACCCTACCCCTGACCCTTTTGGCCATACCCAAGTCCACCCCTAACCCTTTTGGCCCTTAAAGCTTCCGCCTACCCTTCACTGATTTTTACATGTAAATCTTTTGGTTTTTAACATTTTTGTGTACATAGTTTCACCTTAAAGTTTATACCCGCATTAGTTAGTACCAACCATTTGCTAGAGTAAAAACATAAAATCGTAAATCTAGTTTTTAAAAATGACTTACTTCAGCCAAATGTTCAACTCCACCATAAGTGTTTTTACAATGTTGAACAAAATAGTTCACATACGATGCACTTTTATTGATAGATGGGTTTATCATATATTTTACTTTTCGTTGATATATGTTAAGTTGAACAGTGACAAGCTAAAAAAATTTTGTAATTCTTTAGACCTACAAAGTGACATTTTTACAACTTCAAAAAAACTTATTTAAATCATTCAAGCTTACGTCTTCAAATTCTTTCATTTCTCTATCCAATTCCTCGGCTTCAAAACTATAAGAGATTCGCGCTGCCAAGCGTTCGAAACCAGAATCAAGTTGTCTCGACAGTTTTGCTAGTGCTTTATATTCTGGAGATTCCGTCTAAATGTTACATGACCACATTAGTTAACAAAATAATGTTTTGTTTAAAGGGCCATTGAGCATAAATTTTTGATTTATCATTCCGCAACAAATCAGGGTTTCCAATCAATACCACGAACTCCAAAAATTATTTTTTTTTCGAATTATTTTTTTTGAAATTGGTTGTTTCTTGAAGTATATTCCAAGAAACAAGCCTAATTCTAACCTTAATTGTTGAAAATATTTTAGAACTCACATGTTTTTACTATCTTTAAACGTTTTTTTTTGCAATGTGCCAAAAAAAGTTGTTTAAAAAGTGTAAAATACGTGTGTTTTCTGCTTTTGTATCTAATTTGAGGTATATTTGATCTAAACCTTCAATAAATCAAATCGGCCGGGTTGTCACAGTGCCCAATTTTAACAAAAACATTTCGAAAAAAAAATAATTTTTGGAGTTCGCTGTCTTGATTGGAACCCCTGATTTTTTGCGGAATGATAAGTCAGAAAATTTATACTCAGTTGTCCTTTAAATCTTTCAAAAGTTAGGGTAATAGTTTTTTGATTAAAAAGGAAAGTGCCCGACCTGCTCCGCTCTGATTGACTTCAAACTTTTTATAAAGAAAGATTCTGTAAATATAAGATCTTCAGCAAAGTACTAAATCTTTCCTTTTCCAAGAATTCTCGAGAAAATCGAGATCAAAAAATACGTTTTAAATTTCCCGCTAAGTTGGAATTGCGTTTTAAGCTTATAACTTTGCCATTTTTCGACTTTTAGGAATTTTTCTTTGATATGCTATTTTTATTAGGGTGTTTCACGAAATTCCGTTTTTAGAAATAATTTATAACTTTGCAACTACGCATTTTGCAGTTGTGTTTTTTGGCACAGTTGCAGTCTAGACCTGTGCGTTTTTTGTGCAAATTTTCGCATATTTAAGTTGCACTTTAAGGTCGTTATGAATTTTCAAAAATCAGCATTTTCACCGAAATTACAGATATTTTTGGTGGGAATTGGTTCTTTTGAATTTTTACATTTTCTTTAATTTTTTTTGAAAAATTCGGGGTTTCAATGATTTTGAAGGCTTGGAAGAGCCCCGGCGGACGGCTTAAAATATCGGCGGAGGCCATAACTTTCTTTAAACTAGTCGTACAGACGTGAAACAAAAAACTAATATTATAATTTTAACGCTTATATTTATTTTGCAGGCAGATTGGCTTAGGCTTAGTAGGCTTACGATAGGATTCAAGCTGGTGCTTACATTTGAGCTTAAGCTTAGATTTAGTAGGCTCAGGCTTAGTAGGCTTAGGCTTAGTAGGCTTAAACTTAGTTGGCTTAAGATTAGTGGGCTTATGCTTAGTAGGCTTAGGCTTATTAGGCTTAAGCTTAGTAATCTTAGGCTTAGTAGGCTTAGTAGGCTTAAGCTTAGTAGGCTTAATATTAGTGGGCTTAGGCTTTTTTCTAAGGTTGCGCAAATGCATCAAAAGTAACGGAAATGGTGTTGAAATTAGATATTTAATAGTTAATTTACAAGGAAAATATCCTACCTGCCCCGCTCAGAATCAGCTCAAAATTTTAAATGAATTCTTTGTACCACCAATAGTACCCATAAAAAATTTTAGCTCGCGCTTTTGAGTTTTTAAAAATGTAGGTTCATTTAAAGGTTTTCAACTAATGTATCAAAGATATTATTAAAGACAAAAGAATGACAAAGTTACAAGCTTGAAACACAATGCCAATTTGACGGATAATCCAAATTGTCGTTTTTTAATCTCGATTTTCTCGAGATTTCCTGGAAAGCGCGATTTAGTACTTTGCTGAAGATCTTATATTTACATGATCTTTCTTTATAAAAAGTTTGAAGTCAATCAGAGCGGGCAGGTCGGGCACTCTCCTTGTTAATAAATATTTAAATAATATTAGTTTTTTGTTTTGTCTATATGACTAGCTTAGAGAAAGTTATGGCCTCCGCCGATATTTTAAGCCGTCCGCCGGGGCTCCGCCGAACCTTCAAAATCATTGAAACCCCGAATTTTTCGAATAAAGTTGAAGAAAATGTAAAAATTCAAAAGAACCAATTCCCAACCAAAGATATCTGTAATTTCGGTGAAAATGCTGATTTTTGAAAATTCATAACGACTTTAAAGTGCAACTTAAATATGCAAAAATTTGCACAAAAAACGCACAGGTCTAGACTGCAAATGTGCCAAAAATCACAATAGTTGCAAAGGTATAAATTATTTCTAAACTCGGAATTTCGTGAAACACCCTGTGATTTGTAAGTGTAGTTTTTCTGGAAAGTGGACGTGTGCGTTACGAACTGTGAATATATTCCCTGGTCCTTTAAAAAGCTTAGACGTTTTGTTAAATTTTGAATTCACGACTTTCTTTGATATTTTGCGCTATCCCCCGCTGTTAGTGAAGCCGACTTTTTTTGTTTCAAAAATTTGATTGAAATTAAGCTATCGGAATAGATTTTAATTCTAATAGACTTGAAAAAGGTCCGGTCCTAATTTCCAGGACCGGGACCCGGTCCTGCAATGTCTGACCGGCCCGGACCGATTTCAATTTGAGTTTGACCGGACCGGACCGATTTCAATTTGCTTCTGACCGGACCGGACCGAAAAGACCGACACCTAAAATCTTTAGGGAATTTGGCGGAGGCTTTTATAAATTCGGCTGAAACCTTAGGGTATCTATTCGACCCTACCCCTAACCTTTTTAGCCTTACGCGGTTTTACCCCTGACCTTTTTGGCCCTACCCGACCCTACTCCTGACTTTTTTATCCCTACCCAGCCTTACCCTTGCCTTCGTACCCTACTCATCCTTTGTAAATACCATATAATATCTGTTGCTACCTATTATACCATACCCATCTTACTAAATGTACCTTACCAAACAATATCATACTCTACCATATTGTACCTAATATACCATACCCTAATACAACCTGTCCTATCTACCATAAAATACCCTACCATAATAAGTAACATGCCATACCTTACCACACAATACCATACCATACCTGAAATTTTTTATTGTGCGTGTTACATTTTTGTTCGTTGCTGGAAAACCAAGCAAGACTGGTCTAAACAAGGACCAGCATTACGAAGGTAAGTGTTTTTACTTTCTATTTTTCTACTTTTTAAAAATTTTAAGTTTTGGGTAGGCAACATAATTTTAGCTGTGTACCCCAATCTTCAAGTCAATTTAAAGCACCAAAAAAAAATGTAGTTCCAAAAAAACTAAAATTGTGGTCTATTATCATAGATAATATAAATTTTTATTTATTTCAGCTGCCTCCAGCTTCGAAACGAAAAAAGATCAACTTGGCCAACTTATAAAAGGCTAAACTTCTCAATCCGAACGTTGGAAAATGTTTGCGATCCGGAGCAACCATAAAAAATAATCCCACATTGTACATGGTGATGGCTGAAGCAAGTGAAGAAAAACTGAACGATGGTGAAATGAATCGTGGTAAACCGTGTACTGCTCTTAACCAATGGCGAGAAAAACAAGAAGAGCGACATTTGAAGTTAGAATTGGCTCGTAAATCAAGATCATCAAGCAAAAATTCAGACAATACCTATACCACATCAAACATCGACAGAAAAAGGAGAAGTTAGTGCCGTAAGTAATCTGAAACTTAATTTAAATGCTTTCTTAGGTCCAAAGCAAAATGAAGAAGAACTTATCAACAGAGAAACAGATGGCAACAAAAAGAAAGCGCGACTATCGGACGATGGAGCACGAATTCTAAACAAAATGAGCAAGGAGAGCAACCATCCGCCTTTGATATCAAAACGAAATGTTACCAAGGCTCGCAAACTATTGGAAAGTGTGATTAAATACGATGTTTATGAAAACTCCAGCTTTAGAATGCAGAACGTTCGCTCGTTTCTTGAAGAAAGGATGCGTCATGCCAATATCGAGGATAAGAACTTAGTATGGTATTTGGATAAGGGGCGCGGACGAGTTGTCTCTACGTTTGGATTAGTCGGAACCTCTACAACTCAGTCACACTACAACCAGACTATTGTTCAGACTTGGGAGGGAAGTGACCACCCAGGTCCGACAAAAGAGTAAAAGAAGCCATTGCAAAGGACAAGAAACTTAAAGGACCAGTTTGCCATTCAAATATCATTGGCATTTTGTCGCAAAAAGCGTCGAAAATCAGGCAATTTCAATCAAAATCATTTTTCTCAAAAAACGTGAGTGGGTCGGTGTCGAAATGAATTTTCTAATTTGGGACCGACCTTCTCAGGTTTTTTGCAAAAAAATGAACGTCGAATTTTTGCGACAGAATGCCAATGATATTTGAATGGGCGAAATGGTCCCTTAAGAAGAGGAAAGAAAAGATTGTTGACATACCTAAGGAGATGATTGTCCCACCAATTCTTCACAGCAAGATCAAGATAGGAAACTTACTGTTCAAAAAATTGTGATTCAGTTGATGACCAAGAACGCTTTGATGTAGTTCTGAAGCAATTCCAGCTGGACGTTGATCGCCATGAGGAGAAGATTATCTACAGCCGCTTCCACGGAAACGATATCAGAGGATGTGCACTTCAATTGATGCGTTATCAAGCAGATTATTTATATTATTGATTATAATCAACCTTTAAAAATTTCCACATCAGAAGGCTACCAAAAGATCATTAAAGCCATGGAAATCTTCAATGAATGGTGTAAAATCGTATCATCAACAAAGAAAAACCTATCGGACGAAGAATTGATGGTGCTTTACTGCCGAAATGGTAAACACTCGGGCTACAAGTGTTGTCAAACGATGAAGCTAGCTCAAAGCCTTGAAACCATTGGCGGAGCATCAAAAAGTGCATTAGTACATATCGTATTAATGCATTTAGGATCATTTTCATGGAAAGATAGAATGATTGGAGCTCTTGCTGAAGAAGGTATAGAAGTTATCCATTGTCGACTTTCTGAAGAAATGAAGCGACATGGATACAAAAAGGTTGACAAAGTGCGAAACAGCTTGAAATGGAAAGCAATCGACACATTACTGTTTGACAAAGGTGGACTTGGATAGGGCTCAAAGGGTCAGGGGTAGGGTCAGGTAGGACCAAAAAGATCAAGACTAGGGTCAGGCGTACGGTAAAAACTATTTTTTTATATTTTTTTAAATTTCCATTTATGTCGTTTCCCTATTTATCGGTTCCCCCATTCGTCGTTTCCCCATTTGTCAATTTCCCCAAATGCCGCGCTACGTTGAAATCGATAGAGCAAAAAAAAGAAATCAAGGGTAAGCAGCGATTCGGTTGGTTTTGCGTTTGAAAACGATTGGAAGCGAGAAAGAAAAACAGTGGGAGCCGATGATTCATTCGGTGGTTCAGTGGTTGTGTGTTGGGTTTAGAGGTGAGAGGATATGGGTTCAATCCCTGCCAATTCGTTTTGCTTTAACAACTTCCAAAATTTTTTTGAATTTTTTTGAATTTATTGAGTAGACGCATCATTGGTGATTGGTTTGACATATTCGAGACTGATGACACTCGTCTCTTCCCTGATTATCAGCTGCCTCGCAATGACGCCGAAACTGTTTAATTTTCTGAAGGCAGGAAAAATAAAGTTAATTTTTCTGATGGTTTTGTTATTCCAGATGATAGGTTGGTTGCTCATCTTTTTTTCAAAACTTACGAAAAACTTTAAAAATTTTAAAGTTAATACTTTGTCATATAGTTTAATTTTCGTATTTAAATGATCAAAACTATTCTAATTCGCTGCTATATAGTATGAAAAACAAAAAAAATTTTGGAAGCTGTTAAAGCAAAACGAATTAGAAGGGATCGAACCCTCATCCTTTCAACCTGAAACCCAACACACAACCGCTGAACCACCGAATCGCCGCTTCTGCTTGATTTCTTTTTTGCTCTCTATCGATTTCAAGCTTAAAACAAAAAACCACTGCAAACTTTAAACGTCCATAACTTGCTTCAGGAGCGCATTCGGCAGCTAAATTGTATTTTAGGGGGTGGTCAGTAATTTCTTCTCTCTTTCTTGACCCATTTTTAGTAAATGTTATTTAAGTAGTTGTTTATGATAATCCAGCTAGTTTGGGTTATGTGTTTGTTGTTACAAGGTTGTTAATAAATCATATAAAAAATTTGGTCCAAATCGGTTTACTCATTTCCACGTTAGTGGGGTAATCAATATTTTCTGCGGACAGTATTGTTCCTAATTTAAAAAACCGAGATCGTTTGTAACATTCTTTTGTTATTATAAAATATAAAAAAGAAACTTACTTGGCTAGCAATATCTAATGAAGCAGCCACGAGGGCTCCAACAGGAAACGCCAGTTTGAGGAAACTCGCTGTGCTTTCTTTGATGAATTTTAACTTTTCGGTTAGATCGACGGTACTTTCAACGATTTTTTCCGCCTTTTCATAAAATTCTTCTACTAATGCATCGGCTTAAAAGACTAAGATTAAGATAGCGGTGATAAAATAAGCTGATAGTTTTTTGAAAAGATAGTTACGGTATCACCAAGAATTTTTGATTGTAGGCAGCTTTCGAAACGTGGGTTCATTGCATTTTTTTGTTGATTAATACATGTAAATTGTTTTTTTTTATTTTTTTTAGCTGTACTTTTAACTTCTAATAGTATATAGTGAACCTTCGCTAATAGCACTCCGCTTACAACATAGAAACCCTCATTATAGATAATTTTTTAAGCCTTTAAAAAATTGCACAGTTTAAATAAAAAAACACCGAATATGTATAAAAAACACGCTACAGCAAACGATTTTTAAATTGCCTTACAATTTGCTATCAAAAGTGTACCCTGCTGTAAGAAAACTTTTGAAATACTATAGTGTTACCCAATAATTCTGTTAGCATAAAATCGTGTATTTATTGAAATTCAAAAAAAAATACAGGGTTCCAAAAAATTTGGTCGCGAGAAATAATTCATGACTTTGCACCTATGCATCCTAAAAATGCCAAATTTGGCACAGTTGTAGAACAGACTTGAACGTTTTTCATGGAAAATTTTGAGTTTTAAATGTGCAAATTACGGTCATTGTGAATTTTCAAAAATTAGCATTTTACACCGAAATTACACATATTTTTAAAAAAACAGAGTCCGTTAAATTTGAAAGTTAGTAGTTTTTGTTTCATGTCGGTACGACAAATTTGAACCAAGTTATAGCCTTCGCCAATACTCGGTTATCTCCGCCGATCTTCCGTCGAGTCTTCGCAGACACAGAAAACACGGTTTTTCAAAAAACATAAAAAACGTCAAGAGTCGGCGAAAACTGTTCATTTACAACCAAAAATATGTGTAATTTCGGTGTAAAATGCTAATTTTTAAAAATTCCAATGACCGTAATTTGCACTTTTAAAACTCAAAATTTTTGCACTCTTGAAACTCAAAAAAATGTACAAGTCTGTTCTACAACTGTGCCAAATTTGGCATTTTTAGGATGCATTGTTGCAAAGTTAAGAATTATTTCTAGCGACCAAATTTCTTGGAACACCCTGCACTGCACCCGAACGCAAGAGAAAAAATAAAAGACAAAAATGTGACATTTCGTTTTCATAAGGCCGCGCCAATATTGGTTTTACAAAATTTATTTTAGGCATTAAACTTATTATTTCTCTATTTTAGGTAACAAAGGGTTTAAATTAGGTTAATAAAGCATATATTTTGTAAAACATTATATTTTTTAAGTATATTCACTTCTTTCAAAAATATTAACCTTATGTGAATTTAGGTAACAAAAACATGTTTTCAGTGCAGAAATATGTCTTTAGCCATTGAAATGTTTCCATCATTACTTGAAGTAAACAGTTTAAAGTACTTACCGTCCTTTATAGGACTTAATTGTGTTGTACAGACTCCTAAGAACAGTAAAACAAATATCAAAATTAAGAAGTTCATCACGGTTGTCTAAAATAAATAAAATAGCATTTAAAATAGAGTAAAACTAACATGGGTAAGGCTATAGCTAAGGCTAATGCTAGGGTTAAGGCTAGGGCTAAGGCAAGGGCTAAAACTAGGGCTAAGGCTAGAACTAGGGCTAAACAAAAAGAAAAAACTTACGAGTAGCCAAAGAATTTGACACAGTTGGTTACTGAAACACTCTGAAATTTTAAAAATTAAACGTATAATAGGAGAGGTAGCGTCGAATTAAGTAAACGGGAGGCATAAATATAGGCAAGAAATGTAAAAGAGGTACGGTAGGGTGAATAGTAGGATTGATAGCAAAAGAATGATGATTAGGGGTATGTGTAAGTAGAGGTGAGAAAGAGGCCGGGCCTCGGGCCCGATCGGGCCCGTTTTTTGAATATTTTTTTCCCGCCAAGCCCGTATCTCAAAAGCGATAAGAGATATCAAAATTTTAAGATAATTTATAGTAGTCAGGACCATTCTAAACATAGGGGTAGGAAAAGTTTCAGATCAATTCGACCGGTAGAAAAAAAGCGCGGGGAAATTTTTTTCAAAAAACGGGCTTGCTCAGGCCCGAGAGGGCCCAAATCTCGGCCGTTTCTCACCTCTGCGCAATGAATAAAAAGCATGAGTTTTGCTTATTTTGCATAATGTTTATTTTTTAAAACTAAAAAAATTACATAAATTTTGTATATTAAAATTTTTGTTAAAAAACGATTTAGAGGCTCCAAAATCGAACCCACGTGGTTTGAATTGGAAACCAAACACTTTACCCTCTGGGCCACGCCGCCACTTGGTTTCTTTTTGTTATTTCCGATAGACTCTCGCGCGCTTTCCTTTTGGGGATTCGGTCAAAATTTAAAGTCGATTTTCTCGAAAACTAAGCCCCATACGGAAAAACAGTTTTCAGATCCATACTCAGTGATTACATGGCTTTCAGAATATATAGGTCTCGTCCCAAAGTCGAGGGGCGATTTAAGTTACCTCCCTTGTCAGCATCATACTAAACACCCTTACCTACTAATACCAACCAGTCGACCAGGCATGAGTCTGGCCAATAAATTTCTGTTGTCAGTTTTGGCCACAGACATGAATGCTACATGTGGACCGCCATAGCCTAAGGGAATTCCAAATCGTTGGGCATTGCCGACGACTATGTCAGCTTTTAGATCACCAGGAGATCTCAGGAGACATAGCGATAAGGGGTCGCATGCCATGGTAACTAAGGCCTGAAAATTGAATTTTTTCGTATTTTAGGTAACAAATTAGATCAAAACAAGGTTTTTTTTAGTATTTTAAGTAACAAATTATAGATTTTTTGTTTTGTAAACAAAGTTCGTGCCATTTTTTGTTTTGTAAAGAAAGTTCTTGCCATTTTTTGTTTGTAAAGAAAGTTTTTGCAATTTTAATCAACTTACCCCACTTTCATGTGCCAATTCCACTATTGATTCGATATTTTCATAAATCAAGCCTTCTGTATTCGGATACTGTATGATGATACCAGCTATGTCTCGGGTGATATTGACGTTCTCTACATCCAAAGGTTCTAGTTTGATGTCTATTGGTCTGAAATTGGGTAGAAATTGAGGAGTATTAACCATACTTTGATATACAATACAGTACTCTACAGTACCCTACGCTACCGTACCCTACAATACATTACCTTATCTTACTCTACCCTACCCTACCCTACCCTACCCTACCCTACCCCACCCGACCCTTATCCTTACTTTGCCCTCGTCTGTAGCACAGCAATGTTCTGTGGATGCAGATGTGGATCGTATAGTACAACATTTCTCTTCGTAGCTCTGCACGACAATGTCATTGCTTCGGCACAAGCACTAGATTCGTCCAATAGCGAAGCATTCGCCACGTCTAGACCAGTCAAATCGGATATCATGGTTTGAAAGTTCAACAAAGACTCCAATCGACCTTGTGATATCTCTGGCTGATATGGAGTGTAACTAAAATAATTTCGTAAAAGTCAATGTTAATGACATTTTTTGACAAAAACGTTCTATAGATAAGTTGTAGCATAAAACGTGCCATCATTTTCTATAAAATTGACACTTTTAAACGCGCCATTCTTTTCGCATCAAAGAAAAATATCAAAAAAATTGCCAAAAATCGGATAAAAACTAGAATAATACCAAAATACCCCATGTTAATGCCATTTTTCAACCAAAATTTTAACACACAAACATGCACCATTAAAAATGACACAAAAGCCATAAAAATCCAACATAAAACGCGCCATTCTTTTCGCATCAAAGCGAAATGCCCAAAAAACTACCAAAAATCGCAAAAAATTAGCAAAAAACTGCCATACCTAGTGATCCACCCAGAATTTTGCAACATATTTCTAATGATAACAATTTTGTTTTGTCTTAGAAAATAAAAAATTTTCATTCTTAAAGTGTGCTATACTCTTAATAGATTTATAAGTTATAATGCATTTTTTGCAAAACATGACATTGTATTTACAAAAATAAAGCAAATTTAAAGATTTTGTTAAAATGTTTAAAATTAAATGATCGCACTGCTCCTATGTTTTGCTGTTATTTTCTTCTTATTATAAAGTAAAGACGACTATCAAGATATGAAATACTTGATTAAAACGACAGAAAGCTTTTTTAGAAAGCAAGGCCAAAGGTCGTTCAGAGTATGTTAATAAAAACTAATTTTATTGATTTATAAAAACAAAGATCAAAAACAACTTTCGAGAACAATAAGCCCAATCTGATTTGTTTGAAAATGGGCATCCGTTGGTTCTTTATATTTATATATCTACACCGCCCCTTTTTTTGAGACCGAATTTTGGTTTTTTTTATACCAGCTTTTTATGTCGGTCACAAGATAAAATAAGGCAATTTTTCTTTTTGCATTTTTCGGAATTCTTTATATGCTGTAAATAAAAAAACGAGCTGTTTTTTGACTCTAGAGAATGTTTCATTTCAATTTGTCAAATGGCAAATCGAATGTTTTCTAAAAAAAGCAATTACCTACTTTAATGCTTCCTATTTCAAAAATGCATAGTTTTTGTAAACTTATAATTACGTTTAGCGGTACTTTTTTAGTTATAGAAAGTTCTAAACCGCTCAAATTCTATAGTTTTTCACCGGTCAAAAACTGGGGATACTCTTTTGAGCTTTAGCACGTCGAGCCAAAATATAGCGAATAATTTTGTTGCTTTTGTGCCGATCCGTTCGATCTCGATTCGCGTAAAAAGGAAAGAGCGCAGACAAAAAAGCGAACGAGAGAGCCGAAAACGGAGAGAGCTCCCACGCAGCCAAAAAGATAGCGGTCAGACAGTTCTCTGATCGCCTTATAAAGGGAAAAAGACGAATCGCCACAAATTCAATGCGGACTTTGGCTCGACGTGTGCAATACCACAAACGACTTTGATAAAACCTTCTTTTTAAATTTTTTAAAAATTTCTGCCCGTCTAAAAAAATGAAAAATTTTAAAATTTAGTTCGCGCCCCGACAACCCGGCCGCGGCCGATTTGAAACCCGGCCGATTGGACAACGGGCCGATTAAAATGTATTAAACGTATTATAACCGTAATAAATCGGTTGGTTCGCTGCCAAAACACTAGGATTTGGAAGGATGAAACGGTCGATTGTGGTGTTAAGGTAAGGCTTTTTGATTGTCTTTTTGTTTCTTAAGGTTTTGACGATATTTTTGAAGGATTTTATGATTGGTATGGGTTTGAAAATGGCGAGTTTTGGGCGAAAAAAGGGCTGAATGCTTGATCAACGCTACTTTTTTTGAGAAATAGAGGTTTGAAGGGCCAAAAACTGATGATAGACGACAAGAACTTTAAAAATAAAGCTTCAGTTTTAAATATCTTGCTCTTCTTAACTTGTTTCATCTTTTTCAAAAGTATTTTCGATCCACAATCGACCAAAAACCCTGTTTTCCGGGCTACAAACACAAAAGTTGCGAGTTTACGACGGAACCATCCAGTGTTTTGCCTTTCGGGTCCGGTCCGGTCCGGACGGTCCGGATTTTTGAATTTATTTTTCCCGCCAAACGCATATCTTGAAAACTATGATAGATATCAAAAAACTAACAGCATCTAGAAGGGTCAGCACCATTTCAAATAGGGGGTAGAAAAATTTTTAGACCGATTCGACCGGTAGAAAAAAAGCGCGGGAAAACAAAATTCAAATTCCGGACTCCCGCATTGGGTCCGGTCCGGTCCGGGAAGAACTCTGGAACCATCTGACCAGACGCAACGTGAAAGTTCGTTTTATTGATAAGATTCTCTTTTTGTTTCTGCTTTGTTATCATTGCAAAAGAAGGCCGATTGACTGGAAATCAATCTTACCCACAAAAGTCGTTGACAAAAAGACTAAACATTAATTGGGAAGGCTAAATAACTATATTTCCTTGTTGTTGGTTGTCTAAACCATCTTTTTTTGGAGGTTTTGATCTTTCTTGATAGAAAAGATTGTTTTTTATAGCTTCTAAAATACCTTGATCTAAAACTACTATAATTTCTAAAGTTTTTGATTAAAAGCATCAAGTTTTGACTAAAAGTATCAAAGAACCTACTATAAGGTCATATCTTGAAGTAATTAAGGCCTAATATCACAGTTTTGGCTAGCCAAAAATGCAAAAATCAGCAGTATTGGCTAGGAATGGACTAGTCAAAGGTAGTGGGCTTCTAAAAGTTTGGAATTTAAGGCAGAATGCGTGTCGACTGGTCAATTATGATTGTTTCGCCGACCGGCACATAGGTCCTTCTGAATTGGAAAAACAGCAGTTACTTCACTTTCTTGGATTTAAAGTGAGTTTTAAATGTTATGTGTCGTGATTATAGCATTTTAAAGATTTTTAAAAAATCTTCGAAAAATGTTGAAAAAAAAATTTTTTTTTACTTTTAAATTTTGAATTTTTTTCGTAAAACGCTAAAAATCAAAATTTCAGGACCTAGACCAACTAACAAGCACCAACGTACCAGATGCTATAGCTTTGAAAAGGAATCTAGAGCTACCTCAACCTTTGGACGAATGGCGTATGTTGACGGTGCTTCGGTCGATAGCGGCCAAAAACGAGGTTTACCGGTCGTATATTGGAATGGGCTTTCATGATTGTATTGTGCCTGGTGTTATTATTAGAAATATGTTGCAAAATGCTGGGTGGATCACTAGGTATGGAAGTTTTTTGCTAATTTTTTGCGATTTTTGGTAGTTTTTTGGGCATTTCGCTTTGATGCGAAAAGAATGGCGCGTTTTATGTTGGATTTTTATGGCTTTTGTGTCATTTTTAATGGTGCATGTTTGTGTGTTAAAATTTTGGTTGAAAAATGGCATTAACATGGGGTATTTTGGTATTATTCTAGTTTTTATCCGATTTTTGGCAATTTTTTTGATATTTTTCTTTGATGCGAAAAGAATGGCGCGTTTAAAAGTGTCAATTTTATAGAAAATGATGGCACGTTTTATGCTACAACTTATCTATAGAACGTTTTTGTCAAAAAATGTCATTAACATTGACTTTTACGAAATTATTTTAGTTACACTCCATATCAGCCAGAGATATCACAAGGTCGATTGGAGTCTTTGTTGAACTTTCAAACCATGATATCCGATTTGACTGGTCTAGACGTGGCGAATGCTTCGCTATTGGACGAATCTAGTGCTTGTGCCGAAGCAATGACATTGTCGTGCAGAGCTACGAAGAGAAATGTTGTACTATACGATCCACATCTGCATCCACAGAACATTGCTGTGCTACAGACGAGGGCAAAGTAAGGATAAGGGTTGGGTGGGGTGGGGTAGGGTAGGGTGGGGTGGGGTAGGGTACGGTAGAGTAAGATAAGGTAAGGTATTGTAAGGTACGGTAGAATAGGATACTGTAGAGTACTATATATCAAAGTATGGTTAATACTCCTCAATTTCTACCCAATTTCAGACCACTAGACATCAAACTAGAACCTTTGGATGTAAAGAACGTCAATATCACCCGAGACATAGCTGGTATTATCATACAGTATCCGAATACAGAAGGCTTGATTTATGAAAATATCGAATCAATAGTGGAATTGGCACATGAAAGTGGGGTAAGTTGATTAAAATTGCAAGAACTTTCTTTACAAACAAAAAATGGCAAGAACTTTCTTTACAAAACAAAAAATGGCACGAACTTTGTTTACAAAGCAAAAAATTTATAATTTGTTACCTAAAATACTAAAAAAACCTTGTTTTGATCTAATTTGTTACCTAAAATACGAAAAAATTCAATTTTCAGGCTTTAGTTACCATGGCATGCGACCCCTTATCACTATGTCTCCTGAGATCTCCTGGTGATCTAAAAGCTGACATAGCCGTCGGCAATGCCCAACGATTTGGAATTCCCTTAGGCTATGGCGGTCCACATCCAGCATTCATGTCTGTGGCCAAAACTGACAACAGAAATTCATTGGCCAGACTCATGCCTGGTCGACTGGTTGGTATTAGTAGGTAAGGGTGTTTAGTATGATGCTGAGGAATTTCAGCACGATACTATAAAATTACAGTACGATACTCAACATTTTCAATACGATATTGTAAAAATTTTAGCACGTTAGTATAAAGTTACAGTACGACACTATAAAACTACAGTACTATACTGAAGTTTTTGTTTACGATACTGAGAACTCAGAGTACGATAATGTAAAATTACAGTACGATACTAGGAAGTTTTCAGTACGATACTGAAAACTCATTGTTCGATAATATAAAATTACAGTACAATACTGAAATTTCTTAGTACGATATGCAAAAATTTTAGCACTATATTTAGTACGGTTCTGAAAAGTTTGTGTACGGTGTTGAAAATGACAGCACGATACTAAAACATTTTCATTTTAAATTGAAGACTTACAGTAACATACTATAAACTCACAGTACGATACTAAAAAATTTTAGTACGGTACTGAAGAATCAGAGCACGACGCTGAGAAACGTCAGTACGGTATTAAAAAACGTCATTTAAAAAAAATTTTAAAATTTTAAAATACAGTACGATACTAAAACGAACAACTTTAGAGACGCCGAAGGTAATCCGGCGTATCGTTTGGCGCTACAAACCAGAGAACAGCACATTCGAAGAGACAAGGCCACATCCAATATCTGCACGGCTCAAGCACTGTTAGCCAACATGGCTGCAATGTACACAATCTATCATGGGCCGGGTCGATTGGCTTCCATTGCTAGGACTATTCACAAATCAACCGCTCATCTGGCTAATCGTAAGGCTTTTTAGGGGGGGGGGATGGTTAGTATAGAAACTAATGGTAATGGGATAGTACTGGGGTTAGTGCTAATTTTATTACTCTAACTATACTGAGTTAAGTAGTACTGTTTATAGTACGTTTCTTACTAGAATAATATCAGTCGTTGTACTGGAATAGCAATGATTTTGGTACTCTGATAGTACTGGCTTGAGTACTTTTCTTAATACTGTCACTATACTGTCTTGGGTGCTGCGTAAGTACGTTTGGTATTTAGATATTACTTGGCTTGGTACTGGATTGGTAATACAAATTACAATACTACGTTAAGTGGTACTCTTTATATTGAATTCGGTACTAAGATAGTATCAATGGTAGTACTGGAAAATCATTGGTCAAGGTATTTGGATAGTATTGCTTTTGGCACTGTATTAAAAATTTTTGAAAAAGGTTGAACGTGGTCCCCCCCCCCTTGATTTTTTCGACCCCGCCCCCAGACCAAAAGTCCCGCCCCTGCTAATACTGTACTGAGTTAAGTTTTACTGTTTATAGTATATTACGTGATCGGGTAGTATTATTGGTAGTACTGCAATAGCACTAGCATGCTACTTGCAGTTTTTCATTTTACATTGTTATAGATCTACGTGAGAACGGAGTGGAAATCGCCCACGAAAACTACTTTGACACATTGAAATGTAAACCCAAAAACCTGACCGACTTCAAAGTGAGAGCAGAAGAGAAGAAGATCAATGTGAGGTACTTCGAACAAGGATGGGTGGGAGTGTCATTGGATGAAACTGTCGTACCAGAAGATCTACATGACCTGTTGTATCTGTTCAACATCACTGTCACTACTGTAGGTGCTTTTTTGAAATTAAAAATGTGAGAAACAATAGGGTTGCTGGATAGGGGTAAGAGTAACTTAAAGATAGGGTAGAGAAAGGTAGGGTAGGGTATGGTAGAGTAAGGTGGATTGACTAGGGACATACGGTAGGTTTTAGCACGGTAGGATAGATGGATTTAGAGTTCTGAAAGGTATGGTGTGGTTATTACGATAGAGTAAGGGGGTTACTGTAAAATAGGTTAGAACACTGGGGGTTAGGGTAGGGTAGGGAAAAATACGGTAGTATAGGTCAGGGCATGATAGGATAGGATAGGATAAAGTAGAGTAGGGTACAGTAGGGTAGGGTAAGGTAGGGTAGGATAGGATAGAGTTGGGTAGGGTAGGGTAGGGTAGGGTAGGGTAGGGTAGGGTTGGGTAGGGTAGGGTAGGGTAGGGTAGGGTAGGGTAGGGTAGGGTAGGGTAATGTAGCGTATGGTAGGGTAGAGTGGGGTGTGGCAGAGTATGGTAGGGTACGATATAGAGCAATAGTAAGGAAAATAAGCTAATATAACGAGAAACTGCTATTTCAGGACTGTATCCAAACTCACATCCACGAAACACCATCACCTTTAATTGGCAACTCGGAGCACGCTCGTCGTTCCAGCTTCCTCCAACATCCAGTCTTCAATAGTCATCACAGTGAAGCCCAACTGGTACGATACATCAAGCGTCTGGAGAACAAGGACGTCTCATTGGTACACTCAATGATACCACTCGGATCATGTACCATGAAGCTGAATGCTAGTGCCGAGCTAGCACCAATAACATGGCCAAAGTTCTCGAACATTCACCCATTTGCACCATTGGACCAGACGAAGGGGTACGCTCAGGTCTTTAACGATCTGGAACGATGGCTCTGTGAACTAACTGGCTATGACAACTTTAGTCTTCAACCGAACAGTGGCGCCAATGGAGAATATGCAGGACTGTTGGCGATCAGAGGATACCATGAGAGTATCGATCAGGCTCAGAGGAATGTAAGATAATATATTACACGATGTTATAGTATAAGACAATACGGGGTGACATATGGCATAAAATGGTACTAAAATGCGTTTTATTGATTAGAATGATACTAAAGAGATAAGAATGGTACTAAAATGAAGATTAGGGGTAATATAAAATGAATTTTTAGGATAAGAATGGCTCGAAAATGAAGGTTAGGGATATGAATGGTACCGAAATGAAGTTTAAGGGTTAGGGTGGTACTAAGAAGAAGTTATGGTACTAAAGTGAAATTTAGGGATACGAATGGTACTAAAATGAATTTTAAGTATAAAAATGGTATCAAAATGAAATTTAATGTTAAGAATTATACGAAAATTACGTGTAGAGATAATAATGGTACTATATTGAAGTTTAAGAATGGTAGAATAAAATGACAACAAAATGCTTTTCTAGGTTTAAATTCGTACCAAAATCAGTTGTAAGCTTAAGAATGGTACTAAAATGCATTTTTAAACTAAAAATAGTTTGAATATGGATTCTTAAATTTCAGGCGGTTTTACAATGAATTTAAAAATAAATTTTTTAGTTCTAATAGTACTCCTATCTCTACTTTTACTCTTCTTCTTGCTTTTATCTTTACTTTACCTCTTATCCTCATCTTATCTCTATCTTAAACACTATTTTTTGAATCTAGGCTTATAAATGATTCTCATTTTAGATCTGCCTAATCCCAATGTCGGCCCACGGCACCAATCCGGCCTCAGCCCAACTAGCCGGCTTTAAAGTTCAAGTGGTCGAGTCGGACAAACACGGCAACATCAACTACAAGGATTTGGCGGCCAAAGTCGAGAAATACAAGGATCAACTAGCTGCCATCATGGTGACATACCCATCAACTCATGGCGTGTTTGAGTCATCTATCATTGATGTCTGCAACAAAATCCACGAGAATGGAGGACAAGTCTACCTGGATGGTGCCAACTTTAACGCTCAAGTTGGATTGTGCAGACCCGGAGACTACGGTAGCGATGTGTCACATCTGAATCTGCACAAGACATTCTGTATTCCACATGGTGGTGGAGGTCCTGGCGCTGGTCCGATTGGCGTGAAATGTAGGGTTTGATGTTGTAGTAGGCAGAGACTTAGCTTGGGGGAAGAGAGGGGTGAATGGGGGTGGATCTACTAATAAAACGTTTAGAATGAGGAGTTGTTTGACGGCATGGTAGGGCAAGAATTAGGGCTATGGCAAGGACGTTGCTACAGATTTTTTCTTTGGGGTGGGGGAATGAAGGTAAAAAGTTTTAAAGCAGGGTATGGGTGCTGCTGGGGTAGGAAAGGTTAAGGTAGGATAGTTGAGATTAATGGGTAGGATAAGGTAGGGCAGGGTAGGGTAGTGTAGGGTACTGTAGGTTAGGGTAAGGTAGCTTATGTTAGGGTAGGGCAAACCAACTAATCATCATACTTTTCAGCCCACCTAGCTCCATTCCTTCCAGGAAACCCAGTGATTCCGGTCAACGGTAACAACAAAGGAGCAGTAGCAGCTACACCGTGGGGCTCTTCAAGCATCTTAACTATCACATGGGCCTATATCAGACTAATGGGAGCTCAAGGCCTAAGAGAAGCGTCTCAAGTCTCCATTCTGAATGCTAACTATATGGCCAAACGGCTGGAAGAAGGCGGCTACAGGGTGGTGTACAAAGATGAACAAGGTCTGAATGCTCACGAGTTCATAATCGACTGTAAACCCTTCAAGAAAGCGGCCGGCGTCGACGTGACGGACATTGCGAAAAGACTAATGGATTACGGCTTCCACGCCCCAACCATGGCGTGGCCTGTACACGATTGTCTGATGATCGAACCCACGGAAAGTGAAGATAAGGCAGAGATGGACAGGTTCATCGACTCCATGATTCAGATCAAAGCAGAGATTGAGAAGATCGTGGAAGGAGAGGCGGAACGGGATTGTAACCCTTTGAAGGTAGGGCTTTTTTAAAAATTTTTGGGGGTTTGATTATAGAGTAGTGTAAGGCATTGTCAGGGTTGGTTAGGGTAAGGATAGTGTAGGAGAGATAAAACAGGCCATGTCATAGTAAGGTATGAGTATGAAAGGGTAGCATAATGAAAGATTAAAGGTACGACACGGTAGTAAATGTTTCAGTTAGAAGTACGTTAAGGCTAGGAAAGGATAAAGTAGGGTTATGGTAATTGTAGCGTAGCATTTGACAAAACTCTACCCTATCCTATCGATATTGTAGTAGACAGCGATGTAGCTAAAAGAGAAGGGTGAATGAGGAAAGGGTGGATTGAACGTGCTTCCTGGGTCGTTTCGGCTTGCGGTTTGTCTTCTGCAAGGTATGGATACGGCGAGAGTAGAGGCTATTTAAGTATAGTGAGTAGGATAAGGTAGGGTAAGGTGGGTAGGGTAGAGTAGGGTAGGGTAGGGTAGGGTAGGGTAGGGTAGGGTAGGGTAGGGTAGGGTAGGGTAGGGTAGGGTAGGGTAGGGTAGGGTAGGGTAGGGTAGGGTAAGGTGGGTATGGTAGGGTAGGGTGGGTTAGGCCAGGGTAGGGTAGGGCAGGGTTGGGTAGGGCAGGACACGGCAGGGTAGGGCAGGGTAGGGTTGGGTATAATAGGGTAGGGAAGGAAGAGGTACAATACAGTACTGACGGTTTTTTTTTTGTTTTAATTTAAAAAATTAAAATTTCAGATGGCTCCACACACCCTTCGAACAGTCACCGCTTCCGAATGGGAACGACCGTACACTCGCGAGGAAGCCGCCTTCCCAAAACCATGGTGTCATCACAAGGTATGGCCATCCGTAGCCAGAATCGATGATCAATATGGAGATAGGAATCTGGTCTGCTCATGCCCACCATTAGACACCTACACTAACTAAATTGTGATAGTTCGAAATAAATTGATTACTGAGTTGTAAAATACGCTTTCTATACTGTTCAATTGTAAAATACAAAGTAATTTGGGTTAGGGGTACTAAAAGGTTCCATAATATTTAAAATGGCATTTTTTAAAACTTTTTTTTGCTGTATTAATATGTATCAGTGTAAAAAATGACAAATTATATGCGATGTCAGTGTTGTCTACAATACTTTTATATACTAGGTAACACCTTATGGCAAAAAACTTTGTCTTAAAGGCTTAAACTAGTTTAACAGGGTATATAATGATAATGGTATGTTGTTCAAAAAATTTTGAGCCTCTTTTTTAAGCAAAATTTCAGGATTAGAGGGCGCAGAATTTTTTTGAAAATTAATTTGTTAGGAGCCCAGAACTATTTGAACAACCTTGTTAGGGGCACAGAATTATTTGACCAACTTAATGGTTAGGGGCACAGAATTAAGTGAACAACCTAATGGTTGGGCCCAGAATTATTTGAACATTGTGTATTAGGCTTCGGAGCACATTCAAGCATTCCAATCCTCGGTATCATTGATAAACTTTGACAGAATGTTTTGCATTTGCTTTGGCTTGGACGTAGCCACAGGATGACCAGCACCAATTACTGTAGTATAAATCAAGTTTCTCGGGTATACGGTTTGTGTACCGGAGTAGACATTGTCCACAAACCAGTGGTCTTTCTTACCAACTCCACCAATCTTACGAGTAAACAGGTCGCCGTCAATGAATGGGCAGACGTTGTCTGGAAGGTGTTTATGTTATGGTTGGTGGAAGGAGGATAATATGTTATTGTTGATGGAAGGAGGATCATATTGCTTTAAAGGAGGAGTGACTAGGCTGCGGTAAGCAAAAGCAAAGAAACAACAGACAGGCGAGGTAGGGTAGCGCATGGAGAGGTGTTGGCGCTGGTCTGGTAGGTGTGGAATGTAAGGTTTGATATTTTAGTAGGCAGGGATGTAACAAGGAGGGACAGGGGAAGGGGGGGGGGTTAGACATGCTTAGGGTAGGGTAGGGTAGGGTTAGGTAGGGTAGGGTAGGGTAGGGTAGGGTAGGGTATAGTTCAATAGCTTACCATCAGTACCGTAGAAATACAAGACTTTAACGTTGTTGTCCAACAAGCTACGAACTAGTGTTTCGGCGTCTTCGCAGAACGCAAAGTGCTTGTGTACTTCACTAAAACAACGTTTTAGTAACAACTATATTATTTTTTTAAAAACTTTGGTCAAATTAAAAACTTTGTTTAAAGTAATACCTACTGATTACAATATATCCACTCTTTAGCATCGAAATGAAGAGATTCTTGCACTTCCGGTGTGTTAAAGTATCTTCTCATGCTATCACCTTCACAAGTCTCTCCACTATAGCATTTGCCAGCCAGATTGTAGTTGTTAAAATCACGTTCAAGCCATTTTTTCGGAGCGTGTGAAATTTGCTCGCCACAAAAGTTTTCGTAGCCTGTAGGACAATATTTGTTTTCCCACTCGGCCAACTCTTCCATACCTACAAGACCATGGTAGGCTTGTAGTGGGATTTGGAAAGTGAATAGCCAGTTAAGCTCTGTTACGGCATTTCCCATGGCTATGCCCTGTAAAAGTAAATTTTACAGTACGATGAAAGGGTAAGGCAAGGTTAAGATAGGGCAAGGGTATGGCAAAAGGAAGACAAGGGTAGGGCCACAAAAGGACAATAGTAAAACCAAAAATATAAAGGCAGGACAAGAATAGGGGAAAGATAAAGAAAGGGTAAGGGAAATATAGGAAATGAGTGAGAAAAAAAATAAAGATTAAAGATTAGGGCAAGGGTTAAGAAAGGGTAGAGCAATAGTTGAGTAAGGGTAGATCATGAGTAAGGCAAGGTTTGGCCAAGAGTAGGCAAGGGTAGGGCTAAAGTAAAGAGTAGAACAAGAGATGCGAAAAGACAAATTATATTAAAGGCATTGAGTATTGATCCCCCCGCCCCACTCCCTTCTAAATTGGCAATGAGTGAACCGGAAACGCTCTACCAAGTTTGGTCTCAATCGGTTCACTCATAGCCAAGTTGGAGAAGGGGGGGGGGGGGGAGGGGTAAAAGGTCAAAACTTGATGTCTTCACTATAAGACAAAGATAAGAGTAGGGTGTTGATGAGGCTTGGAATAAGATGAAGCCAAGAATAAGATGAAGATAGAGCAATGTTCAGCTAGAGTAGAGTGAGGGAGGCAAGCTGTTCCAATGCGCAAAGTTTTTTTTTAAATTTTTTAAACGTACTTACCTTAAGTTTTAAAGTGACATCTTTGTCTTTTAGCACAGCATCAGCAAAGTGTGGCACATAACAGCCAGCATAGCTAAATCCGGATATATAAAGGTCACGATTTTTATATTCTGGGTATGCTTCTAGGAAATTTTTCAAAAACTTTACATTGTTGGCGGCTGTCTGAAAATGTCATTGTATTAGTATTACAAAATTACTTTTACACTCCACGTTAGTATAATATAAAGTATGGTTTCAACTCAAAATTTTGTTCTAAAAAATTTTTTTTGTTTTGTAACTTACAATAGTATCGTTAAGTGGATAAATGCCATTTTTGTCTTCAGAAAAGTCCACATTGGCTGGTGTTTCAATGTACAAGACGTTAGCAAATGTATTGTAAGAATCTGGCAAAGGCAGGGCAAAGGCAGAGCAAAGGTAGGACAAAGGCAGGGCAGGGCAAAGGCAGGGCAAAGGCAGGGCAAAGGCAGGGTAAAGGAAGGTCAAAGACAAGACAATGGCAGAGCAAAAGCAGGGCAAAGGCAGGGCAAAGGCAAGGCAGATAAAAGCTTACCAAATCAACAACGGATCAAGTGCAGTATCATTGAGTGATTCCATCAACCAATACGATAATTTTTGAGTATCAGAGATTTGAACATAACCAGAATAATACTTAAAGTTGGTTTTGAAGTTTAATCCAGGTAAGTTTGTTACTAAATGATCCTCTTTTAGTCCAGAATAAACTGTACTACAGTAAGCACTAATCAGAAACAGTATTATCAGCAACATTATATTGTTCTGTAGTCCAAATCAACAGACATATTATTACTATATATACCATATTGAATGATATATATAGGATGCTTTGATAATAAAGCATATATGGCATTTAGAAAATTTATTTAATGTTATATACTACAATAAACTTTGAGGTCGCATTTCGGATAACCTTTACATTCTTTTAATAACATAATATGAACTTTTGCTCTTGCTTTGTTTTGTACAGTTGTTATGTATATAATGTGTATAATTATGTATTTTATATGACAGTAATTTACATTGATTTATTAGTTTATACGTTTTTTTTATTTGTACTAAAAATTAATCAATTCAATATGTAGTTTTATTAAAGTTTTATTAAAGTATTACCAGGCTATGGCAAAAAAAACAAAGAAATTATAAAGCAAGGCGGGAAAAGGAAGTATAGAACAGAAAAAGGCATGATATTATAAAACAAGATAAGGTATGGCAAAATAAGGTGAAGTAGAAAAAGACGGCGTACGGTAGGACAGGAAAGGTCTGGAAAAGACAACGCGCGGAAAAACATGGCCGGCAAGACAAGGCAAGTGCAGTGTAACTTCTGTAAAACGAATCGCGTGGAGATTTAAAATTGTTCGTTATAGAGGGGTTTTATTATAAAAGAGTTCTAAATACACTGTGTAGTGGTAAATGGGCTTTAAAAGTTGTTGGTTATACAGGAGTTCCACTCTAGTATTCTTTTCTATCGGGGAATTCCCGCGGGTTATATTGATTTTTAATAATTGTTGATCGTAGGGCGAAGTAAACGAGATGAAGGCAATAAAGCTAAGGAACGTTATTCCTGAAGAGTTTTGGAAGGACAACAATGATCGATTTCCAATTTTGTATCAAGTGGCCAAAAAGGTGATTCCTTCCGAACGTTTCTTCAGTCATGCGACGATGTTATTCAACGACAAGCTGCGTAATAGGCTGACGGATGAGCGTGCGGAACAAATATTACTGTCGAGATGTGAACTCAATCGAAGGAAAAAAGAATTGAATGATTCTAGTTCAGATGACGAAACTGATGGGACTTAACATTGTTTTTTATATTGTTATATTTTGTTTTCGGAAATTTCGATAGACGTTATACAGGGTGTCCCAAAAAGCGAAAAAAAAACTAAAACGTTATATTGTGGTGGAGAAAAATGCTAAAAATACCAAGCTTGGCAGTGTCAAAGATTGGCACTTGCGGTTTTCTGTCTTAAAATTTCTAAGGGCATACTAAGGGCGCTATGATTTTTGAAAGAATTGTTATTTCTCATGGAAATAGGCATGTTTTCAGTTGGAAATGCTTTTTTTGTTAAAAATTTCTAAGTTTTCGGCAACTTTTTGGTTGAAAATGACAGTTTTGATAAATTTTTTGACAGTGCCAAGTTTGGTATTTTTTTCAACCAAAATACAACTTTTAGTTTTTTTTTTCGTCTCTCTTGGGACATCCTGTATTATTTTATTTTTTTTTAAATTTAACAGGGTACATATTTATAAAAAAATTGCTTTTCTACGTTTGCAACGTCCTTTTTAAATTTTTTTTTAATTTCAAAATGTACTTACTTTTATTGAAACTTTTCTATTTTTTAAGTTACTCTCTATAGGAAGCGCCAAAAGTTCTGTAACAAAACTTTACCGGTTGTTTTCTCTATGTTGCAATTAAATTATTTAAAAATTTTTGTTTTAGCTTATTCTCTGTCTTTTATTTATTTTATAGTTATAAAAGTTAAGTCTTTATTGTCTAGCGTCTGTCTGTATTTAGATGTCAAAAATTTGATTAAAAAACCGTGTAACAGAACTTTTGGCGCACCCTGTATTTACTTCACTCACCTTCTTTAAAATAATTTTTAATCAGTTTACAAAACTTGTCATTATTTTCAAAAATTTCAGGGATCGTACGAAAAAGTTCACGTATTTTACACTTTTCTAATTTACTCTACTCTAGCTTACTAGATCAAATTTTTCAAATTAAAAAAAATTTTTTTGTTTTATTTAC
The DNA here is from genome assembly GCA_904066225.2 of Bursaphelenchus okinawaensis. NCBI lineage: Eukaryota > Metazoa > Nematoda > Chromadorea > Rhabditida > Aphelenchoididae > Bursaphelenchus > Bursaphelenchus okinawaensis. The sequence goes on along the minus strand of CAJFCW020000002.1, from coordinate 9,291,837 downwards.
AACTTGTACTGTACAATAAAGATCATGAAGTAAAATTTGATAAGATTTATTAAAAACTGATTATTTTATGATTTTTCAAGAACTTTGAAGTTGGCTGACGTCACTGTGACCGGCTCCACGATGGTGATCTCGGGCATGGGTTCGGAATTGTCTTTTTTTCCACTTAGGCGGTTCAGAATCCTTTTCGCTTTTGATTGCTTCTTCTCGATGTTCTCTTTGGGGATCTGATTCGTGGCGATGCGATTCAGAATCAGTCGGTTCCAGGCTTTGGCTGGGTCGCTGGTGATCTCGCTTTGTTCCTCCAGCTTGCCGTCCACCAGCTTCCGACCGTCCTTTGTGTACGAGATTTGGCGACGTTCCTTTTGCTCGGAGAAGACGCGAATGTCGGCGTTGTCCTGGAATCGACTGGTCGATGAGGGGGTGGCGTAGAAGTCGACTGCGTCGGTGGGAGAATTCATCATTCCGAGCATGGTGATGGTAGTTGAGAGTTGGGTGCTTAGGCTTGTAAGGTTGATTTAGTAGTTTCTGAAGAAAGGTTATGATAAGTAATGGCATTTTTAGTGACAGTATGAACCCGTAATTGTCACGTATAACAAAGTTATATTCAGGAAAGGCAAGGCAAGGTAATGCAAGGCAAGGCAAGGCAAGGCAAGGCAAAGTCGTTTTATGACCGTTCCAAGAAAAATTGTATCAGAATGCTTGCCATACCCTACCTTACTTTACCCTGCATTAGCCTATCCTAGCTTACCACTTCTTTTTTGTTATAAAAAAATATTGTCATCAACTAACAATAAACCCCCTCCGTAAAAGAGGAATTAAAAACATATTATATATGCTCGACTTGTTGTCAACAACATAAGACATGTTACAGCTATGATCATAAGTTGAAAACTTTGAAAACAAAAAACAAAAGTGATTGTCATGCAGCTCAACATAGGACTAACGGTAAAAGTACGGTTTTTGAAATCATAAGTAAGGTTAAAAAATAACATTTTTGTGAAAGAGTCCGTCAAGAAAATATGGTTCAAGGAACCGAAATTTTGGTCCAAAAGTGTAGAGAAAGATTATTTTTTGTGAAACAGTCCGCTGATACATTTTTAACAAAAAAAATAAAAATTTTAGTCCACAAGCATAAAGAAAAGTAATTTTTTGTGAAAAGGTCCGTTGCAAAAAAATTAATAAAAATATATGTTTTGGTCCGAAGGTACAAAAAAAAATAAATTTTGTGAAACAGTCCGTTGAAAAATTTAAAAAAAGTAAATTTGGTCTAAAATCTATGACAAACCCGTATTTTAGTCAAAAAATAAAAAAGAGAAAAAAATTTTGACGACTCCGATATGTATATGATACCTATTTTTAACACACTAAAAATAAGTTATTATTCAAAGAAAATAAGTAAACGCAGTAAAAATGCTTCTAAAAATACCATTGCCAGCCGTCTGTTACAAAACCTACCACAATGTTAAAATGGTTATAACCTTCTTGCACTTTAAAAGTTGAAAAAAGTGATTTTTAGGTAAAAAACAACAACTTGACAAGGTAGTTCTTAGGAATTGTAACCCTAATTTTGGTTTTTATTTGATCTTAAGAGAAATGAACTTTGTGTCTACCCTATGTCAACTTTTTATAGCCCTAGTTTTGCTCTACCTTAACTTTTTTTTAGCCTTGTTCTAGCCTTATCATAGCCCTAGTTAGCTTTACCCTAGCTTTATCCTAGCTTTACCCTACCTCAGCCCTACGTTAGTCCCTAGCCTTTACTACCCCAGCCTTATTCTAGCCTTAAACCACACGACGCCAGCCCTACCTTAGTCCTTCCTTTGCTATACATAGCTCTATCCAACCTTACCCTAGCTTTACCTTTGCTCTTTTCTAACTTTACCCTAGCTATACCATAGTTCTATCCCGCTTTACCCTGCCCTGCTCTAGCTTTATCTCAGCTCAACCCTAGTCCTACCATAGCCCACATCTAGGCCTACTCAACCTTTCTTTAACTTAACCCTATACCATAACCTTATCTTCCTTTACCCCAGCTCTACCCTAGTCCTCCCCTAGCTCAACCCCGGTCGTACCGTACCCTACATCCAGCCTTACGCTAACCCTACCCTAACCAATAGAATTCTTGTAAAAAAGAAAAAAAAATTCAACCATTTCAACAAACCTCTGGTCTAAAATGTAGCTTGTGTTCGAAAAGTGTGGGCTATTTAAACGCGCCTTTGAAAACTAACCTCTAATCTTAAATTCCAACAACCCACCCATTTTACAACCCGTCTAATTTCCTATTTTGCAGTGTTTCGCTTTGTAGTTTTGTTACGAAATTGGCACTGTTTTTAGATGTTTTGCTACCCTGCTATTCTAGGTTTTACTGCCTCTCTTCTACCATACCTTACTTTACCTTAACCTATTATATTAGGTTCCGACATAAAGGACCCGCCATACTTTGCCTGCAATTTCCAGTAAAAAATGGCGGGTTCTTTATGCCAGCACCTAATACTGTACCTTACCTTAACCTTCTCTACATTAACTTACCTTAACCTTTTCTACCTGATGTTACTTTATCATAATTTACCCTATTCTACCCTACTCTACCCCATCTTACCATTACCTACTTCAAATTTTATTTTTTTACATTCTCACCCACGCCTCTTTTAAAAAATCGAAAACACAATAATTTAAGCCCCTACGAGCCTCAAAAGCTAAAACAAAAGTCATTTTGCCACCGTTCCAGACAAAAAATTTATTTTTCTACCGTTCTAGCCTAAAAAAAAACAGTACAAAAACCAAAGTTTGTAAGTGAAATTACGCGGAATAAGTTGGTGAATCACCCCTCAGACGTATTTGATTAAAACGCCTCCAATTAACAACAATTGAAACAATTTCACAACGTTTCGTGGGCGTTAGAGATGGAACGTTACAATGTGGTTTGTTACAGTAAAAAAGAAGAATAGTAGGAAATAAAAAGTAGGGTTGAAAGTGGCATTAACAAAAAATTTTTTTAATATTCAGGCTTAGTATTATGTATAATAAAACTGAGTTTTTAATCTTCATAAACTGCCCGCAGAAATTATTGACCATCCCTCTAACGTGACAATGGGTGAACCGATCTATAAGCATATACTCTACCCTAACCCACCATACCTTACGCTAAAAAATTCAGGACGACCCCTTTACAACTCTTTCTCTACACCTAACAACCCAAGACAACATTCCTTACTTTGATCAAAGACACAACCAACCACGCCGATGATAAATAACATCGAACGGAACGGCTGACTGAATAACTCTATTTATAGTGAAGAAAGTTTTAAACGTTCAGAAAGAATCGGTTTAAGACGGTTTGGGATGCAGATCAACCGGATTTTCAAAAGGATTTTAAGGGCTGAAGAAGTGTTAGGGTAAGGAACCTAACAAAGATTTACTACGGTTACTGTACAGCTAAGGCAGGCTTAGAAGAGAAAAAACTAAGGCTAGGGTAAAGTAGTGTAAGAAAGGGAAAAACTAAAGCTAGGGTGAAGCAAGGTAGACAAAAGGTAACGGATGTGTAGAAGAAGATAAGGTAGGGTAGTAATCAAAACATTCACCCGCTTTTATAAAAAATTGAAAAAAAATTGAGCTTGGTCCCCCCTGTTCAATATTTTTCAAAAAAAATTTTTTTTTGATGAAAAATAAAAAATAATTTTTAATACCCATTTAAACCGAAAAATAACGTTATAAACCAAGTATCTCAAAAGAAAATGGCAGAAAGAAAAGTTAGAGCAATCATAGTAGAAATAAGAAAAAGGAAGGGTAGTCTACCCTCTCAAGCTAAAAAGGGCTAAAAGAGTTAAACCTAAATAACGCAAATTTAAAAACCAGTCCTAGTATGAAGAGCACAGTCAAAAATCATCTTTCTCTGGTAAATTGAGGGTCTTTTAAACCTATTTTTAATGGAATTTTCCTGTTGTTTGTCTACCATTAAGTAGACTTTTTAAAAATCAAATTAAAGTCAAAAAGCTGATCAAATTAAACGTTTTATTTGTAAAGTCACAGCTCGCGCCCAAGCCCTACTTTGCCCTAATCCTAACCTAAGCTTTATCTCTAGCCCTAGCTTTGTCCTTAACGTTAGTCTTTGCCTTAGCCCTAACCTTAGCTCTAGTTCTAGCTCTAGCTCTAGCTCTAGCTTTAGCTCTAGCTCTAGCTCTATTCATATCTTTAAAATTCAAAAATACACAAAAATTTAAATTAAAAGAAAAAAATTTTTTTAAATCCACCCCCTCCTTACCCCTTCAAACTCAAAACAAAATTCCCAGCCATAAATCAAAAAAATTAAAAAATTCCCAGCAATAAAACTTTAAAATCTTTTCAAAAATCGCTGCAATAAAACCAAAACGATTCGAAAAGAACGTTGGAAGGAACGTTGATGAACGTCCCGCTTTTATATCATTGATAAAGAGCGTCGCTGACTTTGTTAACCAAAGAAGGCGTGGCATTACCGTACTTTGCTTCTGAAGCAGATCGTCAGCCTATGTTGTTAGCTAATCGTAGTGAACGTGATATGTTTTGCTAGTAATTGCTAACGTAATATATGTTTTGATCTTTAGATAAGGCTTGCTTTTCCTTGATATATGGTTTTTGCTGATGCTAACAGGGTTTTTGTTAGCTGAAGGAACTATATTATACTAGAGATTACATGTTAGTCATAGCTATTTCACTATATTGATCTTTAGAAAGCAGCAATTTAGGTAACAATTGGTTTTTCTGTTGGCTAAAGGTCCTAAAAATAAACTAAAGATCAACAAATAATCTACCATGCCCTGCCAATACCTGTTATTTAATAAAGACCAACCCTTTTGATTAAGAGGCTATAGTAAATTACTACTACTAGGTACAGAGTGCGCCAAAAGTTCTGTTACAAAAGTGCGTCAAAAGTTCTGTTACAAAACGGTAATAGCAAACCCATCAAAGGTCAATCAGAAGACTCCTATACCCAAAACAAACCTTAAGACTAGTGTTTACAGCTACAATTTTCTTTTACTATGAGCTCATACGACAACCATTCAGCGGGTTATTTACAAATTTGCTCTACCAACTTATTGACGATTTACCGAATTGCTGCAAAAATGGCTCTATGTCAAAATTGAGTCATTTGCTATAGATTATTTAATGAATACAATGTAGCAAAAGCGATTTGGAGAGTATGGCGACTAGTGTTTGATAAATGGTGCTGATGCAAAAATGATTTTACTTCCTATTAGTCGATTATAAGATGGTGATTCGAAAAAGGACAAGTTTACTGTAGGTAAAACCAGAAAACTTTTAAGGTCAAACGGAATGATACTGTTTGAAAAGAAGGGTGCACTAAACTATTAGGGCGTCATTGAACAAACCTTTTACGCTTAGGCGCGCCTGTTATAAAGCCCGAAGCCAGAATTGCATGGTAAGAAGCTAATGGTAACTGTCATAGTGTAGCTGAGAACTGATAGAATAGGGATAATGCTTAGGCTAGAGCTTAGGCTAGTGCTTAAACTAGAACTAAAGTTAGGGCTAGAGGCAGTTCTAAAGAAAGCGCTTAATCTATACCTATAGGTCCAAGTCTAGAGATAGAACTAGAGCTAGAACTAGAGCTAGAGCTAGAGCTAGAACTAGAGCCAGAACTAAAGCTAGTGCTAAAACGCAACATTTTTTTTGTATATTATTTCATAGGGAGCGCAGAATTAAGTGAACGATCGAATAGAACCAGAGCTATTTAGTTCTATTTGCTATTTTTAGAACTTTGATTACAGAAAAAACTTCCTTTTAGTCATCAAAAGTTTCATTTCCACAAATCAAAACAAATTTCACTGTATTACGTATCTTGGGTATTACAAAACGGCTTTTGTTACAATAATATCACCGGCTCTCAACTTATCAGCCGGTTGTTTAACCTTTTACACAAAACTCGCCAAATAAGAAACGATAATGAGAGTTCACAAGCTTTTGCAATATTTTTGTTGTTATCGACTTCCGGTCAACATATACGGCGAATTGTTGTTGGAAGTTGTATTTTCGGATATTATAGTAGACATTAGTCATCTTGGATCAAATTTATGGGTCAAAGGGGGTCTGAGAGGTAATATTTTATCATGATTTAGCTAAATCAGAAGCATTGGTAATGAACATATTTATTCTTGCTTCAGAAGGCATGTTTAATTTCAGGGTGGGGGGGGAGACAATTTTTTTTTAAAAAATAAAATTTCAAAATTTTAAAATTTAAAAAAAATCGCTTTATCTAGGCTATTGCTCTCAAAAAACTTAAAAATAATGTAGCTCCGTATCCGTAAGCCGTTCAAGTCATCGTATTTCATTAACGTCATTTCCTGCAAAAACCACCACCCGCGCACGACCTTTAGCTAAATCCATGACGTCTTTTCGCTGCAATTTTTAATCAACTTTATCAAAATTATTTGTCAGCTTTTTTTAGCTAGCCTTAAGACTGGACCTAGCCCTAGAAATAGCTTTAACACTAACTCTCACTCTAGTCTTTCACTTGCCCTACTTTTGCACAATTTTACCCTACCATACCTACACCTTATGCCCTCCCCTTTCTTACCTTTAGCAAAACATAACTTTCAAAATCTAAATCTACAAAAAACCTGCAAAATTCTAGCCAAATCAATGTTTGTAATCGTATTTTACATTAAGTATGACTCATATGAATCACAGCTAATGTAATATCGTATGACAGTCTTCCAAATCTGACTCATTGAGATCACTAATCTGCTTTGCTCACAACAATGAATCTTACAAAATCGCCGTTATTTCAAAGATTTTAATTTTTTCAGCTATGACTAATTCACAAATTTCAAAATTTTTATTTTTGAACGGTTTTCTATGGCTAGGGCTAAGGGTAGGGCTAATGCCAAGGCTATCGTTAGGGTTAGGGCCAGGGCTATGGTTAAGGCCGAGCTAGAGCCAGAGCTAACGCTAATTTGAAGTCGTATTTTACTCAAGAAAGTTAATAAAATCTTTAAAAATTATTTTTATTAAATGCCGACATAATGAACCCGCCATTTTTTACAGGAAATTACAGGCAAATTATGGCGGGTTCTTTATGTCGAGACCTAATACATTTTGAAAAAAGTTTTGTCGTCGATTCATTTTAAAAACCAAAATTTGTAGTTGTCTCTCGCTTCTTCTAAATTTGTCGACGTAACAACAGCAATTTTGAAACAATATTAAATTGTTTCATTGTTTGTCAACAAACAAGATCACACCGTAAGCAGATGTTTGATTCAAGCACAACTTTTTTACAATGTAGTAAACGTAATAGACTAAATGAAACCATGTACTAAACTTCATAGAATACAAACCAATCCAGTAAACTTTAAGATAGTAGAAAACATTGCAGTTTTTTATTGTCTTAAAGTTTACAGTGCAGTAAACATCGTATAATGTCGGTTTTAGATCTAGATGGTTCAGTAAATTCTTGAAAAACAGTAGTAAACATGCCACTACAAACATGATTTTTCAAAGTTGAGGCTTGCTTTTGCTTTTCCTTAGCCTTGGTCGGCTCTATTTCAGCCCTAGCCCTAGCTCTAGCTCTAGTCATATAGTTTCAGCTCTAGCTTTAGACTAAATCATAGCCTGGGTCCTAGCTTTAACCTTCGGCCTATCTTTAGCCCTAGTCCTAAGTTCAGCTCTAGTTCTAGCTCTAGCAATACCTTTAGCACTAGTCTAATCTCTCTGAGCTGTAGTCCTAGCGTACAACATAGCTATAAAACTTGGTCTAAGCCTTCATAAGCTTTGCTTTAAATCCAGTATAAGCTCTGGCTGAATGCTTAGCTTTACCCCTATCCCTGTCCTGTATCCTAGCTTTAGCCCTAGCTCTAAACTAAACCCTAGTCTAAAAACTAGTTTACGTTTTACCTTAGTCCTATTATAAGCACTAGCCTAACGCCTAATCTTAGCCCTCGTCCGAATCCTAGCTTTGTATCCCCTTGGCCTAAGCTGGGATATAGCCTAACGCAGCCTAATCTTAACCTTACCCCTTGTATGTAAATAACCATAACATTCACAGCTTAAGGTACCCCAAACATCAATACAGCCAAAAATAGTCGCCACCTGCGAGCGCTTTTGAAACTTTTGTTTTTAATTCGAAATTTCGCAAAAAATCGCGTGCAATTTGAACATTCAGCTAATTTATTGTTTTTGACGCAAAAACGTTAGTTGAACGTTCCGGAACGTTCAGCTCGCACTGTTTACGGCAACATTAAGCGAGCTAGACATTAAAGGTGGAATTAAAGATCATGATGTAAATATAGGTGTTACTGAGGGGTAACAGCTATATTTACAAAAACAAGCATGACTAACGGAATTGGTCGATTACTTACATTTGGTTTAAAAAAAATAAATCGAGGTTTGGCAAAGTTGATTAGAGCATAATAAACATAAAATTTTGTAAAAAGCTTACTGTATTTTTCATAATGACGTAGTTGCTAATTCAAAAAAAAAAAAGTTCAGTTGATGTCATAAAGTGCAAACTACGTTAATTTTAAGACTAAACGAAAATCAATAGGGTTGGTAGATCTTTCGAAATTGTTCTCAATTAAATGTTTTTGAAAAGATCAAAATGTTCAAAACAAAAATTAAAAAAAATTTAAATTTTTAATACTAATTGTAAAACTCTACCCTACCCTACCCTACCATACCCTACCCTACCCTACCCTACCCTACCCTACCCTACCCTACCCTACCCTACCCTACCCTACCCTACCATACCCTACCCTACCCTACCCTACCCTACCCTACCCTTCCCTACCCTACCATACCCTACCCTACCCTACCCTACCCTAGCCTACCCTACCCTACCCTACCCTACCCTACCCTACCCTACCCTGCCCTACCCTACCCTACACTAACCTACCCTACCTTACATTACCCTAACTTTCAATGCCCTACTCTGTCCTATCCCAACATACATTATCTCAACAGCACAGTTCTAGGCTCAGGCTAACGCTTCGAGCTAGAATTAAATGGAAGATTAAAAAAACTAAGGCTAGAACAATAACTAAAGATACAACTAAGTTTAGGGCTAAAAATGAAACAAAGTTAAGGCTTTAGATATAACTAGAAATCTTTTTTCAAGAATTACAAAATTACATTTAAAAATATTTTTTTTTGCAAAAGAGTCACAAAACTTGTCAACCAATTCCAAATTAGCACGTACACTTATAATCAGAAAAGATTTTTCACATTTCAACCCAAATAAATATCATTTCGATTACTCTTTCTGAACACATCAAATTATCGCAAAAATTTGGAGAATTTGGCTCAAAAACAGTAGCCGCGCCATCTTATGATTGAAAGATTGTGACGAATTTGACGCCATTTATCATTTTTAAATTTATGTCAATTACTTCTTGATAGGAATGCACTGGCTGCAAGCTAATTTTGCGCTTTAAAAGTAGCTTAAGCTCTTGTTCTAACCCTTGTCTTAGCCTAAGCCCTAGCCTAAGCCGTAGCCTAAGCCCTAGCGTAAGCCTAAGCCCTAGCCTAAAACGTAACTTAAGCCTAAGAACTAGCTCTTGTCCTAGCCCTAGTCTTAGTTCCCCGCCGTAGTCTAATCCGTAGCGTAAGTCTAAGTCCTACCAGCTTAAGCTCTAGCCAAAGCCGTAGCCTAATTGTTTGAATAAAAACCTAAATTTTTCCAGATTACTGTATCCGGAAGTCTTTTTACCATGTTTCTCTCCCACGAGAAATTGTAATAAACATGTACGTCACATAACCACAACGTAACAGTTTTTGGTTTTGACTTGATTTTTTTGTAAATTCACAAAGATTTTACTTCTGCTTACCGTTAACAACCATAACAAGTTTTACAACGAAAAATGTTTTACTTTACTGTAGATCAACCACCATGTTTTGATCTACCTTACGCTACTATATAGATCAACCACCATACTTTGAACTACATCAATAACATCTAACTCAATATATAGTTGATCAACTTCACTGATAAACAAAAAATCATGTCATATCAAATTAAAATACTATGGCATAAACAGCAGAGATAAAACAATCGTAGTAACCACATACGTTACACCTAAAATTGTCATTCAATTGCAAGAAAAAGAAACAGAAATTACACAAAAACAGTTTATATTAACGTAAACAGATCATTTTGGGTGCATTGATAGTATGTGATGTGCATTGGATCAATTTAAAATCAAAAAAAAAAAGACGTAGGTGGTATAAATATTTACCATGTGTAACAAGAAGTAAAAAGGAAGTTTTTGTTCTGAAACGAAATCAACCTGTAGTGACAGTTAGTTAAGGTAGGTGATCTAAATGGTCTCTGGACATAGATTATAATTTACTTTAAGACCTTTCTTCCGCTTCTACTTCTTTGTCTTTTTCTCTTTCCTCTTCTTCAGCATCTTTTTTGTCCTTTTCTTCTTTATTCTCGTCTCCTTACTGTTCTCCTTTGTCTTCATCTCCTACCTCTTCTTCTTTGTCCTCTTCTCCTTCCCCTTTTTTCTCTTCTGCTTCCCATACTTCTTCTAGTTGTTCTTTGTCCTGTTAGCATTTCTCTTCTTATTTCTTTTCTTCTGTTGCTTCTTCTCCTTTGTACACTTTTTCTTCCTCTTCTTATTCTGACTCTTCTTTGACTTCTTCTCCTTCCTCTTTTTTCTTTTCTTCTTCCCATTCTTCATCTGCTTCATCTTTGTCTCCTTATCCTTTCTCTTTTTATTCCTTTTCTTTTACTTCTTTTTCATTATACTTTTTCTTCTTCTTCCTCTGATTCTGCTTTTTCTTTCTCTTCTTGTCCTTTTTGTTCTCATTCCTTTGCTTCTGCTTCCTGTTCTTCTTTTATCTCTTCTCATTCCCCTTATCTTTCCTCCTCTTCTGCTTTTTATCAATCTTCTTTTCCGCTTCTTCTTGGCCTCATCTCTTCTAGAACCTTTAATATGAAACTCAAGTCCAACCGCGCCCCATCTTAAATTAAACCTCCAGTTTGGCCGGCCGAAAACCTTATCAAACTGAGGAACAAGACTAGATCTGGGGCTAAGGTTAGGTCTAGAGCTAAGGCTAGGGCTAACGCTAGAGCTAATCCTAAAGCTAGTGCAATAGCTAAAAGTTAAAGTTAAGTCAAAAACCAATGTTTTTGTTCAACCACTTTCAGTAATGATAATTAAACCTAATAATATAAGTAAAATACACCGTCAGGTGTCTTCAATATTTTTAAAAGTTTTGCAACATATTTACCCTTTAGAAGGGCGCTAGGACAAATGCGGTTTTTGGACATTTGCGGATCTGCGGTTTTTAGACACTTGCGGATCTTCGGTTTTTGGACACTTGCGGATTTTGGACATTTGCGGATTTTTTAAAGGTTTTTTTAAATTCTTTAGTTAATTTATTTGTAGTATGGTACTAAATTGTACGAAAGTTTAAGTTGGTGCGGTTTTAACATAACAGTACCTTTTTGGGCTTTTAGTACCATTCAGTACCAAAAAATATAAAACAGTACCAATTTAAAATTTAGTACTATTTAGCACTAAAACATATTAAAACAGTACCAATTTACACTTTAGTACCATAATACAACTAAATTAACTAAAAAATAAAAAAACCCCTTTAAAAAATCCGCAAATGTCCAAAATCCGCAAGTGTCCAAAAACTGAAGATCCGCAAGTGTCTAAAAACCGCATTTGTCCTAGCGCCTTTAGAAGCCTAAAAACTAAAAAACATAAAACCAATACAAAAGCAATAAAGTTCACACATAAAATCAATACAGGTTGAAACGAAAGTGTAATAAGGAAGAAGTGGATGGAATGTACTTTCTGACCTGCCACCCTCGGTTTCGCAATTCGAAAAAGCATTTTTATTTTGGTTTTTTGAAAAGAAATCGGTAATTCATTAACATTTTAGAAATTGTTCTTCGATTAGAAACTGCAAAAGTTGATTTTTGAAAAGTTGGGCGTGGTAAAATTTAACGGACGGTAAAAGAGTAAGGGTCGGCCTAAAATTAGTGAAAGAATAGAATTCAAAATAACGGTCAGAGGAAGGGTAGGGTAACCGAAAATGAAATATTTTATTGTTTTTGAGAGCTAAAATTAGGGTGTGATAAAAAATTTTTTGGGCGTAGTAAAAAAAATTTTGGGGATGGATAAAAAAATTTTTTATGTGTTACTTGAACACATCAAAACACATCACATAAGTCAAATACCAAGTAATATCCCCGTATTTTGCAAGAAAAAACAACTTTTTTTCAAATTCTGTGTATTTGAACTGGAATTTAACGAACAATCGGATGATTGATTGATACGAGGAAGTCATAATCAACCAAAAAAACACAGACTTTATCTCAAAATACAAAATTTTTCATTGACTTTGTGTTATGTGTGGTCTGAAATGGCAAAATAAGTGGCATTTTGTAGTTTTTTTTGCCAAAAAAATGAGCTTTGCACCGTGCAAAAAACATTTTTTCAAAAAAAGTTATAGAAAATTCATTATTGTTTACAATTAAAGGTACAAAACTCACAGTACTACCCCAAAAATATACGGTATGAAACCAAGTTTGACAAAAAAAGCTTCAAAAATAAAAAATAAATTAAAATTTATAGCCCAAAGCAATCGGAAATCAAAACAATAATCCCAAAATAAATAAACAATCTATTGATATTATCGGCAGTTCAATTTGACCACATCCAGTAATGTTTTATTGATAGTTTCAACGTCTTCTACATTGTGATTCCACTCTACATTTCCACTTTTGGTGGCTAAAACAGCGGCTCCAAAGGCTGGAGAATGAACTGATTCAAAGAGTTTTACCGTTTCCATTTCTCGCTGAGATGATAGTGCTGCTTTGAATCCTGAAACAACTTTATAAATTTATGAACAAATAAAACAGACCAGAGCAAAGATAAAGTAAGACTGAATAAGAAATAGTAAAGCATGTTAGAAGGCATAGAGTAATATTAATTAAAGTAGAGTATGTTATGAAAGAGTAAGGTACAATGAGTCAAGATAGAGAAAGTTAAAGCAAAGTAAGATAAAATATGTTAAAGTAGAGTATATTATAGTAGTAGAGTATGTCACTGTAAATAAAGTAAAAGTAAAACTATGACAGGACAGAGTAAAGCAAGCTAAGGTAGTGAGTAAGGTAGAGCAAGGTAGGGTAGAATATATCAAAATAGGATAGTTTAAGGCATAATACGGTAAAATAAGGTAGGATAGGGTAAGGCCGGGCAAGATAAGGTAATATAATATAAAATAAGACAGGATTAAATAAGGTACTTTAGAGTAAGACAGGGTAGACTGCGGTGGTAGAGAGAAAAGTAAGTTAGGATAAAGTAAAACAAAGTAGTAAGGTAAGAGCAGTATATGTTAGAGTAGGATAAGACAGAATAAAACAGGGTAGTGTAGAAAAAAATCGGATAATTTAAGCTCAGGTAAGGTAAACTAATATGGGATAGAGAATATTAAGATAAAGCAGACAAATTCTTACCATTTTTGATCAAATCCCAGCTTCTAAAGACTGATCCAATTGCCAGTACATTGATTTCCTTTCGTTGTTCCTAAAGAATGTAAAAAGTTAAAGCAAAACTACACGGCACTACGCTAGAGCTTACAAGTTGTTAGACTACGTCAATATTCAATTTTTTCAAATTCAAACCAAACCCACTAATAATATTATCTTACCGACTCCAAATGCCTAGCCAACGCCCCCACATGTTCAGCCAATACAACTCCAGCTTGATAGAAACATTCAGCTGCCAATTCATCGTACTCTGCTGTTTTTGCCAATTTTTCACAAAATGAGGCAATACTCGCTTTTAAATTGTCATTATTGTACAATATATCCAGCATTTGAAGTTTGTCGGTTATTTTAAAATGTTCGAAAATCGATTTTTCCAATGCCTCAAGGCTATAGTTTGAGGTTTTTAGGCCGTCCGTTATGTTAAAGTATTGTTGAATGGCTCTGAAAGTAAATAGAGATAGAGAAAAGAAGAGTGAGGTAAGGTAGTGTAGAGTAAAGTAAAATAGTCTTGAGTAAAGATAGGGTCGAATGGGGTATGGTATGGTAGATTAGAGTAAGTTAGAGTATCGCAAGATAAGGTAAGGTAAGGTACGGTAGTTTAGAATGAAGTAAAATAGGTTAGGGTAATGAAGAAGTGAGGCAAGTGAAATTAAGATAGAAGAAGGCATAGTAGAGTAAAGTCCTGCATAAGGTACTGTAAAGTAAGGTAAGACAAGAATAGGGTAAAGTCGAATAGGGTAGGGCAGGGTAGGGTAGGGTAGGATATGGTAAAATAGTGCAAGTAAAAGCTGAGAAAAAGCCTATTGAGCTTAAGTCTGCTAAGCCTAGGCTTAAAAAGCACCAGCTTACTAAGCCTGAGCGTTAAAGACTGCTAGCCTAACAATTGTAAGTCTACAAAACACAAGCTTGTAAAGCTTAAGCATACTAAGCCTGACAAGCCTAAGACTATTAAGCATAAAAGTCCTAAAGCCAAGCTCAAGCCTATTAATACTGCTAAATCGAAGCCTGACAAGCCTAACATACTAAGCAAAAGACAGACATGTTAAAGCATATTAAGCTTAAGCATGTTAAGCCTAAACATACATCGCCCTGCCTTACTAACCTTAAGCCTAAACCAATACAAACCCTTTGTTAAAAACTCAAATTGTTATCAACCCTACCGTATAGCAATCCAATAAGCACTGCCGCCATCACTGATCAAATGTCCCCACCCTCCGGCACAATGAACACTGCCATCCGGTGTTAATAGTCTGGCCGCTGAGCCAGTACCACAAATGAGTACTATGCCTCCCTTTTCGACAGGGAAATTGGCAGCTACAGCAGCTACAGAATCTGACGTTAAGAATACGGTATCCGATATGTCATTGTGCTCATTCTTCATATATTCCACTACTTTTGAGTTGAAGTCGGCCGATTCTGCTCCTGCTAGGCCCATGCCCTGGAATTAGTTACTATGTTAGAGTAGAGGAGGGTAAAAGTAGAGGAGGGTAGAGTAAGAGAGGGTAAGGTAAGGTATCTCAAAGTAGAATATAATAAGGCAGAGTATAGTAAGGTAGGGTAGGGTAAAGTAAGATACGGTGGAGTTAAGTGAAAATTTCAAAACTCCTACCAAAGCCTTGACCGGTAATGTGACGCCATATTTATCGACCAGTAGTCGACTATGGTTAGCAATTCGATCGGCTGTGCCTTCTACGCCGACTAGTAGACAGTTTAGTCCATCCGAGTCCTCTGTTCCAACAATTTCTCCATTTTTATTGAACAAAACGTATCTTGACCTGGTTGCTCCTCTATAACAATATTATTTGACTTTTTGATTTTAGGTGGGGTATGGTAGAGTAAGACATGATAGGGTAGAGTAGAGTAAGGCAGAGTAGAGTAGGGTAGGGTAGGATAAAGTAAGGTAGTGTAGGGTAGGGTAAGGTAGAGTATTGTAAAGTAGGATACAACAAGATTAAAAAACATACCCTTCAATGCCAATGTAATACGACTGGTCGAAACTTGCTGAAAATAAGATAAAACTACTGTAAAAGCCAATGATATCGTATAACTTACTCATAATAACGCCCAGCTGAAGAGAATGTTCCCTGTCACTTTTCCTTATCAATCTAGCTTCCAATTTGTGCTCTTGAAGAAGATGTTCTATCGACCAGTCGGAACTGAAAACAAGAACTTTAAAGTTATAAGCTACTCTATTGATCTATTACAATAAACTACTATAATATTTTAATTTGTTGTTTGTCGATTATTTTTTTAAATGTGAAAAAAGTTAAACGTTGATTTAAAAAAACGTTTTATAAAAGTGACACACAAGTGATCATAGACAAGATTAGAAAAAAGTGACCCCGATCGTAAAATAAATAGCTTGATTAGACGTGTAAACACACAAAAACCACTGTTTACTATCAATAAACTTAATGTTACCTTACCTTAACCAACCCTACCCTACTCAACCCTACCCTAAACTACTCAACCCTACCCTACCCTACCCTACCCTACTCTACCCTACCCTACACTACACTACAATACCCAGCCTACTTTGCCACGTCCTACCCAAATGTTTCCCACTTTAACCAACCTTAACTTCCTAGCACTATCCTATCCTACCTTAACTCTTCCGTTTACTATCCCGCTTTACCTTAAACAACCTTACCCTGCTTTGTCCTACTCTCATCTACTTTACCCCATCCCTACCTTATCCTACTTTAAACTACCTTTGGCTTGCTTTGCACAACACTCGCCTTTACCCTATCCTCTGTCCCATCCTACCGTGCCTTAAACGGTCCCCCCTGTGGATTTTTTCGACCCCCGCCCCCAGACCAAAAGTCCCCGCCCGGCACTGCCAATACCTACTCTACTTTATCTACACTGCCCTACTTTTCCTTCCTATCCCACCATACTTTAAACGCTCTTGTCTTGTCTTGCCATATTCTACCCTACACTAATTTACCCTAACTCTTACGTTAACCATGCTTTGCTCTAGTTATAATTAGGATATTTGCCTTATGATTTGTCTAAAAGATCCATTACAATAGTATGTATATGCAGGGACGTCGCTACCCTGTGGACCGATTTTTCAGAAAAAATTTTTTTTTCACGTACAGGACTTACCTGTGGAATTTTTTTTCGGATCGGCTCTGGGGGAGGGGGTACCGCCCCCCCCCCTCCCCCCCTCCCCCAAACGACGTCCCTGAGTATATGTTATTTATAAAAGCGTTAAAAGCTTATTTCTTCCACAAAAGCAGAGAGAAACGTGTCCTTTTCATTAAACTTTTGTAAATATTAGATTTCCGGAAAAAGAGTGAGAATAATCATCCACTTTTCACACACTGATAACAAAGCTCATTTTGCCGTTTAATAATAAAATTTAAACTTTTTACAATTCAAACAGATTGAAATGAAGGGCGTATTTTACAAAATTTCTCAATCTTTTGCTAGCCATATCACTCACCTTCAATTCAGAAATTATCAAATCAACTTTCCAACCCCATCTCTTTATCTACTATAATATAAACAAGGCCGGACTCTAAGAGAAGTACAAGGGTAGGGGTAGTTAAAACTTACTCTCGATTTTGATACGAAAACACAAATTCGGCCTTTGGAAATTTGTCAAAGATACACTTGACTGTGTTTATCAATGGCTCAAAAGTTATTGGATCGAAAAAGATGTCCGACCCAACAATATAATCAAGTTGATCAACGGTTTCTAGCCAATTTTTCGTTTTTTCAGTTAAATTCCAGTCCAATTCCTGAAGCAATATATTATAGTTTAGTCTAAAGCAATATATTATAGTTTCAATTTTAAAAAATAATTTTTTTGCTGTATAATAGATCAAAGCGGTGGGGAGAAAGAGAGAAGATCAGCCCCTAGCCATAATTTTTTTTTAAATCCCATCAACTCCTCATTTTTTTCAACAATCCACCCGCTCAAAAAATTTTTAAAAAAACTACCCCTCCCACTTTTTTTCAAAAAGCTACCCCGCCCACCCTCAAAACTTTTTTTTCACAAATTTACCCCGCCCACACTCAAAACGTTTTTTTCGAAAATTTACCCCGCCCACCCTCAAAACTTTTTTTTAAAAAATCCATCCCCCTCCCCCGCCCTCAAAACTTTTTTTTCTAACTAACTTACCTGAATTTCGACCCGTTCCAGCTGTTCCAAGCTCAAATTTGCTTTCAAATTTTGTTCAGCGTTCCCAAGACTTATCGATTTGTCAGTGCAATAGACCTTTTTCGCTTCCAATCTAGCCAATAATATTGATGGTACACAAGCTACACCACAGCCGAGTTCTAGGACTACCTTATTCTTAAAGAGTTGTTCGTTTTCTAGTAGATATTCACCTGAAAATTGAATTTTTAGTTAAAAAAGTTACGGTTTTTACCTAAAGTGTTATGTTTGCAGCCTTTTAGTTGTCAAAAGAATCATTTTTAAGCCTAAAAGATAGCACTACTTTAAAAACCCACTGTCTAAAATTGGCTTTGCATTTCAAAAAAACTGAAAAAGTACAGAATTAAGAATGAACAACGTATTTTACAATAAATTTGCATCAATTACTATTATATTTACAAAAAAAAAACAGAAAATACAGTAGAACCCGTACAAATCTCTCAGAAATTTTTAATTTATTCTTTATACGAAAGCTTTATATACACTGTCAGCGACGTCGCTACGGATTTTCTCTAAAGAGGGGAAGATCGGAAATTTTTTTTCGTTTTTTCGCGTACAGTTACCTCCTGTGAAATTTTTTTTCGGATCGGCTCTGGGGGGAGGAGGTACTCCCCTCACCTACCCGCTCCCCCAAACGACGTCCCTGTACACTGTATAGTGTTGGCCAGAAAGTTAAAAGTTTTTCGTTGTTGAAGAGTTCGTTATACAAAAGATCCACTATAGTTAAAAAAATGTTTCCAAAACAAAACAACTCACAAAGTAAATCGAGACTAGGCCAAGAATGCTTCCAGACTTGTTCTAGGCCAGACATAAACGCTAAGAAATTTTTAAATAAAAAAGTCGATTTTACTTGATAATTTATCTGAAAAACTAAAATTTGATTATTTTTGCTATAAAGCAATTCATAAAAGCAATAATAATTAGCAAATTATCCTCAAAAGCAAAGATAGATAATATCCTTGTAATTCAACTTTAAAAATCAGTGAATCCAATCAAAATTTAACATAAATATTTATTATCACAATAAAACCCTTATAAATGTATAAAATTACCTTTAAAAACAATGTAAAACATAAAACACATTAAAAACGTGTATAAATCGATAAAAAACGATTTAGATATCAAATTTTCAATATAATGTAACGAACTTTGTCATAGATTACAATTTTGAAAAAGCAATACCACGTATTTTACAAAAAAAACCTTGAACAATAAATAGGATATGATGTTTCGTTGTTCAAATAATTATGTGCCCCTTAAACCCGACAATTTGCTTTGAGATGGGCACAGAATTAATTGAACAACTGATAATATAGCACTTTAATTGCAATAATATCTTAAGTAGTCTGTCCGTATTTTAGCCATATGTAATGCATCACTTGACTTAGTAGCTTATATTATAGTACCCAATCAGCTGACACCTTTTCGTAGTCTTCTTCTGATATCAATGGAGTTTGTAGGAGTCTGAAAGTAATCAATTTAATCAAGGCAAGGTAAGGTAGAGTAGACTAGGACAAAGTAGAAGATATAGGGTTAAGGTAGGGTCCAGCACAGAAAGGTAGTGTAAGGTAAAGCAGGGTAATATAGAGAAAGGTAGTGTAACATAAAGTAGAAAAAGGTAAATTATCAAATTTTATCAAATTCTTACTGTATTATTCTTTGCTGACTACAGTATGGACATTCTCGGCACATGAAACTGTGCATTTTCTCTCGTAACGAAGCCAACGTGATCTCTGCATCGTCCTGTTCTTTGCCTGTTTTTAAGGAAATTTCCGATTTCAGCGACTTCTCATGCTCTTTCATCTTGTTGTACACCTTTCGTTCTCTCTGGAAATTGAAAAACTAACAAAATGTTACCTAAAAGCCTACTTTCTTAACAAAATGTTATCTAAAAATCCATTTTCTTATCAAAATGTTACCTAAAAATCTAATTTCTTAACAAAATGTTACCTAAAAATCAAAAACAATAAGGAAACCCAACTTACTTCGGTGAAGATCTTCTCCAGATATTCGACCAAGCAATCTTGATGGAAGAAATGTTTACAGTTAAAAGCAAAGAAAGGAGATTGAAGTAACGTTGTTGAACATACGACACACTTGTCTCCTCTCTTTACCACCAAAATACTGAAATATTTTAAAATTTTATTCAAAAAATGAAAATTTTTAGAGAAAAAAGTATTTTTTGCAAAAAAAATCGTTTTTTTTCGAAAAACTAAGTTCGATAGACTTTTTGACCTCACAAATAAATTTTGTAAAACCTTCTTCACCTATATCCCCCTAATCTATTTACTATTCACAACAAAATCAGCCGTAAAAAATCAATTTTCAGTCCAAAAACCCACTTCGAAGCCATTTCCTCAGCCTGTCTCCTGACATTATTATTAAAAAAATCAATTTCTCATTAAAAATCAAAGTTCCATCGACTTTTTGACCTCAAAAATAAAGTTTCCAAAACCTTCTCAACCTATATCACCCTAATCTGTACACTATTCACAACAAAATCAGTCCTCAATCACCAAATTTCAAGCCTAAAAACCCACTTCGAAGCCATTTTCTCAGCCTGTGCCCTGATTTGATTCACATTCTCCGTAGCCTGATGAATATCCTTTTGAAGTTCAGTAATTTGTTTCGACTGTTCTTTCAGACATTCACATAGAGGTTGTTTAAAGTGTTCAATTTTTGTGAATTCAGGAAACAATGGCAAAATGTCTTGAATTCTCAATACATTTCCGGATTCTTTCAAGATTTCAGTGCATTCTCCAACTTCTGCGCCGTTTTGAATCATGTGGTTGACTGGAAATTGGACTTATAGTATTGCTAGTGATCAGAGTATATAAGAAAGTCAAAAGATCAAATTTTGTCCAAAAAATTTTTTTTTGAAAAAAATCTATTTATGTTCAACTTGGTCCCCCCCCCCTGTTCATTTTTAAGAAAAAAAATTCCGAAAAATCCAAAGCTTAATATACATGTATAACAACATTGTAAAACTTTTTGTGTAAAATACGACAATCTCTAACGTAAAAACATATTCCTAAAATTTAAAAAAAATCAAAAAATGACCTTACCAATCTTCAACCACACCTTCTTTTTGGTTTCTTTGCTGACCTTTTGAGTGCCAAAACTTTGTTCAACGTCTGGGTTGAACAAGAACAAATCCGAGGTTTCATCGCTGTCTAATTCTTTTGCACATTCTTTGGCCAATTTTAAGTCGATCTGTAATCAACTTTGTCATAAAAATTCATTCTTATATTATTTTTATATATTAGAAGCGGCATTTTATACGTTCAAACATGTTTTTCTTTGCCCTAGCGTCAGAAGCTTTAGAAATAAACGCCATTGATCAATGCATTGATACTATATTAAACAAAAGCAAAGTTTTAAGTTCAAAACTAATTGAAATATAAAAAATATTCAAAAAGTCTACTAAAAAAAAGACCAAATAAACACATACCGTTAAAGCCTTGTCCACAGCATCTTCGTATTGTCCTTCTAGACAGTATAAAAAGACGGAACATTCGTCAAACTCTAAAAAATTATATTATGGTAGGCAGAATTTTATATATATTATATCATAGAAGGTATAAAATAAAAATTTACTTCAAATAGAGCAGTAAGCAGCACACTTTCAATTACAAAGCTGTAAAACACAAAAACACCCCCTTCCTACAACCCTCCGCTTCTTAAAAATTCTTTTAAAAATTAACATAGCTAAAAAATTTTCTCCACCATCCATCCTCAGCCTTTACGCCCTCCTCTCCCCCCCCTCTTCCAACTGCCATCAAAGATAAAACCCTACTCTTCTCCAAGCACAGTCGCAGTGCCCGTTCCGCATCGTACTTGACCAACTCTCGGCTTTTGCCAAACTTTTTCAAATGATCCAATAGCTGTTTAGGCTTATAGTCTGCTATCAACTTGATCAAGAAGTCATGAACAGTCCGATCCGAACATCCATTGTTCACGACAAAATTGAGGTAGGCAAAGGCTGTGGCTATCTGAAAAAGCTTTTGAAATATCAATGTTTTCGAAATTCAAAGTGTCGCAGATAAACTTCAGACCTAGGCAAGCCTATACATCAGTTTCCAAGCCTAAACATCAATTTCCAAGCCTAAAAACAAATTTCAAACACCAAAACCTTACCTTTTCGGCACTTTGTGAGCACTTGAAGAAGGCCGTTATCACTTGATTCGGTTTGATCGTATCCTTCATTTCAATCAACGTTTTAATAAATAGTTTTGGGATGTTGTCGAAGAAGTCTTGAGCATATTTGTAAAGCAACTGAGGGTTGGGCTGTGATGCCGCCACTTCCAACGCTGTTTGATATTCGTTTTGAAGGAAATGTACTTTAACCACTACTTCGTAGTCTGAAAAATTAAAAATTAATAAAATTAGCTTAAAAAGGGCTTTAAAATTCAGTTGGCTAATCTATATTATCGAAAAATCATAATTTAAACGGTTTAAAAAGCCTTGTCGTCAATTTACATATATTTATAATCTAAAAAACAACAAGACTATTTTGATAGCTTAAAAATGTACTTGAGTGTTTAAAATAGCAAACATGGTCTACATTGTTATACAAGATCAAAAATAATATCAATTTAGTCTTTTTTATACCTTAAAAAAGCCATTTATATTAACATAGACTAAAAAATATTAAGAAAATTCGATCTCGCCTCTAAGATCTTAGAAAACTTCAAACTGCCCCACCCATATCTCAAAAAGCCTCTTAAAACAAAAAACTTCCTCCTATCCCTTTAAATTATCCACCCCCTTTTCTGTCCTTAAAACAACCCCTACCATAGCTTAAAATAGCCCCTTTTCTACCCTCAAACCCACCCTGTCACAGCACACATTTACCCTCCTAAACCATAAAATACCCTTCCGATCCCTTCAAATTACCCACCCTCACCCCTACCCTCAAAACCACTCATACCTTTCAATTTATTAGCCAAGAACAAGTAGGTATCGAAGTCCACATGGGTTGACATCAATCGATACACAGCAATCTTGTTATCCAATATGCATTCATAGACGACTGTTCTGTTCAAAAAACAACACAATTCTTCCCTCAATTTCTTGGCCAAATGCTCTTTATGGCCAGCCAACGACACTTCTTGATCTTGTTTCGAAGTCGATCGTCTTAGCTCAGCCAGCTCACTTAACTGAACTTCCAACAGCCAGATCACCAAGATGTCTCGCTTGATCTTGTCCTGGAATTAAGGTTGTATTAGCATTGAAAAATAAAATCTGTATTAAAATTAAAATATTAAGTTGTTCAAATAATTCTGTGCCTTTAAACCTCATAAATTTGTTTTGAAAGAAAGCAGAGAATTTGAACAACCTAATAAAAGTTTTAAATAAATTAAGTGTTTGATTATCAACTGTTTTTGTCTTTAAAGCGCATTTAAAATGTAAGGGGGTACCTTTAACTCAAATTTTGAACACATTCGCACCGGTGTTGGAACAAGCGGATGGTAGCGTTAGAACCGCAAGAAAACGTACTTTAAGAATGTGAAATAAAAAATAATGGCACTGTGAACCGTTTTTGAGAAACTAAAAGATTACTGTAACCGCGCGTAAATATGCAAATTTTTCAACACTTTCCCGCAATGATAGAAACTTGATGTAATAATAAAAAATACTTTTTTGACAACGACAAACATTATGGTGAAAACCGCATGTCTGTATGAGGTTTCTTTCTTGAGTTATGAAAAATGAGGTCAAGCTACAGTATTCCATGATACTGTAACTTCGAAAATTTTTTTTTGTATTTTTAAATTTCTAGCTATTTAACAAAACATATATTCAATTTTTAGGCATTTCTGAGACATTGACTTTTTTCCTGTCGAGTCGGGTTCTCGGCCCTTACAAAAAACGTGTTTTAACATAAAAAAGAAAAGATACATTAACCTTAAAAAATCAACTTTATAATTGATAGTCTTGCTAATTTAAAAAAAGCTAAACCTGAAAAAATTTAAACTTCAAAATAAGTTTAAATTACTCAAGTATTGCCAATAAAAGCTATTTTTGGCCGATTTTGGCACCTTTTTCTAAACCTTCTTTTAGCTTTTCTTCAATAAAAATAAGAAACAATAACTTCAATCTAAATTTAAAAGCATATCTACCCTATTGTATAGCTTATACTGTGCATTATTCCCAATTTAAAAACTTGCTTCAGTATTATCAATTTAGAAGATTTGCTGGAACTAAAAATTTCCGTATTTCAAAGACTGTGTCTGGCTTTAAAACGGCATTTTCTGGCCTTGGCCTTGCATTCTAATACGCTTGTTCATTTTAACTTCAATTTTTTACATTGTAATGTAAACTTTAAGTATTTTATGGTTAACCTTGATTAATTTATCTTCTTTCTTATTTCAAATCCCGGTATTTCAAATCTATATTGTAGTAGCCTTTCCTTCAATATTTCTTCAAGTTATACAAAGCGTTATTCTTGAGACTGAGAGAGAGACTATGCCTTTTAACATTCCATACTATACTTGATTTTTCCGTCAATTTTCAAATATACTAACTGCGTTTTCTGTAAAACTTGGCCCATTTTTTAAAGTTCTCTACCGATTCTTGCCGAAAATCTACAGTAACCCCGCTTTTTCCCATCGACTCACATAGAAATCGTTGTGTGACAGAGCTTATCGTTGACAAAATGCCAAAAATTGCTCGCTCCGCCCTTTTTAGCATGCATTAATAACTTTATAAAGAGTTAATCATTCACTTCAACCTTAAGCTAGGCTCGGAGACAGTCGTATCTTCTACTCTGCTTTAAATCTTCAAGTTTCTATATATTATTTTTTCTTGATCGATACTAAAATGGCAGTGATCAAGCAGAACAATGTCTTCGACTTGATTGAGAAATTGTGCGTTATGGAAGCTGAATTGGAGCTAGGTGGACCACTAGCAGAAAACTGGCAACAAATCGAATTCAGTGCCATGAATCAGCAGCCAGAAGATGTTGAACAAGATGAAGATGAGGAGATCGATGTCATTGGCATCAGCGATGAAGAGAATGTAGTAGACGTTCAAGTCTACGATAACATTGAGATCGAGGAAGAGAATGAAGCTGCCGATATGGGTAGATTTAATAATGTGATTATTGTCGACGATGACCCCGACGTGATCAACATCGATAATGTGAACATCAGTGACCTTATACTGGAAGGATCAGACGAAGAATTGGCCCACCAAGAATTGATTGAATTTTTGGAAGATAAAAACGAAGAATACCTAATGATTCCACGCCGACGTTATCGCCAAGGAACGCCAGACACAGAAAACAACATTGATGGAAACAGTGAAGAAGAGCACTTCACAAATGGCTCCTCGGATTCAGAATCCGACGACGACTTCGTAGACTGGAAACGTCTACAAAATCTGGTCAACCGGCCAAAACGGACCCTAAAGAAGGTAAAGAACCCTATTTTAATGAAAAAGAAGAACGTTGCGTTGAGGAAGGAACGCTACAGAATGCTGCAAATGGCGCTGGAGAAACTTGACGGTAAATGAATATTGTCTTTGTTGAATTATTGTTATAGTGGCACTAGTTTTTCATTGTTAAGTTTGAACCTTTTGCTGGATTTGATCTCTGTTTCCTTAATGATCTATTATTATTTTTAGCCGGGTTTTTTGTTTTCCTATACGCTTTATATCCTACAATATTATCCTTGTATACAGTATGTGAAATTTCTTTGTAATGTTTATTAATATTTGTATTATACTCTTTATTGATTCTTTGTTGCGGTTTAATAAATTTTTATATATAAGCCTTTGAGACTTGAAAAGCTAACTGGAGGCTTGCGTTGGGCGCAGATTGCGCGTTCATCAATGAGAACTGCGGTTTTATTTGATTCTTCTAGCTTTCTTATTTATTTCGGTAGTAAATGTGAACAGTCTACAGTACATTGTACTGAAAGAGATCAGCTAATCCATAGTCAATTTTAAGTTAAACCTTCATATAAATGCAGAAGTGTAAGTGAAATTCCAGCTAATAGAGTGTGATAACGTCAGAACTGCTAGCATTGTAAATACTGTTCTCTTACCCTTTTATCCAAAGCCTCCAACTTGAGTTCGAGGTATCGTTTTAGTCCATTCCGGCTGTCCCTTGAGTTTGAATTTTTCAAAAACTTCAAGACAGTGTTTTCAAAAGGCTCCGTACTTTGGGCTAGGAGTTCGGCTGCTGCCACAAAACTAAAATTAAATTGTAAAATACGCCAACAGCTACTTCACCTACTGTGTCACAAGGCTATATAACCTACCAAAACAAAAAAAACCTAATTACCTACTAAAACAACAAAAAGTAAGCCTAAAGTATCCGACAAAACCTTACTTATTGTCCTGTAAAAACTTGTCGGCCTCCTTCTTCAGCACCACTTGATATGGCCGCTTATCAGACATCTGCTTAGCTATCTTTCTGGCCTTTGAGAATTCATTTCGTTCCACCAAGATTTTCCAAACGTCTCGAGTTTCTCTGTCCGGTCGGTAGTTGAACAAGCCCGTTTCAGTGAATACCCAAACCAGTTGAGAGGTGGCATCTCTGCACATTCCGAGGACATTCGAAGAGTCCTAAATTAAAAAAAATCAAGATTAAAAATTTGCTATTTGAATTCTACTAAAATTTTGCTAAAATATAAACAATCAAGTTTAGCTAACAGTGACGTTCTTGGACTTACTGCAATATAAAAATCATAAATTTTTGAAAAAAAACTAAACCCTACTGGTCGATATTACCCTTTATATTATTTAAAACATCATTTTCTAAGCCTCAAAACCCCCAAAATTCATTTTCTTTAAATAAAGTTTCCCTCCTATCATTCCCTCCTCACCGTAAAAACATCTTCAAAAGCAATCTTCTGATCCAAAATCGACATGGCCAGGAACTTGTTCGCATAAACCAAGAAGATGTGATACTCTGACAAAGCCACATTCAGTGGGTAATTGTATCTTCCTTCACACAAATCATGTTTCCTGAACCAATCCTCATTGATAATGTCAAAGCCGTCCATTTTTGAATTCTCAAAATGGCCGAGACTAAATCCTTCGGCTGCTAGCCAACAATATCGTTCTGGCAAAGATATTTGCTCCACACAGGTCGGGAAGATTACCACGCCGCTGGGTTTTTCTTGTTTTTGATCTCCAAGGCTGTGATAGCGAGGATTCGCTGAAATAAATGGTTATAAAGCAGTTTTTATATTGTTTTAGATAAATAAATAAAATAAAAATTTTGAAATTATTGTGTTTTAGCTGGATGTTATGGTATACAATTTTTACCAAAATTTAATAGACAATCACCTCATACTAAATTAGAATCGTAGAAAGGTCTCTGCTACACCATCATCAACTTTAAAATAAATTAAAGACATTCAAAACGTGCTCAAAAGACTGCTTTACCTCTTTTCCTTTAAAGAATCCATTTATTACCTAAAAATCAAAACAACTAATAGGAATACTTACATTTTGAAGAGAAAAAGCTTTGAAGAACGGCACTTTGTTGTTCTACCAATACTGAACTCCAGACAGTACCCACAACAGGTTGAGCTACTTCTTTTTCCATAGCATCAACATTCAATGTGCCTGGGATGCAATAAAGACGTCCTGGTGTGCATACAATCAATAGCCAACTAAAATAAAGTTTCAGTTAGTAGTTATAAACCTAAAGCTCAATATAAAGCTAATAGGAGTTAATAAGTCTAAAAGCCCAAGGTAGTCCTAAATAGCAAGATATAAGCTTACATAGCAAATGGTTACCCTAAAAACCTCTTTGTTTCCTAAAATTCAACAAAAGTTCAAAATTTTTCACCTGAGATCATTGTCCAAAGAATACGGAGTAATGTGAACATTACTTATTATAGCATTCTCAACCAATGTGCTTGATAACACCTTTAGATAGCTGACGGTGCCACTTGAAGCTATATTAGTCTCCAATAATTGACCTTTATTAGTTCCAAGAACAATAAAAGAAGTCTCCTGATCAGTAGCCTTTTCACTATTAAATCCAACAGCTGATATCACATGCCCCTAAAACAATATTAATATTACTTATTTATTCAGAAACCTGAAGAACTACCAACAATCGATTTTTTCCCTAACACACCGAAGCGAATACTAAACCAATAAATCCACCACAAACAGAAAAACTCACTTTCAAACGTCTCAACGGCTTTAAAGCGACAGTCTTCATGTTCATGTAGAAGTTCTCTCCAAGTTCCGTGCTGACAAGAGCATGAGAGCCACGGAAATCCAGATGAATATAGGCAATCCTGTCATTTGATGCTAGGTTTAACGGAATATCTAAAAAAAGTTGGTTTTAAACTAGTAAAAAAATTTCAAAAACATCCACAACATGGAATAGACCTAACGCTTTAAAAAACGTTAAAAATTTAATTTAAAAACCATAAAACTAAAAAAGAACATCGTAAAAGTCAGCCAATATCCTACTCTACAATTCCAAACCAAATTTTTTACCAAAACTTTCACCCAACTTGACATATTAGGCCTTATTGCGCCACCTACATCTAGTGTAATATAATCTTACTTTACTCCTAATTTCAAAACAAAATAAAATAAAACAACTTACCAGTAAATTTGCCAGTTTGTATTCGAATATGCTGAAGAGTCTGACCCTGTTGACCCAGTAGAACAACTCCATTTTGAATTTTACAATGTGATATAGGTTTCTTCAAGCTATAACACAAATTATTAGCAATTAAAACACCTTCTTACTTAATTTTAATGTTGTGCTTTACAAATAGAGGTTCTACTTGATGTTTTGAAGCCATTGCTGATTGAAATTTGTCCAAGTTTATCTGATTTCCATCAAATTATTCGAAATAAACATTTTTGTCCGAAATTTCATAAATAAAAAAGCTAGACTTGACTCGCGAATTCAGGCCGAAAGAGCACAACTTGACGCAAAACGAGAATTTGTCCGACAAAACACTTGACGCTTTTATTATAACCGTGTCATGTCTCTTACTTATGGTGAAGTTTTTTGTTTTGAAGTCGCCCCAAGAAGATAACTTTGTTTACAATTCAACTAATCAAACATCAAAGGTGCATGATTAGAATTGTTTACAAATAAATCGGGGCGAGAATATTATCTGTCCGCAGTTCTTGCTTACCGAACACTCCCGAATCGTCTCAAGGTCGCACGTAACGTGAAACAACATGGGTACACACGACCTACAGACATACTTGATTGAACTCAATGCTGGCGAGAAATTGGACAGTAAAGTGACATTCTTTAAGAAAGGTGAGTTATTTTAGTAGGATTTTTTGTTTTAGGTGGTATGGTTAATATAAATGATTGTGGAAGATAGATGAGTCAGTAAAGTTAGAGTTTAAAGTTGATAAAAGTTAAAAAGGATATTATTCTAGTTTTTTTGTTAATTTTAAAGTGGTTTTTAAACGCATTTTCAATATTTTGGAACACTAAACTTTGAAGGACATATGTCATGGATAACATAATATTTTGTGAAACTAGGTAAAGCCTCGACGTTGATTTTGTTAAATATTATTGTAGCTTACATATTTACACTTTTTTTATTAAAAATTTAAATTTTTAGGTTGGACCGCACGCTTCAAGGCCGGTCGAAAGCTTCTTGGCCGAAAGTTGACGCTAAAAATACCGAAGTTGGACAAGAAGTTTGAATTCCCTGAACTCAAAGCTTTGTCTGACTTTGATTATCATGTCGATTTGCTCTGCGACACTTTTGGAAGTTTCAAATATGAATTTCAAGTTGAAGGAGACTCAGAATCTAATGGTTCTGGTTATTTCACTGTTCAGCCTGAGTGGGAAGTTAATGGCAAGAAATTGTCTTTGAATTCGTTGGCTGTTCAAACCTATTTGACGAAGCTTTTGGGACCTTTGGAAGACTGGAAGGACAGACTTCAGGTGGCCAAGGAAAGTGGCTACAATGTGGTGCATCTTACTCCTGTTCAAGTTTTGGGAGTTTCTAACAGCAGGTATGGACTTTTACTTGGTTTTTTGATTATTTTAGGCCGGACATCGGACAAAGCATAAAATGTTATTGAGAATTAACTATATTTTAATATAAAACAACTATTTTTAAACCCAACTGCTTTCAGCTACTCAATTGCCGACTTTCAAGCTCTAAATCCATCTCTAGGCGACGTCACACTTGAAGATTTGGCCAAATTCGTTAAATTCTTGGAAGAAAAGTGGTCGATTATTACAATTCAAGATGTTGTATGGAACCACGCTGCTCGTAATGCACCATGGCTTCAAGAACATCCGGAATGTGCCTACAACTGTGTAAATTCACCCCATTTAAGGCCGGCTTTTATCATTGATCAAGCTTTGAGGCTTTTCAGCGATGAAATTGGAGAGAATAAATGGGCTGATCGAGGAATTCCGGCTGAGCTGAATGCTGGCCATCATTTGGAGGTAATTTAGAGCATATTGTAAATTGGTCAGTAGGTAAAATACGAATTTTTCTCGTTGACATTGTTTAATTTTGTAAAAGGTAAAAAATTGTAGTAAAAAATGATGTATAACATAATTTTAAAGATCGTAAAATAAGTGACGTCTAAACAAGCGGATTTTAGGCAGTAAGACACGCATTGTACACAGAAGTGTTACCTAAAATTCGAATTGAAGAGTTTTTTCAAGTTGATGTGAATTCAGTGTTGGAAGCCTTCAAAGAGCGAGTTAAAAGCAATAAACCTAAAGAACAAATGTCTGATCGGCCATTGGAGATTATGCAGGATAAGGACTACAAAAGATTTGGATCTTCGGTTGATATTGAGTTAGCCTACAGCTTGTTTTATAAAGAAATGTGAGTTTTTTGCTTATTTTCTTTGGCTTTTAGGTTTTTAATGATAAAATACGGATTGGTAATTACTAGTTTTGAAATATGTGATAGAATAAATCGACTGAATTATTATTTTTGTAGTAAAAGATGTCAAAATTAGCTAAAGCGAAGAAAACTTCAAAAAACATTTAATAATGTAATTTTTACCATATTGTAGTGATGGCCTGAACGAAGAAGATCGTCTAAATCGATGTGTAGAAGATTTACGTCAAGCTTTAGAAGGACTAAACCAAAACAAGAAGAATGAAGCTCAAGGACACATTGATGCTATTGTTAACGCAACAATGGGTCATGTAGGGTATGAAAGAGTAGATGGACATGGACCAAGAGTACCAAAGGTTACTCCGGACAAGCCTTTGACTACCAAGTAAGTTTGGAGTGGATTGAAACGGCGGTTTTTGAGATATGGGGCGAAAGTGATGTTATACTTGGGTTCAGTTAGGGTTGGAGAAAGTTTTGTCGTTTTTGTATGTATAAATTAATGTAAATGGACGACAAAATTTTTTGTGAGGGTTTTATATTAACATTACTTTATTTTTTAGGCTTTCATCTGCTTCTCTCAATAATTATGACATTTTAGCTACTTTGTCTTTCCCTTCGAAGTGCCAGACTTAAAAACGGCCGAATCAGAAGCCTACGACAAGCTGAATGGTGAATATATTCACGCTTGTAATGGCTGGGTGATGAATGCGGATCCACTAAAGAACTTTGCCGAGCCACATTCTCAGGTTTATTTGAGAAGAGAGCTGGTGGCATGGGGAGACTCGATCAAGTTGAATTATGGCTACAAACCAGCCGACTGCCCCTACTTGTGGGATTACATGTTACAGTACACCGAGAATTGTGTGAAAATCTTCCATGGTGTGAGGATTGACAATTGTCACAGTACTCCGATTCATGTGGCTGAGGTTGGTTTTTAGACTATAAGGGGGGGGTTAAGAAATCTCGATTTTTTAGGTCGGGAGCCCTCTGAAGGGTTTTTGGGTTTAAAAATGGCATTTTTGGCCTATAATAGGCTTAAACTTGAATATTAATTTATAGTAGGCCTAAAACTGAATAATTATGTTAATATTACAGTACCTACTGGAAAAAGCCCGTGAAATCAGACCGGGCCTGTACGTAATGGCTGAATTATTCACCGGATCAGAACACTTGGACAACTTGTTTGTCAATCGACTGGGAATCACTTCCTTAATAAGAGGTGAGTTTACTATTAGGTTTGTTCAAACAATTTTGAGCCCTATAGTCGTGAAAATTTGTTTTGAGAGGGTAAGAACATCTCGAACTCAAGCAGGCTTTGAATAAAAGGGAAGGAACACAATACTTACAATGACAGCAGTATTAAGAGAATACAAAATCTTATTACGAACAATCGAAAAAATACGAAATCTTTATGAATACCCCAAATAATCCAAATTTACTACCGAAAGCTCGAAGAATCAAAGAAACCCGCAGTTCTCATTGATTAACGCAATCTGCGCCCGACGCTAGGCTCTAGTTAGCTCTTTAAGTATCAAAGGTTTATATATAAAAGTTTATTAACCGCAATGAAGAATCAATAAAAAGTATAATACAAACATTAATAAACTGCAAATAACATTCAAAATACTATATGGCAAGAATAATATTGTTGTAATATAACTGTATATGAAAGAAATAAAAACCTGGGAATAATAAAGATCACCAAAGAAACAGAGATCAAATCCAACAAAAGTTAAAACTTAACAATGAAACCGCACTAATAATAACAATCAACAAAGACAATATTCATTTATCTTCAAGCTTTTCCAGTGCCATTTGCAGCATTCTGTAGCGTTCCTTCCTTAACGCTATGTTCTTCTTTTTCATAAAAACAGGATTCTTTACCTTTCTTAGGACCCGCTTTTGTCGACTTACTAGATTTTGTAGACGTTTCCAGTCCACAAAGTCATCGTCGGATTCTGAAGCTGAGGATTCATTGGAAAAGCGTTCTTCTTCACTGTTTCCATCGTTCTCATTCACTGTGTCTATCTTGTCTTGGCTATAGCGAAGGCTCATTTGGTAGCCTTCATTTTTGTCTTCTTCCAAGAACTCGATCAACTCTTGCTGGGCTAATTCTTGATCTGACCCTTCAAGGATAAGGTCGCTGATGTTCACGTTGTCGAAGTCGATCACGTTAGGATCTTTGTCGACAATAATAACATTATTGAACTTATCTACATCAACAATTTTCTTGTCTTCTTCGATCTCAATATCGTTGTAGACTTGAACGTCCACGGCATTTTCTTCATCACTGATGCCGGTGACATCAATCTCTTCATCTTCCTCTTGTTCGACAACCTCTGGCTGCTGGTTTATAGCACTGAAGTCGATTTGGTGCAAATTTTCAGCTAGTGGACTACCTAGCTCCAATTCAGCTTCCATGACGCAGAGTCTCTCAATCAAGTTCAAGACGTTGTTTTCCTTGATCACGGCCATTTTAATATTGATGAAGATGAAAAAATATAAAAAAACTTGAAGATCGATATTAGAGTAGAAGATACGACTGTATCCGAGCTGAGCTTAAGGTTGAAATGATTGATTAACAGCTTAGAAATTTATTAAGGCATGCTAAAAAGGGCGGAGCGAGCAATTTTTGGCATTTCGTCAAAGATATGGCTGGTCACACAACGATTTCTATGGGAATCGATGGAAAAAGCGGGGTTACTTTTGAGTTTCGCCAAGAATCGGTAGAGAACTTTATATAATGGGACAAGTTTTAGTTTAAAAGCCGTTAGTAGATTTTAAAATAGAGGAAAGGTCAAGTATGATATGGCATGTTAGAAAGCATAGTCCAAAGAATATTGCTTTGTATAGCTTGAAGAAATATGGAAACAAAGGCTACTATAACATAAATTTGAAAAACATGGCTTGGAAATAAGAAATTACGTAAAACAATTAAAGTTAACGATAAAATAATTAAAATTTACATTACAGTGTAAGATGATGAAGTTAAAATGATAAAATTTACATTAAAATCTAAGAAACTGCAGTTGAAATGCGAGAAAATGCCATTTCTGATGGGCTTTTTGATAAAATTTGAAGGAAAATTCTAAAAGACAATGGAAATTTTGACATATCTGGTCATATTATAGTAGCCAAGACCTACATTTTTAAAGCCGGTGGTTGTTATGATCTTTCGAGGCCATTAATAATCTTATATGACTAATTTCAGAATCCCAAAACGCTCCAGACAGCCATGAACAAGGTCGATTCGTTCACAGATTTGGTGGAGATCCAGTAGGAGCATTCAGGACAAAAACTGTCAAACCAGCGCCATGGTCTGTAGCTCATGCCTTATTCTACGACCAAACTCATGACAATCCGGCTGCAGCTGAAAAGCGAACAATTTATGATTATCTGCCAACGGCCGCCATGATCAGCATGACTTACTGTGCAGCGGCTTCGACTAGAGGATACGATGAGTTCATTCCTTATCATGTAAGGGAATTTTAGGTTTTTGGGATGGATTTTATGGGAGAGAGGTAGATTTTATGGCGGAGAGGTAGATTTTAGAGGGAGGGGTAAATTTGAAGAAAAAGTTTTTTAGGTAACACTAAGTTTTAAAACCTTTTTTGTTAGGTAATCAAGAATTTGAGGAAAAAAATTTTTTTTGAGTTTTTAGGTAACAATTTAGATATTTTTTGCAATTTTTTCATTTTTATAAAGTTTTTTTAAATTTATGTGTAATGAACCTTCTCACCACCAAAATACTGTTATAGATCCACGTAGTCAACGAGAAGCGCCCATACCGAAAATGGTCAGAAATCCAAGCCAATCCCAGTCTAAAAGGCCTAATTCATGCAAGGAAGAAGCTGAACGATCTCCACGTCGAACTCTGTGATCTAGGCTACTCGGAAGTGTTTGTAGACCAGTATAATGTGGACGTTGTAGCCATCACAAGGCATAATCCAGTGACTAGAGAGTCGGTGTTGGTCATTTCTCATTGCTGCTTTGGGGATTTTAAATGGAAACCAGATAACAGTGATCATAAGGGTATTCCGGTGGAAGGTAGGGCTGTTTTTCAGTTTTTGAGGGTGTTTTTGGGCGTGGTAATTAAGGTTTTTGGGTTTAAAGAGGGTGTTTCTGTTTTTTGACGGGTTAGAAATGAAGATTTTTAGATTTAAAAGAAGTTTTAAGGTCAAATATGACTTTGTTTTTACGTTTATAAGGACTATTTTGGTCTTTAAAATAAGGATTTTTAATTTTGAAAGGTTTTTTGGCTTCTAAAACCAAAATTTTTAAAAATTTTTTTAAAAATTTACAATGTTTAACAATGTTTCATCGAGTTACCTTCATTTTATACAATTTTAGACACGATAACAGAGATTTTGTTCGAGTTAAAGACGGTCGAAGATGGTTCAAAGCAAAAAGAAGCTCAAGATGGAGACAAAGTACTAAGCGGAGTTCAGAACATTGCAGTAGAAGTCTATGAACATGTACCAATAGACAAGAGTTTGGCTGTTAAAATTGAAAATGGCGTTATTATGTTCCAAAATTTCCCGTCTGGATCGGTTATTGGACTAAAGTAAGGGTTTGGGGAGGGGAATATGGATTTTAAATGAATTTTATTTGGAAAGTTTAATTAAAATGGCAATAAAGGGTTGGAATTTTGTTTTGACTGCACAGTGCAGTCATATTTTATTTTAATTTTTTAAGATGAACTGTTGTTTTGATGACTACCTGATTGATTTATAGAATAGTATTAGAGATCTGTGTAAGAAAGAATTTTTGAAAAATGTAAAAAATGTCATTTTAGGATAGTACCAAAGCCTACAACTCTTCAAAGCTGCCAAGAAATTGATAACTTTGCCGCAAGTCAAAAACTAGCTGATGAATTACAAAATGCTTTACTTGAATTAGATCTACAGTCTCTGAATTACATTTTGTTTTACTGTGAAGCGGAAGAAGGAACTCAATTTGGCGCTGGAGGGTATAATATTCCAGGTATGTTGTTGTAGGCAATTTTTGAAAAAGTTTTGGTTTTTAGAGGATTATGAAAGGTTTTCGGAGCTGAATTTGGTAAAAACATTAATATTATGGAATGCTTTTTCAAAAAAAATTTTTCTTATTTTGAAAAAAAAAAGTTTTTTTTGAAATTTTTAAAAATTTATTTTCTTGACTTTCTAGGCTACGGAAACCTTGTCTACTGTGGCCTAAAAGGCGTAGAAGCCTTATTAAGAAAAGTACAAGCCCACAATGACCTAGGCCATCCATTATGTGGCAATTTGAGGTCAGGAACATGGCTACCGAACTACATTGTTGGCCGACTAAAGAGACTCGAAAAACTTCAAAAAGTGGCAAATGTATTCGAAAAAGCGTTCAAATCCTTGGATTCAATGCCATCTTTCTTGAGACCGTGCTATTTTGAAGAGATATTTACAGTGTTATATCAGGTGGTCGAGACCACCGTGCTTAACAAACTTGGGTAGGTTTTTAGAAAAATGAAAATGGGGTTTTTAGGCCTTTTATTGTATCTAAAATATTATTTTTGAGGCAAGTGTTTTCAATTTGACATTACAAATGTGATGAGGCTTTTAAAAAAGTTTTCTCGTTTTTTTGGTTGAAAAGTAATATAATTTGACGGCAATACTTTTTTGAAATTCGAAATATGCTTATATGCCATTTTTCGAAAGTAAATTTTTTTGTCTGCTTTTTAATGTCATAAAATGACATTTTTTAGCTAGAAATGTCATGATTTTTTAGTTTTTTAATTTGCCATTTCTTTTCAGCTACAAATCAATCCTCCCTCTAAACGCTGAAATCGCAGAGCAACTTGCACTAGCCTCAATTTCCCTTGTATCAGCTATCAAAGATGCCCAACTTCCTCCACTACACGATGAAGAAAAGATCAAAGACGACCCACCCTCTCTAGCTGCTGGTCTACCTCACTTTTCAACCGGAATCTGGAGGAATTGGGGTCGTGACACCTTCATCTCACTCCCAGGCCTTCTTCTAAGCTTGGGCCGGTTTGTCGAAGCCAGACAGCTTATCTTGGCCTACGCTGGGACTCTCCGCCACGGCTTAATCCCGAATTTACTGGCTGAAGGCAAGGCGGCCAGGTACAACTGCAGAGATGCGGTCTGGTTTTGGTTGGCTGCCATTGTGAAATATGTTCAGAAATCGGACGAAGCAGATGCTTTCTTCAATGCTAAGGTGTTGAGATTGTACCCGAATGATGATAGTGAGCTGACAACGGATGTGGTGGGTTGGATTTGAGGTTTTGGGGAGGTAGAGGGGTTGGAAAAGAGGGCTTTTATAGGTTTTGGAGGGAAAGATCGACGTTTTTAAGTGTTTTAAGAGAGAAATTTTTTAGATTAATATTGTCTATTTTTCAGACCGAACCCCTCCACCAAACCATCATGACTGCCTTGAATCGTCACTTTGAAGTAATCGAGTTCAGAGAACGAAATGCTGGCTCAAGAATCGACGAACACATGAAAGACGAAGGCTTCAATATCAACGCCAAAATTTGCCAAGAAACCGGTTTAATAACTGGAGGAAATCAGTTCAATTGTGGCACATGGATGGACAAGATGGGAAGCTCGGAGAGGGCCAACAATCGCGGACTGCCGGCTACGCCAAGAGATGGAGCTGCGGTTGAGCTACAGGGCTTGGCTTTGTTTGTGGCTGAAGGACTGGCGGAGTTTCATAAACAAGGGAAATTTGAATATAAGGGTAGGTTTGGGTGGGAAAACTGAAGCAGTTATTGGATATAAAAGAAGGTTTTGGTAAGAAAAGGTTTATAAATGGCGTTTTGTTTTGAAATTTTATGATTTTTAGTGAAATTATATTGTTATAGGCCTAAAAACCTCATCAGGACAAGAATGGACCTTCACCGAATGGGCTTCAAAACTACGTCAAAGCTTCTACGACAAATTCTATGTCCAACCAGATTCACAAGAAGAGTTTGTGAACAGAAGAGAGATCATCAAGGACAGCTACGGCTCCACTTTCAAGTACACCGACTTCCAACTACGCCCCAACTTTTGTATCGCTCTAAAATACGTCCCAGACATTATTGATCCGAAACTAGCGTGGAAAGCCCTGGAGCAGGCTTCACAGTACCTGAGAGCACCATTGGGTATCAAAACGCTGGACGAAAGTGACTACAACTACAATGGCAATTATGATAATGATAACGATGGATACGACCAGAAGATTGCCAAGGGGTGGAATTATCATCAGGGACCGGTAGGGGGTTTATATGAGTTTTAGGGCATCTTACGGACTTTAAGTTTTTCAAAATTTTATGTTGCACTTTTAGCATAAGTTCGTATTTTACCTAGGAATGGCATCTTTTGTTACTCAAAAATCAAAAAGTTTATTTTTGTTACCTAAAATTGATAAAAATTGAACTTTGCTACCTAAAACCGATAAAAATCGATATTTGTTACCTAAAACCAATAAAAATCGATATTTGTCATCTAAAACCAATAAAAATCTAATTTTGTTACCTAAAATTAATAAAAATTGAACTTTTATTATATTGTTCTAGGAATGGCTGTGGGTAGGCGGCGAATACTACAGTGCACGTCTCGCAGTAGCCAATCTATTAAAAAAAGAACAACCAGAAGCATGGCAAAAGGCATGTCAAGAAGTAAAGGAACAAGTTCAAGTCTACTCGAACTTTATGAACAAGGAATCGTCTTGGTCGTCGTTACCTGAACTGACAAACAGAAATGGTGCACATTGTCCACATTCATGTGAAAGTCAGGCCTGGAGCATCGGATGCTTCATTGAAACGCTGGAGATTTTGAACAATAATTTGGGGGATTAGAGGGTTAGAGAAGGAGGTATAGGTAAAGAGGAGGAGGTATAATTTAATATATTCAAAAGAGGTACATGTTAATATAAGCTTAAAAGAAGGGTTTTTCAAGTTGTTTCTTTTAAATTTAGGTTTATTTTTTATGGTTTTTGATTATTTTTGTGTTTTCTTGGATGTTTTAGGTATATATTGATTACTTTTTTCTATTTTTAGGGCTTTGTATTCATTTTTTTTTTTGAATATTCGCGCTTTCGATCTAGTTTTAGGTCTGAATTTTGGAGTTGTATAGCGTTTTTTATTGATTTAGTCCTACATCATTTTTGATTTTTGTGCGGTTTTTATAAAAATCAAGCTTGGCGTCGATAAAACATGTTGTTGTACGTCTCTCTTTTTAGCCATTTTTGAGTTTTCTTGTGATTTTTATGTAGGGTTTTTATATTTTTCAACTTGTTTTATTATTTTGGAAGTATTTAGATTTTAGAAGCTTGTATCTTGTAGATATAGTAATTACTCATTGTGATTTTTATAGTTTTTTCAATTTTTTTATATTTGTAGTTGATAAAATTTTGATTTTCTTTAAATATTTGGGCTTTGCTAGGCTGGCTGCCACATTTATGGCTATCTGCTGTATTAAATAGTAAATTGTACGTCTATGTGCCATAGTTTTTGAAATATAGTATTTTGTCTTTTCAACAATTTTTCAAAAGTGCCATTTTGATTCGTTTACTTGTGCTATAGTCTTTAACAACTGGTCAATTTCATATATTCGAGTGCCATTTTTAATGAGATATATAGGAACAAAGAGTTTTATTTCCATTGCTATTAGATATACAAAAGTATGCAGCTGTAAATTTGTCTTTTGAAATAAGCTAGTAACGAGGTTAACTTTAGGCTTGTGATAGGTTAAAATAGACTTGTATTTTAGCTCAACATAGTTATATATATTAATCTATATTGTCGTATTTTCGAAGAAATAAACTTTTATTTTTAAATGGAATTTATTAGTTTGTTTGAGCTATGAAAAAGTTGACATACTTTGATGATATTTGTAAAATACGATTGAGGTTTTTTATGGGGTTAAAAGTATTCGGATAGAGACGTATAAAATTATTATTTGATTTTAAATTGAACTTTTTATGATAGTATACTATAGTTTTTTGGCTTTAAATGTCACTTATTGTGTTTAATTGAAGTTTTTAGGCTTTAAAAAAGTCTTGTCACTTTTTAACGTGCAAAGCAATGAAAATCAACGACAAGACTTTTGACATTCTTATAATTTTAAAACTTGGCGATTTTTGATAACATTCAGGGCCGGGCGGGGACTTTTGGTCTGGGGGCACGGGTCCAAAAAATCGGCACAGTTAGCTACCTGTGCCGATTTTTTGCAAAAATTTTTTTCCAAAAATCCACAGGGGGACCACGTTCAAATTTTTTCGAAAATTTTTTTCTGGGGGGGGTACCCCTCCCTCCGTTCCCCCCTCGCGCCCGGCCCTGATAACATTAGGTTGTTCAATTAATTCTGGGATCCTTCTCAAAGCAAATGTTTAGGATTAGAGATACAGAATTATTTGAACGATTTAATATTGTTGTACCGTCGATAGACTAAATAATAAAGAATTGATTAGTTTTAGAATGTCAGTCGAAGAACCCGTCTTTAAAAAGCCGCGTTTGCCTGGAGAACGAGATGAAAATGAGCAAAACATTGGCCAGAAAGTGGAAGAAAAAGGTAAATTTTTCAATTTCAGTCTTATAAAAGGCATGTAAAAGTGGTAACTTGTGTTAGCTTGATCAAAAAGAACCTAGAAACTAATTTATTGATTAATTTTGTTTAGTTCGTCTAGTATAATATCCATTTTTAGTGTTAAAATACGAAGAAACCTACCTTCGCTCGATTCCGGCCGCATCCCAATATGAAAAGTCGTTCATGCACAGAGATGTCATTACTCACGTTGTGTCTACAAAGTAAGTTGGAAGTGATAAGAAGGAAAGATTAGAAATTTTGATTTTTAGTACTTTGAAGCAAAACGAATGGCGTATTTTATGTTATTTTACCTTCACTTGAGTCATTTGTAACATTAAAAAGTTTTGTCGTTTTCCAAAGGGAGAAACAATGAAAATTGGCGACAAGACTTTTGGCAGTTTAGCTTTTGTTTAAAGAAGTTAATTTTTACGGTCTCATAGATCCTATGACAATGTATTGATAGTATTTTCTTGTTTTTGATGTTATGATAGCCTATTGAACGTATTTCAGGACTGATTTTGTGATAACAGCCAGTAGAGATGGGCACCTCAAGTTTTGGAAGAAGAAACACGCTGAAGGAATCGAATTTGTGAAACATTTTAAATGCCATTTGAGTGGGTTTTGTTACCTAAAATTTGATTTTTTTAAATTTTTTAGGTAGTTAAAAGGGTTTGAATTTAAAAAAATTTAATAATTTTGAAATTAAAATATATTATGTTTTCATGATCGTATTTTACAACTTCAAAATTTCAAAAACCAACTTTCAGACCCAATCCAAGAGCTAGCCGTCAATCACAATGGCACCCTGCTAGCTACCGTGTCTTCAGAAGACAAAGCTCTAAAAATCTTTGACATTCCCAATTTCGATATGATTAACATCATAACACTCGACTTCAGGCCATCCACAGCCACATGGGTTCATCAAGGATCGGATATTGTACAAGCATTGGCAGTAGCCGACTTGGATTCGCCTAAAATTGTGATTCTAGATGGCAAAGGATCAAACGAGCCGCTTCACTCGATGGAAGATCTTCACTTCGATCCGGTCAGGATTATCCAGTACATTCCGAGCTTGAATATCGCTGTTTCTGTGGATACTGGTGAGGATTTTGAAGCTTTTCTTGATTTGTAAGCTTATATTGACTTGGGCTTCTTACATAATATGAATCTTATTTTATATTTGGTTTGTTTATTTTAGGTTCATATTGAGCTTCTTTTCTATTATAATATTAGGCTTATATTGAGCTTCTTTCACAATTTTAGGTTTCTTTTTTATCAGTTTTGGCAATATTAGGCTTGTATTGATTTTTAAAATATTTTTAGGTTCATATTGAGCTTTTTGTATAACTTTAGGCTTATATTTAGCTTTTTTGTAAGTGTAGGCTTATATTAAGTTCGTTTTCAATTTTTGGCTTATTTTTACTTGTTATGAAAGTTTTAGGCTTGTTTTAGCTCTTTTTATAATTTGTTTGCTTATTTTAAGTTTTTTTAGGTTTTAGGCTTATTTTAGATGTTTTAAGGGCTTTAAATTTCAGTTTTGTTTTAACGGTTGTTTTGTGTATTAGGCTTATTTAATGACATTTTTAAACTTTGTAGCTTATTACTACAACTGTATTTGTTTTAGGTTTATTATTTTTATTTTAGGCTTATTTTTTTTTGAATTTCAGGTGGAATGTTTGAATTCTGGGGCGGAGCCAAGCTCAACTTCGAATTCCCTTCATCCAAACTGGACTGGGAGTACAAAACCGACACTGATCTCTATACCTACGCTAAACTCAAGATTTGCCCTCAAAATCTGACTTTCTCACCCTCAGGCGACAAATTCGCAGTTTGGGGCAAAGATCGCATAATTAGAGTGTTTGACACTTTGACCGGTAAGGTCATCAAATCCATGGATGAAACGCTGAATAAATATATTGAGAAGGCCAAGGATAACAAATTTCATGGCCTTCAGAATATGGAATGGAATCGAAGGGTAGCATTGGAGAAGGATTTGAATAAGGAAGAGGGGGTGTTCAACAACCTCAAGATGAGCTTCGACTTCTCCGGAAACTTTTTGATCTACCCTACTCCAATTGGAATTAATGTAAGGTTTTTGGGGGCAGGGCCGGCCAGGGACTTTTGGTCTGAAGGTGGGGGTCGAAAAAATCTACAGTGGGGACCAAGTTCAACTTTTATCGAATTTTTTTTGGGGGGGAAATATAAAAAAACTCCGTTTATCCCCCCC
The DNA here is from genome assembly GCA_904066225.2 of Bursaphelenchus okinawaensis. NCBI lineage: Eukaryota > Metazoa > Nematoda > Chromadorea > Rhabditida > Aphelenchoididae > Bursaphelenchus > Bursaphelenchus okinawaensis. Next base: position 9,249,584 of record CAJFCW020000002.1, on the reverse strand, counting down.
CAGCGCCCTGCCATGGGGAGGGGTGATTTCAATGCGAAGGAGGGGTGCTTCTCTTGTTTGATGGTTTTTTTAAGTTTGAATAGTATAATCAATTTTATCAATACTATCTAAAACAATCAATTTCCAGGTCTACAACTTAGTAACGGACAAGGTGGTTCGAGAAATTGGCAAAGGAGAGAACGCACGATTCATGAGTGTTGCCTTGTGTAGAGCCATGTTAGACAGCCGAGAGCTTCTTCAAGGAGCAGCGACATCGTTGGAAGTGGAGGCGGCTGATAACCCGAATTTGAAACGGGCCGAACCTGATCCCATGCTGGTAGGTTTTTTTATTTTTTTTAATTGGGGGTGATGGGGGTAATAATTTTTTTTGGTGGTGCAGTTTTTTATAATTAAAAATTTTTGAGATAGACTTACGATGGGCGTGTTAAAAAATATTTTTTGATGGGGGTGGATAATTTTTTTTAATTTTTAGTATAAGGCTGAGGGGCGGTTAAAAATTTTTTATCTGGCTTTGGGTATGGTAAATTCTTTTAAGAATTATGATGGGCGGGGTACAAAAAACTTTTTTTGATGGGGGTGGACAATTTTTTTTTAATTTTTGTTAAAAGACTGAGGGGCGGTTAAAATTTTTTTCTGGTTTGGATATGGTAAATTTGAAGTTTTTGAAAGAATCATGATGGGCGGGGTAAAAAAAATTTTTTGATAGGGGGTGGATAATTTTTTAAATTTTTCTTTGAAAATCAAAAAAACTATTTTTCAGATAGCCCTAGCCTACAAAAAGCACCGCTTCTACATTTTCACGAATGCCGAGCCCTTCAACACCGAAGAAGAAGAAGAATCCGGCTCGAGCCGAGACGTCTTCAATGAGAAGCCTCTAAAAGAAGAAACGATCACAGCGGTCGAAGAGGACACGCCTCAATCGAAACTTTGTGATCAAGCCATCATTCACACCTCGTATGGGGATATTCATGTAGAATTATATCCGGACAAATGCCCGAAAACGGTCGAAAACTTTTGCACGTTGGCTAGAAGAGGATATTACAATAGCCACACGTTTCATCGGGTTATTAAGGCGGGTTTTGTCTTGTTTTGAAAATACAGTATGACTGTGAACTGATAATACTTACTTCTAACCTTTTTGTATTAAAGAATACCTATAATAATATAATTTTAGGCCTTTATGATTCAAACCGGCGACCCGACCGGCAAAGGAACCGGCGGCCAATCGATCTGGGGCCAAGACTTTGAAGACGAGTTCCATCCCCTACTCAAACATGACAAACCCTACCGTTTATCCATGGCCAATGCCGGCCCAAACACGAATGGATCTCAATTCTTTATCACCGTTTGTCCGGCCGACTGGTTGGATGGCAAGAACACCTTGTTTGGGCACGTTACTGAAGGATATAATGTGGTACAGAAGATCAACGATGTTCCAACGCATGACAAGTCTGGCAGACCGAAGAAGGAAGTTACTATCATTTCTATATCTTTGAAGGTGGATTAGTTACTATGGTATTGTTTCTACATTTTTAATGGTTGATTAGTTACTATCATATCATAGTTTTGGTGTTTGATTGGTACAATATCTGTCTTTAAAGATAACTTTGAATTTCACGTTTTTACGGCAAAGCATTGATTATATTGTTGTGTTTTACAGTAGAATACAAGGCAAATGTTTGGCATCTCACATAATTTTTCTTAAATTTTAATGTCACTTTGATTACTCGTATTGTTGGGGTTCGTCAACTAATGTTAAATAAATTATTGTAGACAGGAATTACTTGGTCAAGTTTATTGAATGGTGCTGTTGGGATATGGTATATCATTTGTAATAACCAGTATGATTAAAAATGGTCTGCAAGCTTCAGAAACAAAAAGCGTTGTTGTTTCTGAAGCTTGTTTTATATTATAATAACGTGGTTCTTACTTTCTTTACCACGCTTTACCTTGGTGGTAACAGAAGCGTTCGTCCAGAGGGCATTTTGCCTTGTGTTCAATCACTGGACAACACTACACAATGCATTTCAAACTCTTTTAAACAAATCTCGTTTATAAAAAACAAATTTAAAATTCTCAAGCAATTTGTTATACAAGAGTTTTGCTCAGAGTTCATAAGGGCCGCGGAGCCGGAGATTAAATTTATGAAAGGCGGAGTCCAAGCCACTAAATGTTGAATTTTTGTACTAGTTGTCGCGTTGGTAGCGCAGTGGCTGTGGCGCCGCTCGCTATTCGGAAGGACCTTGGTTCGACCCCGCGCACCGCCCAACCCAGGCGCCTTGAGGAATGGGTAGTGCTGAGTGCACGGGGACTAGGCACATCTATACTTGGCCTACACGAGTATATGATTGAACGCCAGAAGTCTTATGGAGCACCTCACCCACGACTCAGTGACGCGAGAAACAGTGAAATACCTGGGGAGAGGCCCAATTATGGGAAACGTCAGACTCAAGGATTGCTCCGTTGGTCTTCATCTGAACCTTGAACATCCTTGCACATCAGCACAGTACGTTACAATCTACGGCATCAAACTACTAATCTAATCTATATCTCCCGAATTGTAATTGTAGACGCTTGAATATGTAAAGTAAATAAAATAAATAAATAAGGCTCCCGGAATCGGGGCTAACATTTAAAAAAACGGCGGAGCTGGAAATTTTAAAGTTGTGAATATAGTTGCACTGGGATAATTTTACTCTGAAGTAATCGTTTTTAATGTTTTTTAAGTATAAAAAAACTAAAATAAATTTTATAAAAATTTTTATTTTTTTGATTTTTTTAAAATTTTTTTAGAAACATTGAAACGAAAATAAAATGAAAAAAAAGACGTCATTCTTACTATTCTTTCCACAAAACTTGGTTTATTTTATTTTTGTTAATAAGATAAACGTTGTGAATCAAAAAGAATGGCCTTCAGACGTCGTACATCGGAGCAAAGTCAGCGTGAACAAGATTTGGATTGTGAAGGGCCATCTCGGGTAGGTTAATATAATTTGGACTGGAATTATTATTTTAGCTTCGGCTAAAGCTAAGACTTAGTCTGAGACTAGGACTAGAGCTAAGGAAAGAGATAAAGCTAGGACTTGGGCTAGACCTGAAGCTAGAGCAAGGGCTAGGACCAGGGCCAGAGCTACGGCTAACCTTAGGGCTAAAACTTGGGCAATAGCCAGAACCAAGACCAAAGCCAAGGCTAAAACTAGGGCTAGGAGCAGAATCAAGATTAGGGTCAGTGCTCTAGGGCTGAAGCTAGAGCTAAAGTACAAATTTTTTAAAATTTTTAAGTATTTTCAGCCAGCCATAGTACAGCACTCCCTACCATCTAGAATATCTCGCTACGTTCTCCGCCGCAAAGTATGTCAAATCACGATGGTTATTGCCTTAGTCTTGGCTATGATTTTTGCTCCAATGTACTACTTTACCTATGTTATACACCGAACGTTGGAATTTAAAAAGTTCGTTTTGGATCGACAAGCGTGGATGGCTGAGAACACGATGAAAAAATCACAAGCTTTTTTGCACGAAGAGTTCTGTTTGTACTACCCGAACATTAGTACTAGTGTTGTATGTTGGTTTTAAAAAGGGGGGAGAGGAGGAAGGGGGAGAGGAAAGGGTGGTAAAAAAATGTTTTTGAAATATCAACAAGGAGTACCACGTTCAAACTAAAAAAAATGAAAATTTGTGGTAGAGGGAGTAGGGCGTGGTAAAAAATAATGGTAGGGGGAGGAGGGGTGGTTTTTGTTTCTCTCTATCTTATTGGAAATAAATTTTGACTTTCAGGACGCCTGCAGAACCCAATGCGGACCTCATGCCTATGTTCATGTAGAACACGAGCTGATCAGCACTTTGGAGAACCCGATTTTGTGCAATAGTAAACTTGAATTGGTTGGTTAATATTATTTTATAGTTTTTCATTAGAAAATGTATTGACTAGGGCTAAACCAAGGCTTGGCCAAAGCTAAACCAACTATAGGCCAAAGCTTAGTTAAAGCTAAGTCAAAGATAGGCTAAAGCTAAATAAAATCTAAGTCACGAATAGACCAAATATGGCCAAGGACAAGCCAAAGATAGGCCAAGGGTGGGGCTCTGGGCTATGGCGCTGGGCTAGGGCTTTGGGCTAGGACACTGAGCGAGGTCTCTGAGCTAGAGCTCTGATATAGGGCTACAACTAGAGCTAGCATAAATTTGCCACTTTCAGAGCCCATGTTTCAAGTCATTAAACAAGTCAAAAGGCTGTATTGATGAGAAACTCAAGAAAACTATCTCAAGCACTTGTTTGAACAAAAACCAAATTGTACCATGGGATATTTATGCAAATGCGAATAAAACAAACTTTAAAAGGCTATATATGCCTATCATCACAAACGACAAATTGAAAAGCCTGCAGGGACAAACTGTCTTTGCTCATCAGTTGGTTGTCAAATGCCCTATGTGAGTTTGAAAGTTTGGTTTTTGGCTATAATTATTTCGTTAGACCGGATTTTTCAAAAAATTGAAATTTTTTTTTGAAATTTAAAAACTTTTTGGAATTTTGAAATTTTTTTTTGAAATTTGATTTTTTTTTGAAATTTTGGATTTTTTTAAATTTTTTTAAAAATTTTTGAAATTTTAAACTTTTTTTCGAAATTTTTAATTTTTAAAACTTTTAATTTCAGCTGCAGCAAAAGATTCCAATCATACCGTTTGAACGACAAATCAGAGTGCTATACCAAGTATTTCAAAGCGGAAAAAGGGCTGCCAGAATCGGCTGACACTTGTGGAGAAGCCTTCCTCGATCGGTCGGATTTTACTCTAACTCCAGAGAAAAAAGTTCATAAAAAGTGTCCTGTTGTTGAATAAATATACTATACGTTAGTTGTTACAATTGGCTGGCTACTCCACTCGTAGCTTTTGTTACTCTACCAGCGGTGGAGCCAGAGTCAGGGGCGCTGGTGCTAAGCCTTACTATGTTCTTGTGGATCAAGGGGGCTTAATAGTAGTATAAGACAAATCCTATCTTCAGTAAGATAGGTGCTACCATATCTTGCAAGCCTCAGAAGCTTCCAGAAGGAATAAGTCAAACTTTGGGATAAACAAAGGTGGCTCATCTTCGGTCACGAGACAGCACGACCTTTGGACCTACTTCTTGCCACATGAATGGCCTCAACCTCAAGCCAAAGATGCCTACGCATCATATCCAACTCACGTGGACAAGCCGCGAGCCCTGCTCACCACGTGACGTACTCGCTCACTGAGCCTGTCGATCAATCCAGGAATTCCACACCACCAAGCCTGCAGCACAATTCCCGTTCCCGCACCGCCTGCCCTTTGCCGCCGTTCTACTTGTATTACCTATTGTGATCACTGTTGTTATCATTAGTGTATTTGATTATTGAAGCTAATAAATATTTGTACCGTACACTGTTTGGAGTTGATTAAACCTAGGACCCATACTTGAAGTCCAAATCCACCGATTCGTCAGCCCAAGCACCGAGCCGGAAGGAAAAACAGCCTAAGCTCCGAGTCCAAACTTAGCTATTTTACTGGTAGCAGCGAGTGGTTTATTCTCAACTGCCCTATCACGCCGATCGACACCTACCGAAGACTCAACATGCCCAACGCCACCGCCCAGCCCACTTCACAAGAATCCCTCCTCAAGCTTTTCGACCCCAGCATGAACACTACTTTGATTGGAATACCCAGCATTCCTGACATCCGTAGCCTGCTAGAACGCATGCTTACAGACAACCGCAAGATGACCCAAATAGTCGCCCGTGAACTTCGACACTTTAGGAATGCCCAGCAGAAAACCTCTCTTGACACTGACAGCGCCGACCTTTCAACGTGGTCATCATCGCTGAACCGCTCCTTGACAGAAGTAAAGCCCAAGTTGGCCATTGTAGAAAATCTACAAAACGAAGCCAAGCAAACCTAAGCCACACTACTTTCTCTCCATCGCCACCGTGAAGCCGATGGAACTAAGATTGGAAAAGCCCTCCACGGCTCCAAAGACGCCCAAGGTGGAACCTTGGCGCTCAGGTCCCTTTACACAATACTTAGTACGAAGATAAATACCATCCAAGATGCCCTAGCAGCCCACGTCCAGTGTAACGGCACCTGCTTTTTGGAAGACATGTCCATGGAAGGTTCGAACACGTCAACAATACTGAATGCCACCTCCCCAAAAAATAACAAGACGGCCTTTGTCACCAGTCTAGAGTGCGGTGGCCTGCTAAAACCGTTTTCGGCCAACGGAGACCTAACGTTTCCAGAGTAGCTATCCAAATTCGATGACTACCGTGACCAGCAGACAGTACCCTGGGAAAATGACATCACCGTGAAAAAGCTACGTATGTTTCTCACTGGTGAACCACGAGATCGCCTGCTTAAAATTCAATTTGGCGAACCCAATGCAGAAGGAGAACCAACTTATAGAACCTACGATGAAATCCGCTCATTGCTCCTAGATTCGTACCGCAAAGACGGCGGCCAAACTATTGCCCGCTCAGAACTCGCCGTTCTCAGGCAAAAACCTGAAGAGTCAGTTTCCCAGTTCCTGCAACGCCTCGCCCGTCTTGTCGCACGCTTAGACCCCGAAGCCTCTACAACGGTCAAGGAAAAGCGTGTCTTTGAGAGTTCATGAGCCGAGTAAAGGACAGCATTGCCATGCCTTTACGCTTGTCCGTTCCCCAAAAATTTGGAACAAGGGCGAGCCAAAGCTTTGGCTATTAAAAGCATCAACACGGCAAACAAAGAACAAACCCAAACCCAAGCAAAAGATGAAACTCAGTCCGTTTCCGCTCTGGCCCCGGCTCCAGACTCTCCTCAGCCTAAACCAACTGCCGTTACCGCAAAACAACAAGAAGAAAATCTCCTACGACAAAAGAGAGAAAGACTCCTTGGTCTACCGCAGTCTCAAACTTCGTTATCCATCACTACCATTCTCCCTTCTTTTCGTGTCCTAACTGTACTGCCACTTCTGTTGATCGTAGCAGTCGCACAGGCAACACCACTTCCCATGATATGCCAAAATACCTATGAACGAAAGTTAGTCCGACTTCCTGCCCAGCCGAGCTGTCCCGACTTGGTAGTTCAGCCTGGTGCGAAACCAGCCCCTGTCATGCTTGACATTTACAAATAAAATTCGGTTTTAACCGATACTCCTGCCACGGCTTGTCAAATTTGGAAACAAAAGCAGCGACATCCTTCTCCCCATTTGACGTTTCCCTCAAGAAGATCATTTCTTCTCCAAAACTAGAAAAACTGTCCACAGAGTTCCTTTCTACCTCGGCCCTATCAAACGGCCCTGCTTCTTCTCCTCGGCCAATTATACCATCTTCATTTAAGGATCGACACACTCCTCCGATTCGCTCTCCTCGCCTTCAGCATGATATCCGTCAATCTCGTTACCGTCAGCCTCATCCACCTCGCGATCAACATCTGATTCTGACCGATCATCCGCCTGTTCAGACTCGCCATAGTAACGAACATCGACATCACTCACTTCTTCATCCTCCACTGACGACACGCTATAACTTGCCGGCGACAAGCTGCTCACTGAAGAACTGGAGTCTTCAGAAGAACTCCAGCTCTCAGAAGACGAGCTGCTTTCATATGGAGGGTCATCTGTCGGTTCAAATGACTCCGGCAGTTTCTCCTCCTCCAGCTGTCTCTGGAGCTCCAACTTCAGGTTGGCCAGAGACAGCACAAGGGCCGCACCCAAACGCAGCCTCTCTATAACAAAACGACATAATAATAACAAACAATGCAATGCCCCCTACACTTTCACAGTAAGATAGGTGCTACCATATCTTGCAAGCCTCAGAAGCTTCCAGAAGGAATAAGTCAAACTTTGGGATAAACAAAGGTGGCTCATCTTCGGTCACGAGACAGCACGACCTTTGGACCTACTTCTTGCCACATGAATGACCTCAACCTCAAGCCAAAGACGCCTACGCATCATCTCCAACTCACGTGGGCAAGCCGCGACCCTGCTCACCACGTGACGTCCTCGCTCACTGATTGGCCACGACGCCGCAACTTTTCAAGCCTCCGCCCACTCGCAGCTCTATATAAGCCAAGCCTGTCGATCAATCCAAGAATTCCACACCACCAAGCCTGCAGCACGATACCCGTTCCCGCACCGCCTGCCCTTCGCCGCCGTTCTAATTGTATTACCTATTGTGATCACTGTTGTTATCATTAGTGTATTTGATTATTGAAGCTAATAAATATCTGTACCGCACACTGTTTGGAGTTCATTAAACCTAGGACCCATACTTGAAGTCCAAATCCACCGATTCGTCAGCCCGAGCACCGAGCCGGAAGGAAAAACTAAGCCTAAGCCCCGAGCCCAAACTTAGCTATTTTACTCTTCTTGGCTTTTTGACCGACTGAGACGGGAACAAACCCGAAAAGACTTAACAGTAGTCTAGGACAAGTCCATCGCTTCTTGACTTACCCTATTAGGCTGCCTGACTAAACGGCTCTTCAAGAGGCCGCGATCTCTTGCTGAAGAAGGCGTAGAAGCCAAACCGCGTAGGCTGATCTGTCTTTATTGGGGTGCGATCAGCCTATTTGGCCAGAAACTCCTTTGATCAGCCTGTTTGGCCAAAAACACGTTTACTTTAAACTTGTATGGGATTGTTTGGAAATTGATACTGTATTATTACTTTTAGCTCTCATTGCATTGTATACCCTTCTTTGATCGTACTGGTTGCTTTTTCGACGTATTCATCAATTCCTTTTTGATCGTCGATTCCCTCGGCAGCTAGAAGTTGTCCAGTAACTTGACATTTAACAATAAGTCTAAATTTTTCTCTATTTTTTAAATTCATTGTACTCTTTTAATAATTTTATTTTACCGTGTGTCATCGACATTACATTAACTTTACTTAAACAATTTTTTTTTCTCTATTGTTATAGTCTCATTCCAATTTGTTTACCAAGCTACAATATAAAAAACCCCTATCAACAACTTTATCAGTTTGTTAAGACAAACAACCCCTTATCGAAACAACCACTTTGTCCTCCTGATCTTTGCAACTCTAGAACAATGCAACAATTTAATTAAAAGTACTCCTTGCCCTTTGGCTCCTTCCTAATCCAACAAACTGTCAATTATCTTTATTGATAAAGCAATCAAACAATGGTTGACCCCTTATCAACAAATGCCGGGCGTTTTATTAACAGTTTTTATGCACTATCATAGACGATAAGATAATCAGGCTATCACCTTCTTCATCACTATATAAACCAATAACGACTATACGTTAACCACCCAGCAATTTGTACTTTACTGTGTCCGTGTACAACGTACTTGCTTCTAAAAATGGCTAATGAACGACGAATTATCCAACTGATCACACCAGCCCCAAATAACTGGTCTCCTTCCACATGTTCAGGATGGCACCCTACCCTTGATCATACAACAACACACGGAATGGCAAACCTAATCCACCCTACCGACAATAGCGTTCTGTATAACGGTAGCTCAACCCCAAGTGCTAATTTTAAGCGCAAAGACGCTAGGACCTCCGTCTGGAATTTTCACAACAACAAACTTGACGCGGAGAGAACACGTCGCCTTCAGTTGTGAAGTTCTAGGAACGACGCAGGTGGAAACTACGTTCATCAAGTTACGACAAGTGCCACCCCCAGCGCCAATCCCTGTGAAACGCCGCAATCTGGTTGCGGACCCACACACGCTCCCGTTTCAACTAGCACGTTACTTACACCCGCATATAGCGATAAAGGTCACATTCAACGAGACGGGCCAAAATTATGAGGCCTTTATGGCCGTGGTATCAGTAAACAACACTATCGTTCATGCTACAGCTACTACACCATACCCTGACCAAGCCGCTCAACAGGCAGCAGCTACATTACTGTATAATATGGCCATTTATGGTCACTATTCATATAGTCTGAGGCTGTTACACAACTGGTCCACTAAAGACATCATTACACAGGACCAGCTCACGACCCTTGTGGATCACTTCCTTTTCCTTCATCACACTTTGCACAAACCCCAAAAACAATTGCAAAATTTTTTGTCAACTTGTCGCGATAATCTCACTAAACACGGCTATTTTACCCCATTATTTTCACCCACTTACCCCACCGACCCACGAAATCACCATAAATTATAAAATTCGTCAAATATTTTAGTTAATGAGCTGATTCTGTAGATCCCGTTGATCCCCCATCAACGCGATCACTGTGCAGCACTAGCGTAAAGGGCTGCCAAACATCATACTGACGGGCCCCACCATATCAGACTACTCTTTGTAGTCTACTACACATCAAACCTATTCTAACCCAAGATTGTGAAGCCCCCTGAGCCAAAAGTACGAGCCTCTCCGTTTTTGTGAATTTTTGCCAATATGATAACGGTTTGGCCTCTTACTATTGAGTGAATTGGGACCTGGTCCCGCCTTTCGGCCCGTTTCTAAGGCCATAATTACGTCACCTAGAGGCTCCTTGAAGCCGTGAAAAGCGGGGCTTAAACTCGGTAAATGTATATCTTGGGACCCCTTGGGGTCGACACTGATGCAGACTGGATTTGGATCAATTTCCTTTTGTGACCCCTTAGGATCAAGACCGGCGAAGACTAGACTCAAACTTAGAGCTTTTTGCGGCCCCTTAGGGCATACCCTTTCCTTGGACCCGCTTAGGTCCGGCCCCTTCCCTGGGCACGACTCCCAACCCACTCAAAATTTGCCATTAAAAACTGGCTTAAAATAAACCGCAGTACGGCACGAAAACTGCCTTTCGAAGTGTGAAAACAAAACAGCGTCTTCTGATCAGAAAAGACGCTGGGTCGACCCCGAAAGCCGCCTGATCGGGCCTTTTTATCGGCGCAATCAGGCCACTTCTTCGTGCCCAGCCTTCTTGTCTTTAGTGGCCGGGCTCTCTCCCTTTTGCGGCCAGTTTCTCCGGTCAGGTGCGGGGGCCGAAGAATGCGATTCCTGTATTACAACGCAGCCCGAGTGCGGCCGCTTGAATACCGTAGGATTTGTTGTAATAAGTCGAGAATACCACGGTTGGTCAAGCTTTGATGTCTCATAAAAACACCAGCAATTACAAACAAATATCACCTCGGTCCAATGACATTGCTGATAAAAAGCTTTGTATGTTTCTCATTGGCCTATAAATCCGTAGAAGAAAACCTTGCTACAGTAAATCAAGTTATTAAGGCGATTGCATTATGGATGGATACACCAATACACTACACAACCCTCGCTATTAAAAATATAGTAATTTCCGAAAAATTGAATTCTAAATTATTTTTTGAAGTGCTAGAAAATATGCAGTTTTCTTATTGTTTTACTTACTCGTATCATCCCAAATTTTTTTGAGAGCATATCTATACGTCAAACTTCCGACATTACCTAATTGTGTTTTTATTGTGTTTCAAAGTAGCAGTGTGATTATTACTGGCCTAAAGTCAATGCTTGCTTGTAAGAAAGCCATGCTATGCTACATAATATTGGAAAGAAGCCTATCTGCCCAACATTAAAACAGTTTATTGACAACACAATTTCAATTTTGTAAAAAATCAACCGTTCCGACTTCTGTAGTGTAACTACTTGCTGAACTAGGTGGGGGATTCAAGGATTTGGTATTTGGGAGAAGCGCTTCCTAGCCAATTGTTCGCCACACGGGAAGACACATTACTCTCTTACGTTTCTTCGTTCCACGTCCATGAGTGTCCTTAGGTCTTGGAAAATATTTGATGTAATGGTCTGTAGTTCTGTATTCTTTAATTTACCTTCAAGTTGTCGTAAAGTCTGAATTGGAAATAACTTACCGTTCTTTGGGTCCTTTGAGGCGTTGCTGTTATTACCGTCTGTTCTCGGTGCTACCAGTGAAAGGGCAGGCGTAGGCGCTATTTGTAGCTGGGCTGCCCCGTCAGCTTTTTTACTGTAAAAATCAGGCCTAACTCGTTATTCTTTTATATAAAAATGTGAATTGGAAGGTTAGTCTTAATATTGCTAATTTCAGTGGTATTAGGTTTCATTTTAGTACTACACAAAATAGTCAAATATAGTCAGTTATTGTAGAAATACGAATATACGTCTTATCCAGGCGTTAATTTTCATCAAAAGTGAATAATATTAAACTAAAGATTATGTTTTCGGTTACGTGATACGCCGTCGGAATTCCACCTTATTACGAAGTTTAAAGTATATTGGAGCAATCATTTACGATCTAACGGCTTTGTTTCTTCTACTTTTGCTATTTGATTATATTATAATGTGTTATTAGAAATATTATCATGTGTTATTATGTTATACTCAACGGTTAGTCATTACGGTGCAAGTTCTTCTTATATATATGTATATGTGTGTGCACGGAACTGTAACTTCAAATACTATTATGTCTATGTATTTCTGTAGATAAGACAATCTTTAATCCGTCAAAAAGGTTCTTTCAAGACGCTTTTTTAGTTCGTTCACTAACCAGGTCATTATAAATGCTGACACTTGGCACATAATCCCCATCGTCAGTACGAATCCAGGACTCGGGCAATTTCTCCTCTTCAAATTGTCTAGTCATCTAGAGATTCAATTGAATGAGGGGCACTATAAGTTCTTTAATGGCTTCTTTAGTTTCTATTGTTAAGAACAAGTTCCAAGCTAGCATCATAACTAGAATTAAGCAAAGCGGTACCTTGTCCCTCTTTGGTTCCTGTTTCTATGGCCATAGTGGTATTATGTTGTGGATCCTTGGGACCGTGAGAGACGAATACTTGGCTCGCAATACTGACATCTTATGGCCCCTTGGGGTCAGTAGAAAGGCTAAGTTTGGGCTCGGGGCTTAGGCTTAGTTTTTCCTTTCGGCTCGGGGCTCGGGCTGACGAATCGGTGGATTTGGATTCAAGTATGTACATCTTCTGAGTCCGAACTGCTGTCGGAGCTGCTCTCCGAAGAATCGCTCATAGTTGCCGTCATCGGTTCTTACCCACGACTCGGGCAGCAACTTCTCTTGGAACTGTCGCTTCATCTAAAAATTCAGCCCAATTAGAGACAGCATTAAATCTGCGCTACGGCGAAGCTTCTCTGCAACCATTTAATAGCAAAGAGATCAATCAGCAAAACTATTGTACTGCTCTCACACAAACATACTGCTTAACAGATGAAAAACCATGCCATTAAATGTCTACACATTTACACAATCACTTATGACCATCTACTACCGAGCAGGTCAACCCTTGATCTTTCCCTTTAAAATTACCACGCATATCACAAAACAGCATATAAAGCTTCATTCCCCTCTTATTCTGCCCCTAATTCCTCATTCTTGGCAAAAATAACAAGAGAACAGCGTCTTCGATCAGAAGACGCCGGGTCGACCTCTAATCTGAATGCGACGTCCTTCTTATAGGCCTTATTTGGCCGTCTTCCGCGAACGCCGTCTCTTCCTATCAGACCGTCTTTAATATCGCCTTGGCCCCATCGGGTGATCGAGTGGGCGCGGACTTCGGACTATTACAATAGTCCAAATTCCTTCTTGGTTTGTAGGGGCCGTAATCCACTGCTGCTTGACTAGTAAGAACATTCTTCTGCCCATGCTGGACAAGTACTTTGTCTGGCTGGTAAGTCGGGCGTACTGCCTGCAGTTGATAATTAATATAAGTAATCTTGGAATCATCCTTTTTACGTATAGGATTTATAAAAAATAATTTAGTTAAAATTCAGGAACAGTACTATTTTACGTTTTTTAAAAATTAATATCACTACAATATATTCCTACAGTTGCTTTGTGTATTCCGCGATTGTGCTGACGTACTTGTAAGAGTCAGTATCTTCGTAGTGTGCAAGTTTTGACGTTGAAGGGCTTGAACGATGTTGGCCACACTGTCGTTTGTTTGGGAAGCAATGATGACGTAGCCCGAATCGGGCAATGAAAGCAAAGCTTTGACTGAGCGAGCCAAAGCCGTGGTTTTGCTAGTAACCGCGTAGGAATCGACGGCCAAGCTGTGGTTCCACGGTGTTCTGAATAGCAAGTTGTTGTTCTTCTGTCAGACTATTAAGAAATTTCTCATTAAGAGGCACGTCAAGCTTCTGGAACTTATTTGAGTGTTAGAAATTTCCACAAATTGCTATTACGAATAATTGGTTTGGACGGTAATGGCAAAATTCCAAAACCTGACTCTACGGAGTCAGGTTTCAAACTATTGAAACTGGTTCCTGTAAAGCGTAATGTTAGGGATTAAAAAAAAGAGATAGGGTAGCTTTTGGTCATTAGATACAGGTTTGGGCTTGACGCCTCTTCCTTTTTTGGTGCGTTCACAAACTTGGCCATTATGTTATGTTTTCTTTATAAACACTCAATTATTATTATTATTTATTTGCGTCAGATGAAAGTAAATTAAAACTAAAAAGAGCAAATTAAACGTTTTTTGCTGACGAAGTCGATGACTGATTCCTCGATAGCTTCCATATTCTAACAAAGACGCAAACAAACAGCAAAAGAATCCACCTACACCTAAATGAACGGCTATATTGTTGAACGTGCGCGAAAGAGCGTTGCACATTATGATCAACAAGCCAAATGTTTTGCATTATTTCTTTTTAAACAAATAATATATAGAAAGCTTTGTCAACATAGTCGTCTATGCCATTTTCTTTGTCGACTCCTTCACAAGCCAGTAGTTGTTGTAGTTTGGCTTTTGTTCTTAAAATTACGTTTTCCATTTTTAGTGCTACTTGTTTTTTGAGCAAGGCTACATTTAACTGGTTCTTGAAAGCTTAATCTTACTTCATTCAGGCTAGTTATATTTTTGATTACTGATGATTTTGTAGTTTTTGTGATTCTACCAGTGGTGGAGCTAGAGTCAGGGACGTTCGTACTGGGCTTTTTTCTTGTTGTGTAAGGGAATGAGGGAGAGACGGGAACAGACGAAAAAATAACACAGTAGTCTAGGACAAATCCTAGCTTCTTACACTTGACTTACTTTGAACGGCTGTACTGGCTGACTGGACCGGCTGATGTTGACGTGGATGGAATATCTGGGCTGCTGAACTGACGAGGCTGACGGATGGGCTTGCAAAATATGAGAATCAAATTGGGCCTGGACCCAATTTGAAGCGATCGATGTCGATACAGTGGCATCCATGCCTTTTGTATTCGACCAGACGGCCGGCCTTCTTGTCTTGGATTGTCCCCGGCTTTTTCAAGGGGCTGCGATCTTTTGCTGGAGTAAGCACAGAAGCCAGACCGCGTAGACTTATCTGTTGGCGCTCTCACCGGGGGTTCGATCAGCCAATTTGGCTGTTATTATACGTAGGATCATCATTATCAATACTAGATGACAATAGTTCATCTTTAAAACAATTACTACGAATTGATCATCTACATAGTTTATAACGGAATCCTCCAGTCCAGCTAAAACTGTAGTCATGGCTCTGGAGAATACGGCCGTTGCGTTAACTAATCCGAACGGGAGCCTTGTCATCTGAAAAAATGCCATAGTCAGTGATGACGCCACATTTCTGACTTGCATCTTCAGTCAATGATAGCTGCCTGTAGCCTAAGGCTACGTCAAGGGATGTGTAGTATTTGCAACCACCAATCTGGGTTTTTTACGTCTTGAATACGCGGCATCGGGTATCTATCGGGGACCGTAATTGAATTTACGTTTCTAAAGTCAATGCATGGACTTAGCCCCTGTCCTTTTTTCGGCCTACGACTATTGCTGATACCCAAGGAGTGTCAGAGGGTACCATAGCCTATTTAAAAGTTCATATGAGGGACCTTAGCTACGCCAAGGTCGTATTCGTGCTTTGCGAAAACATCGTCAAATCCATTGATCAAGTGCTTTAAAACCTACGACCGGTTGATAAATTAGTTCTTTAGGTGACATTAGTCTCACGCGTTCAGATCCAATCGTGGCATGGTGCACTTCCCAGTCAAATAGCAACGATTTGAAGTGTATCAGACCGTTGCAGCCAATTATCACATCATACGATGCGTTTACGAATTGCGGATTGTCGCTGAAACACATGGGGACAACCTGTTACAACTTATGTAGTTACTTTCTAAATTCACTAGCAAAGTCATACAAGATATAACATAAAATTATAAAATTTTCAGAGAAGTGGCTATTACAATGATGAGCATGTATGTAGCTACCTATTTTCTTACCTACTTCCAGGGTGACATAATAAGGGCCGATCAATTGTGTCTTGCAACCTCAAGACAAATTCTTCCTTTAGTCGTTTTCTTATCTCCTGCGGTTGTCTATCCGCATCAATCTGTTAATTAACTTCCACTGTCTTACGTAGAAGTCGTCAACCAACTCTCCAGGGTTCTGACGCGTCCTGTATAAGATAGATAGTAGCCTACTACGATTGTTCACTATCGGCACGATATGACAGAAAAAGGCGAGCTTTAGCATCTGCGAGCGTAGCGGCAAGCGTTTCTGTACCGAAACAGCATTCTTTCATTCGTTTCCTGTCTTCCTCCGTTAGTAGAAGTTTTAATTTAGCCAGATTTGTAGGTTTGTTCAGTCAGTTAAATGATAGAAAAATGTGTATGGTGGACTAGGACTAGTCCTAGTTTTCTTAGACTTAAACTCTAAACTTAACTAATTTGGACTTGATACTGGTATAAGCACTAATCCGTGTTTTAATTAACGATCCTTGCCGAGTCGATGGGTTCTTCATGGGGCTGGAGAATTATCTTGTTCTACCTCCCGTTCGCCTTCGGCTTCATTGTTTTCAAAACCAAAATCGATTACGTCCAGGACCCCAATCGTATGCAGGGGAAGTTGTTGTTGGCGGCGTCTTGGTCGACCCTATTGTCGTTGGTTTTCGACCAGTTCCACGCAGCGGTTGTCGGTTATAACGATTCCGTAACTATCCTCAGAGTCTCTATCTACGGTTGCGTACTTACTGTTTCGTGGTTTAACGTGTACCTTATACAATGTACTTTTGAAGCTCGATTCGCGGGATTTGCTTAATATTTGCAGAATCCGATCGGCGGCTGAGAAAAGTTCGAGACCTAATTAGCCATTCCAGTCCAACCCTATATAAACCCGGATCTTTGCAAATACAGGGACGTCTTCCAAGCTCTAAACACCGGTGTAAACCTTGGATCCAGCTACTGTATTCTTTTATTAGTGTTATATTGGTGTTAATATATTGTTATCGCTCGTGTATAAATACTATTGACTTTATACTAGGTTTATTGATATTGTCTAGAAACCCCAATTGACTCATCTTCTTCTTCCATTGTAAATTCACAGTCATCGTTGTCTTTTAAGGTTTCTTTTGAACTTAAATCTCCATTCACGGACATCATAATTTCAACGTCTTCTGAAGAGGTTTTCAGTAACCTTTTGCCGACAATCTTCACATTTGGTTTTTGTTTTGGAGTATGTAAACCGATATTTTCTGAATATGATATAATAGACATTTATTTATCAGGGTCTTTCATGTAACAATGATAACTGAATAACTAACTGGCTGATTAAATATAATCGATTTTCTCTTTTTGTAGGCATTGCTGATAGGCGGTCCGTTGTGCCCTACTAAAATAATAAGTTAAAAAACAATTGACCAGGTCTCTATGCATTTGGGAACAGACGGGAATGAATAAAGGTATTAAATCTAGATACAGAGCCCAATGGTTTGCGGAGAAGCCTTTTTTACCTAATGAATTTTGATACCTAAGATTCTACACTACGCGCGTGATGTTGGCACGGTGTTAGACTTTAGTAATCTAGCAAGCTGAGTGGGAATCAGAAACTGAATGGTTAATGCGTAAATTAAAAGAACGATACTATAATAAGTACATTAAAAGAACGATTACTAAGGCAAGATTGTATCCACTTTAAGACTTTTCTATTAATATGAAGTTTGGAAAGTTTGTTATTTTTAATTTCGAAAAGGTTGTGAGGGACAGAGTCAAAAGCTTTAGCAACATCAAGAAAGTTTACATTAAACGGCACTTTTTTGTCAGCAAAATCTGCTAAATCGTTAGTGGTTTCAAGCATGGTGAGAGCACGTTTTCTTTTAAGAAAACCATGTTGCTATTGAAGGTATAATGTTAGCTTCAACAGCGTGCGAGTAAAAATTGTTATAACTGTGCGTTCCACAAAATCTTTTTTCAGAATCGACCTCTTCAACACAGCTACGAAGGCTGCTTGAACTTCGGACGAACGAACGAGTTATTTAAATTTTATATTAGTGATAATTATGCAAATTAAAGTTGTTTAGTGGTCACTTTCATAAACTTATCAGCTGCAATGCTGTCCGATCACATTTACTTTTACTATTAGTGTTCTCGGCGGATCAGGAGGGGGGGGTGAGAGGGATGACATTTTCCATTCCTGAACACCGGGAACCCACAACTTTTGAAACATGGTGAGGGGGGGGTATACCCGTCCTGTCCTTTGAGAATTGCAATCCCCCCCCCCTTCCAGCCAAGAACACTATTTACTGTTGTTCAAATTGGCGCCTGCATTATATACTAAAGGGAATACTATAGTATGTTGACATAATATATATATAATTAGTATACAAAAAGAAACCAAAAAGATCAATTAATATACAAAGAACACTATATAACATTATAGTCTTCAATTGGATGTTATAATGCGTAGTATCTAGTAATATATGTTAAAAATATATATCATGTAATGTAAGTCAAAGTATATATTCTTAGAAAGCAGTAATATATGTAGTTAAACATTTGTTTCAGATATTATATTATATATATAAAAAATAAATGTATAATGTAATATTTATATTATGTATTGTCTATATATGTTAACAACAAAATACACGGTGTAACAAAAATATCGCAAAATATTGTGCAAACTAAATTAAAAATAGCCTTGCCCTGCCTCAGTAATATACGAAAAGAACGGTATACCATTATACTTTTTAATTAAATGTAATAAATACCACATAGTATATAGTACTATATGTTGTAGTATATAATATAGTAATGTATTTAATCAAACACTTGTTTCAAATATTATATATATATAGAAAATAAATGTTTAATACAATGTTTATATGTAATATATATTCATATATATGTCAACAGTAATATACATGTTGATACAAAAATATTGCAAAATAGTATACTGAGTAAATAAAAAATTGCCTTACCATTAGACTTGGACGCAGAGTAGAGTGCTCTGTACCATGCCCCCCTGGCATGGCACGGAAAATTGCCGAAGCCCTGCCCTGTGTCCAAGCCTGCCTACCATGCCTTATCCTAGACATGGGGACTCTCTAAAAAAATCTAAAAAAACTCTCTAAAATATGCTCTCCGCCCAGCCCGTTCCTTTTGTCTAGTCTGCCTGCCTTTGCCCTGCATTTGCCTTGCATTGGCTGCCTGTATCATGCATTGCTTCAGCTTTTGCCCTGTCTTATCTTCCTTGCCCTTCCCTGGATATTACAAAAATGCATATGCAAATGTTAAGTTGCCTTTTCAAAAAAACTCAAACTGATCATTTCAAAAATGTTTTTCCCACAGTCGGGTCGTTTTTTCAATAAGGATCCACCGAGGATAAGAATTGATATTCCACTTGTTCCTCTGTTTCTGCGTAAGTTTTTACAGTTTTTTAAAAAATTACATTATTTTTTAATATTGCTTTAAAAATCTTACATTTTTCTATGCTTTCTTCTCCCCCTCCCCTATTCTTCGGCCGACAACTTCAGAGCTTGACCTTTCACCAAGCTCTGACCGTTTGTATTACTGTAATTTTTTTAAACATAAAGTTTAAAAAAAAATTTTGCAGGTAAAATTACACAAAAACACGGTCTACAACAACAACAATTTTTTGAATTTTATTTTTTTCTTGAAAAAAAAGTTATAGCAAAAACAAATCTACCATTACTTTTTTAGCCTATACTACAATATAAACCTTCAAAATTGACAAAAAACAATTAAAAAAGAAGTAAAAAAACAAAAATTTATAAAACGTTCAGTTTAGTCCATAATACTGCATAAAATTAGTTAAAGAAAGTGTGTTTATATCGGTCAGACGAGATTAGACGTCGTTATTACAATATTCCTTCTTGAGTAGCCAAAGATATTTTAAATATGTTTTTTGAAAGAAATTGTAGTTTAAAAGATTTTTTATACAAAAATGTACACAAAATGTTTTTCTAGGCTTGCATTTACCAAGACTTACCGTAATTATTTTAAAACTTTCATCGTATAAATTGTCTTTTCCGTCAAACTTCATTTCGGACGCATTTCGCGCGCATAAAAAAGTAAAATAATATTTTTCCTCGCAATGTTTCAACTTACTGTAACATAACTAACTGAAAATGGCGTTTAGAACGGGTCCTCCGCCTCCATCAGGTATGAAATCTCATAATTATACTATACTTTATTTAAATTTTAATAGTCTTTTCATTGTTTTAGATCCACAATTAAGGCATGCAATCGAACGAATGGCTGTGTATGTGGCTCAAACCGGTCCACAAAGTGAAGTTGAAGCTAGAAGAGTTAATTATGGCAATCCAGCATATCAGTTTTTGTTCAATGGCGAAGGATCTACGTATTATCAATTTTGTTTGGCGAGAGAGATTCATAATTGTAAGTTTTTTGTATATTGTTTAAAGTTTTAGGCTTTTGGATATAAAAATATTAGTTTTAAAGATAGATTTTTGATATTTTAAGTAGTGTTAGAAGTATACCTTGACGAGGTTTCGTGTTAGTTTAGGATTAATATCTTGCGACGTTTAAATGATATGCTATTTTTTAAGATTTGTTATGGTGACTATTGAAGGCTTATTGCTTAATATAGTTTTTGGTTTGGAACCTACATTTATAAATAGTTGAAAGAGGGTTTATTTATGCTTTTTAAAAGTTTTTGTTTTATATTGACGAGTTTTAGGTGAAATACGATTTTTTAACAATGACTTGATAGTAAATATAATCTAAAACAAAAATAAAAAATTTATTTCAGTGTCCCAAATAGCTCAAGGACAACCTCCACCACAAATTCAGCCGTCGACATCACGGCCAATACCGTTAAACGCGATTCCACCACCATTAGCGCCACCTCAAGGGCCTCCGCCACCGTTGGCCCCTCCACCAACCTTAGCACCTCCTCAAACGCCGAATATTGAAGCTGAAATAGCTGGTTATGAAGCTCAATTAGCTGGCTTCCAAGAGCAAATAACTCAAAGTGAACGGAATTTACAAGCTCATCTTGATTCGATTCCAGATCAACGAAAAGTAAGTTACATTGACATTGTTTTAGTTGGATTTTAGTTTAAAACAGAGAAAATGTTCATGGAGAAGGAAGAAGAACGAATTAGTGAGTTGATGGCGAATGCTGGGATTGTTAAGGACGATTTTTTGCCATTGATTGATTCGCTGGCGGCTAGTGGATCTAAGGACACAATTTCTGTGAGTATACCTTTTATTATTGTTGAAATGAGTTAACTTAGAATTCGCTTGAAATTTTAAGCTTCAAGATTAGTTTACTAACTAAATAATGAAGCTATAACAATCAAAAAGAGTAACTTTTACTTGATAATAACGGAAATATTATTAAAAACCTCTTTTTTGTTGACTTTGTGATGGTTAATATAGAAAACTAACGTTTGGCTATATTTTAGAAGGTCAAACACTGGATTTTTGATCATGCAGAAACAGACCAGAAGCGTGAAGTTGTGTTAACGTTCTTTCTACACAGATTCAGATCGGCTGCTACAACTGATGCGATGAAACTTCACATATTATACTTGGTCAACGATTGGGCTTATTATTGGTAAGTTGAGGGCTAAACGTTGATAATTTTTTTGTAAAATACGGTTTTTTAAAGGTCTTCAAATGTATAGTAAAATATAAGTTTTTTAAAATAATTTTAATATTTTCAGTGACAGAAAGAAATTGACCAACATTCGACAAACTTTAAGTCGATATGTACCTAAATTCTTTGCATTAGCGTCCCACAGCGGCACATTGACATCGAAATTGGACAAATTAGTTGGTGTTTGGGAAGGTGGTCGATATTTTGATGACAGTTGCTTTAAAGTAGGTTTTTGCTGATTTTTGGGGGTTTTCGGGCCTAAACTTCTTGAGTAATATAGGGACAAATATGGTTTTTTGTAGTGTTTTTATGAAAGAGTGTGGTGAGAAAGGTACTTCTAGTTTGCTTTTATGATTTTTTTAGCTATATTGAGGCGGCAAAAAAGTTTTGTCGTTTTTTAACCTGAATGACAGACGACGACAAAACTTTTTTGTGTTTTTATAAGTGTAAATTTTCATCATAGTATTGTTGATATACAATATGTTTCCATTTTATATATTGTTACTTGTTTAGCAACTCCGAAACCCGTCCCAAGTGTACCAAATGGACCAAATTGCCCAAAAAGGCGAAAAACAAAAACTGGGAGATGAAATTGAAAAAGAACTCAGAAGCACGTACGAAACATACAAAAAGCAACATCAAGACTACGAAGCTCATATCCAGACCCAAATGGCTAGTATACAGACCAAAATCGCCAATCTAAAACATCGAAATCAGCTGGCATCGATGGAGAATGTGGATCTAAAGCCGAAAGGGGAATATTATGAATTACCAGCCGGAATGATGGTGACTTTGCTACCTCCGAATGAATTTGCCTTTAAACAGTTGAAGAAAGAGGACCTGAGACTACCTCCACCAAGTGACATGAATGACATGTTGATGAATGAAATTGAAAGGTTTTACAGTATGGTGAATGTGCCAAGAATGGAGGATCTGACAAAGTAAGCAAGCTTTTATATCTTTTTGTTAGAAAAGTTTAATGGTTTGCACGGTGCAAGAAAAAATTGCGGATTGCACGGTGCAAAAATTAAAATTTTAAATTAAAAATGTTTTTCATTTTCGAAAAGCTAGTATTATAGTTTATATTAAAGATTGTAGACTGGAAATGCAGTAGGAAAAATTTTAAGCTGTAGTTTTTATATAAAGGGGTGTTTTTAAATGTTTGAAAATTTTGAACTGTGCAAAAAATGAAATTTTTTGAATACGAAAAATTTTTATTTTGGTCTCAAATTGAATAATATAGACGTACAAAAAAATATTGAAAGTTTTAAGACAGCGTTTTAATGTAAAAGGTTAATATTAAATTTGTCAAAAGTTTTGCACCGTGCAAAAGGATAAACCTTGCTTTTTTAACTGCACCGTGCAGATGAAATTAATTTTTGTTAAAATTGTATTAAAAATTGTTTATGGATATAAATATGACATTTTACAATACTTTAAACTAATTTTGCCCAATTTTTAGAGACGGTTGGGACTACCGCGGCCTACAGGAATTCGACGCCCTAAAGGCAAAATGTCGAGCAGAGTTGGAAGAACAACTGAAAGACGAAGGTAAAACAATAGAAGACTTGATAAGGGAAAATCAAAAAGAATTTGGATACGAGTCGGATTCATCATCTAGCTCATCATCAAGTTCGAGTAGCTCAAGTTCGGATCGAAGAAGCAGGTCAAGGTCCAGATCCAGGTCAAGAAGTATTAGTCCAGAAGATGAAAGACCTAGCTTTGGTGGGGATAAGCCTGGAATGTTTGTTAAGTAAGTATTTTTTGGGCTTTGAGGTGAAATTTGATTTTTTTAAATTTTTGAATTTTAAAAAAAATTTTAAATTTAAAAATTTTTGAACCTTTTTAAAAATACTCTGTATTTTCAGACCGGCCGATCCAGTATTCAAAGCTCCAGCACCAGTGAACAAAGGTGCGATGCTTTTACAGAAAATGGGCTGGGGCGGTGGCGGCCTAGGCTCGGAAGGCCAAGGCAGATCAGAAGCCATCGATGCCGGAGCTCCGAGAGACATTCAGGACCAGTTCAGAGGGATCGGCTCAAAACCAGACAAATTCGAAGAATATCGAAAGCAAATGAGCAAGAAGTTTGGCGGATAACGTTGAGGAGCTTTATGAATATCTTGATGCCATGCGTTTGTTCAGGGTCTTGAGGTTACGAGATTGTTCAATGTCTGGATATTAAGGGCTTAATCGATGAATTATATTGTGTTATACGTTTGGTGGATTTGATGTTAATATGGATTTCTTTAATAGCTATTTTTGGCTAATATGGGCTTTAAAATGATTTAAGAAAAGGCTTTTCATAATTTTTCATCATGTAGGGCCTTTTTTAAATAATTTTTCTTAATTTTGAGGCCTTTTTTTTAATGATTACTTTCAATATTAGGTCGTTCAAATAATTCTGTGCTCTCTAACCCCTAAAATTTTGCTTGAAGGGAGCACAGAATTAGTTGAACTACCTAATATAAAGGCCTTTTTTAGGATTTTTTTTCAATATCAAAGCGTTTTTATGAGTTTAATGTGATGAATAATATCAAAATTTTCAATATTTTGCAAAAAATTGTTTTCTTGTATCAAAAAGTGTGTAGAATGAAAATTAATGTCAATAAGTGTATAGAAAAAGTCAAAAAAGTTTATAAAAAGAGTAATTTTTGTCTGAAAAAGGCTTTAAAATAACATTTTTGTTACTTTGTTTTATATTTCTACGTACTTTTTGACCGTTTTGACTATTTTGTATAATGCTATGAATAAGGTACTAACTATAATCAGTACTACGTATGCGTCTTAGTTGTTAATGTTTGATAGGGTATTAAAAACTTTTGTCGTTTTTTAACGTGCAAGGTAGTGCAAATTGACGACAAGGCTTTTATGCCACTCTAATATGTATGTTTGTTTCAATTTTAAGGTTTTTTGAATATTTTTTACAATTTGCAAAATAAATTATTGCATTTGAAAGGACTTTTTGTTCAGTTTATAGCTTTCGACATTATTTTTGATACTATTCGGTTGAAAGACCGGTCGATTCTCGTCGATTTTTTGCCTGTTTTTTATTTCCTATTGCAATACATCACTATATATAGCACTATATTGGTATGTATTTTGATTTTATTTTTGGGATTTTAGTTTATATTTTTAAATATTGTGGTTTTATTTCTTTAATTTCTGATTTTCCTTTTATATTTTGTGGTTTTTGGACATTTTAAGCTGTTTTACAGTACTTGATTGATATATTTTGATCGATTTTTGAATTGGATCAAGTTTTTTTTGGATTTTAATTGTTTTTGAGTATGTTATTTTGAACTATAATTAGTTTGTAGTACTGACCGAGCTTATGTTTATTACTGTTGTGGCTTTTAAATGAGGTTTTCTTGTCTTAAAAGTGCTACAAAAGTACTAGTCAAGGTTTTTTAATATTAGTTCGTACCATAAAAAACTATTTTTGCATTTAAAAATTCTATTTTTGTTTCTTTTTGGCCTATTTTTGTCATTTTTGGCTCATTTTTCAAATTTTTTAAGTTAAAACCATGTTATTTTAGCTCAATTTGCCCCAATTTCAATAGCCAAAGATGTGGAGGAACAGCAGAATTCTCGGAGGGACGTTGGCAACACTAGCAGGAACGACCTACTGTTTTGGCGATCAATTAAAACCAAAAACGGCACAACTATTGTCGAGAGAACCGGAAAAAGAACAGAGTAATATACTCTTTCCCCGAGGGAAATGGGACTCGAACTGGGATCAGTAAGTTGATTTTTAGCATTATTGAAGACTTGGTTGACGTTGAAGGTGAAATGGTGATTTATAAAGGTAAAATGGCAAAAAATTTCTTTACAATGTATAAAATGGCAAGAACTTTTTTTGCGAATCAAGAAATGACTAAAACTTTCTTTACAAACGATAAGATGGCAAGAACTTTCTTTAAAAAACTTAAAATGGCAAGAACTTTCTTTACAAAAGAAAAAATGGCAAGAACTTTCTTTACAAACTTTTTGCCCTATCTAAAACATTATTTTTAGCCGAGACCCGGCCGTTCTAGTGGATCCAGATGAGTATTGGAAGGCGGACGAAGAGAAGCGAAAAGAATTGCTAAAGGAACACAAAACCAAAGCTACGAGGAACATATTCTTGATTAGACATGGACAATATTTCTTGGATTCGGAGAAGAAAAACTTGACACCGCTGGGCCAAGAGCAGGCACAGTTGTTGGGGGAACGGCTAGCTAAAACCAACATCAAATACGACATTTGTGTTATGTCTACTATGAATCGGTAAGAGGGCTGTAGGGTAGGGTAAGGTAAGGTAGAGTAAGGCAACGTAGGGTTGGGTAGGGCAGGGTATGGTATTGTAAGATAAAGTAGGGTAGGGTAGGTAAGGGAAGGGTACGGTAATCTAAGGTAGCGGACTTACAAGGTAGGGTAGGGTAGCCAATGCACGGTACTCAAAAATACTATAGTAGTACGATACTCTAACCAATGATAGTATGGCAATGTAAAATAATGTCATAGGTTTCTGTGAGGAAGCGTAGTACTGTACTGTAACATGAATTATAAATTTGTACCTTTAGAGCGATGGAAACAGCGACGTTAATGCTGGAGAAGTTGGACCCACAAATCCCACGGAAAGCAGACTCTATCCTGGAAGAAGGCGCACCCTACCCACCCGAACCTGCCATATCACACTGGAAACCGGCACAAAAAGTAGGCTTTTTATTGGTGGTTTAGGTAGTAATAGTATTTGGAACATCATTATTATGTTAGGTACGATAAAGTATGTTTTAATAGGATTGGTACTGTATGTTAGATTAGATACAGTAAGGTATGTTGTAGTAAGTATTATGTTGTATTATGTACTGTAAGTTATGCGTTAATAGCTACTAAAAGGAGTAATAAAGGCGATAAGGTATATTATAGTAGGCACAGTAAGGCATATTTTAGTAAGGATCGTAATGTATATTAGAGTAGGTACAGTAAGATACGTTATGGTAGGTACCATAAAGTTTGATGTCGTATGTACTATAAGGTACGTTGTGTTAGGTATTATAAGGAATGTTACAGTTGATAAGACAATGGATGTTATAGTAAGTATTATAAAAAGGCATAGGTACTATAAGGTTGTACAAGATATGTCATATTAGTTACAGTAAGATATGTTCTAGCAGATACAGTATTATTTTATCAAAATTTGACCGGTTCCTTTTTGAGAAGTTTTTCGCCGAAGGAGCCCGCATCGAAGCCGCCTTCCGAAAGTACATACATCGAGCATCGCCACGCCAAAAGCAAGACAGCTACGAACTCATCGTGTGTCATGCCAATGTTATTCGCTACTTTGTTTGTCGGTAAGTTTAGTACTAGTACTTATAAGATGAGTATTTTAGTACCAGTTTTTGAGTACCTGTAGCACCATAAGGCGAAACTTGTTAGCATATTATTTATTTTTTACATGTTTGCTTACTGTAACATCACATTTTAAATTTTTTTTATTTAAAAAATTTTTTTTATTTAAAACGTTTCAAAATTTCAGAGCCCTCCAACTGCCGCCGGAAAGCTGGCTTCGCTTCTCACTAGGCAACAGCTCCATCACCTGGATGGTACTCCGGCCGAATGGTGCCGTCTCGATCCGCGCAATGGGGGACTTTGGCCATCTGCCCCATGACAAGGTCTCGTTCACGTAAAACCGAAAAAGGATTGTTCTTACCTTTCTACTTGTTCAATAAATCTAAGTATAAATAGACTTTTTAAATGTGAGGTTTAGGTCAAAAAGTTTTTGGATTTTTCGTAAAATTTTTTATTCAAAAACTCAATAAAAATAACAAAAAAAGGTAACAATAACAAGCGGAAAAGGCTGAACAAGACGTAAAATCCAGAAAAAAATGGTTAAACAAGCCGCAATCAATTCAAAAATTGCTGAGTAAGCCGTAAAATCAGTTCAAAAATCGGTAAAAACCAATAAAAATCAATGTAAATATAACCATTAAATCAATTTTTACTGATCCATCTCCTCATCAGCTTGATTTGGATCGGCAGCAGCTGGTTCTGCGGCTGGATTTAGGTCCGGGAACTTATTGACTACATTCTGTCGTTTGGCCACATCGTATATTCTGATAAGGTCCTTCTTCTCGCCGCCCAATAAAAGCACATTTGGAACGTTGGGGCAGAAGGCGGCCGATCGAACTGTTCCAATGTTGAGGGCTTCAGTGTTTAGGAGCTTGAACTGATCGTTTTCTAGGGACCATACTTTGATTTCCTGAAGGTATTTGAATGTAGAATGGGATTTGAGTAACTGTTTTGTAAAGAAAGTTCTTGCCATTTTTTGTTTTGTAAAGAAAGTTCTTACTATTTTTTGTTTTGTAAAAAAAGTTCTTGCCATTTTTTGTTTTGTAAAGAAAGTGTTTTCCATTTTATCGTTTGCAAAGAAAGTTCTTGCAACTTTCGCCCTTACCAACCGCCTTACAAGCTTTTACCTCATCACCAGCAGTCGAAAACATGCCATTCCTGGCGCTTTGACTAAACACAGCTCCTTCTCCTTCATGACACTTCTCTTCACAAACTACAGTATTTGGTTGTCGAGCATCAAAATACCGTAGTATTCCATCACTACCCATCACGAAGAGCTTGTTCTCGTTAAATCTGTCCCAATAAACTTTTTCAATTTCGATTCCAGACTTTTCGAAAATTTGAATCGACTCATCTGATTGGCAGTCATTGATTTGGACTTTGCCTGATCTTGAACCGGACAATAGTACACTGGCGTGGGAGGGTTGCCAGTCTAGGGTTTGGACCTGAAATTTTAAAATTAAAAAAAAATTAATTTTAAAACTTCTTTTAATTTAAAAAAAACTCAAAAAATCATTTTAAATCCAAAGTTATACCCATTTCCCCAAAACCCCTTACCATTCCCTCTAAGTTCATATTCTGAGCAGCTTTGGCCTCATCCAGGTCCCATAACACCACAATTTCGTCAGCACCACCACTAGCCAACAAATGATCAGCCTCTCGATTCCATGCCAAACTCAAAACAGCATCAGAATGCCCTTGACTACTTCCATCTCTCTTCTTTCGACTTTTTTTCGAAAATTCTCCCAACGTTCCCAAAGGTTTTACAGCATTTACAATGTCCAAATCCCATAGCTCAATTACTGGATTCATGGTGGCTACAGCTAACAAATTTCCTTTCTTAGTTTCCACTCCTGGATCGTATTTTATATGCTCCATGCAGAGAATCGGAGCTGCGATTGGGTAATCATGATGAACATAGAAATCTCCGTCAGTGTTGTAGAGGTATACAACCAGAGTTGTGTCGTCCTGAAAATTAAAAAGTTAAACTTAAAGCCACAAGAACTTAAGAGTTGACACCAGTTTTTAACGTTAAAAGTCCCAAAAATTCACAGCTAATGTAAATGGTCACCTAAAACAATATAAAACATAAAAAAAATAGCCCATACCCCTTCGAATTTTGCAGCAGCAACTAGATTATCTTCTGCTTTCACACTCAAGTCTTCTTGTTCAGCTTCATCTTCACTGTCGGCAGTTTTTGTCACATATGGATCTTCCAAATTCGATGAGAAGACTGACAATCCTTTCATTGATGGTTCCCTGAAAATTCACCGTTTTACTATCGGAAACTGCTTACACAACCACGAGTAGACTCTTTTCGTCCTTTTAATACCAAATTCACAATCTTTCATACCTAAAAACAAAGTAAAAAATAACAAAATAACTTACACCTCCTTCTCCTTATCATAACCTTCCATGTTGTACTTGTCTTCGCCTTCTTCCGTCGTCAAATTCGTTTTGCTTCCTCTAATTCCTTTGCTTTTGGGTTCTTCTTGTTCCATTTCGGCATCCGAAGTCTGATCGTCTTCAGTGTTTTCAGGATGAGAGCCCTGAATCAGCTCACTAATCGTCTGAGGTTCCAGCTTGACATATTGAGGCTTTTCGGCCGCAACACCTCGTTCAATCCAACAAATTGAGGTTATCACGGTGTGACGAGATTCTTCCATGTCTAAAGAATGTATTACAGATAAATATTAAAAGCTAGGACGCGAAAAATATTGTTTTAGGCTCAAAATCCTCGATTATAAGCGAAACATGTAAAACTTGATATAAATGTGAAAGAAAATTTGTTTTTATAGTTTTTTTAAACAAAATAGATATTTTTGAACTAAAGATTGTAAAGATATTACTCATTTTATTGTGAAATACAAAGAAATTCCCAAAAATATATTATTTTACGTTTCGCAAACGCGCCCGGCTTTCTGCAGCTCGCTGGCGACATGTTATACGATAAATAGTCCATTTGGAATATAAATGTAGATGAAATAGTTCCTACACAAATTATTTCAGATAATCAAATTCATCAAAGTTTATCAAAATTCAATAAAATTTTATCACAATATCAAGCATAGCTCATGCAGTAGTCGAAAATGCCATAAACTCGGTCCGTTGGAACCTAAAACATCAAAATATAATGCCTAAAACTGTAAAAATTAATACAAATTATTAAAAAATACCTTCAAAATCTTCTTGGTGAATTGAGAATGCATTATTCCAGCTCTAACAGCCGGATATCCGATAAGTTTTGACCATAAATCGACAAAATTCTTGTTTGTTGAGGGAGTTGATATGACAAACTTGGTGAAATTAGCCGCTTTCAGAGGTATTTCACGAGGATTTTCACTGCAATTCAATTTTCAACAATTTTTTAAAATTATTTATTAAAAAAATGTTTAAAAAACGTGTTTTAACCCACCGTCTATGGAGTTCTTCACCTTCAAAGATTGACTTCAATAAGGTCTCTGCTATCGCCTAAAATAACATTTTTTAAGCTTCTGAATGACCTTTCTCCAAAAAATATTTAAAAATAAAAAAAGTTTATGTTATATAGGTCCTTTAACTTTCATTAAGACAACAATTGACAATATTATAAAACTTACTGGAGTATCAGCGTATAACGGACCGATATATAGCTGCTGGTTAGCGCATGTTCGTGCTCGTATGTAGCCTGTTACTTTGCCGTTATTGTCTTGAGCAAACTGGAAATACAATTTATACTCCATACCCTACCCTACCCTGCCCTACCCTACCCTACCCTACCCTACCCTACCCTACCCTACCCTACCCTACCCTACCCTACCCTACCCTACCCTACCCTACCCTACCCTACCCTACCCTACCCTACCCTACCCTACCCTACCCTACCCTACCCTACCCTACCCTACCCTACCCTACCCTACCCTACCCCACCCTACCCTACCCTACCCTACCCTACCCTACCCTACCCTACCCCCACCCTACCCTACCCTACCCTACCCTACCCTACCCTACCCTACCCTACCCTACCCTACCCCCACCCTACCCTACCCTACCCTACCCTACCCTACCCTACCCTTCCCTACCCTACCCTACCCTACCCTACCCAATAAATAAAGCAATTACCACGCTATAAGCCTTCAGAACTTGCAGACAACTTTTCACATATCCAGACCGGTCGATATTAGGAACAATCGTTTTGTCATATTCATTGACTTTCTCAAAATGACTTCCGTCATAAACTGTGGTAGTTACAGTGGGATCTTTCTGTAAGTTCTCTGGGTGAATATCAGTGCCTGGGGTAATGTAACAATCCAATAGAAAGTCGGATTCCAAAGAGAATCCATGTCTTGAAGCGTATTTTGCGGCCATTGAATCCACTAAAAATGATTTTTTAAAAAATTTTGAATTTTAATTTTCCCGCGCTTTTTATTTTTAAATTTCTGTCTTCCCGCGCTTTTTGGCATTGTGTTTTCTTAACAAAATAAATTGAGATTTAAAAGAAAAAACTTAAATAAAACACCATAGCTTGTTTTTTCGTATTTTACAACAAAAAAAATTGAATTTTTATTTTTCCGCCAAATTTGGCATTCTGTTTTTCGTTAGTATTTTATTTAAAAAACGGTAAATGACAACAAAACTTGATCAAGATTAGCCTGTTACATGAAAAATGATTTTTATTTCAACCTTATTTTACAATAAAAAGCTGTGGCAATGTCTAACCTACTATAATATACTATAATATAGCACTCACCCCCGACCAATCCTTTGTTATGTCCTTCAATTTCTGGTCGATCCACTAGCTCTTGGAACAACTGTGTGCCATAACCTTTGTTTCGAAATTCTGAATTTGTGTAGAACATACCAACAGTGGTTAGAGGCACATCACTGATTGATGATTGGTAGGTGGCGGTTGCTAGTGAGCATACGAATTTTCCGTCTGAAAATTTTAAAAATAATCATAAATGGTCCAATAGGTCAAAGTATTATAAAATAGGGTAGAAGCAGTTTTTCTGTAGTAAGCACGAGCTAGAGGAATAGGTAAAACTAGATTGGGCAGGGTTAAAAAATGAAAAAGAGACAAGGGTAAGGCTGGGTCTGAAGCTGGGGCTTGGGCTATAGATAGAATTAAGTTAAGGCTAAAGCAAGGTCTAGACTAGCGCTCCAAACTAGGTCTCTGGGCTAGGGCTCTGGGCTAGGGCTGTGGGCTAGGGCTCTAGGCTAGGGCTCTGGGCTGTCAGATAGGGCTCTGAGCTAGGGCTCTGGGCTAGGACTCTGGGCTAGGGCACTGGGCTACGGCTCTGGGCTAGGGCTTTGGACTAGGGTTATCGGCTAGGGTTAAAGCTAGAAAACAGTAAAAAATACCTTTGGTCATATATACTCTCAGAACAAAGTCATCGCCTAACGCTCCTTTCCAGACGTTATAGTCATTGTCAGATACTGCCCAACCTTCAGTCTCAGCTGTCTGAAAATATGATTTTAAGATTTTACTATGCCTAAATAAAATTTTAAGTTTTTATCACTTCGTTTCGACATCAAACTTCGGAATTATTATAGGCAGCGTTACTAGACCTTTTAATAACTAAACAAATGAAAAATTAAAATTTATGTTTGGCTTATAAAATAAAAACTTCACTTACTCGGTCCACAATTTCTGCCCAAACGTAGGGTTTTGGGTTGTCAACTACTACAATATCTTCCATATTTGTTATTTGATAAAAAATTCGTCTTTTTTATTAATGTTTTTGAATTTGATTGACTTGTATTGTAGTTACGCCTAAAAAACATAAGAATTAAATTTTTCGAAGTGAATTGTCAAACCTCAATATTTATAATCAAACTTCATATCTACCTCAATATCCTTTATTAAACTCTATACCTACCTCAATATCCTTGCTCAAAAACCCTTTACCTTTTTAGACTCTTGATCAATCCGTTTAGAACTATGTGGTTTGATCAATATTAAAGTAAACAAACGATTTCAAGGTCTTTCTCTTCCATTTACATCATGCATTTAATCGCATCATGTATTTTCTACCCTGGTATTAATTAGCTACACTTTAGTTTATAGTATTTTAATGTTCAATTCAATACACTTTATAGTTTTCTGTCAATAATATAGAG
Organism: Bursaphelenchus okinawaensis; assembly: GCA_904066225.2. Lineage (NCBI taxonomy): Eukaryota > Metazoa > Nematoda > Chromadorea > Rhabditida > Aphelenchoididae > Bursaphelenchus > Bursaphelenchus okinawaensis. The sequence continues at coordinate 9,216,385 of CAJFCW020000002.1, read as the reverse complement.
TCTGAAAGTAAAATATTGTGGTAGGAAATGTTATAGTATGATACGATAAGGCAAAGTATTGTAGTAGAAAATCTTATAGTATGATATATCAAGGTAAACTATTGTAGTAAAGAAGGTTTTTTTTTTGTAATGATAAAAATAATTGTGTTAATAAGAAATAGAAAACAACTGCAACCGCATGACTAGAAATACGTCATATAGTGCTTATTTTGCATCATTTTATATTGGATGGTATATAGAAATTAACGACAAGACTTTTCTTATAGTAGGGTAAAATAGAATAGGGCGGTGTAAGACAAAACAAGGTAAAGCAAGATAGAAAAAAGTAGGACAGGGCAAAACAGTTCAGAAAAAGACAAATTAAGGTAGGACAGGTTAGTGTGGGACACGGTAAAGTAAGGTAGATTAGAGTAAGATAGGGTAGTAGGATAGATTAAGGCAAAAAAAGCTAGAGTAATGGAGGGTAAAATAGAGTAGTGTAGGGTAGAGTAAGGTAAGGTGGAGTAAAGAAAAACAATAAGACTTTTGCTGCCGTTATAAGTTGTTTGTGGCATGTAATGCAGGTGAAAAAACTATGTTAAAAATGAGTTTACTACCTAAATTGAGTTAATTTACTGCTTTAAACACACCAAAACCGACTACACGGAGGTAGAAGCACTGAAGGTTGGGCCAGAAAGTTGACTGAAGATTTCAAGGCCAATCGCCTAGCCATGCCTCTAAGAACTTGCCGAAAACGGCCTTTTTGGCAAATCCAAAAAAGAATCGGTATAATGATGTACTTTGCCTCGATCAGAGTATTTTAAAGTTGACTTGGCCGGCCGAAACCTAAACGACTACATCCATGCCAATTATGTGCCAATTGAAGGTAGGGGCGAATTTTTTTGGAAGTTTGGCAGTTTGAATTCTAGGGTAGGGCAAGCAATTTTATCAGTCTTTCCGGAAAAGAATGTTACAAAACTGCACAGTGCAGTTTGAAGGAATCGCTGTCGCGCCAAGAATTGGGCGACAAGCGACAAGGTCTGCGACAGTCGCTTGCACCCGGCGACATCCCAATGGAAATCGCAATGTCGCAAGTGCAAAGCTTTGCGACAAACTGTCGTGTCGCGCTTCGAATGGCGATGCGACAGTGTGTCGTGGTTGTCGCAACGCTCAAGCCACAACTGTGTTTAATGGAAGGATTGCGGCACGTTTTTTTGACTGTTGCAAGTCATCGAATCCTGCGACAACCGACCGGTGCGGCACTGAAGGGATTGCACTGTGCAATCTTTCCTCACATCGTTGGCTGTATCGGGTGATCGCGCGGGAAATCTGCACTGTGCAGCGGAATATAAAGGGCGCGATTTTCTCGGGGACTGCACCGTGCAGCTGTAACATTCTTTAGTGGAAAGACTGATAATTTGTTACAATTTTTTTTTTAATTTTTAGATAACGAACTTTTTTAAAAAATATTTTTTTTTAATTTGGAAATTTTTAAGTTTTTTAAATTTTAAATTTAATTGTTTTGAAAATTTTAAGTTTTAAAATTTTTTATTTTGAAATTCCAGATCAGAAAAATTACATTTTTACCAAAAGCCCCACCGAAAAGACGGTTGACGACTTCTGGCGCATGATTTGGCAGGCGAAGTGTAAGAGGATTCTGATGCTGACAGAGGTGATGGAACAAGGCAAAAAGAAATGTGAGCAGTACTGGCCGACCAAGATGGGCGAAGAACTCAAGCACCCGTCTGGAGGTGTCGGCAGAGGACTCGACTCTTATTGTAGAGAACATACTGTGGCAGGGATGGCCGGATCATGGCGTGCCGAAGATTTTTTTGAGCCGGCGCATGCTCAGCAAATAACGCGGATCCCTGGGTGGTGCACTGTTCCGCGGGTCGAACTGGCACGATCGTTGCTCTTGCAATGATGGACAACAAACTTTGCAAGGGTGAATTTTGTCCACTGGCTAAAGTTGTCGTCGAATTGAGGACTCATAGGCTTCGGCAGCGTGCTGAGAATGTCTCAGGTAAGAATTTGGCATGATTTTTGGGGAATTACAAGATTTAATCGTTAAAACAGTATAAAGTTGATGTATTATACAAGGAAGTGTTTATGATTATGTGGGTACAAAAAGAAGGTAGGGCAGGTTAGGGTAATGGCTCAAACTAAAGTAAAATTCTACTTAATATAACCTTATCTTTCAGTTTCTGTTTATCTATTGAGCCTTCATGGAGTTGGCCGTCAAGAAGCGAGTCGTGACCAAAAATGAAGTTAAATATTTTTACGAAAAGTATGAAGTGATCATCAACAAACAAGACGCCAGTTGAATGATGTTGGTCGGCTTCACAAAATCCAACTAACTGTTTCACTGGTCGAGAATCTGATTTATAAATACTTTTTTTATGTACATGTTGATGTAGGGTATTGTATAATAAAATATATTATGTTAACTTTAAGGGCAGGAAAGAATTATGGCTATGGTTTTAGTGTCTAATTGTAAGGCTAAAGGTTTAGTAATTTTGAGGCTAGACTAGGGCTCAAGCTAGGGCTCGACGAAGGTTTTTGAGCTAAGGCTTGGACTAGGGTTGATTATTCCGAGCGCAAAAGCTTGTTGTTTCGAATCCAGTTGGAGTAAAAGGGTTTTTTCGGACAAAAGGACTAATAAACTGTCTTTTATTGTTAACATAATTATTTTTAAAGTTGTTTTATTGTAACTGTATTTAAATTTTTAACTTAATTACATACCTTTAATGTTTAATTTAACAAAAATTTTTGTTTTTTTGCACAAAAAATTTTTTTTCATTTTTGTCAAGTTTCCTAACTAAATAAACAAAACATACTAAAGATTGTTTATTGTACGACAACACAAACTGAATACACATCAAATGAACTAAAACTACAATGTAAAAAACTATAGGAGTAGTACTGTTTTGAACCAAAGATAAGCTGACAATAACAAGGTTAATATATAGTATAATAATAAAATGTAAAAACACATTTCAAATAAAATTTTACAACATTTCATTTCAACGTGGAGGTGTAGAAAATAAAAAAAACACAAAATTGGTCCGTATATTATCAGGTTTGTAGGTATATGCTTATAGGGCCATACAAGGTTTAAAGTAATGTTATAGAAGGCTTTATAAGAGCGTGAATGACCTAAAATAAGGTTCAATAAACCTGTAAAGCCTTTTAAATATCCAAAATAACCTCCTCTAAGCCTGATAATATACAAATTTAACACAAGAAACTAAAAAAGTTAGAAAAACTAAAAATAAAATTAAAATTTTCATTTTCGCAGGTAATTTTTTTTTTCATTTTTATTTATTTTTATACAATCTTGAAGACGAAATACGATTATCACAGTAAATATTGATAGAAATATAAGCTCAAAAGACAAAAAAATTGTTTAAAATGACGTTATCATTGGTCAAAAAGTCTGTAGAACTTCATTTTGGACCATTTCCATACTTTAAAAATTTTAAAAATTTCAAATTTCAAAAATTAATTTTTTTTTCGAAAAAAGTCTAAAAATCCATGTTCTATAAACTTTTTGACCGAACATAAGAATTGTTTTCATAAATTTTATAATCAAGGTATGTAAACATATTATACTGACCAGTACGACAAGAATGACGAGACAATTCGAATGAAAGATGGGCATAAGGGGGGTAATACTGTAATTATAGAAAACCGTAAAAACAAAAAAAAATACTGTAAATTTATAGGGTATGGTAGAAAAATTGTAAAACTGTAATAGGGAGTACGGTAAGGTATGGTAGGGTATGTAGGGTAGGGTACGGTATAGTAAAGTAGGGTATGTAGGGTAGGGAAGGGTAGGATAGGGTACGGTAGGGTAGGCTAAAGTTCGGTAGGGTAGGGTAAAGTTGGGTAAGGTGGGATAGGATACGGTAGTGTAGGGTAAGTTAAGCTACTTAATTAAAGTACGGTAAAAAAGCTAATACTGTAGCTACAGTAAAAAGTACGGTAAAAAATAAAAAATGGAGTTACAGTCGCTATAGTGAAATTACAATAAGATGATATTGTGATTAATACAGTGGCCCTACTTATGATAATGTATTGGATACTGTAACAAAAAATTGCTTATAATACTACGTTGGATACGATAGCCGTATATAATACTGTTAAGGGTAGAGTACCTTAAGAAAGTTCGTTTTAGACTTAATTTTAACGTTTTCAAAATTTTTTAAAATTTCGAAAAAAAATTTTTAATTTTAAAAAAATTTCGAAATTTCAACAAAATTCAAAAATTTCCAACCCCCTAACGATACATAGCATTCTGAGCCGACTTGAAGCTGACTTGAAGCGTTCTGTTACCCAATTGAGTGCCATTCAGGTTTGTAATGGCATTCAATGAGTCCTCGTAGTTGGCCATTGTCACAAAACCGTATCCTTTACATTTGTTGAAGGTGTCTTTCATTACGTTAACATGGAGAACGGCCCCAAATGGACCAAACAAACGCCATAGAGTTGGCTCATCGGTTTCGGGGCCTAGGTTGTAGACAAAGATACTGAAGCCGGCAGCCGTACTGGTACCTGGAAGATTGGGATTAGTAAATAAATTAAGCAGCCTTACCCTACTGTATCTTAACCAACCCTACCCTACCTTACAGTACCCTACCCTACTTTATCTTGCTCTACCCTACCTTATTGTACTCTATTTTACTCTGCCCCATCCTACCCTGCCTTATTATAACATACCGTACCCTAATCTAATCTACCCTACCCCGCTTGTCCCTACCCTCCCTTACTCTTCCCTCACTTTACTTACTCTCTCCTACCCGGCTTTGCCCTACTATATCCAACCGTATCAGAGCATACCGTACTTTAACCTGCCCTATCTTTATTTTACCTTACCACACCCTACTCTACCCTGCCCAACCGTACCCTATGAATACTGTAATTTAACTCTTTTCTACCCTAGCCCTCCCCTACCCCTTCAAATCCCACTACTATAACCCCACTTACCACTAGGGCTAGGCACTTTAGGTGCAGCCTGAACCGCCGCAACTTGAGCCTGTTGTTGGCTAGCCAACGCCGCAGCATTCAGCGCCGCCAGCTGTTGTTGTTGAGTTTGAGCGGCCGTTAGCTGCTGGAGAATGGCTTGAGTTGTGAGCAAATCCGCCGTCTGTGTAGGCATGTATCCAGCCGCTCCAGCCAACGAAGTCTGAGCCGTTAAAGCGGTCTGCGTCGGAGCAGCTAGCGGTGAGTAGCGTAGAGTGCCGAGCTGAGGTGTGTGTCGGATTGGACCGACACTTGGCCGTTGGACCGAATTGAAAGCGGCCACGGACTGTAGAGCCGCGATTGGGGCCAGAGCGGCTTGGGTCATGAGGTCACTGACCTGTAGCATGTTCTTCTGAGTAGCGGCCGCCGGATTGTTGGCGAACTTGACTTGTAATGGCTCGGTAAAGCCCGGAGGGGTAGTGCCATTCATTTTCTCGATAGCTACTTCGGCCTCGGATTTGCGGTCGAAACGGACGAAGCCTACGCCTTTTGATAGACCTAAAAATTGGATTTAAATTTTTTTTAACTTAAAAATAAAAAAAAATTTTTTCCAAATTTTAAAATGAAAAAAAATTAAGAAACTGCCTCACCAGTCACATTATCAGACAAAATCCTGCTAGTGATAATACTGCCATATGAAATGAACAGTTTCTCCAATTCTGGCTGTGTCAAGGTTTTTGGCAGTCCACTGACATAAAGATTGGCTCCTTTAATCGTTTCATGTGATGGACGAGCAAGTGATACCTAAAATTTGGTATTTTTTATAAATTTGGCTTTAAAATGAGTTTTTAGGTAAAAAATTTAGCAAAAAGTAAATTTTAGGTAACAAATTTTGTGAAAAGTTGATGATTTTAGGTAACAAATTTAAAAAAAGTCAATTTTAAGCAAAAAAATTTGCTGAAAAGTTGTTTTTAGGTAAAAAATCTTGTGAAAATCCGATATTAGGTAAAAAAAAGGTTGGAAAAAAAAGTTGATTTTAAGTAGCAAATTTTGTAAAAAGTTGAGTTTAGATAATAAATCTAATGAAAAATTGATTTTAGGTAACAAATCTAACAAAAAGTTAATTTTAGGTAACAAGTTTTGAAAAAAGTTGATTTTTAGGTAACAAAAATTTAAAATTGATTTTTAAAACAATAAATGGGTAAAATTTAATTTTTTAGGTAACAAACAGTGTTTTATAGCTTAATACAAATAAGATAAACTAAAATACAATACTTTAAAATTAATTAGGTGTTTTTAAACATATATATTTTCACACAAAAATAAGCTTTCTATCCTACCCCTACCTCTAGCCCTAGTCCTAGCTCTAGCTTTAGCCCTAGCCTTAGTCCTAGCTCTAGTTCTAGCCCAACCTCTGACATACCTATCGATACCGTACCGTATGCATACTCGTATAGTACAATATCAGTTGTAACTTAAAATACTAGCTGATATTTATCCAAGAACGTTGTTTAACTAGCCGAAAACTCCATAATAAAGTAATTTATCTAATCAAAAGCAACATGGGGTGTCTTTTAACTAGCCTCAAACCTTTTAAAAAGCCTTTTAGCTAGCCTAAAACCTCACAAATGGCTTTTAACTAGCCTAACAATTCACAAAACGCCTTTTAACCAGCCTAACACCCCGTCTTACCCTTACTCTACTGAGGCCTGTGGAACAGAAACATTTTTTGGCTTTTACTCTAGAAAAAACTTGTAGCGATCTCCCCCACCTACTAAAATATAAAGTGTTGTAGCGCCGTCCCCCACCTACAACACTATAAAGTCTTGTAGCGACGTCCCCCACCTACTACAATATAAAACGCGGTTACAATGAAGAAGCTTGGTACATGTGAACAAAAAAATCAAAAAAGTGAAAAGTCGAAAATGAAAAAAATGGCAAATTTCGCACGAAACGCACCTTGATCGTCTTGTTCTGCAGCCGCAGGCCGTTCAGGCTTTGGCGTGCACGTTGCGCGTCGTCCGGGTTACAGTAATTTACAAAAGCATAACCAAGGCTCTGACCTAAAATCAAGTAGAACTTAAATCCAAAAACAGGAAACAATTGGGAAACCAAAAACGGAAGAAGGAAACAAATAAAAACGCATGTCGACCGGTCGAAAAATCAAAAAATCAAGCACAAAAGTACACAAAAATGATTAGAATATATTATCGTACTGACAACATGTGATCGGGGGTTAATTGAACTCAGTTTTTTCGTGCTTTATTCAAATTATATTCACATTGAGTACCGAAGAGAGCTGATATTAACATAGATCAAAGACGTTAAAACTTAGATTTTTAAAAATCTTAAAATTTAAAATCTATGAATATTGAATTTAGATCAAAATTAAAATTGTAAAATACGGATGTGTATCTTTTTCATACGATTTGTGTTTAAAATACGAAAAAAAATTTTTTTTTTGGGTCCCACCACGAAAACTTGATTTTAACTAATTTAAACAAAAAACCGTTAAAGTAAGCTTGAAAAGGCTCTGTAACGCCATAAAAAATAAAAATTTTTGAAAATCTGTATTTAAACGCCATTTTTGTCATCATTTTAGGTCCCATCACGAAAACGTGATCTTTACATTTTTATTTTTCCTTTGGTTGAAATTATTTAAAAAGTCCTTTAGAGTACAAAAAAAACATAAATTTGTGTGTATTGACTATAAATAAGAATTTTAACAATTTTTAAGTTGGGTCCCACCACGAAAACATGAAATTCCTTATTTCACTTTAATTTCTTATCAAACCTATTACAAATGACTCAAAAAGACGTACTAAAGAATTTTTTCGATGAAAATTTTAAAAGTACAATAATAGCGTTAAAAATACAGTACATACCAGTAGTTTTGTCACGAACCAATTTACAGCTCTCAATTGGTCCCATTGATGCAAACAATGACCGAACCTCATCTTGACTCATGGTCTGAGGCAGATAGTTGATGATCAAGTTGGTTTTACTCTCAATGATGGCTCTGTCATGCTTACTGCCCGAGTCCGAGCTGGACGAAGGTGAGGCTGAGGTCGCGTTTTCCTTCATTTGGTCCTAAAATACGAAAAATTTTAGATTTTTTTGTAAAATGAGGCTTTAAATGGCAAGAACTTTCTCTACAAAACATAAAATAGCAAGGACTTTCTTTACAAAACAAAACGGCAAGAACTTTCTTTACACCCAAAATCCCCCATACCTGACACTGTTGTCCCAAGGCAGCGGCAGCCTGTTGTTGTGCGGCCAATAACTGGGCCAAATACTCCTTGTTTTCGCGATTGGCCTCAAAGTCGCCCGCTCCGCTGGCGAGTAGCATAATTTGACTGGATTGGTCGCGGTTCGGTCGATTTCACTCGATTCTCACAAAGATAATTTGCTGAAATTTGAACACATTAAAAATGGGATCCTTGACAATGTTTTTGAATATCAATATCACGAGTAAGGTGGCGCTGGAGTACTGAACAGAGCGATAAAATGTGATAAAAAGTTTTTGAAAAGATCAATTTTCATAAAACCTGGCAGAAAGGTTGGCACTGATATGATAAAGGTCTACGTTAAGTTTTGTCATAATATTATAAGCCATTTTTCCAAAAATCAGGCCCAAAAAAGAAACGTTTGAAGTCAAAAAGCCATAAATTGAACAAAAAAAGTTTTAAAAAATCATATTTTTTTTCCTAAAATACGAAAGTTTTAAAACTTGGCTCAAATATAGCTAATGGCAATACCTACAAGTGTGTTAAAACTTGTGTAAAAATATTGAGCCATTTTGAAAAAAAATTGATTTTAAAATGTCCTTTTTTGTAATTTTTACTGCTTTTATAGCAAGAAGTGGCAAGAACTTTCTTTACAAAACAAAAAATGGCAAGAACTGTCTTTGCAAAGCATAAAATGGCAAGAACTTTTTTTACAAAACAAATAATGGCAAGAATTTTCTTTCCAAGACATAAAATGACAAGAACTTTCTTTACAAAACATAAACCCTCAAAAACTTGCTTTTAGAAAGGACACACAATTATTTGAACAAACAAATATAATTAGAAAGAAATTACAACTCTACAATATCATTTCTTATCATGCCGTTGGATCCTATACAAGAATAGCACAGTCTCTATACAAGGCTATATATCTACTACAATATAACCCTATACCTTAGTACAATATAATTTTCTATGTAATCCTTCATCTTACTACAATATGACTTTCTATACAACTCTGTAACTTACTACAACATGATACAGCCCTTTAGCTTACTACAATATCCTACTCTTATCATACTATAACATCCTACCCTTACCTACTACAATATGCCCTCTCCTACCGCATCGTATACCCATAACTACAAACTCAAACCCTCCATTCTGTCGTTTGTAATTCCCTATAAGATGGTACAAAATTAATTTAGGTGTAAATGAAGTTGCCATGGCTACAAGACCCCTTCAGCGTAAGTTATTAATCCGCCTCGAAACCGCGCCGTTTTACTTTTGCAGATTTGTCGAGGTTTAATTGAAGATGCACAAGCTCAATTTAGGATTTAAGACTGAGTATGTTAAGGATATTAGATTTGGGTATTAGAGTGATAAGTAGAAATATTGTATTGAAGGCTATATTAAGGTAAAGGGAAGGTATGATAAAGAAAATTAAGGCTAAGGTAGGTTTGAAAGAGGGTTATGGTAAGGCAAGAGGAAAGAAAAGTAGTGAGAGGGAAAGGCGAGGGTAAGGAAAAGGTAAGACAAACCTAGAGGATAGATTAGAAGCCGAGGCAAGACCAGAGTAAGCCTAATCGTACGCCTAAACTTAAACATTACCTAAAACTTAAGATTAGAGTAAAGCCACGCTCAAACTTAATCCTAAGCCTAAACCTGAATCTAATAAGCTTTATTTCTAGCTTTAACTCTAGCCTTAGCTCTACCTTTTTCTCTACCTCTACCTCTACTTCTAGCTTTAGCTCCAGCTCTAGCTCTAGCTCTAGCACTAGCTCTAGCTCTAGCTCTAGCTTTAGCTCCAGTCCTAGCTCTAGCTCTAGCACTAGCTCTAGCTCTAGCTCTAGCTCTAGCTCTAGCTTTAGCTCCAGCCCTAGCTCTAGCTCTAGCTCTAGCTCTAGCTCTAGCTCTAGCTTTAGCTTTAGCTCCAGCTCTAGCTCTAGCTCTAGCTCTAGCGCTGGCACTAGCACTATCTCAAGCTCTAACCCAAACACCATATCTATCACCAAGCTCTTTCTAGTTGTAAACATCAATAACTAAATGCCAATGTACATATAGCACATTAGGTAGTATTAAATATTTAAAAAATAGTATGAGTGCAAACAACTATCCAATTTTGGAGAAGATAATTGCAGATTAGACCAGATTTACGTTTAGCAAAATTAAAAAGTTTCAAAATACGCTTAGAAATAATTGGTTTTGTAGCAACATTGCTACTGTAGTTTGCATCGTATTATCCTACCCTACATTACTCACCCCTACTGTATATTTTGACTCATTTTAACTCCAACTATATCATCATCACCTAATTTACTATATATTTCTACTATTACCAATCTACTTTGCAACATATTCCCCTAAAAACACTTCCTATTTACTTATTCTACTTGCAAGTTTTGCCCGCTTCTGGCACTCGAAGTCTGAAATCGTTTCGAAAAACGTTGCGGTAAACATTTCACAACGAGTGGTACAATAGGGTAAATACTTGAAACTATGAACTATTTACTACATTTTTACTAGTTACTTGAAATGGAATCCTATATTTTATAAAAATGCTTTAAAATTACAAAAAATCGGTCTTTTATTAAGAATACACGGTGCAGTAAATAATTTAGATTGCACTGTGCAGTCAATAATTTGGGCTGCACAGTGCAGTTGCCAAAAATATTTTTAAAGATAAAAATATTTTTAAAAAAATAACAATTGTTTTAAAATAGCATTCTCCAGCTTATGGCATTGCTAAAGCTTTCATCAAAACAAATTTTGAAATTTTAAATAAAAAATTTGAATTTTTAAAAAAATTAAAAAAATGACCGCACAGTGCAACAAATTTTTTCAATTTTTTAAAGTTGTGGTTAATATAAAATGTAACTAGTAACCTTTTTAATAATTTTGCTATAAAATATTTTTGAATTTCTAATTTTAAAACCATTTTTTAAAATTTTAAAACTGACTGCACAGTGCAATAAAATTAAAAATCTTGTACCGTGCAGTCAATTGTCGCCATTTTTTCAAATTTTTAGACATTTTAACAAAATTTTAGGTATAAAACTAGAAAACCAAGCAGAAAACCCCTTTTCTTCTTTACTAAAAGCAAAACAAGAACAAGGATAACATAAGTTTTGTCCTTTTTCGAAGTTTTTTTGCAAATTCCAGCCGAAAGTGAATTAATTTGACTAAAACCCCGCGAGGCATATACAAACATGTTTTTGATGGGCGTTGAAAAAATACCAAAAAGGTTTGGCTTTTCAAAAGAATATTAGACTAGGCCAAGGGTTTTAAATTAGGGTATTAGACTGGGCCAAAGCTCTTAAATTAAGATATTAGACTAGACCAAATCTTTTAAACTAAGCCAAAGCTCTTAAAATATCATATTAGATCAAGCCTATCCTTTTAGACTAGACTAAAGCCTTTTTAATTAGGATATTAGAGCCTTTAACTCATAATACAAAAATAGTCATTAGTGCTCATTAAAGGTAACATGCTTAGTAATGGTAATGTAACATGGTCATTATGTTGAAAAGGTGTTTGGGTAAACAAAGGTTTGGCCAGAAATCACTAAATTTGGCTGACAAAAAACAAAAAAAAAGAATTTTTGTTGCACAGTGCAGTCAAGTTTTAAACTTTTTTTGAAAAATAAGCTTTGAAATTTGAAATTAAAAAATACTTTTTAACAAAACTGTTACAAAGGGTACCAGTTACATCTTCTATTTTGTAAACTTTGCAATTTCTTTGATTTGACTTTAAAAATTAGAAAAAAGTATTTTTTGTTGCACCGTGCAATAAATTTTCCATTTTTTAGAAAAAATGAAATTTTCAAACAAAATTTCAAAAATATTTAAAAAAAACTATTAGAAGATTTCATAGTTATCTTCTACATAAATTACAGTTTTTAACTTTTTAGTTTTGAATTTAAAAAAATTTTAAAAATAAAATTTTTGTTGCACCGTGCAATCAAATATGCAAGTTTTTTTACAACATATTTTTTAAAAAATAAAAATTCATAAGTGTTTAGTTTTAATTTTTTAGGACTTTAAAAACTTGTATTTTAGAATTTTAAAATTTATAAATTTTATGCATTGAAGCCATTTTTTTCAAAAAAAATTTTTTAATTGCGCTGTGCAACACTGCTTTTGCCTTGCCTTGCCTTTGCCTTACATTGTTTTACATTATCTTATTTTTATCTTGCCTTACCCTACTTTACTCTGCACTCCCTCGCTTTGTCCAATCTTACCAAGGTCTTCCCTACTCTACCCTCCCTCCCCCCCCCCAAATCCACGCTTATCCTACAATAAATCGTCAGCTCGAAAGTCAACCTTTTTCAACTTTTTTTGGGGAAAAAGCGCACACAATTGGCCTAATGAAGACGAGAAAGGGGCACTGATTTCCCATGAGTCTTTTGTGTCCCGGATCCAAGGCAATGGTAACGGATTATATTTTCTCAAGTTTTCTTTGTTGGACCAAAAAGTTTTTTTCGCCGAAACCGCTTTTTAAAAGGAAATTCGAACAAAATTGGTTTAAAGTCACTAGAGCTAAGGCTGGTCCTAGCCTTACAAGGGAATGTTACAAACTACTCCACGCCAATTACAAAACGAGTTATATCGTTGGAAAGAGCGTTAAAAAGTAGTCTAGAATCAACTTTTTTTTAGCTGCCGAAACCATGTGGCACGGCAGCTACACCTCGTTATATATACTTATGTGTTTAAAAGGTATACCTTTAAAGTTCAAAAAATACTATTTTTTGATAAATATTTTTTTCTAAAAGTGACTAAAAGCAAAAAATAGGACTTAAAAAATATTTGTTCAACCAAAATATTGTTTGGCTAGCCAAAACTTCTTGTCATGATGACTGGGCGCCAAAATGAAATCGACAGGATTCGAACTCCCCGCCTTTTGCACCCCAGACTAACTTTTTAACCACTCGACCACACTGGATCGAAGCTTTAACCCATTCGTTTTGCTCAAGACGAATGAGAAGAGTCAAATAGAAAACCCTATGTAAATCCTTTGATCGCTAATATATGCCGTGCCATATAGTTTCGGCAGCTAAAAAAAGCTGATTCTAGACTAATTTTTAACGCTCTTTCCAACGGTATAACTCGTTTTATAATTGGCGTGGAGTAGTTTGTAACATTCCCTTGTTAGCTCTAGTTTTAGCGCAAAGCCTTGGCTCTAGCCCTAGCTAAAGCACTAGCCTTACTTTTAGTTCTAGGCCTAGTCTTAGCCTTAGCTTTAGGTCTATTCCTTGCATTAAATCCAGACTCAGCTCTAATTAAGCACTTTGTCATTGTTCTTGCTCTAGCCCTAGCCAAATCCAAATCCTTAACCCTAAACTTAGCTAAAGCTCTAGCCAAGACTTTAGCGCTAGCCAAAGCTCTAGCCAAAACATAGCCCTAGCTAAAGCTCTCGCCGAGACTCTATTCCTAGCCAAAGCCCTACCCTATTAAAAACACTTGCCCTTACCTTACAAATACCAAAGCACGCATTTACATAATGACATATAAATAGTAACTTTACAGCGCAAAAACCAAGAAAATAAGCATGTGGAAAGAAGACTAGGACCAAAAAAGCGCGATTAAATTTATTCATATTTAAGCTAATTTAAAACCCCCGAGTCAAAACATAAACACGACCACAAAGTTCAGAATAACTAAGCATCTCTCTGTGTTAACATAGGTCTCTCGCCTATGTTAACATGAGCGGAAAACAGATTTGACGGTCGGAAAAACATATTCAAACTGTATTGCATTTTGTAGTGGGCTTCAAATTTTGAATTTTATAAAATTTTAAAAAATTTCGAAAAAATATCAAAATTTCGAAAAATTTCAAAAAATTTCAAAGAAAAATTTTTTTCGAAAATATTTTTAAAAATTTCAAAAAACACCCTCACAAACCATAATTTTTCATATATCAAGCCAAATTCTACATGAAAAACCTTAACAAATCTCGAATATAGTCTGTCATGAACACTTAAAAACCCTTTTTTATAACCTTGCCACTTTGAGAAATCCTAAACCACCGGCGGCAATCTGTCACCGTCAAACGTATATTCAATCACTTGTCTTTCTTTAAACTTTTTTTTTATCAGACACTGCAAAAAATGGCACAAAATCAAAAATTTTGGGCGTGAAATTAAGGTTTTTGGCAAAAAATAAGAAATTGAGAGCTTAAAAAATTGATATTGTGTGTTACAGTAATCTAAGAAAAAAGTTTTCAATTACAAAAACGTTTTGCATGGCCTAAAGCGTTTCTTTAAAAAAATTTTTTTTAATTTTGTTTATTATATTATGGCAGTAGTAACAGTTCCTCGCAAAAGTGAAGGTAAAAGACGAAAAGATTGATAACTTGTGGTACAATAATCTAATAAAAAAGTTGTTAACTAAAAAAATGTTCTGTATGACCTAAAGTGTGTTTTAGCAAATTTTGGGGCTTTAGTCTATTATATTATGGCAGTGGCAATTTTTCTTCCTGTAAGTCGACATTCAAGAAAGAAAAATTCAATACGATTTGTTACAGTAATCTTATAAAAAAGTTTGCAAATACAAAAGTATTCCCCATGCTTAAAAACATACGTTAAACGTGTTTTTAAATATTTTTAGAATTTTAAAATTTTTTATTTTGATTTTTTTTCAAAAATTTTAGCTTGGTCGACTTTTTTCGCAAAACGCTGAAATTTCAAAATTTTCAAAAAAAAGAGTTAAAATATAATGAATAAGACATAGTTATTAAAAATAAAAATCTACACCACAAACTAAGCCACAATTACCAGCACGTTTTTCAAAGCCCACTTTAAAACAAACCAAAAATTGAAAGCCAAAAAACCAGCTGGCCAAGTGTAAAAATTACCAAAAAAAAAGTTTGTTGGAAACAAAAGTGCGTCAAACGTCGAATTATATAATATTTTAGGTTGTCAACTGTTTGAAGGTTTTGAGAACTAATGACACTCACAACGTTTCCTCCTCAGTTTTTTGAAGAGGAGAAGAGATGATCAGCTAGGTGAACATTGATTTGGCCACAAAAAATTCTGCCTTACTCTGCCCATTCTTACTCTACTTTACCCTACTCTACTATGAACTAACTTATATGAAAAATTAAAATTTGGAAGACTAATTTTCTTGTCAATTTAGAAAAGCAGCAGTGTACTTTGACAATGAGATTAAAATAGGCAAGAAAGGGTATTAACTCAAAGCCGACATAGGTATAATAAGTATTGTAAATAGAGATTAGTGAGCGCTTGAAGAAGTTATTTGATGCTTAAAGTTAGATATATAAAGAGCATTTTTTAAATCTATAATCTTTAGATTACAAGGGAAAAACTCTCCCCCACCTTTACCCCTTACCACCTACTAATAAATTCTTTTAAAAAAAAGTTAAACTTGTTCACCTTTGTCTAGCCACAAAAAAATTATAAAATTTTCTAAATTTTAAAACAAAAGACGAAGAATTTAAAAGAACAACTAGCAGATGAACATACAGGTCTTTTTTTTCATAGTGGGTGGAACATGAACACACCTACAAGTATGTGGGCATCAATGTATTTGTTAATTGTGACTTCACATAAACTTCATAATTTCAATATGAAGTTTACGGTTTTTAATGAAGCATAACACGTTCCCGAATAACGTTGGCGTTCTGTTGCAAAGAGCGTCAAAACCAGGAAATTTGAATAAAAATTATTTTTCTAAAAAAACCGAGCTGGTTGGTCAATGACTTTACCAATTTGGAACTGGCCTGATCAAGCGTTTTGGATAAAAATTTAACGAGAGAACCCCTCCCCCCCCTCCGCAACAGAAAAAAATTTTTGAAAAAAGTTGAACGTGGTCCCCCCTGTGAATTTTTGGAAAAAATTTTTTCGACCCCTGCTCTCAGACCAAAAGTCCACGCCCGGCACTGTATGCTATAGTAGACTTATGTTACAGGCAGTAAGAAAAAGGTAATTTAAGCTTTAGGTAAAAAATTTTTTTTCATTTAAAAAAATGTCAGTTCTATTCTAAAAAAAAATTTTTTTTTGTTATAGGGGGAGAGGAGAAGGGAGAAAGGACAATGAAGGGAGAGGTGAAAAGAAGAGAAGATTAAAAATCAAAAAAAGTTTTTAAAACCGAGTTTTTTACAAAACTTTTTTGATTTTATCTTCCCTACCCTACCCTATCCTCCAATACCCGTGCCCTTCCACCACCCCTTCCCCACCCTCCCAAATCAAATCCATCTGCCCATCTCCAACAATATCAGTAGCCTCTTTTACACCCCAAACCATTATGCACACCTAAACCCATTAATGCCTTTTAATAATAAACAGTAAGTCCTTCCCTTCCACATTAATAATCCCCATTTAAAACAGATTCCGTCTGTGTTGTGGATAATCCCCCCCCCCTTCTCTCGCACCAAAATCGTCCCGTTTTTAATATTTGATGAACCGAATTTAAGCCCCGAGGGACTTCTAACAAACCCAACAGATTTGGGAGGACATTATGAGATAGATAATGTAATATTAAAGCTGGGGTGGGTTGGGAATGACATATTAAAGTTGGGATGGGTTGGAAATGGCATTGTTAGGTATAAAGGGTCATTTTGAAGTATAAATGACATTTTAGGTATGATTTGTCATTTTCCAACAAAAAATTAAAAAAAAACTCATTTTTAGGCTAAACACAATATTTTAGGCTTAAAAATTCTTAGCTAAGGCTTGACATTGCATTTTTAGTATAAAGTGTCGTTTTCAAATAAAATTTTTTAAAAAATTTATTTTTAGACTAAAGATAAACTTCTAGGTTTAAAAATTGTCAATTAAGGCTTAAATTTCTGATTTTAGGTTAAGATATAACTCGAAATATGAAAATTTAGTGTAATTTTAGGCTTAAAATGTCTCATTAGGCTTAAAAATGCTATTTAAAACCTGACATTGTAATTTTAAAACAAAAAATGCAGCATTAAGCTTACGGTTGTTAGCTCATGCTTGACAATGCCACTTTAGGCTTATAAATGTTACCTTAGGCCTAACAGGATTATCTTAGGCTTGTAAAGTTCATTCTAATTTTATAAATGCCAGGCTAGACTTATGAATTTTATTTTAAGTATAAAAATTTACTTTAGGCTTACAAGTATCATTTTAGACTTAAAATGTCAATTTTAATTCAATAAAGTGCACTTAGGCTTAAAAGTAATTTTAAGCTTTAAGAAAGTACCTTAGGCTTAAAAATGATATAATAAAGTAAAAGTTTTTGCTCAGATCTAAAAATTTCATTTTAGGCTTCAAGGAGATATTTTTCTTTTAAACAATTCATTTTAAAACACCAAACTCATATTATAACGTCACATAAACGTTCTAACTCAATAACCCTCTTTCCTTCCCAAAAAAAGATTGTAGAATAGTAAAGTCGATCAGATCAGAGCGTTAAAAGCGTTGAAACAAGTTTTAAGTGAGTCGTCGGAATGTCGGCTAGCACAATCGAATGAAGCTATAATTAGAATTAAATTAAAATACGAATCAATAGGTTTTCACATGAACGCGGATAGTAAAAATAATGCGATATATCATAGCCTGCCCTAATTATGATCCAAAGCCTTAGCCCAGAGCCCTAGCCCAGAGCCTTAGCCCAGAGCCCTAGCCCAGAGCCCTAGTCCAAAGCACTAGCCCAGAGCTCAGAGCCCTAGCTCAGAGCTCTAGCCCAGAGTTCTAGCTCAGGGCCCTAGCCCAGAGCCCTAGCCCAGAGCCCTAGTCCATAACCCTAGCTCAGAGCCCTAGCCCAGGGCCATAGCCCAAGGCCCCAGCGCTAACTTTAGTCATGCTCTTAGCTTTTTCTAGGCTTAGTCTCAGTCCTAGACAGTAGTCAGAGTTTTGGACAAAGCCTTATCCTTAGCTGAAGCCTTTGTCAATGCTCTAGCCCTAGTTCTTGCCCCTCCTTTAAGTTTAGCCTTAGGCCTAGTCCCTGCCTTAGATCTAGTTCTAGCTGTAGCTTTAGTCTCAACTCTAGCCCTAACACTGAACAACAAAAAAAAATTAAAAGCCTCTAGTACTAAATAAAAAGTAAAGTAAACTAAAACTGTTACAATGTTTCCAGCTGACATTCGATATGTGGAAATTAAAAACTGCGTGTCATGCTATGGTGTAAACGACCTTTTTGCTGCTCTTTTGATAGCTTTTTGTTTTAAAATTAACAGAAAAAGTTCTGTTCCTAAAACGCTTGAAATAATGAGTTTCATATGATGATAGTGTAATATGATATACCGTCACCCTCATTTTGGCTTGACCAGATCAAGCATGAAACAAAAACAAACAAAAATTGATTTCGAAGGTAAAGCCCGATATTACTCTGCCTTGCCTTGCCTTGCCGTTGCCTTGCCGTTGCCTTGCCGTTGCCTTGCCTTGCCGTTGCCTTGCCGTTGCCTTGCCGTTGCCTTGCCGTTGCCTTGCCGTTGCCTTGCCGTTGCCTTGCCGTTGCCTTGCCGTTGCCTTGCCGTTGCCTTGCCGTTGCCTTGCCGTTGCCTTGCCATTGCCTTGCCGTTGCCTTGCCGTTGCCTTGCCGTTGCCTTGCCGTTGCCTTGCCGTTGCCTTGCCGTTGCCTTGCCGTTGCCTTGCCGTTGCCTTGCCGTTGCCTTGCCGTTGCCTTGCCGTTGCCTTGCCGTTGCCTTGCCGTTGCCTTGCCGTTGCCTTGCCGTTGCCTTGCCGTTGCCTTGCCGTTGCCTTGCCGTTGCCTTGCCGTTGCCTTGCCGTTGCCTTGCCGTTGCCTTGCCGTTGCCTTGCCGTTGCCTTGCCGTTGCCTTGCCGTTGCCTTGCCGTTGCCTTGCCGTTGCCCTGCCGTTGCCTTGCCGTTGCCTTGCCGTTGCATCTTACTTTACTCTATGCTGCTCTACCCTAACTTACTTTATACTCTATATTATTATACCATACTCTGCTCTACTCTATAAACGTGACCCTACTCTGCCTAACCCTACTAGTAATGACTTTGAAGCCTTTTTCACCTCCCATTACCTCCAAAGCCCCCCTACACATTCCATCACTTAGCCCCAAACAAAGAACAATTTTGGGCGTACGTTCCGATTTTATTTTGGTAAGTAAATACGATTTGTGTTGACTGCACGGATAATATGAAAAAAGACTCGACGATTCCCGAAAACAATGGGCGAAACGGAGGAATGAACTGTGTACAAAAGAGAGGAAAGGGCAGGTGTGGTAAAATCAAAGAAGGGTATCAAATGGCCGACGTGGTTTTTGAGATTTTGATAACTTGTAAAATACGGACATTTTAAACTGAAGTGATAAATTATTACTACTAATATAGGTATAGTTAAGTTTGAGCTTGAGATTAACTTAAACATGCGTTTAAGCTTGAGTGGAAGTTGAGCCTTAGCCTGAGCTTGAGCTTGAACCTGGGCTTGAGCTTGATCTTGAATCAAAGTGAAAGTTGAGCTTTAACCATAGCCTAAGCCTAAGCGTGAGCCTAAGCTTGGGCCTGGGTCTAGGCGTGAGGCTGATTCTGACTCTTTCTGACTCAGCCTGAGTCTGAGCCTAATCCTAAGTCTAAGTTTGAGTCAAAACCTAAGCCTGAGCTTGAGCTTGTTCCTAAAGCTAAACTTGAGCCTAAGCTTGATCCTGAGCCTAAACCTGTGCTTGGGCCTGTGCTTCAGTTTAAAATTGAGCTCAAGTCTAAGCCTAAACTTGAGTTAAAGCCAAATCCAGAGCCAATGCTTGAGCCCAAGGCTAATTTTAGGATTGGCTTTGACCCTTGGCCTAAGCATTGACTATAACTCTAGCTTTGGGCTAATTCCTTACGAAATTTTTTGTTTTACTCTAGCTGAGGTTGCTGTACTTTTTTTTACTTCAATTCTATGCAATTTCCAAACATTAGCTTAAATCTTTCTTTAATATCCTACCCTAGCTTAGACTTATATGTAAAAAATACCCTACCTTAGCTTTATCATACACCCATTTTTCCGTCAAAACACTACTTTATACGTACTACCATAACCACACTCAGTAACCCTTCTTTTGTATCCACTTCCCAAAACATAGTGACCTCAGGCATTGTAACCCCGCGTATGTTTAACAAGACATAGTAGCCGTGTGGTGGGTTTGAAAAGACGTTTGCGACAATCTCTTTCTCATTTCGAAGAGAAAGGAGGTGAGGATTGTTGCATGAGTTTTCTCATCAATCTTCTTTTGAGCTACCGATCTCATCCGTTACTCGCTTCGACATATTATTTGTTTTATAGGTGTACAAATCGCTTCAAATTAGGAGTTCTGACAAGAATTTATGGATTTAAACTCATTTTTTCAACTGCACTTAAATTTTAAAAAATTAAAAAATATGTAGTAAAACCTCAGCTTACATTAAGCTCAGCCGTAGCCTTAGCTGTAGCCTTAACATGAGCTTAATCATGTGTTGACTCCGAGTTTTAGCCTATAGAGCATGAGCTTCATGCCTCAGTCTGAGCCTAAACCTGGGCTAGCGCCTAAGCCTAAATCCTGAGCCTGAGCCTAAACCTGAGTCTGAACTTCAATTGAGGCTTGAGCCAAGGCCAAAGTCAAAGCTTGAACGTGAGCCTAAATCAGAGTTTTGATTTTAGTAAGCGCTTGAGCCTGAAGCTGAGTCTGAGCCTAATTCTGAGCCTGCACCTAAAATGAGTTTGACTATGAACATAAGTCTAAGCCTGAGCTTGAGCCTGAGCTTGTGCTTGAGCCTGAACCTGAGCCTGACCTTGAGCCTGAGCCTGAGGCTGAGCTTGAGCCTGAGCTTAAGCCTGAGCCTGAGCCTGAGCCTGAGCTTGAGCTTGTAATTGAGTTTGAGTTTGAGCCTAGTCTAGCCTAGTATAGCCTAAACTTAAGTCTGAGCTTGAGGTTAAGCCTGAGCCTAAGCACGTGCTAGCCTTAACCTGAACATGAGCCTTAGCTTTAGCCTGACTTAAAGCCTAACAATTGTAAGGCTCAACGGAAACTAAAAAGCTAACTATTGCAGTTTAAAGGTGAAATACGAGCAATACACTCAAAAACCTTTATAATGTATCTTATAATATAATATACATATAAAAGCTTCACAGTGTCTCACATAAAAAAAGTAATATAATACATAACTTATAGAGCCTCATTTGAAGAACTTTACATTGCGGTAAACAGATTTATTTTGTTGAATAGAACAAATTAGACCAAATGATGTCGTTCTTCTCGGAATGTCAAAAGGAAACGATTCTGATGCATTTCTGGGTTCATAAGAGAAAGTTAAAAAAAGCAAACTCTAAATCTTGCATTCTTATTATATACAATTAGTTATAACATTCAGAGTTCCTTCTTTCAAAAAATATGATAATCATTTATGGTTTTTACTACGGTAAACACTTATTATGTAAAGTCAAATGCCAATATCTATACCCTACCCTACCCTACCCTACCCTACCCTACCCTACCCTACCCTACCCTATCCTACCCTACCCTACCCTACCCTACCCTACCCTACCCTATCCTACCCTACCCTACCCTACCCTACCCTACCCTACCCTACCCTACCCTACCCTACCCTACCCTACCCTACCCTACCCTACCCTACCCTACCCTACCCTACCCTACCCTACCCTATCCTATCCTACCCTACCCTACCCTATCCTATCCTACCCTACCGTACCCTACCCCACTTTATCCTGCATTACTATGTCTTGCTCTATCTCTCCCTGTTCCCTTTTGATAGTCATTAAATTTAAATTTACAGTTACTTTCCACTGCTTTTTAACTTTAAAAAAGCCAATTTTGTAAAAACCATGTGATCAAAAAATAGAAAAAAGACTGTCAATACGTGAAGTTGAGAAACACAAAATACCTTTTTTGACTGTTAACTTCTTTACAAGACGAAAAATAAAACATAAAATGGCAAGAACTTTCTTTACAAAACCTAAAATGGCAAGAACTTTCTTTACAAAACAGAAAATGGCAAGAACTTTCTTTACAAAACCTAAAACGGCAAGAACTTTCTTTAAAAAACAGAAAAACTTATATTTTCCAAATTTTATTTAAAATGCCCCAGCCATGTTCACCCACCTATAAACGGCCATATCCACCTACTTTTGGCCGTTTTCTTCAAAAAAGTTTCCGCTTGAACCAAACCAAAAAAAAGAAGTAAAAAGTAATGTCAAACAAGAAAATAAAAGTGAATTTGAGCGTGAAACAAGGCTTAGAAGTTGTACTTTTTGTAATTTTACAGGCGGATGGGCTTTAGTCTGGCTAGTTTTATAAACTATAAATACATTTCTTGTTAAAAAAACAAACCTAAATAAATTTTGATATACGTATTTTACAAAATAGTTAAGAACATTTAGTTTGATACTTTTTTTAGTCAACCCTAGCCCTAATCTTCGCTTTAGCTTTACATTAAACAAATATAGCTGATGGGTAATCTAAGGTAGGGCTAGCGCAGGTTTAGGTTTAGCTATAGCCTTAGAATTAGCCTTAGTTGTGCCCTTATTTGAGCATGAGCATGAGCATGAGCATGAGCATGAGCATGAGCATGAGCATGAGATTGATCTTGAGCCCGAACCAGAGTGTAAGCCTGAGCTTGAGCCTGCGTTTGTGTTTAGGTTTGAGCTTAAGTTTGAGCCTCAGCTTGAGCCTGAGGCTTTGCTTGAGCTTTGAATTAAGCTTAAACCAGAACCTTAGCCTAAGCCATATCTTGAGCTTTAAATTGGGCTTAAGTCTTAGCCTGAGTCTAAGCCAGCCACTCATCTTATAAGGTGCCCTGATCGATAACTTTAAAGTCTACTAATTCTTTGTACATCTCTTCTTAACTAAGTCAGCAATTAAACTCTAAAACCTTTTGCTAAAACCTATAGAATATAAACTATACGATTTAAAATTTTTAAAAACAACCTTAACTATAACCTTAGCCTCGGGCTTAAACCAAAGCTTAAGCAAAATTAAGAAAAATAAAATTTTCCGTTTACCTCCAAACTCCAAAAACTTGTAAAACGACTCGAACAACCCATAAAAACGAGTAGAAGGTAAATACAAGGTAGTGTTTTGTATTGCGCAAGAAGTAGTAGTCAAGACGGGGGGAGAGGAGCGGTGTCGTGATCGCAAAACAAATGAATTCCATAGTAACAAGGGGAATACGTCGGTGATCGCAACGGATTTATTAGGCAGTAAAAAAGCTGGTTGTAGCCATTTTCGGGAGTTTAGGAAAAGTAACATATTTGCTGGTATAATACGTTTACAAAGCCTTATAATAGCTGTTTTTAGCGCTGGGCGGAAAGTTTTTACGTAGGCAAGGTAAAGTAGAGAAAGGGGGGGTGAAGGGAGAGATTACAATAAAATTTTTTTTTTAATTAAAAAAAATAAAAAATTGATAAGTTATTTTAAACACAATAAGGTTTTCCTCAGTAATAGCCTTAGGCTTAGGCTTAAACTAAAACTTAAAATAAGGCTTATTCTTAACCTTCGGTAGAAGCTTAAACTTAGACTTTACGAACGACTTGGACTTTCGCTAAACCTTAAGTTTAGTCTGAAGCTTAGTCTTACGTTCAGGCTTTGGCTTTAGGCTTAGTCTTAAGCTCAAGCTTTAGCTTAGGCTTAATCTTCGTCTTAAGCTCAGGCTTTGGCTTAGGCTTAGTTTTAAGCTCAGGGAGTGTTTTTCACCGGTCCGGTCTGGCGATTTTCAGGTTCGGTCTAAGTCTCAAATTTTAGGGTCCGGTCCGCAAAAATCTTTTTTTTATTTTTAAAAAAAGCCGGAGCTTTTTCTTCGATCCGGGTCAGCAGGTTTTTGGGTTCGGCCCGGTCCGCAAAAATTTTTGTTTCGGTCCGTCCGGTCCGGCAAAACACTGAGCTCAGGCTTTGGCTTAGACTGTCTTAAGCTCAGGATTTGTATTTAAATTAGTCTTAGTTCAAAGCTTAGGCTGAAACTTAAGTTTAGCTTTAGCGTTCGACTAACATAAGTCAGAACCTTAGCCTTGGCCTTCCCCAAGTCTTAGAATTCAATAAAGCCATCTACCCTCCGCCCTTTTTTCTAATAAAATTACCAAAAATTTTAAAATTGAATTTCCCAGCATCGCTTTTTTCACAGTCCTTAACCCCTCATCCTCAAGCCAAACCACCTACCCCTAAATGTCAAACCACCAGCCCAACATCACCATTCACCCACCCCTCATCCTAAATCCAAACCACCAGCCCATCATCAGCACTTTCCCACTCTCCACATCATTTTTGTTTTAAGCGAGAGTCGAGACTACTACGCGGTTGGATCGACGGGTTTTTTTTTTATTTAGTGCAGCCCCATTATTCGAAGCGATCGGAAGAGCAAAAAAAAGACCGACCGAGGTCATTTGCCGGTCCGTCAATCCACTTACTTCCTTTGCACGACTACCACAATTAGGCATGGAGAGAATAAGGGTTATTACGCACTAAAAATTACTGCAATTCCAAATTATGCGGTAATGAGGGGGCAAGTCAATATTATTTGAATTCCAAAGAAGGAAAGAAAGGCTAGAGTCAGACTATGGCTAAGGTTACACCTAGAAATAAGGCTAAGACTATGGTTAAAGGCAGGGCTTAAAATAGAGTTAGGCTAAGGCTAAGGCTAAAACTGGCACTTTGTAGAACAGTTTGGTATACCTTCAGTTAGACAGTAAAGTAAGAGGAAGTAATTAAGATTATACCATACTAAATATGTATGCATTCATAATAACAATCGTAAGCATGGGAGAATGATAGTACAAATAATTAATTAGTAGCCTGTTTCTAACTCTTATTATGAATCGTTAGTTGGGTAAGCTAGCTTTCTTTACCTTATTTCGTCTTGCCCTGCCCTTAAGAAAAAGAAACGGACCGTCTAGGCCAGCCCAAATCGATCATACAATCGGACCCGCCCGGCATTCAGCTAAAGCTAAAACTGACCAAACCAAAAAACATGGTCAAGTCTCGTGGACTAAGCTTAAAAAGTAGGCTCGTGTCACAATTTTTTAAAAATTTTTTATAACGAGCCGGGCTAAGCCAAATAAAAAATATTTTGACCAGACCGGGCAGGCCTGATAAAAACATTAAAGCAGATTGGACCTGAGCCGGATTTCAAAAACAAGCCTAGCCCGTTTCTTACTTCTACCCCACTCTACCCTTCCCTACCCCACCCTACCTTCCACCCCTACCATGTGGAAGATAGGGTGGGGTAGGGAAGGGATTTACGCTTATCCTCTTCTACCTACCTTCTTCCCCATCTAATACCCTCATCCTAGTACCCCGTTCTAAAAGAAATCAAATCCATTAGCCCAGCCATAACCCTTAAATCCTTCAAAGATACCCTGAAAATCCGCTTCCTAAACCCAACAATTATATTATAACCCAGCACCTGGATAGAGGGGGAGGTGGTCCCCGGAAACGCCAGTGCTTTTTTTGATCCCGGAGTCATTATAAAGACCTTATAAGGTCGGGAGCAGCAGATGGTCCCTACCAATTTTCAATTCCCGACACGCACTCGGACATAAAACAACATAAACACGAAATGATGCATGTTGAGTGAGAAGCGGGATTAAAAGAGTTTCTTACATCTTTTTCAAAGTAGTTTTTCAAATTTAAAATTTTTGAAACTAGGGCTACGACAAGAACTGAGACTAGAGCTAGATTGATAGCTAAGACTAAGCTTTGAACTAAAGCTAAAGCTAATAGACGTAAGACTAGGACTTAAAGTAGGGCAAGGGCTAACGCATGAATTAAGACTAAAACTATGTATTATAAAACATGAAGTAATGATAAGGTTTAAACTAGGGCTAGGGGAAGAATTATGACTAGGACTTGAAGTAGGGCAAGAACTAAGACTAGAGCTAGAACTATAGCTAAGCCACAGGTTTGAAACGAACTATAAGTAAGACTAGGACTTGAAGTAAATTGAAGTAAGGGCTTTGGGCTAAGGCTCTGGGCTAGGGCTCTGGGCTAGGGCTCTGAACTAGGGCTCTGGGCTAGGGCTTTCGGCTAAGGCTTTGGCTTGGAAGACGCATTAAAAGTAAAACTTCCCCTTCAAGGTTAGGTTAAGTAAAGCATGGTAAATGTGTTAATAGAGTTGTAGCTCAGTTTAAAAGCGCTGGGCTTTTAAAAATGAAAAAAAAAAAGTTTTTAGGTCACGGTCATATAAAAACATCCAAATTACCCTTTACCCTACCCTACCCTACCCTAATATGCAAATTTTTGTTTATACTTTTCAAAAACGATGGGTTATAAAAAGGTTGCGCGAAGAAGAAGCTCATTATCAGCGCAATCAATCAGACGATCGATCGATGACGGTCGATAGCCCGCAATGACGAACGTGTTGACAGTTCATTTTATTGTAAAATGGCTTTTTTAAACTGTGAAATTTTAAAAACAACTTTTTAAGAAAAAAACTGTTTAGCGGATTTAAAATGGCAAGAACTTTCTTTACAAAACACAAAAAGGCAAGAACTTTCTTTACAAAACATAAAATGGCAAGAACTTTCTTTACAAAGCAAAAAAATCCAATTTTTAAAAATTTTTATATAACGCCCCAGACAAGTTCACTCACCTATAAACGGCCATATCCACCTACTTTTGGCCGTTTTCTTCAAAAAAAGTTTCCGCTTGAACCAAACCAAAAAAAGAAGTAAAAAGTAATGTCAAACAAGAAAATAAAAGTGAATTTGAGCGTGAAACAAGGCTTAGAAGTTGTACTTTTTGTAATTTTACAGGCGGATGGGCTTTAGTCTGGCTAGTTTTAAAAACAACTTCCCAATTAAATCAAAATTCCAATTAAGACTAGCCAATAAATTTATAAAGCTCCAGCATATAGCGTATTTTACAAAATGCATATTTCAAAACGTAACGTATAATAACACTCAGGAAAGATGAAATAGTTTGGTATCGCACTCTTATTTCAAGCATTTAAAAAAATTGATTAAAAATTGTCTAATTTTTGTAAAATACGTGGGACAGTTGGTTTTAATTAAAAAATAAAAAACTAAAAAACAACTGACCACAAGCTCTGTGCCATTACAAATTTAAAACAAAACAAAAACGAAAGTATAAACCGCTTAAACTTCGACAATCTGACTCACACCTTCTTTCAGCGTGTGCTGGGATTTAAAATTATACAATAAATAACGAAGTTTAACGAACGATAAAAATGATAAAAATTCTTTACCCTGCCCTATAATACCCTATCATACCTTACCTTAACTTACTATTTTGCCTTTTTGAAAGAGTAGCTTTCGACGTTAACGGGTAACCTGCTCACTCTAAAAATTGTCCCTATTCAAAAGTTGTCTACCAATCGCGTTTTCTTACCACAAAAGCTCATAACGCCCCTTAAACTTTACTTTAAAACTACACTTACATTACCCTTAAGACAACAATTTACTAGCACAATACGGTCCCAAAATGTACTGTAAAACAATTTTTACTGTATCCTCAAAATAGCCCTTTCCTATCCCAAGACGACCCTCAAGAATCACTTTAAAACTACCCCAATCCTATCCTAAAAATATTCCTTTCCTAGCCTACGAACAACACCAATTTTTAATTAAAATACCGTACTCATTTCCAACAGTAAAGAACCCCGACCCCAAAACAACCTTGATTATACGCTTTACCTTAAGCTTTATCTCTATAAACTTTAAAAATCCTAATCTCCCCCACAAACTTATTCCTAGCGCGCCTAAGCACTATCTCAAAAAAAAGTTTCAAAAAAATTTTAAAAATTAAAAGAATTTAAAAAAATATGTAAAACTCATAAACCAACCCGTGTGTATAATTCATAAAGTTGGCTTAATTTAAGTGCCAGAAGCAAGTTTCATTCTTTCGCATTAATCAAACATTTTTTTGAGTGACATTCTTCTCCCCCCCCCCTTCCCCTTTGGCCGCTCTTTCAGTTCATTAGAATTCGAAAAAGTTTTGGAAATCTGGTTTGGCATGTCAACGGGAAATTATTAGAGAATTCAAAACTTTTAAAATTTTTTCAAAATTAGTTTATAAATTTTTTTTGTTGTAAAGAAAGTTCTTGCCATTTTATGGTTTGTAAAAACAATTCTTGCCATTTTTTGACTTGTAAAGAAAGTTCTTGTCATTTTTCATTTTTTAAAGAAACTTCTTGCCATTTTATGGTTTGTAAAGAAAGTTTTTGCCATTTTACGATTTTTAAAGAAAGTTCTTGCTTTTTTCAGCTTTGGAAAGAAAATTTGTGCTATCGCCAATTGAAAAATATAAATTTTTTTTAAAATCCTGCCGTTTCAAAAAATTTTTTTTAGATAAATTCCCCCCCCCAAACATTTTTTTATCTTCTTTCTTCTTCCTTTATCCTCCCCACCCCTTAAAAATATAAAAAATAGATTTTACCCCACCCCCCCCCCGAAACAAGCCTGACATAAGTCGTGCTTGCCATTCCTTTCAGAATGTCGTGGAAACGCCATTAAATAATAATTAATCATAATGTGCTTAAAACTATATCCCCTGAAGGGCTGGAGAGTACTCGGCCCAAAACTTGTCAACACGTTTTTTCACTTACTTTTTTCAATTTTTCGCTCAAAAATAACGGTTTTTCGCATTTCAACCTTTTCCTGCTTTTTTTTACTCGAAAACTCTCCTCGGACTTGATTTGAATGCGAAACTCGAGCCAAACGAAAAACGTCAAAACGCGGGTTTTTCGAGAGTACAAAACGTCGAAAATTGTTACAATAAAAGTTAAAAAATATTTTTTTTGTGGAACGGATAAGACATGGCAGGGCTAAAAATAAGTCTAGGACAGAGCCAAAGCCAGCGCCAGGGTCCGGGGCCGAGCAGGTTTATGAACCAAAAGGTATTTCAACTCTTTTAATTATATTATAGTATGTCTAGAGTAAATTATAATAAAGCAAAACAAGCATTGAACTACTAGAACAATTGGGGTGAAGCTAAGATTAAAACAAGAACTAAAGCTCGGTCCCTGCGCTAGAGATAGAGTCTGTGCTAGGGCTGATTTGGGCTCTTAAAATGCTAAGGGTCTAAAGCTAGGGCCTAAGCTAGATCTACAAGGTCTAGACTCTAGAGCCTGTACATGGTTAGGGACCTTAAGAAGCTCAGGCTAAGGTTAAAGGGTTTCTTAAGCTAAAGCAAGGCAAGGCAAGGCAAGGCTAGGTATTGCGCTACAACTAAGGCTGAAGCTACGCTATTCCATTTTTATACAAATTCCCAAAAAATCTATAGCGACAAAACTTTTCATATTAATCTTTTCAACACGTTTGGCTCAAATTTTGTTCAGCTCAAAGCGGTTTAAACGGGAAAAGAGATTAGTGCGCAACGTTAGAGACGAATATTTATTTTTCAGCCAAACAAGGACAACTTTCTGACTTGTTTCTTCAGTTTCTGTCTTCAATACTACCCTAACCTACCTTACCCTACCCTATCCTACTTTTCCTCACCTTACTTACCTTTCTCTACCCTACTCTTCCTCACCCTTCTTTAACCTACATTACCATACTCCACTTTACCTTAGTATACCCTATCCTATAACCCCCCCCCCCCTCATAAAAACAAATTTAAAATTAAAAAATCAGTAAAACCAAGGTTAGTAATACTCTCTTTACAAGTTATAAAACCCACGCCGCAAGAACTGAAATTTTAGAACCGCCAGAAGCCAAAGAAGAATGACTCAAGGATCAGACCAGTGGGCATTTTTACTTCAATGACTAACGGCTGCTTCAAATCTGTCCTCAAAATTAGTTAAACTACTCGTTATGATATTTAGAAATGGGCTTTTACTTTACTTTGAACATATTAATTTTAAAAACCAAAACATTTTTAAAAAATTCGTTAATGACCAAAGC
Source organism: Bursaphelenchus okinawaensis (assembly GCA_904066225.2). Taxonomy (NCBI): domain Eukaryota; kingdom Metazoa; phylum Nematoda; class Chromadorea; order Rhabditida; family Aphelenchoididae; genus Bursaphelenchus; species Bursaphelenchus okinawaensis. Next base: position 9,186,440 of record CAJFCW020000002.1, on the reverse strand, counting down.
ACAAATACTGATCTTCAAAAATTTTGGGTATGGTAAAGTAGGGTAGGTCAGTTAAAGCAAGGTAAAGCAGAATATGTAGGTCAGAGTAAAACACAGTAGGGCCCGGCAGCGAAGGACGAGGGTAGAGCGACGGTAAAGCGGGAGTAGAGCGAGGATAAGGCGAGGGTAGGGCAAGGGCGAGAGTAGGGCGAGGGCAGAGCGGGAATAAGGCGAGGGTAGGGCGAGGGCTAGACATGAGGAAGGGACCAAGCAGGCCGGGCCTGTCCTGAATTTAGGTTGAGACCAGCCTTAACCCAAATTTAGTTTGGGGCCCGTCTGAAAATCAAGACCCGGCCCGGCCGGTTTGTACGTACAAAATTCAGGCCAGGCCGGCATTGCGCAAAACTTAAATCGGGCCGGGCTGGACCCATTTTTTGTTACTCTCGTCTAGGACGAGGGCCAGGTTAGGACGAGAGTTAGGCAAGGGTAGAGCGAGGGTATGGCAAGGGTAGAGCGAGGGTAGGACTAGGGTAAGGCGAAGGTAAGGCGAAGGTAAGGCGAAGGTATGGCAGGGGTAAAACAAAGGTAGAGCAAACTGGGGTATGATAGAGCAGTGTAGGTTTTTTAACCATTTTTATTAACATAAGCTATTTAAAACAACATAAAATAGCCAAAAATCACCATTTTTAGAAATTAAAAATACATTACACGCGCCAAATATTACCTAATTTAAAAAAAAAATATTTTAAAAACTTTAAATACGGCCATAAATTGTTGTTCATTGCGCATAATTCTGTGAAAATCTCGGCGGTTTCCGGTTTTTATTTTGAATAAACAAAAACAATAACGCGCAGCCATGCGCGAACTCTGATTATTGCATTTCTTGCACAGGTTCTACAACCCTTTATTAGTAATTTTGGGCGGGTTTTTGGCATTGCTTTGCTAATGAATGTATTTTCTTAGCCTATAATGGGCGAGTACTGCAATATTCATATGATGTCTAGTGATGGGCGGGTTGATTTTGGTTTAGAGTAGAATTTTTTTTGATTTTTTCGTTTCAAAGAGGGGGGGGAGAGGGAGAGGGAGAGGCAAAGAAAAAAACAACAAAAAATTTTTTAAATTTTTTTAAACAGAGTAAGGTAGGGTATCACTTTTCGAGTTTTTTTTTAAAAAAAAATTTTGGGCGGGTAAGTAAATTGACCCCCCCTTCCCAAAAATTATTTTTTTATTTTTTGCAAACAAAGTAATTTCGTAGAGAAATTTTAAACGATTTTCAAGAAAAAAATTTTGGGCGGGATAAAATCACCTCCAAAAAAAATTTTCAAAATATGTTTAAAGTGATGTCCTTGTTAATATAAAGCCAAAAAAATATTGTTATCCTCCTTTCCTCCCTAAACCAAAATCACCCGCCCATCTCTGCTCATAACAGAACAATTAATATCTCATACATGTATAGTCAGCAAAAGCAAACCTCGATAAACAAGCTAAATTTGCATAATTTACAAAGCTAATCACCTTGACAATGATCTTTTGAAGCCAATAAACTAAATTTATAATGTCATGTCAGTCTAATGTTATACATGACCAATCTACTATTATAAACCACCTCTTTGATATGATACTTGTCGCTATAAAAACAAATGGGCCAATAAAAGAAACCTTTTTATTGTGACATGAAGATTTTTGTTATATTGTTATCACTTCTAGGGCTAATTTGTTGTGACAATCTGTACGATGTTTGGTTGACTTATATTAAGACTTCTGATGATATTAGACAGAAAAATGAATGTAAAGATGTCAAGGATGACAATAATCAACTTCTTGAGGTAAGTTATAAAAACAAAATTCTACTTTACCGCACCCTACTTTACCCTGCTCTATGGTCTCATATCATAATTTACTCTACCTTACCTTACCTTACCTTACCTTACCTTACCCTACCCTACCCTACCCTACCCTACCCTACCCTACCCTACCCTACCCTACACTACCCTACCCTACCCTACCCTACCCTACTCTACCCTACCCTACCCTACCCTACCCTACCTTATGTGCCCTACATACACTACTCTAACATACTCTATCCTACCCTACCATACCAACGTACTCTATCCTACCCCATCCTGCTTAAATATGTCCTATTTTACTATACTTTACCTTTGTCTACCTTAGTATATCTACCCTATTTTCCCTTACCATTTATGTCCTACCCTGCCCTAAACTTAAACTTACCCCATTTTACCCCTGCCCAAACCCTTCTCATGGTTAGGCATAGTGGTAGTTACTTCTTAGAAGTTACCATACAGTTCAGTAGCTCATTACTTTTTGTACAACCTAATACGTTTGAAATTTTATTTTGCTATCAAACTTCAATACCCACATGTACCAAATATACCATTTTAATGTCGTTTTCACCATTTTATCAAAACCTTCCAGACCTACCGCGACAGAGTGTCAGAACCCGATCTCGACACCGATTGCATGATCGACTTCTACAAGAAAATCTTCGAGTACCAAGCCGAATATTGTCAACACACTCAAGCATATTGTGATAAATATAAAGACTTGCTCAGCCAGTTTCATTCCTAAAAATTTCGTGAAAATTCGCAAAATATGGCACTAGAGTTGGCAAACATAACATAATGTATGTTTGTAAATTGTCAGACCTTCAAAAACAGCTTGCTTTTTTAAATTTAGATCAATTTGTTACACACTGTTCAGAACAATGTATAATAAGAAATTATTATCGTTGACTACTCAAATAAATCGTGCTTTGGTTGATAAGTTTATCAATATATTAATTTATTATTTAATGACCCATAGACACTCAGCTACAGATTTTTTATAAATTTAATTGAGGAGAGGAGAGGTTAGACCCATATTTCATATACAAAGTGCGCCAAAAGTTCTGTGACAAAACTTTACCGGTCGTTTTCTGCATGTTGCGGATAAATTATTCAATATCTTTTGTATATAGACAAGATGACTAGATACACTCCCATATATTAGCCAATATGACTAGATACCCTTTCAGCTCCAATTTGAAGAAGTTTCAAGTTGGCTACAACAACATAAAGAAGAAATTACAAAACCTCATGTCGGTTGACCAACTGCAGTTTAAGACGAGCATTCTCGTCCTTTAAATAATCGTTGCTTTGAGAAATTTGTTTCAATCGATGTTTGAGCTTGTTCACTGCAATGATAAAAGTTTTATACATCGTTATAGCCAGAAGGTAGCAGGTATATAAATAAAACAAGGATATATAATGTATTAAAAGAGTATGTAGACGAGGACGGCGCTACAAGTGGCAAATTTTTTTATAAGCATGGTACGGTAATGCCATTACTTAAAATACCCAAAAAAACTTACATTCATCTCTTAATTCATCGTTTTCCCTTTTCAATCTTAGATTCTCATCTACTGCACTTAAAACCAGATCAAAATGAGTATCATTAGCAGCGCCTGATAAGTCAACTTCTTCTTGATGAGATTCTAATATGAAGCTGGATTCTGGAGTCATGGCAAACTCTGTAGGCAACGTTAGCTCCAAAGCCAATCTAGATTCTGAGTTCACTCGGAATTCTGGAGCCAATCTAGCTTCTGATTTCACTCGAGATTCTAAAGCCAAACTAACTTCTGAAGCCAATTTAGATTCTGAAGTCGACGTAGATTCTGTAGATAATCCAAATCTTGAAGAAAGGCCGGATTTTGAACCAAATATAGATTCTGGAGCCAATCCACATTCTACATCAAATCCAGATTCTCCTTCTGAGCACGATTCCCGTTGAAAATCGACCGGTTGTTCTTGATCTTGTTGTAGAGACTGAACCAGTAAATTGATAGAATGTTCAGAACTGCTCACTCCATTACTTTCTGGGATCATTAGCTTGTTTTCTAAAACAATATTGGTCAAAAACCACCAGCAAGACCTCAGAAAGATAAATAAGATCAACTTACTCTTCTTATAAGGTCCTCTCGGCCCCCTGGCACGCCTAATTTTGATAAGCTTCGACCGTTTATCTTCTTTTTCTTTGTTGATATTGCAGTTTGGATCTTGTGATATTAAAGTAGAATCTACAAAGCCATTTAAGTCATTTGGCGCCTTTTCATTCAATGTTATAGTAGGTTCCGGGTATTCTTTTGGTGATGGTTTATAAACAAACTCGGCCGCATTACTAGATTCTGGAAGGTTTTTTCGATAGTTTCTGCCCCATATATTGTCAAATATGTCCATCTGGAAGAGATGTTTTGATTAAAAAAGAAAAAAATCAGTTTTTGATGAATAAAAAACCCCAATTTAAGCCTAAAACGCCTTAAAAACAACTTTAAAAATATCACAAAACATCGATAATATCCTTGTCATTAATTTTCCAATGTTTTCAAGCTCAGAAATTAGATATAATCAACTAAAACATAGTTTAAACCTACTCCATGACTATGAGGAAACCTTTTGCCAACTTCAATTTGACCATCTGGATGAGCAACAATCTTCACCGTGGAATTACATTTGTTACCACGATGGGAACGGCATCTAAACTCGAAAATTAAAACCAAAATTTCGTTTTCCTGGATTTTTTCTTTGCACGGTGCAATCAACTTCCATAACTTGTACTGTGCAGACTGATTTGCCTCTTTTAATGAAACCTAGTTTTAAAAATCAAAAAAATTAAAAATACAGCTTTATATTTTCCTTTCCTTTACCTTTTCATACAAAAAATTGAAGTGCTTACCGATAAACTCGAACATTCTTATCCCTCAAAGTCTTCTGATACCTGTACTCAAGTTTGACGGACTCATAGGCTTCTTCGTAGCTTCGGAAGAAGCCAAAGTGATTGTATACGCCTAGTTTCTAAAATTATGTTCATAATTAAACCAAAAAAAACACCAAAAAACTAAAAAAATCAAAGTTAACTTTAAAAATTTATATTATCCATGACTATAGTTAATTAAATTGATGGTTATATTAAAATCTATGCTAATTAAAATGAAAACGCTGTCAATTTATAAAATAGAATACCTTATAATTAAGAAAATTCAAAAATAAGCTTAAGTTTACAAAGATTTACAAAAATACAGCAATTTCTTTGACCTTCATTATGATATAATATTGGTGAACATTATTGATCTCTACATAAAAATAAAACAAAATTTTTGTAACCCAAACTATTTTTTCAGCTAACCAAGAATGTTTTCTTTTAAAAAACGTCCAAACGTAAAATATTTGTCAAGAAATGTTACCTAAAAAATTAAAATTCACCAAACTTACGTCTTTGTCCATGATTTAGCTGGATTTTCTTTAAAATCTTCACAGTTAAACCAAATACAAGACTTACTTAAATAAAATTGAATGTCAAGGGCTCTTTGAAGCTTTTTATTTAAGGTTATTCCATAAAACCTTGCGGTCCCTTGCAAAAACCAGTGATTCCCTTCGTCTCCTCTTGATATTATCCTAGTCCAGCGAAACACCAAGCAAAAACAAACGAAATTCAATAAAATATCGAACGATTATTGTCAGTAAAAGCCAGATATAGATGTAACAAAACTATTACCACCAGTTCTGGCCAGTTCCCAAGCTGTGTACCATCTAAAAATCCAAGTTTAAAGCGTCGACACGCCAAATATAAGTGTTATTCTTACATTCCTCATGTCGAGGGCCCAGAATCCTGAGGGAATCGAATGGTTTTCGACTATTTTAGAGCAAGGGCCCTCTCTTCAACCAAAAATTGATTCGGTGCGAGGGCCGCAGGGCCCCCAAAACAAAGCGGCCCAAAGTTGAAGTTTTTATTTTAATTGGGCGCAGCTGGCTATAGCGAGGCTGCAGGCTGCGCGTGCTTTAGAAAGTAACGTATTACAATTTGCAATATATTGACTATAACAATAAACTGTTGATAAGAAAAGATGATTTTATTTTCATTTTTATTATCTTTGATTTTAACTAAACATCATAGTACTCACTTGCACGATACTGTAACATCGTGCGAACGTGCCAATAGCTCATTGAAAGAAAACCCGATAAGTACATTAAAAAACATGAGAAATTTCAACCTACATTTTGATTCATTAAGTACTTTCCCGTGCAACATTTGTAGTCTTGATGCGTCGTTCTTTGGTTTATGTACATGTACGTACATCTAGAATCTTTATTCATATAGACTTTGGTTCATTGTTTAAAGTAAACTTTGGATGTGTAGCTTTTAAAATAAACTTAAAATTGGTTGATAAGAAGCTTATTGTTTACTAAATCCATTCTACTCCACCTAGTCCTAAAGTTTACAGTGATATAAAAGTTTTGTCGTTTTTAGCCCTACAAATCCATTGATATTGACGACAAGACTTTTCTAGCTAAAGCTATTTTTTACCAAACTACAATTTTAACTTTTCATAGCCAATTGCTCTAAATATTACATTTTGTAACATTACAACAAACTACACTTTTTTTACCACTTGGTTCATTGCTCTAAAGTATAGTACAACTTACTACAATATATTGAGTTATTCGTGGTTTGCACTGAAGTTTACAACTACAATATAGCAATTTTTACACATAGTTTTGGCATTAGAAACTACTGCAATATAGTCACTTTGCTTTGACAGTAAATCCAGTATAATATAAAGTCATTGTACGAACTTCCTGCCTACTACAATATCTACAAGTTCTACATTTAACCCCAGGATATTGTGTATAACACCAAGATATTAAAACATGTTAGACCCAACCTTCAACATACCGTGTAGTGTCGACTCAATTCACCATTTTCACAATGATTTCAACTACATTGCTGGTGCTTTTTCACTACTTTTCAACTCGATTGTAATCTATTTGAGTGTAAAACAAACCAGTAAAATGAGAACATACGCTAAAATTATTGGGCTAGACTCATTCTTCAATATATGCTTCACCCTTACTAGATGCATTGTTGGACAGGTAAGATCACTTTTGACAATTATAAATTTTTGAGAATGTAGGCAGCGTTGGACGGTAAATTTAGGTAGGTGAGGTTAAGAGAGAGAAGGGAGAGAAAACGCCAAAAAAAAATTTCGAAAAATCAACAGGGGGACCACGTTCAACTTTTTCGTAATATTTTTTTTCTTCTAAAGCTCTGCTTTAGTAGATGATCTAATCTTTGAGCAAGGCTAGGTTTAGTTTATAACTGTAGGTTTGAGATTTATTACCCAAAAATATTTTTTTGGTTAAAAGGTCCGGTTTGCGCTTAAGAACTATGCATGAGTACGGTAAAATTACTGTAACTTAATAACGGCTGCAAATGTTTAAACTTCTTTTTTGAATTAGCTAGCCAATTATCTCGTTTACAAACGCTTAAAATGTCATGTGGTTACCTAGTCATTCAAAAAAGTTATGGCAAAAAATACAAGCTGACCTTCATTTTCCCCGTTACCTACAACAATATCCTTAACAAACATTTTTCAGCGCCCGATCTCAACTTTAGATTACTACTACTACTTCACAGTAACCCCTTTGTTCTTCTACAGCTCTAAATCACTTCAAGAGTTTGGAGTAGTATTAACTTACTTCGTCGTTTACTTCCATGGAGGTATACCAGCTGTTCAGTTCTTTTATCGTTATCGTGCTCTAAAGGACGAAAGTGTCACAATGTTTCAAATTAGTATAGCATACTGTATTCTATTGTTGTTCAGCATGTCGAATGCCGTTTGGTATTTTTGGGATTTTGACAGTAATCCAGCACAATATTATGATGCTATCTATGGAGGAGCTGATGGATGTAATAGTACCAAGTTGCCGACGGTTACCGTGGTTTATAAAGTAGGTTTAGTTTGGAAATGTGTTGGTTATGAAATTATCAGTTAATTTTTAAAATATTTTTGAAATTTTAAAAATTTTGTAAATCTGCACGGTGCAAGCCAAAATTAGTACTATTGCACCGTGCAAAATTAAAAAATAAAAAAAAATCTTTTTGAAAAAATTAACGTTAATTTTGTTTCAGAACACAGTAGGATTTGAAATTCACAACATCTATGGTCAAGGTGGACTATGTATAATATTTTTGTTGTTATTATACTTTGCAGTGCAGTCCTTTCGAATTTACAATGTAAATGTCAGGCAAATGGCTTTGAAGACAAGGCAAATGAACAAAAGTGTCAATATTTTGTTTATTTTACAGGTAAAATCAGTTTTATACTTGAGGTGATATTAAATATGGCATTTTTTAAAATTTAAAAATTTTTTTTAGTTTTGAAATTTTGTCAAAATTTTGAAATTTTAAATTCCAATGACGATTATTGCCGTTTCAGACAGTGCCACCGTTTATCTTTATGTTATTCCCAAATTTGTTATTTGCCCTGAATGTCCTACCAGCTGATCTAATGAGTTATACCTCATTGGCACTAGGTGTTGGACCAGCAATTTCACCATTGTTCGATGCTTTGACCGTTCTACTAATCTTACCATCATTTCGACGACAAATTTTACGAAAATTCTGGGAACCCCACTTATCAGTGACTAAAGTTGAAGCTATTACAAAAGATACCACTAGATCAGAGAATTTCAAATAAATATTTTTAACAAAATTTCTTACACCCCTTGGAATTTCAAGGTACATTTCTGTTTTAGGTCCAATCGTTCTTGGAGCCGGAATCATCGTTGTAGCCAGGGCCGGGCGCTGCGGGGGGGAATTTAAAAAAAAAGTTAAAAGTGGCCCTGTGAATTTTTCGAAAACTTGTTTTGCGAAAAACCGGCATAGGTAGCTAGCTACCCGTGCCGATTTTTTTCGACTCTCGCCCCCAGACCAAAAGCCCCCGCCCGCTCCTGGTTGTGGCATAAAACTTTTGGGGTTTTAAATCAAAAGTTGGCTCACAGCCATGAATCAATATCGAAAGTAACAACAAGTATATTTATTCGAAATACCCGATATGCACAACAATAGACAACGAAGAAATGATGATAGACACTCGAGTAAATGTGTGTTTATTTAAACCTTAAATTAAAATTTTTAAACTCTACGTTTGATGGGCTTTCAGAATCTGTATCGACTGTCTCTGTAGCTCAGTTATTCGTCACGCTACAGGGTAACAAAGTATACGTGTACTATATCATACAAGATATATAAACGATGGATAGCCACAAAAAAGTTTTCTGTTATTTAAGCCTTAAATTAAAAATTTAAACATTATTTTTAATGGGCTTTCAGAATCTGTATCGACTGTCTCTGTAGCTCAGTTATTCGTTACGCTACAGGGTAACAAAGTATACGTGTACTATATCATACAAGATATGTAAACGATGGATAGCCACAAAAAAGTTTACTGTTATTTAAGCCTTAAATTGAAAATGTTAAATTATGGTGCTTTTTTGTTTTGCATTTAATTTCTGCGATTCATTGAATCTTTTTTATCCGGTTACGGCAAATGATTCTTTATGCAATCAATTTTTTTCGCGAAAAGCAAGAGAACTCTTCTTTTTTTTCTCTCGTTCTTTTGTCTCTCCTCTCTCGCCCACAATCAAACCCACTCATAAAACGGGTAAACTTTTGGTTGGGTCCCAATTGCTCGAATTTTCAAACTTTTATTTTGATTATTTTTTATCAGCTAACTTTTTTTAGTTAGAAAAAGTTAGCTATCAAAATAACCGCATGTGCAAGTAGAAGCGGCCGCCTTCTTGACGAAGGCTCTGGCGAAGAAGACCCTGGCCTTCTTCCTTTGAGCGACTGTGTTAGCCGACTCAAAGCGCTCCCTCAGCTTTTGTGGTGCCCAAGGGCAACCAGCTGAATGCGGAGTTAAACCGGGCCGGCTTCGCACCTCCGGTTGTTCATCTTTTGCAAGATTGAACAACCGGGTTAGCTCGGCCAACCCGGCGCCGGCTACTCCACCACTGCGGTCAGGGTGAAGTTCAAAGACCCTTCGTCTGAAGGATCTTTGAACCTCTGCCCATCCCGCAGAGGGGAGCAGCCCAAGCTCATTGCGAAGCTCGTTCATGGCTGAAGAAACAGTTGTTTTTCACTGATTTTAGATATTTGTTTGGTCGATAAATGAGTGGGTTGCGCGGTAGGCGAGAGATTAAATTTCTCTGCATCTTTGTCTTCGAAATTTCAAAAGTTTTTTGGCGCGAAATTGCTGCAGCCCACAGGCTTTTCGAATTGTTTTTTGAACCTGCCGCTTTTTGATGAAATTTTTGTTTTCACAAGAAAAGCCTCAAAACCAAACGATTAGCCACGTATTTCAGCTCAGAAAAATTCTGTGATTATCTTAATTCAGAATCTGTTTTCAAAAGTTGCTAAATATTTGTTTTTACCGATTTATGGCCGTTTGAAGTTAGCACCGTTTTCCTATCAAATTCTCAAAGGGCCATGAAGAGAAAGTAATAAATGAGAGGGCGTGGTCAGGTGGGCGAGTGGCTAATGCTTTTACTTTTTGGAAATGTCACTGCAAGTTCGAATCTCAGTGCGTGCATGCTATTTTTACTTTTTTTGCATATGGAAAGTGGACCAGAAGTACTAATAAAGTGTAATAAGAAGATGTCTGAGCGTGAAATACGTTTTCTTTTATTGTGAGACAAAAAATATTCTAACCTTTTTCATTATTAATGGTTTTGAATTGTAAATTTTGCATTATGAAAAGCGAACAATATATTTTGTATAGTGATAGTTTATATTACAATTTTATCACGAAATATATTTTTATAAACATATTTTGAACTAGAAAACGTACAAAAACATCTGTATTCAAAGAAATTTATAAAAATACCAATAGTTAGTGATCGCGTTTGAATTGTCCCTGTAGTGATAGTAACGACAAACGGACAGCTTTTGTCGTAGGTCTGAAGATGGTGAACGAGCAGATCAGACCTTCATCCACATTCATCATGGCACCGACATGTCAAACTGAGCCCAGTAATATGAGGCAGAGAAGATAGTGATCATTTCGCAAAGAACTGTTAGCCATCCTAAAATTGAGTTTTAATAAAAAACAATTAAATTTATTCAAAAAAGTGCCTCAAAATATATTTTTAAAAAATCAGTTCAAAACTCTACAAACCCTTACCTGAACCACTTGATGAGCCCTAGCAATCAGACCAATTTTCCAGCAAAAAAATCTCAAAATTTCGTGCGTTCTCTAGTTTTTCTCTAATTCCGACGGCAATCAGACAAAAAGAGGGATCACATATAATTATGAGATTTTTTTGGCGGACAAGAATTGAACGGTTTTGTCCACGATAAATCAGAAAAGTATAAACCTCGCGTGTTATATGTAAATAGTTTTTTTTAACAAAACCTTACACCCCTTGGAATTTCAAGGTACATTTCTGTTTGGGGTCCAATCGTTCTTGGAGCCGGAATCATCGTTGTAGCCAGGGCCGGGCGCTGGGGGAAAGGGGGAGGGGGAGACCCCCCTCCCGCAGAAAAAAAATTTTTTGAAAAAAGTTGAAAGTGGTCCCCCCCCCCTGTGGTTTTTTCGAAAATTTTTTCGACCCCCGCTCCCAGACCAAAAGTCCCCGCCCGCCCCTGCTTGTGGGGCATGAAAATTTTGGCGTTTCAAATTCAAAAGTTGGCTCACAGCCATGAATCAATATCGAAAGTAACAACAAGAATATTTATCCGAAATACCCGATATGCACAACAATAGAAAACAAAAGAAATGATGATAGACATTCGAATGAATGTATGTTGGTAAAGGCTTGTAAGCAGACAGACGAACATCACTTTTTGAGGAACTTGGACAGCTCGTCACTAATTTGTATTTGAAAATCGTCACGCTAAAGATAAAAGTTATGAAAAAGACTATGCAGTATGAAATTTAGTACTATTTAGTACGACTTATTAAAATAATAATTAAAAATTAGTACCAACAGGGACGTCGCTACATACTTGTTTTATAATAGGTGACGGGTGGGTGAATCCACCCCTATTCACCACCCTAGCCACGTCCCTAAGTACTACTTTCAAAAACGAAGCATCAACTCAACGTTTAGTACCATCTTTGGCACTATAGACCATTAAACCCCAAAAATCAAACCTTAAAGTGGTACAAGTCTTCGTGATGGTAAAACTCTCCCAACAGACGATACACATGAGGCGGGGAGACGGCGGACGACTGAGTGACATACAATGTTACCAGCTTGCTTGGGATATGGTCAAAAAGTGGGTTCCTTACACTGAAGTTGGGTCGTTCCAGCAGTTCATGTTCATCTCCTAGAGCTCCGGCCGGGTTCGTGGTCGCATTAAAGTCGTCAACATTGGGCAAGAAGATGGGCGTAAACTTGTAAAAGGCTCCAATGACTAGTACTGGTACTGAGTGGCGTTCGGCCGCAAGGCAAATTGGCAAGGAACCTAGAAATTTTAAAAAATTAGCTTTAAAATTCAAAAATCGACTAAAAAAGTGTAAAACGAAAAACAAAGCTCTAGAAAATTATCGACCGTTCGATAATTATTATTAATCAAAATCTAAAAAAAAACAGCCGCCGTATAACATGTACAACCTTAAGTTCTAAAAGTTTCCAAAAAATTATCGACCGGGTCAATAATAAGGCCAAAAAGTCATCAACAAAGCAATGAATTTCAAAGGTAACAATCCCTTACCAGCCGGTAACACACAAGACCCATCAGGAAGCACAGCTACAGCTGACAATACTACTCTCGTAACTTGTGTCATGACTGTTAACACATCCTCCATTGGAGTAAAATTGGCCTTGACATTCGGTTCAGCAATCAGCTTCTTATCATCCACTGACAGAATGCAGCACTTTGACTTTTCAAAAAATGCCTAAAATTTTAAGAAAATGACTTTAGTAGTAATTTATAAACGCTAAAACCGTAGTATAATGCTTTTTACAACGTATCTTTAAGCTTTTTCAATATTTCATCCAAATTTCTCAAGTAAGCTACGGTAGAACTACTGTAACTTTAAAATAAAACCTAACTTTAAAATTCTGTAAATTAGGTTAGTTGACAAAAAGAACACGCTATAATTTCAGTAAGTTTCAGGTCCCTAGCTATCCTATCATAAAAGATATAATCAAAAAGATCCGATAGTGCCTTAAGTTCAAGTAGAATGTCCGTTAAATTTTTTTTTAAACTAAAACACTATCACTCCCCCATCAAAATAACAATCAACCCTTCAAAACCTTACATTTAAAGTAGAAGATGCACTAAACTGATAGGTCAGCACAGTATCCGTTGGCAGAATGTGATTAACAGCTTGATTGGCAATCTCTCGCCTAGTCGACTTCATTTCTGACGAAAACTCTTCCAAAGAGCTCATAACGCCTCTCCTGAGCTCATCATTGTTCACGTTCAACCTCGAATTCTTCGGATCTATCCACAGCTTCGTCAGCGAATCAAAAGAGTTCAGATCGTCGTTCCCTGAAGCCAATCGTTGAGCTTCTTCTCGCACGATCTTCAACGCTGCACACAGAATGTTTCGAAGCACGAATTCTGATGGATAAAGCGAACATAAATAGGCTCCTTCTTCTTGGAAATACTTTAGTAAGTCTCTGAAAGAAGACAATTGGGTCTTCTGCGGCACAGATTATACTATTTTAGGTAACAGCTTGACGTTTCTAAAGACAAAACAAAAATAAAGTGAAAAACTTACCCAACTGACTTATATGTCCCAACATCAGCAAAATCTCGAAAGATTAGAGCCGTCTGACCAGCTAATAAGTGAGATCCAAGTCTTTCAGCGCTGAAAATAATATTATTACCTTACCTATACCTCAACAGCAAGTAAAGTTTTTTTTGATGTTATAAATCAAATAAACTACAATTCGTTAATAGAAATCAACTTATGTCTAAAAAATCTAAAATAATAAGCGAAACTTACAAGTTGGTCCTGTATAGAGCCAGAGCTTTGTTCCTAACAGCAACAATCTTATTATCGATAGTCATTTTGCTAAAAAATTCAAAATTTATAATGTTAAAAGTGTCTATACAATACAAAACACGCAATTGTCTAGTTATATTACACACAACATTCATAAAAACGTGTTCTTTATAAAGCGAAAAGCAAATAAAATATCGCGGACATGTTTGTTCGGATTAGTTGCCAAAGCAAACTGCAGAACGAATATATTGCATGGAATTTCGGCTGCGGAAGGAAAATAAATATAGAAAATAACGTTTTTGAGAAAAATAATTATTGAAATAGGTATTTCATCATAATAGTGTCAATTTTACTAGTAATATCACTATTTTTTGTTTATTAGTATCTATTTATACTTTTATTTAATTTCTATAAAGCTGTTCTGGTCAATCTTCAATATAACAGCTGTTTTCGACGATGCCTCGAACATACCAAGAAGAAGTCGAATACATTCAACGTCTCACTGATGTTTCCTTTGCAATTCGAAAAGGTTTTGTACCGAATATGAATGTAAGTTAATTTATTTTGGGTTTTTCATATTTTAGGTAGAAGGACGGTTTTATGTTAACGGCGCTTTGGAGCCGTTGATGTTTGAAGAGCTGGAATTGTGTGTGAATCATGGAGGTATTGGTGGATTTTTGCCTGCTGTGCGACAAATAGCTAATGTTGCTTCTTTGCCTGGCATTGTTGGGGTAAGCTCTTATGGAAAACATGTGATATTGTGCTTAATGTTAATATGTGCCCTAGGTCAATTGCATGGTTTTGGTTATAACTTTTTTGAAATGTTAGATAGAGACTTGAAATATTGCATGAAGTTGGATAAGATCCAGCGTTAACTAAGGCAGTTAAAGTCATTTCGGAATTTGTGATAGTTTTAAAGTTACAGTATTATACCCTATTTTACAAGCCGACAGTAAACGCTTTATTTTTTCAAAAAGACATAATGGTAACGTTATATTGTTTCAGAATTCCATTGGCCTTCCCGACATTCATTCGGGCTACGGATTTTCGATCGGTAATGTAGCTGCTTTTGACGTTGAAAATCCAGAGTCTGTGGTATCTCCAGGAGGTGTTGGATTTGATATAAACTGTGGTGTGCGGTTAATTCGGACAAATTTGAGCGAAAAAGACGTCTTACCGTATAAAGAAACGTTAGCACAGTCGTTGTTTGATCACATTCCGGTTGGTGTTGGATCTCAAGGCATTATTCCAATCAAGGTATGTTGATCATGGCTATTTTGATCTTGTTTTAATTTTTGGTGTTTTAAAATATTTTTAACGGTTTTATAAAGCTTTACCAATAAAAAAAAGTCTTTGTTTATTATTTTTAGGTATAAAATTTAATAATTTTAGGCAAGGGATTTCGAGGAATGTTTGGAAATGGGTATGGATTGGACGCTAAGAGAAGGTTACTCATGGGCTGAAGATAAGGAGCATTGTGAAGAATATGGAAGGATGTTACAAGCTGACGCAACTAAAGTGTCTACTAAGGCCAAAAAACGAGGACTGCCTCAGGTAAATCGCCTTTAAAACGAAGGCTTTGTCATGAAATTGAGGTATTCTACTAAAACAATATAATTTCCAGCTAGGAACACTAGGAGCAGGAAATCACTACGGTGAAGTACAAATCGTCGATGAAATCTATGACAAATACGCAGCATCAAAAATGGGCATCGATCATGTTGGTCAAGTATGTGTTATGTTACATTGTGGTAGTCGTGGACTAGGCCATCAAGTAGCGACCGATGCTTTAGTATCTATGGAAAAAGCCATGGTCAGGGATAAGATTGAGTTGAATGATCGACAACTGGCCTGTGCCAGGATTTTCAGCCAAGAAGGACAGGATTACTTGAAAGGAATGGCGGCTGCGGCCAACTTTGCCTTTGTCAATCGGTCTTGTATGACGTTTTGTGTTAGACAGGTAGGCTTTTTTTGGTTTTTAAATTTTTATGGTTTGGATTTGACACCTAAAGTTTAAAAAGACATTTTTAATATGAATTTATTACCTAAAAATGAAAAATAAATATTTTAAAAGTTAAAAATGGTACTAAGAATAAGAAAATGGTACACTATATTCAAAAATAATACTAGAAAGATGAGAATCTCATTCATAGACTAAAAATGCCACTTAAAAATTAATTTTAAAAAATTTTTAGGCATTTGCCCGAATTTTCAACATGACCCCAGACGACTTGGACATGCAGGTCATCTACGACGTCTCACACAACATTGCCAAAATGGAAGAGCATTTTGTGAATGGTCGGCCGAAACAATTGTGTGTGCACAGGAAGGGCGCAACTCGAGCTTTCCCTGCGAATCATCCCCTCATACCGGTCGATTATCAACTGACAGGACAACCAGTACTAATTGGAGGCTCTATGGGTACCAACTCTTATGTTTTGACTGGTACTGCCACTGGATTTGAGGAGACGTTTGGAACAACTTGTCATGGAGCAGGTCGAGCTCTGTCTAGGGCTAAAGCCAGAAGGAATTTGACATATGAGAAGGTTTTGGAGAACCTTAAGGCTAAGGGTAGGTGGAAAGTGTTTTGGAGGTATATGAGTGTGTCACAAAAGTCTTGTCGTCATTTTGCATTGCCTTCAACGTTCAAAAACGACAAGACTTTTGTGGCACTTTAATAGAAAGTGGAAAGAAAGTCGTTGCTATTTTAAAACAAGCAAATAAAGTTTTTCAAGCTTAAAAAGTTTTTTCAATAAAAGCAGTTTAACAAAAATGGCATTTTTTAAAATTTTTCTAAAAAATTTCCATTTTTTCCTAAAATTCGGATTTTAGGCATATCCATCAGAGTCGCATCCCCCAAACTAGTGATGGAAGAAGCGCCAGAATCGTACAAAAATGTCCACGATGTGGTGGACACGTGCCAAAAAGCGGGTATCAGCAATAAGGCCATAAAGCTAAGGCCAATCGCGGTTATTAAAGGATAATTTTGTTATTATTGCCATTTCTTGTTGGCCATGGACGTTATCATTGTCATTTATTGTTGATTGTACAGTAGTTTATAGCACAATAATTATGGTTTTATATTCTGAGAATACAATAGCTAAATATTTGTTATAATATGGATAAAGGCATGTTGATGTAGGTATACAGTCAAGCTAAAAGTCTTAAATATTGTTGGTCGTCGCTGGTAATATTGTAGCTAGGATTTGATAATAAAATAAAATAATTTTATACAAAGATTGTTAAGACATGGCATTTTTAAGAAAAAAACTGTAAAATTGAGTTTTGAAATTTTTCGTGTCGGGACCCAAACGTTAACTAGTTGTAACGAAAATGTTGTCATAACTGGTCAGTTTTATCATCATATTAACTTAAAGGAGCTAATAATGGTTTACCAAAAGCTAACTTTACTATTCTGACTTAATTTTTTGAAATCAAAAATTTTTTTTTCAAAATAAATTTTTCGTATTCATTTTCAAATTTCTTTATTAGAGACCATAACAACTCAAATCAACAATAACATTACGCCTACATATTTAAATACTAAACCGAATTTAACGACTACCACAATGTTTTGACATCGAACTCTTCTCTTTGCTTGTGTTTAGGTTGTTTGTGACATTCCACATGCAATCGTCCGTCAACTCGAATGAAATAACAATGTTCACACCTCAGCTTCGGGTACTTTCGCACCTTGAAACCGCGTTGTTGCGACACTGGGGTTATGAAGATACGACGAGTCAGTTGGTTTACAGTGGTCATTACGCGGCCAATCATGGTGAATATGCTGAAAGTGGAAAGGTGAATATATCAAAGTAAAATAGGGTTTTAAAATAAAAAGTGGATGTAAAATACAAATCTTGTCTCTTGTATAGACAAAATTTTTAAAAATATAGTCAAAGGTCAAAAGGCTTGCACGGTGCAGATTTTTAAAAGTTTAAAAAATTGAAAATATTTTTTGAAAAAAAGTTTGAATAAATCAAGGGAAAGAGACCTGATTCCAATATAAATTACTTTTTCTTCTAGAAAGGTCTATAATAATATTAGTTTTTAAAGTTGATTGCACGGTGCAGTATATTAAAAACGTGCCATTTTGGCTATGCAATGAATACTAAACTGCTCAAAATAGTCTTAAACATTTTAATAGTAAATTTATGAACATGTAAAACTATAGTATAAATATATTTTAGTCAAGCATTCTTTATAAAGCCAAGTAACAAATTTTTCTGCACAGTGCAATCAAACTTTATTATAGCCTGCACGGTGCCAGACAAAATTTATTTCCATTTTACCGCCAATAAAAAAAATATTCTTCCAGCCGATCTCACGGATAAAAATTATCTTCCAATGCGTATTTTACAAATTTATTCACAAAAAAATCTTAATTTTAAGACATCAATGTACTCGCTCATATACACAAGAAATGTAACAAAAGAATTAAAAATTGTTGTTCCATTGACAATAGGTAATAACGAGAAACAATTTGAGCCAAAATGGTCAATAAGTTTTTAAAACAACATTTTTACAATGATTTAAAAATGATTTTTTTTCGAAAATTTTACAGAAGTTCTTGATTTTGAGGCCAGAAAAGCTGTGCCATTTTTTATGTGATGACTTTGTTTTAAATTTATTTTTATCAAAAGATGTGGTATTGTCTTCTGGCGGGGTTTTCATTAAAATTAGGTAATATTTTTTATTTGAAAATGTGTAAAATTAAAAAAAAAATCTATCAAAATCACTGTAAAACCACGAAAAAATCGAAAACTTCGTCAAAAAACTTTGAAATCACAAAGAACTGTTTACAATAACTGCGAAACTAGAATTTGTACAAGTGTTGAACACCATGTATCATACAATATAGTGTCTATCATCATGTATCGTACAAAATAGTGTCTAACACCACGTATTGAACAATATAATGTCTAACACCGTGTATTATACAATAAATTCAGTGTTAAACACAAAACATCATACAATATAGCATCGAACACAATGTATCATATAGTAAATCGTATGGAAAAACGGAGGGGAAAGTGAAAAAACGCGCTTAATCTGTATTCGAGTTGATTAAATGCGCCCTAAAGGCAAAAACGGTCGATAAGCAAGCACTTACTTTCTTTACAACTTTTACTAAATTGTTCAAAAAACTCTGAGCCAACTTTCGCAGAATTCTTTGAGGTTGAAGCTCTGGATTTCTTGGACAACCCAATAAGTGTTCAAACAAATGATTTTAGGCGTTTTAGGTTGAACCAGAAGTAGCGGGACACTTTATGTCCCATTACTTTTGGCTCAACCCATTATAAAGTTCAAAAACAACATAAAAAGCCCAAAACCTTGAAATAAAATTCAAAAAATGACACAAAGTTTACAAAACTGAATGTAATTACAATATTGAAAAAGGGACCCGAGACTGAACTATCGAGATGGCTTAACAGTTGCAACCGCCGCTGTCACGGTTCCGATCCGACGGGCTGATTCGGATCTGGTCAGGGAAGTCGGGATAGTCGTGTAGTGAGTCCTGCGAGTCGCGAGCTAAGGCGGCACGAGCAATGGACTGGAAGGCTTCTTCGATGTTCGACCCTTCCTTCGCTGATACCTGAAAATATTTTTTAATTTTGTTATCATTTTAAGGTGACTTATTCAAATTTTTAAGTTGGGTTGTTCAAATAATTCCGTGCCCTCTCTCAAAGTAAATTATTGAGTTAGATAGCGCAGAATTATTTGAGCAACCAAATAATTTTCAAAAAAATTTAAAATTTCAAAAATGCCTTGTCGTTTTTGACCATACAAACCTCTACAAAATGACGACAAGACTTTCCAAACCAAAAAAAAACTCAATTTTTTCATCCAAAAAACTCTGTTATCATAAAACAAGAAAAGACCTTTCCAAAAATAAGAAAAACAAATTTCTACATCTCCTTCCTCAACAAAACCCCCTTACCTCAAAATAAGGTATTCCACCCTTGTTCTGACACCAAGTTTCGGCTCGTCTCGTTGTGACAGCTCTTCTCGGTTCTTGATCCAATTTGTTACCCAAAAGAACAAATGGGAAGTTTTCTGGATCACGCGGCGATGCTTGGACTAGAAACTCGTCTCTCCAGGTTTCCAGAGATTTGAAAGAATTTGAATTCGTAATATCGTAGGTTAAAACACAACAATCCGCCCCTCTGTAGAAGGCTACACCCAACGATTGGAAGCGCTCTTGGCCTGCGGTGTCCCAGATCTGAAAAGCCAATATTGTTTTTGATATTATTTATGAATTTCATGTACTAGAAAAGTTCGAAACGGCTTATTTTAGGTATAAAAAGTCCCATAAAACCATAATCTTAACTTTCTCACACTATGAAAGCTTCTTCTCTACCTTTTCCGTCTCTTCCACCTACCTAAAATCACAAAAAAACAAAAACCCCTTACCTGAACAGTCACCGTTCTGCCATCAATGTGAATATCCTTGGTCAAGAAGTCAGCTCCAATGGTGGCTTTGTATTGTGAGCTGAATCTGTTGTTCACATACTGGTTCATCAACGACGTTTTACCGACGCCGGTGTCGCCGAGGATGATGATCTTCAACAGCGCCTTCTTTCTGTTGTTACTCATTCTTATTTATGTTTAAATATCTGGAAATAAACAAAATTTAAGTAACAAATCTTGGTTTTTGCTTAAAAATTAAGGTCATACGCGTACACAGTCGATTAAAATAGTAAAATATAACGAAATTCGCATATAGATTAATAAAATCACAAAAAATCAAAAATTAAATTTCAAAATTTTAAACTAAAAAAAAATAACAATTGTTAGAATTTTTAATCTCACAAAGCCAAAACACAACTACTACAACACATAAAAGTTCAAATTTCATCAAAAAAAAATTTTTTGTTACCTAAAAATCGTAACCAAAAATCTTCGTTATTTATCCCAAAATCAATCTAAAACTACTCCTGATGTCAACTAATGCCCTAAAAAACGCCATTAACCCTAATTTTAAAAAATTAATGGTTTGTATTGTAGAATCCAAAAAACCTGTAATTTAGCACGTTCCAGACCGATAACAAGCTTCTTATCAAATCGGCTATTACTAAACAATGTTCTCAGACAATTTCCGATAACTTTTGAACCCTAATTCTTCACCATTTTTTATTAAAAATTTTATTTCCTTGTTTTCTTAGCTAAAATGAGCGTTTTTGGACTAAAAATTGATGATAACATCAACTATACAGCATATTTACACAAAATAAAGATGATTCTATGCAGTTATTGACCACGCAATGATATGAAAGTTTGTTCTACGTAATTATAGACCAAACAAGTACTAATAATTTAGCCCAAGCATACTGATTTTGTTAAAAAATGCTTATGAAGCTAAAATTCCTCCTAAATCACCTAATAAAATCCCATTCTACGCACTTTATGACTTGAAAAGTACCACATTAACCTAGCCAATACAGATATATTATCATTTCCCATGATTAGCACTCCATAAACAAGTAACATTGCTTTGTTTTCCCATTCCAAAATGACTTTAATTCAAAAATTCTTGCTATTCCAAAACAAATTTCATAATCAATAATTTCCGTGAAGTTTAATCAATAAATTCAGTTAAATTTCGTAATCATTGGCCTTTTCAAACACTTATAATGAGTAATCATTGGCCCTTATAAACCTTTATTATAAGGCAGTTCAACGACAAACCCGACTTCATAAATAGCATTGAAATGAAGAAGCAAATAAAAGCTGAATTTTGATCGAAAAATCTGTTTTTTGGTGTTTTGAAATAGTCTTGGTGGCTTGTTTATCAAAGTTCGAAAGAACTATACCAAAACTGTTTACCCCGTGAGGCGTTTCGATCAGGCAAATTCGAAATTAGGCGGGGTAGTAATCATGGGACATAAATTAGCCAAGACTTGTAATTTTTTAAAAGATGAGCCCTTGCAATGACAAAAAAGTAAAAGATGCAATTTTTAAATATGGACTCTGCCAAAATATGTCATTTTACAAATATTAGCCCTGCCGGCCGAGTGTTATTTTCCTGAGGAGTAAAATCATTAAAAAATTTTTTTTTATTTCTTCCCATCCCCATTTCCAAATCAAAAAATTTTTTTTTACAATTGAAATAACTTAAAATTTCTCTTTCACTGCTATTTAAAAAAAGTTTCATTTAAAATTATTTTACCTCCCCCTCTCTCCAAAGAAAAAACCACCCCCTCCCCGTCCGATATCAAAAATAAGTACCCAGTCCCTATAAAAAGGAAGAGAGGTCCCTAAGAGTACCCACTAGCCGCCATAACAAAATATTAAACGCCAAAAAAAGTCTTGACGTTTTTCATCATGCAAAGCTATGTTAAAAAACGACAAAACTTTTTCAGCCACCCTAATATTTCGGCCATAGCCAAACAAAATGAATATCCTAGTACTTCGCCATACCCACAAAACGAAAACCCAAAAACCAATCAGCCTTTTGATATTTAATGTCGGGTTTTATCCTATAATTATGCATAGTCAAGTGGACTTTCGCTGACTACACATGGTTAAGG
Source organism: Bursaphelenchus okinawaensis (assembly GCA_904066225.2). Classification (NCBI taxonomy): domain Eukaryota; kingdom Metazoa; phylum Nematoda; class Chromadorea; order Rhabditida; family Aphelenchoididae; genus Bursaphelenchus; species Bursaphelenchus okinawaensis. Next base: position 9,164,135 of record CAJFCW020000002.1, on the reverse strand, counting down.
TCAGGTGACGTAAAGGTGGGTGCACGTGATTGTGTTAAAATCCGCTTTTAATCCCATCAGCTTGTTTTAGGGTTCTTTATTTGGAAAACTCCTTTTTTCATAAAGTATGACGAAAAATGGCTATGTCAGTACAGGTCAGCTCCGAAAAGGGAATCCACCCCCCTCCACCCACCCCCGCCCCTAGCAACATGCCTGGTCAATAAAAAAACCTTTACTTTAAACGCACCTAGCTCAACGTAAACCCAAGTATTCCACCTTCAAGCCAACCAACAACAAGTTGAGAGCACAATAGACAAAACTGAAATTATAATCATAAAGAAACCAAAGGCTTTCAGGAACTCTAAACAAACGCAAAGTATATTTTTGAAATCTTTTCGTTAATGTGATGAATCAGAATGTTCGCACAATAAATAAAGGCTCACAATGAAGGTAACAAACTTCGAAAACTATGTTAATTTTCTCTCTTTTTTTTCTTCCTCTTTTGATACTGAAAAATTTTTTTTTGGAAATAAGACCTATAAGCAGTGCCGGAAAAGAAGGATAATTCCAGGCGGGGTAATTTTGTTTCAATCCCCCTCTTCTCCCCTGCAAAAAACCTTCATAATACAAAAACCTTCAATTTTCAGATACCCAAATCTCCATTCCCTGATGATACCCAAGTACCATAAATTAAAACACACCCAACTCAAAACCAAAACCTCTCACTTCATTTACACACCATTCAAGTAAAACCGTTCTCTGGTTTCGCGAACCATCAGCTCAAAGTTTTTCTTTTCGCAAAAGGGAAAGTGACAAGAAATAAAGGGAAATAGACACAAAGTGCGATCGGCTGACTTTCATAAACTCGTGCTCGGCTTTTTACGTCTCGGACGAACGCTATGAGTTAGTTTTTGAAATTGTATTATGAACTTCAGCAATATTTTTCATTAAAATAGTGTAGAACTCCTCGAGACTAAAAGCGACGTCCTTAATCAGTACTAATGGTACCCAAACAGAACAAAGGTCCATAACCAACTGTTTCTATTCAAAATTGCACATACAAAGCCTACTACAACATTCATTTCTAATTATTCACAGAAAGCATATTCCAAAAGATAGACTTTTCTTTCGAGTAATCCATGAGGTCGTATAAATTGCCCTTAAAACGCACTTTATCTCCCTAAAATTCTAAAAAGTGGAGTCGGAATAAAATTTTAAAGATTTGACATTTAAAAAGGGCAAAAATTGGCTTTATGAAGCCTGAAAAACTAAAATATAACAGACTTGATTAAATTAAGTCACCAAAATTATTAAAATAAAGAGACTGCCAGACAATGTTTATAAAAAGCGTTTGATCTTATGACACTTTACAAAACTATACCAGTTTGAAGAAATATGTTCTCTATGATGTAATTTCAACATAAAACAATCAAAATCATGTGATCGAAAAATCTACAAAACTCTGCATTATAGAACAGAAACGCTTTTAAAAGTTAAAGAATTGAAAAATTTAAACTTTAAAGCTATCATCCTAAATTTTTCAATCAATAAGAGCTTTCCCATGATTAGACAATACCTTTGCTCAGATTCATAAATTGTAATATCTAAATCAAGAAAAAACAAAAAAACTACCTTACTTACGATAATCCAAGCACCAGAACCAATTACTATCAAAAGACACTCACTTTCGCTTCCTGGAAAACAAACTTCGGACTTCCGTCCCAGAATCGTCCAAACTCAAATCAAATACTAATATAACTAAAATAATGTCACGAAACTCGTGATCAAGCCAAAAACTGGTCGAGAAACAATATAAGTGCGCTGCGTTCGGAAAAAAAGCGACAAAAAAGCCCTGCGGAACGAAATTTTCCGTCTGTTTCTTCACGTGATTGGCATTTCGCTTCTGTCTGTTAGCGCATTTCGTTTTCGTGTCGGGACCAAAATGGACGTTTGCTGTTAATGTAAAATACGTTAGGTGCTTCCACATCGCGATGATGCAACGGAAAAATGATAGACATCAACTTGATCTACTCACAATATTCAATTAAAAAAGTGACTATCGTTTAAAAATAAAACTTTTCTAAAATTTACTCTTTTTAAGTCATTTATCTAATGTACGTCTATTACCCAACGGCATTTCAATTCAAAAACTTTTGTAATAATCTCAATAAATTGTAAAAAAACATAAATATTTCTATTTATTCAACAAAAACAAGCCTAAAACAAGAAATCAATTTAAAAAAAGTAAAAAACAAAACTTTTGATGTCACCATAGAGAAGATACGAATTACTTGGCCAATTGAGAATTTTGAAGATGATCAACCATAAATTGTGAAGCGTCCAACATACGATCTACACAGTTGGCAAGACAACTCGAGTGCTTTCCGTCCATTTTTGCTGGTGGTCGGCTGTCGTTGAAGCAGATATCCCAACATCTCGACGTCAATGTGCTTACTTGTTCGCTGAACTTCTGGCGTTGAGTTTCGGCTTGAAGTTGTTGTACCAAACGATTAGCACTGGCGTTCTCCATTTTGCTGTATTTTAAAAGTTTAGTTAGATATTCAAGTTGGTATGGACAATGTAAGTTTAACACGCAAAATCAAGTGTTTCCACGAGTGATAATTATAAGAACACCTTACTAAAACGTCCTACAAACCTATAAAAAAATTTACAAATATCAGTTAAGCCAAACTTTTTGAATAGGAACAGGATCTTTCAATATAAAATCTTTCTAACGACTAAAGATAATAAAACAACAAAGAAACCTTTCAATTTCTGCAAGAAGGTATAACCTATAATGGTCGCTATCTTCTCCAAACATTCATTATTCAATGTAAAAGTAAACACTTTAAAAACAATGTTTCTTACCGTGAGACCAAAGTTAACCACAAAACTACGTAAAACTTTCCTGGAAATTAAATTTACATTGAAACATCGACATAAAATAATGTAAAAAGTTAAATGTAACTATATGTACGTTATAGTACTATAAAATCAATTGATTTGATGTAAACAAAGTTGAAAAAACAAGCAAAACTTAAACACAACTTGAACAAAAATAAAAATAGCCTCAGCGAAGAAGTTGACTCAAAAATAGAAATGAGCCAAGTTTTCCTTTTTAACAACAACATCTTTTATCATATAACTTGTCTTTTTTATATAATTTTCTGGTCCTTTGGTAAATTTTGTTTTACAGCTTTTTTATAAGTAATATGTTGTGTAAAATTGCTTTATAATTTGATATTTTAACGTTTCTATTATATTACTTTACTTTTAACTTGTTTCATAGGTATTAAAAGCATTATAACAACAATTTTTAGATGGTGCGATCGCTGCATCCTCATCAATTCCGGTCGCCATGGCCAATGTATTATTGGGCCAAAGGTCTGAGAAAGATTGGGCCACAAAGGCATGACAAAAACAAATGGCCGGTTAACAGATGGTTCCCTGAATTGAATCCTAAGATTGAGAAGACGAATCCGAAACAATTGTGGAGTAAGTCTTCTTCAGATGTTTATTATTCAAATTTTTAGGTAGCAAAGGGTGAAACTGTCTTTTTGATAGATATTTGAAAGAAACGATTATTTAAATTGTTTTTGAGATTGAAAATATGGTATACCTTGTTTGAATTGCCATTTTCAATGCGACATAGTGACGTTAAAGCTAGTGTTTGCAGTAAAAAAGTTGACCTAATATGTGTAGAAGATAATTATAGAGAATAATTGATAAATAATGTGTATTCAGACTACACAAAGACTCAACCAACTGGTTATGTGGATCCAGTGAGCAAAGAATTTGTACATGTGCCAGAAATGGTGCCAGAACTGATTGTACCAGACTTGACTGGGTTTGAATTGAAGCCATATGTTAGCTACAAGGTTGATAATGAAATAGAAAAGAGGTGAGTGGGATAAAACTTTCTATTTTTGGTGTTTTAGGTCTGACAAAGTGTGTGATCAAGTGTAACATATCGATAATGTTATCTTTTTTCTCTCAGGTATTTATTAAAGTAAAAATCAAATATTACAGAGAAAAGGCGTATCACAAGCTTATAAAAGAGAAGGGAAGTATCGAGATGGCTGATTTGTATTCAGACGAAGATCAGCGATGGCCTCCGCCGAAGACAACGCCCAAATTATTATTTGATATTCACTATGCTGAAAAGATTCGTGCTGAATTTAATGCAAAGAACAAAAAGGATTAGTTTGTACTATTTTTGATTGTATTTTGACAAAATTCGTAGCTTTGTTTTGTTAAAGAGCTTCATGGATAAGTCAAAAATACAAAAAGATTGTTATAGGTATAAAAAAGTTGTTTTTTGTTGAATAAATCGGAAAATTTTAAATTTTTGATTTCATATTTGATAGTTACTGATAAACCTATGTTCAAAAACTTATTTTTACGCTTTGCGGGTGAATGTCCAGCAAAGTTCAAGATATTTTCTTGAATAATCTACTATAATATGACAATCATTTCAGGTACACAATATAAAGTTTCTTGAAGAACTGCTAATAGGATAATAAAAACGAGTACCAATTTGAATAAATATTTAAAATTTATTTAAATTTCAATAATCAAATGCGTTTAACCGCGGGGTGACGCGTTGACGGCCGTCTTGATTTCGTCCTGTGACTCTTTCTTTGATGATCCAGAGTTAGATGAGGCGGGTGGGACACTGTGTTGGGATGGACCTGCCTCTGAAATGCATAGTTTAATATTGTAGTAGGGTCACATTAGTCTGGTTTTGATAAAAAATCAGGAATTGAAAAAAGTTGGGCCGAATTGTTGAACTCGGCCCATTTTCAAGTCTTCAGTTGACTATAAAAGGTGTTGTTTTAAGCCAACACCGGTTTTCTAATAAGGTCTTTGACTATAAAGTTATAGTGTAATATACTTAAAACCTGATAAGATACAATATTACTTACCGTAGTCGGTGCTTTTTGGCGTTGATGCAATAGGATCAGGTTGATTTGGATCCATATTCATGGGCCATTTGGCGGAGACAGATTCATACTTGTTGGTAGTTGGAGTAGAATGGCCTGAAAGTATAACACATAAGTGTTTACATTCTGCAGTTCATAAAAGAAGCCCTTTTAGCAATTACAAAAGCTTCTGAAGTCAATATTTTCATAAAAAATCAGAGAAAGAACGACTAAAGATACTGTTACCTAAACCTCAAGAAAGCCTCACCTTCAACCACAATCTTGACATGCTTCTCCTCCTCAGGCACTCTGATCACATTATCCTTCTTGTTCTTATGCAAATTCCGCTCGTCGATCGTGTTCGGATTGCCAACATGTTCGTTCACCTTCAACTTGTGTTTGGCGTCCAGTTTGTGGAACTTGGACTTGGCCACTCGAGCCTTCTCGGAGAAGGTCGGGTCTCGAGGGGTCTTCTGGTCTTGGCCCAGGTAATCGTTGGAGTTGATGCGTCTAGGCTTCTTCTTCGGACGCGGCTTTGAGGATTTGTCCAAACTGCTAATGTCTTTGGATTTGGAGGATTTGGATTTGGACGATCTCGTGATAGAACCTGATGTCTTCTTGGAGTCTTTCTGTGAAGTTGGACGTTTTCTATGGGATACATGATGGCCTTTGCTTGATCGACGCTTACGATGGCGCTTCTTGGCTGATTTCTTCTTTATTTGCTGAAAATTGGGAAATTTTAAATTTTTAATGGTCGATATAGGAAACGCATGTTATAGTCAACACAACATAACAATCTCAAAACATTTTCTTAAACAAAAGTCTAAAATTTCAAAAAAATATCAAAAAAATGACCAAAAATAAACAAAAATGGCCGAAAAAACCTACCCGCATTGCAAAGAACCTGGCCGCTACATAGCACGCCTCCATGATCAGCGCAATCAACGAAGCTGCCAACGCGAAGATAGCGAAATCGCAGATATGTGACAGCCTTGTGTATTTAGGATACCACCACTCTTCTTCGGAGATAATTTTCATCGTTCCGAGCACCACTACTGGCTCTAAGCGTGATTGAAGTTGAAAATGAAAAATTTTGAAGAATTTTTTGAAATTATGAAAATTTTCGAAATTACGTGACATTTTAAAATGAAATTGTGAAAAAATTGAATTTAAAAAAAAAATATGCAAATTTTTAAAATTTGAAAAAAATGCCAAAAAATTCAATTTTTAAGACAAAATTTGCATATTTTTCAAAATTCTCAAAAAATTTTTAAAATTTTTGAAATTTTTTCAATTCTCTAAAATTTTTGAAATTTTTTTAAAATGCTTTTTTTTCAATTACAATTACGTTGACCGTCTGGCGCGGCATGAGGAAAATGAGTTCCGAAGATGAGTGGTATGCTAGGTACGAAAAGCTGATATATATCTTCCAGTTCGCCAGCATCGAGTTGGGAATTGCTTTTGTTGTGCTAGTCGTGGTGCTGTTTTATCGAATGGCGGCATTCTTTTTGATGCCAGTGGGTTTTCTTGTTCATTTTTGCATATTTTTTCGCTATTTTTGCCTACTTTTCGTTATTTTTTTGTTTTTTGCTTATTTTTTCTATTTTTGCCGATTTTCTGATATTTTTTGAAATTTATAGAACTTAATTTATAGACTTTTTGTTAAAGAAAACGTTTTGAGATTGTTGAGTTGTGTTGACCATAATATGCGTTTTCTATATCAACCGTTTAAAATTTGAAATTCTCCTATTTACAGTCCACGAAGCGATCTATCAACAAGAATCATCATAGACGCAGACCAACCAAAGGCCACTACGTATCCTATAGAAAACGTTCAACATCTCAGAAAGACTCCAAGATGACATCAGGTTCTATCACAAGGTCATCCAAATCCTCCAAATCCAAAGACATTAGCAGTCTGGACAAGTCCTCGAAGCCGCGCCCGAAGAAGAAGCCGAGACGCATCAACTCCAACGATTACCTCGGCCAAGATCAGAAGACCCCTCGAGACCCGACCTTCTCCGAGAAGGTTCGAGTGGCCAAGTCCAAGTTCCACAAACTCGACGCCAGACACAAGTTGAAGGTGAATGAACATGTTGGCAATCCGAACACGATCGACGAGCGGAATTTGCATAAAAACAAGAAGGATAATGTGATCAGAGTGCCTGAGGAGGAGAAGCATGTCAAGATTGTCGCTGAAGGTAAGGTTTTTTTAGATAATATGTAGTAGCATCAAATAGTTTTTTCTCTGATTTTTGATGGAAATATTGACTTCAGAAGCTTTTGTAATTGCTAAAAGGGCTTCTTTTATGAACTGCAGAATGTAAACACTTATGTGTTATACTTTCAGGCCATTCTACTCCAACTACCAACAAGTATGAATCTGTCTCCGCCAAATGGCCCATGAATATGGATCCAAACCAACCTGATGCTATTGTATCAACGCCGAAAAGCACCGACTAGGGTAAGTAATATTGTATCTTATCAAGTTTTAAGTATATTACACTATAACTTTATAGTCAAAGACCTTATTGGAAAAACCTCTTAGTCAGTGTTAGCTTAAGAAAACACTTTTTATAGTCAACTGAAGAATTGAAAATGAGTTCGACAATTCGGCCCAACTTTTTTCAATTTTTGGTTATTTTGTATCAAAACCAGACTAATGTGACCCTACTACAATATTAAACTATGCATTTCAGAGGCAGGTCCATCCCAACACAGTGTCCCACCCGCCTCATCTAACTCTGGATCATCAAAGAAAGAGTCACATGACGAAATCAAGACGGCCGTCAACACGTCACCTCGCGGTTAAACTCATTTGATTATTGGAAATTTGAATAAATTTACAAGTGTTTTGTGTTTACATTTTTCCCTAGCCCTAGCTCTAGCCCTAGCTCTAGCCCTAGCCCTAGCCCTAGCCCTAGCCCTAGCCCTAGCCCTAGCCCTAGCCCTAGCCCTAGCCCTAGCCCTAGCCCTAGCCCTAGCCCTAGCCCTAGCCCTAGCCCTAGCACTAGCCCTAGCTCAGAGCCCTAGCTTTAGCCCTAGCACTAACCATAGTTTTCGCCCTTGCCCCGGCTCTGGCATTTGCCTAAGTTCTAGTCCTAGCTTTACTCTAGCTATAGTTCTAGCCCAAGTGTTTGTCTGACTTTGTGGTTGCCTAGTCTAAAATACGCAATGTTTATTATCTATAAAAGTGTTTTGAAAAGTTTTAAAAAGATACTGTTTACAATCCTTCAACAGTTTTCACTGTAGTTTGGCCAGGATAGCCGAGTTCCAGGTTGAGAAGGCCGATGTTGTAGGTTCTACGTGGCATCTTACCCAAACTGACAAAGTCTTTCGGGACTTGGAGCTGCACTCTCTTGTAGCTCTTCTAAAATACGGTTTTTGGGTATAAAATTTTAAAAAATTAGGCTTATAGTAAGTGTTTCAAGCCTAAATTTTAATGAAAAAATTTTAGGCTTAAAGCAGTAAGAAGTTATTTTAGGCTTAAAAATGACTTTTTTGTTTTAAAAAATTATTTTTAGGCTTAAATTAAAAAAAAATATTTTTAAAACTGACCTTCTCCTCACATTGATGATAGATTCTCAAGAAAGGCTCAATTTCAGATTCAGCAGCGCTGAAGCGAGCAGTATCTCCTTCGACCGAGAACTTGCCAGTGCTGTCTGTTTTTCCTGTTGCAATCACTTGGCCAAGGTCTGGAAATAATTTCTTTTTAATTTTTAAATTTGACTGTAGGCAATTTTTTAAAATTTTTAAAGAGAGGTCGCAGTATGAGTGAAGTATAGTAGCGCAGGGTGAGATAGAGCAGGTTAGGATATGATATTGTACGGTAGGGTTCTCATTCGTCCTGCTTAGCATATGCCAGTATCACCTCTGGTTCAGTAGGTCAACCAGGGTTGGCAAAGCAGAGTTGGGCAGGGTCGGGCAGGGTCTGACTGGGTAAAGTAAAGCAAGATACAGTAGACCAATATAGGGTAGGGTATGGTAGGATAAGACAGTGCAAAGCAGATATAGAGTAAAATATGATAGAATATGGTAGGGTAGGGTAGGGTAGAGTAGGGTAGGGTAGGGTAGGGTAGGGTAGGGTAGGGTAGGGTAGGGTAGGGTAGGGTAGGGTAGGGTAGGGTAGGGTAGGGTAGGGTAGGGTAAGGTAGGGTAGGGTAAGGTAGGATAGTGCAAGGCAAGGCAGTTCTTAATATAACTCACCTTCAGTGTTATTTTTAAAAACTCTGATGACAGCCCCAACCAACGGCTCTTTGGAGCACTTCAGAATCCCTTCAATCTTGATTGATCGTGTAGCAACATTGTCATCATAGGTCGAAGCAGCCACATTAACAATGAAGAAGGCGACAATTAACCACTTCATCATGATTCTTTGACACTTTTAGAAGAAGCAACTTGTTGTAGGTATCAAACTTTAAAAAAGCGCAGGGTAAGATAGAAAAATCAAAGTTTGGTCGAGCTAATACTATCAAAAAAATTAATTTTTCGATACCAAACAATCGTACTGATTGTGTTGTTAGTAAACAGAGTCATTAAGTCGGAAATTAATGATAAACGCCAATCACTTGAGGCATTAATTTCCGCTGATAAGGTTTGTTTATTGGTCTTGAGGTCTGTTTTTAGATATTGTTTGGGCATTTCTTGTCGTCTTAACGGTAGTACGATCTTTTTGAGTTTTTGGTGTAGTAATAATAATAGTTTTTTTTATGTTTTTATATTTATAATCAGTAATCGACGGGTGATTTTGACCTGAGAGGAGGGAAATGCTCAAAAAATGTTTAAACAAAATAAAATTAAAAAATAGCTTTTAAGGGAGGAGGGGGGTCTGGAGTGGAGGAGGACATTTTTTTCTGTCTTCTCTTTTAAAACTGTATTGATTTACTTATGATAAAAAGATAGTTTACTTTAAATGGTAGGGTAATATGACAAAAGTAGGGTAGATTAGGGTAAAGTAGGGCAGGGTTGGATAAAATAAGATATAGTAGGGTAAAGTAGGGTAGAGTATAATAGCGTAGGGTAAGGTAGAGCAAGGTTAACCAGATTGGTTTGCTTATGATAAAAGGGCTGTTCATTTAAGAATTTTGAAAAAAGTTGAACGTGATTCCTCTTGTTGATTCAAAATCTTTTAATTTTGCTTTTAAACGGAAACAAACACTTTCTTGACTGCCTTTACCACAAGATAAGATTTTTTTGACACAAAATTAATAACAATTTTTAAAGTTTAAAATCTTCATTCATAGCCAAGTTAGATGGGGGGGGTCAAAAATTTCTGCCTTCAGTATAAGTTTTTTTAGTTCTTTTCAACTGTAGAGTTTGGTAAAAGTACTGTAACATTTAAATTTTGACAAAGTTTAAATTTTTCTTTTAAGAGATAGTTGACCATCACCATTTTCTATTATGACACAAAATTTTAAATTGTTACCTATTTTATTGAAAAAGTTATAGCACAAAATATAAGTCTAGCCTACTTTATGGCCTAGATTCAACTATTTTTTCAAAAAAAACGTTATTTTAGAATTTTTTTATTATGAACTTTCCCAAAACATAAAATTCAAAATTTCAAAAACATTGTAAATAGGCTACTGATAACACTTTTTTAAAACTTGTTCATTTTTCATAAGGAAATTATATTTATTTTGTTGATAAAAGTTGTAAAAAGGCCCTCAAGGAAGTAAACAAAAAACAGTCGTGAAGGTCGTTTACTGATAGAGAAAGACGTTTAATTCCTTACTAATCACAAAAAGATAATTTTACGGCGATAGTGAAGGTAATTGGCAGGGCTAGAGCTATGACTGGTTTTAGAGCTCTGGGCTAGGGTTCTGGGCTAGGGTTCTGGGCTAGGGCTTTGGGCTCTGGGCTAGGGCTCTGGGCTAGGGCTCCGGGCTAGGGATCTTTCTAGGAGTTAAGTCATGGCTAGGACTTTTTTCGTTGTTTTTTATAGTATCTTATCATGCCATAACCTACAGTATCTACCTTACAACAACTCTAAATTCACGTTTCAGCCATGCGATCCCTATACCTTCTAGGCCTAGCCCTAGTCCTCCTCGGCTCAGTAGAAGCCATGAGAAAGCAAGGCGTAGCAGTGAAAGGTCGCCTAATGTGTGGAGGTAAAGGCTGTGAAGGTGCCAAGGTCCGAATTACCGATATTGACACCGGACCGGACCCAGATGACACTTTGGATGAGAAGTTGGTCGAGAAGAACGGTGAATTCAAATTGACCGGATTCACTAGAGAATTAACCGACATCGACCCGGTTTTGTATGTTTGGCACAATTGCAATGATGAGGCTACGGTAGGTTTAATACAGTATATTGTCTTAAATAATAACTGTAAGGGTATGGTATAGGTGATAGAAAGAAGATACGCTAAGGGTGTACCTGGTGTAGCAGAAAATTATTATGGTAAGGAATGGCGTTTTGAAAAAATAGAGTATTGTAGAGTATCGTAAAATAGCACATGATAGGTCAATACAGGACAAGGGAGGAAAAGTCAGGGCAGGACATAAAAAGGTAAAGCAAGGTAGGGAAGAGCCGGGCAGGGCAGAAAAAGGTTTTGTAAAAAAATAAGAGCCGGGTACACAATGGCGAGGCAAAGGCAAGGCAAAGGCAAAGGCAAGGCAAAGGCAAGGCAAAGGCAAGGCAAAGGCAACGCAAAGGCAAAGGCAAAGGCAAAGGCAAAGGCAAGGCAAAGGCAACGCAAAGGCAAAGGCAAAGGCAAGGCAAAGGCAAAGAAAGGCAAAGGCAAGGCAAAGGCAAGGCAAAGGCAACGCAAAGGCAAAGGCAAAGGCAAAGGCAAAGGCAAAGGCAATGCAAGGCAAGGCAAGGCAAGGCAAGGCAAGGCAAGGCAAGGCAAGGCAAGGCAAAGACAGAGCCGGAAGTGTGAGAGAGGGGTTGGATAAGGTAGGGTACGGTGGGCGAGAGTAAGATAGAGTAGAATAGGGTAGGGTAGAGCAGGGCAGGGTACATTTATAAACTACAATCTTAAAATGACATTAGAAATTTCAGCCATGTGAACGAAAGCTAAAGTTCATCATCCCCAAGAAGTATATTATCAGCACAGACCCAGAAGACCAAAACTGGTGTGATGTTGGAATAATCAACCTGCAGACCACATTTGACTCCGAGAAACGAGAATGTATCAATTAGACGTTTTTTGGCGTTTTTATTCGTATTTTACGTCTATATATGCCTTTGGATTATCGTTTTGTAAAATAAAAATTTAATTTTTTAAAATGTTTAAAAAAAATTTTAAAAAAATTTTATCAATTTTTTTTTCAAATTTATGTTTAATATTGCCATTTATTAGCCCTCAAGTATAAATAAAATGCCAAAACAAATTTTAAAATCAAAACATAGTCAGAACCGATCACTGACCCTCCGGTTATTTAACGACCGTGTTTGAGTAGAGAACACCGAGTGTCGTCGTTTGACTTCGAACCCCAAGATTTCACAAAATGTTCGACGAAATGTTGGTGTAACGCAAATCGCAGCCAATGACTTGGCCGCTCCCGTCCAACACAAAATTCCACGTGTTATCTTGCCCAAGAGTACGAAGTTGAATCCGAAAAAAGCGAAGGAGATCAGGCAGAGTAAGGGGATTGATAGCACGAAGATGGGGATTAGGTTCTGAAATTGCGTTGATTAGAATTTAAATTAGAATTATATAGATAATAACTAGTGTAAGGTTTAGAGTTGTTATAATAAAGCTTAGATTTTTAGGCTAAAAAGATTAATGATAGTATAAAACTATGTAGCATTATTAAAACCCAAAGAGCTAGAACTAGGGCTAGAGCTAGGACTAAGACTTGGGCTAGAGCTGGGGCTGAGATTGGAATTACTGCTGGGGCGGGAACTAGAGCTAGAGGTAAAGCTGAAGCTAAAGCTAGGATCCAGAGCGGATGCTGGAACTGTGTTTGGAGCTGGAACAGGGGCTCGGGTTGCAGCTGGGCTAAATTCGGCTGGGGCTATGAATGGGTTGTTGGTCTGTTCTGGACTATAACTGTGGCATGAGTTGAAGCCAGAGCTAAAGCTGGGCTAGAGTTGGGATTCTGGGCTGAGGCTCTAAAACTAGGGCTCTGGGCTAGGGCTCTGGGCTAGGGCTCTGGGCTAGGGCTCTGGGCTAGGGCTCTGGGCTAGGGCTCTGGGCTAGGGCTCTGGGCTAGGGCTCTGGGCTAGGGCTCTGGGCTAGGGCTCTGGGCTAGGGCTCTGGGCTAGGGCTCTGGGCTAGGGCTCTGGGCTAGGGCTCTGGGCTAGGGCTCTGGGCTAGGGCTCTGGGCTAGGGCTCTGGGCTAGGGCTCTGGGCTAGGGCTCTGGGCTAGGGCTCTGGGCTAGGGCTCTGGGCTAGGGCTCTGGGCTAGGGCTCTGGGCTAGGGCTCTGGGCTAGGGCTCTGGGCTAGGGCTCTGGGCTAGGGCTCTGGGCTAGGGCTCTGGGCTAGGGCTCTGGGCTAGGGCTCTGGGCTAGGGCTCTGGGCTAGGGCTCTGGGCTAGGGCTCTGGGCTAGGGCTCTGGGCTAGGGCTCTGGGCTAGGGCTCTGGGCTAGGGCTCTGGGCTAGGGCTCTGGGCTAGGGCTCTGGGCTAGGGCTCTGGGCTAGGGCTCTGGGCTAGGGCTCTGGGCTAGGGCTCTGGGCTAGGGCTCTGGGCTAGGGCTCTGGGCTAGGGCTCTGGGCTAGGGCTCTGGGCTAGGGCTCTGGGCTAGGGCTCTGGGCTAGGGCTCTGATCTAGGGCTCTGGGCTAGGGCTCTGGGCTAGGGCTCTGGGCTAGGGCTCTGGGCTAGGGCTCTGGGCTAGGGCGCTGGGATAGGGCTCTGGGCAAGGGCTCCGGGCTAGGGATCTAGACTAGGGCTCTGGACGAGGGCTCTAGGCTAGGGCTTTGGGGGTAGAGTTTTGGGCTGACATTCTGGCCTAGGACTCTGGGCTTAGGCTCTGGGCTAAGGCTCTGGGCTAGGGCACTGGGCTAGGGCTCTGGGCTAGGGCTCTGGGTCTGGACTCTGGACTAGGACCTGTACCTTTCCTTAGTTATAGCTTTGTCTAGGACTAAGACTAGGTTATATTACTTACCTGAACAAGAAAAAGCCTAGTGATTTGTTTTTCAATTTCAGCTGATCTGGTTGATTTGACAACGCATCGGTTGACTTTTAAAAACCGGTTGATTTTCCACAAAACTAGCATGAAGCAAAAGACACAGAAAAGGTTTGTCAGCACTGTTGAAGAAAGTACCATGGTGCGATCGAATGGGGTCTAGAATGAGGTTAAAATTAAGGCTTTTGATTTTTAGGCTTATAAGTTAAAACTTTAGCTATTAAGCTTATTTATAGGCTTTGAAAGTCAAAATTGGGACTTTTTAGGCTTATCCTGTTACTCTAAATCAAGCTTTAAAAGAAGTTAAACTCAAGTTCAACATACATTTTTAGCAGCGCAGTAATAAGGCACATAGCCCAGATACTGACGTAGTAAATTGTCATGATATTCTGTTTCCATTACTTGTGACATTCGAAATGGTGGTACGGCTTGGATAAACACCACAATGTAAATTACAGTTACCGAAGTGTAGAGTTGACGATCTGACATTATGTAGTTTCTGAAAAAGAGTTTTAAAGTTTTTGAAAAAATTGGAAGAAACTTTGTTTACAGAGCAAAGCATGAAATTTTAAATTTTTTTAAAATTTTAAAAATTTTCGAAAATTTTTTAGGTTTAAATTTTTTAAATAGTGTCATTCTTACCTGCAAATTGAGTTATATCGATAAAAGAAGTCAAAGATCATCATAGCCAACTCCATCATTTCCATGTAAAAACTCATCGTAGTAATCCAGCCAGACACGTATTTACTGAAGCTGGTAGTAAGGCCGTTTATTGTCATGAATACTACTCCATCAAAGGCGTATACCTCCTAAAATAACTTCTTTGTGAAAGAGGGTAGGATGGAGCGAGACAAAGTAATGGAGATTAAGTTACTGTACCGTACGGACAGGGGGTAAAGTAACGTGGGGGTAAGATAGGTGGGGCAGGGCAGGGCAGGGCAGGGCAGGGCAAAACAAGGCAAGGCAAGGCAAGGCAAGGCAAGGCAAGGCAAGGCAAGGCAAGGCAAGGCAAAGCAAGCCAAAGCAAGGCAAGGCAAGGCAAGGCAAGGCAAGGCAAGGCAAGGCAAGGCAAGGCAAGGCAAGGCAAGGCAAGGCAAGGCAAGGCAAGGCAAGGCAAGGCAAGGCAAGGCAAGGCAAAGCAAGGCAAGGCAAGGCAAGGCAAAGCAAGGCAAGGCAAGGCAAGGCAAGGCAAGGCAAGGCAAGGCAAGGCAAGGCAAAAAACGGTAGGGTAGGATAAGGTAGAACTTTTTTATAGCTATCATATGTCACATGAAAGTCACATGTTATTCACACATGAATGTCACCCGACCTTTCCCCATACTTACATGTTTCTGCACGTACCCAATAATTAAGTACAGTAAATCAGTAATGCAGTGTAAAATTAGTAGTCTTGCGTAATGTTTCATTAACTTTGAAGTTTGAGTTTTGAGCAAATAAATGAGGATTATATTGCCAACAACACCACTTATCAATGACATATTGTCGTTGAATAGTAAGAACTTGTTGATGAATAAAGTGTTGTCCATTTCGCTGAAACTGAAAGATAAAGAATTGCAATTTGTTATGTTTAACACGAAAGATACATAAAATTGTCAACGCAGTAATAATATACAAATAAACTAAAATATACTGCTGTAATTTCTTTTTCAGCCTACATGTCATAATATAACAATACTACAAAAAACTCAATATAACGAACAAAATGACACTAAAAAACGTTTTTATAACTATTACCATAACACTACAAAACTAAATATAACAAACGTCATGACCCTCTAAAAACCTCTGTATAACGGTTGTGATAAACCCTTAAAACCTTGCCTATATCAAATGATAGTCTTTCCGAAATCTTCCTATGACAAAAGTTACAACACTTAAATAACCTCTCTTTAACGACTGTCATAACCTTCTAAAAAACTCTCTATACCGAATACCACAACCCTGAAAAAGTATTCGCTACAGCAAAAGTCATAATCCTCTAAAAGACTCTCTACAACAAATGCCACAAGCCTCATAAAAGTCTCTGTAACACATAATGTAATCCTAGAACAAACAAAGCTTTTACCTTAATTTAACACAGATATGCCTTATTCTATTCTTGCCTTACTATTCTTAACTCTAACCTAGTTATAAACAAGCCCACCATAATTTCTACCAAGCCCTATCTTATATTTTTGCCTTTACCCTAACCTCCTACTATACCCGTACTCTTGCCCCCACTCTTGTCCTAATTTTTAAAAGTACCCAATTCTACAAACTCTAAACCACGTACAAATAACATTTAATACTTAATTTGTCGTTGAGAAATTAACTTTTGTTATGTGCATATTAAAATAGCAATGCACTTCCAAAAGTAATGTATCGGCCATTTTTATGCGCATATTATGTTACCTATATTATATATATATATATATATGAAACACGGAATAATGTGTAGTAAATGTCTCTAATTGCTTGTTATTCCATTGATGACATTTCGAATGCGGAAGGGTTTAGAGACGTCGTTTGTGGTATTAAAGATGTATTATGCATAAAAATACTTAGACAGCAAGATGGCTAATCTTAGCAAATTAAGATGGTAAACTACAGTAAGCATGCTCATACTTTATCAAACATAATTTTTAAAAAATCCTAGTCCTAGCTCTATCTCTAGCTCTCACTCTAGCTCTCACTCTAGCTCTCACTCTAGCTCTCGCTCTAGCTCTAGCTCTAGCTCTAGCTCTGGCTCTGGCTCTGGCCCTAGCCCTAGCCCTAGCACAGAGCCCAGATCCCTAGCCCAGAGCCCTAGTCCTACCTACAACAATAACTGGCAGTATATGTAACCATATGTTATTTACAACCAGCAGTTACTATTCGTATCATGTAACATAATATTATCGTATTATTCGCTACAAAACTCGAATTTTAAATTGTATAAACTTGAAATAATTCCAATAACAACCGTCTACAAACCAAGTATAATATTTCATCGTGTATAACACACATACATGTACGATATAAATACATATCTCATACACGAACATGTTTTCCCGTATACGAAGTGGTACAAAAATATAATTGCGGATGTGGCGTGTTTAACCATAGCTTATACTGTGGGGCGTATGATACACATATACATGTAGGCTACAGTATGTACATATACGTGTGAGATACAGTATGTACATATACGTGAAACGATACAGTATAAAGAGAAAAGAAGGAAGACTAGAGTAGAGTAGAGCTAGGTTATGGCCAATTATAGGTAGGGTAGGAGTATTGTAAAACTAAGAACTACAATATGTAGAAGTAGGCTAGAATACGGCTAGAATAGGACTAAAGTAGCGCTTATTCTAAAGAAAGAAGTTAAAGTAGAGTTAAAATGAAACTTAAAAAACACTACAATAGTATGTGTATATATTTCGCGTACAAATACAATATTACTTCCAGTCTCGGTAACAATATATAACGATATATACGCATGTTTGTAGTATTTCTATTTCTGCTTGTAAATGTATACATGTAGGTGTAGAAACGCACATGTATGACTAATACAAATAATAAGCAAAAAAATGAAAAAAGTGCCAGTGTCATTACTATATTAAGTTTCATTACTATATTAAACCTCACCCTTCCTTCTCCCCTCAATCCCCCTGCCTCCCCTTACCAAACTCAAATTTACAAGCCATATCCGTAGAAAAAAAATTTTTTTTTGACTACACCCTCTAAAACCTACACAAACCCACCCGCCGTGTTTTGTCTAACTGGTTTGAATTTTTTTTTGGTCCGGTCCATCGTAAAAAAAATTTTTTGACTCGAGTCAATTTAAAAATTTGTTTTGATCCAGTGCAATCTAAAAAAATTTGTTTTGGACCGGTCAAACTTAAAAATTTGTTTCCAAACCAGTCCGGCAAAACACACTTGCCTGCCCTGACTATGGTAAATGAAAGCTAAAAAGCAATGTTGTCGAAACCTCAAAAGCCAAAGTTTTAAAAAATTCAAATTAAAACAACAAAAACAACATTAGTCATAAACAAATGTAAATGTACATAACTTTAAATGGCTACGTGTTGTTCCTACTCATAAATGATGGTATTTGAAATGCCGTGAACAGGTTGAGTACAAACAAACATGTACTACGTTAAAACAAAGTAATGACTTTGTTATTACCGTTTTATCTAGTCGTTCCTGTTTATATTTTAAGAAAACTAAACTCTCAGTACTGATGATATCTCCAATAAAGTAAAGTGTCGTTATATAATAGTAAAAAATATCTTTACCTTGCAGTACATAGTATATCTTTAGCAAGATAATGGTCTTACGTTAACGCAAGTGCAACACATAATCTTATAAATAGTAAGCTATGTGACTGTACCTTGTGGCACCGTTCTCTAAAGATTCTTTTGAAAAAATTGTTTTATAAGTGCTAAGCAATTAGTTTTACGTACGTACAGTAATTTTGTACTATGGCCAGCAGTAATTAATAACTTACTTTGCCTTACCCTACCCTACCATATTCTACCCTACCCTACCCTACCCATCCCTACCCTACCCTACTTTACACTACCTTAGCATTTTTCTATCCTTGCCTAAACTACCTTTGTCTACCCTACTCCACCTTATCATGCCCTACACAGCCCTACCCTACCATGCCTTACACAACCCTACCCTACACTACAATGTCATCTACCCAGTTCTACCTAACCGTGTCCTACCATAACGTAGGATAACTTAATCTACTTTACTCTACCTTACCCTACTGTGCCCTACCCTAACTTACCTTACTTTATATTCTTCTACTTTCATTACCTCCTACCACCCCGTGCTACTGTACCGTACGGTATAACTTACACTATCTTATACCTATAACTATACTTTTAGACTTTCGTTTCGAAAAATTCATTAAAAATTTGTATTTTATATTATACTCTTTATATATGATACATAGACTACCTTAATAAAGAATATACCTCTATTGTCGTAAACCACTCTTACCCGGAAACTTGCGAAAGCTCATCTAATTGTAGCAACAACATTTGAGTATTGTACCCCAATAACAACCTAATAGCCCCTAAGACTTAAGTTAACCATTTTTTTCAGATTTTTCAAAATTTCAAAAAAAAATTTTCAAAAATTTCAAAATTTCGAAAAACTACAATTTTCATTAACTAAATTTATTAAAAAACGTTTTCCTTTATACACACTTTGATACAATTACAATATAATCTCGATAAGAGTAAATACATTATCTCTACACAAGAATACTGTATCCTCCCCCGCCAAAATACAGTACCCATCAAAACTCTCGTATTTTACTTTGAATTCGACTTTTTCTTGATTTCCTCACTCATTCCCTTCTTCTGATGCACGTCAGGCTTCTTTTGGACGTCTTTTTCGGTTTGATTCTTTGGTTCATGGGTTTTGGTTTGTGGCTTATCGTCATCGGTTTTTTCGGCCTGAAGCGTGTGACGGTAATCGTCGGTCGCCATCGCTGAGGTGGTTTGGAGGGCTCGGGAAGGGGCTGAAAATGGTAAATTTTGAATCAGCTTTTAAATTATCTCAAAATTGTTTTAAATTCGAAAATTAAAAAAAAAATCAATTTTTAAATTTTTTAAAGGTTAATTTTAGTAAAGAATCAAAAAATTGTCAAAATATGACTCGAAATGTCCAGAAAATCAAATCGCAAAAACACTTTTACCACTGATGCAAAAAGAATGACGCAAGTCAATAATATCAGTCCATTTTCCAAAATCTTTCAAAATTTTCATAGATCACTCCCTTTCCAAGCCATTTTTCAATATTTCTACAAACTTTTAGACCAAAAATTTTATCATCATTTTGACCAGAATTCTCTCTACTTTCCACACAATACAATCACCAACTTCAAAACACGCCATTATTTACGCATCAGTTAATAATTCAAGACCAAACCCATAAAGCTGAAGACTTACCTCCATTCCTTACGAGGACCATTGGTGAGCTGGTGAGAATTTTTCGAACGTACATTTTCTGAAAGCACACCATTTATATCACGTATTTTACAATTTTATCCAAAAAATATATAGTTAGGTCGCGGTAAAATGGCATAAAACTTTTAAAAATATTAAAAAATGGCGAAAAAACGGTTAAAATTAGGTAAAACAATCAAAAAATGCCGTTTTTATCAATGAAAAACAACAATTTAAAACCAGACAGTAATGTAAAAGCTCATATATACCTAAATATACATTAATATTAACAAAAACATACAAAAACTTCAAAGATGTTACCTAAAAATCTGAAAAACTTGAAATGCCTGCCATTTCTATCCTTTCTTCATACTTCAGAACTGAAAATACTTTCTTCAGAGCAAACAAAACGTGAAAGACTATTGAAAAACAATCACAACATCAAAAAACAGTGTTCTTTTCGAACGTTATAACTAAAGGCTCAAACCATCAAGTTGAACGGAGGTATACCTATAACAATATAGAAAACCATGAAGAATAAGTTCCTAACTATAAAAATAGATCTAAAATTGTAAAAGTATGTACTTAAAACATTAAAAAAAGTATAAAACATCAAAATAAGCCTATTTGAATAAAAAACTTTGAGCAAGACTATAAGCAACTAAAAAGCGCGCGAACTTCAAAAATCTGTCATTTTAAAACTCTATTTCTCAAAAATGCCAAAGGGTATAAAACTAAAATTTTTAGACTAAGATACCACTGGTATGTTTAACCTATTTACCAAGTTTTATAAAAATCCAACATCTAGAAAAAAAGTGGCATCAATTTGAAGTTACCCATGTCAAATCGCCCAAAAATCTACCTAAAACAATATAAACCAAAAAAAAATATTGAAATACCCCTTTCTACACACAAAATTAATTTTCTAACTTTCCAAAGCTTGTGTCTTCATTTTTCAGAGTTCAAAAACCTTGTTTTACCCTATTTTTCAACTAAAAACACGATTTAAAGCCGGATTTTTCGATATTATAGTAGATCACAAGCCAGGAAAAGTAGCAAACAAGGTTTCAAATCCATAAAATCGACCAAAAATCAGTAAAAACAGATGGACATTCGAGAAACAGGCCCAAAATCCGTTATTTTCCGTTCCCAACGTGAATTCGGAACGTTTCGAAAGCTGGTAAACAAACTTGTTATTTTGTTTTCGTCAGAGAGTGCTCTCTCCGTTGCGCGTGCTCTCTCGCTTTTCGAGGGGAAACACGAGAGGAAAAAAGTAACAATGTAAATAAGTCAGATGGGGAAATTCATTTTTAGGACATAAGACATGCATATTCATCTTGGAAATATCGAAAAGATTAAAATTTTTCGAAAATTTCAAAATTTTCAAAATTTTGAAATTTTTTTAAAAACAAAAAATAAGCTTCAAGCAAGTTACAACTGCTGTTAAAGTTGATTCTAATGACAATCCACTCTATTATAGCTTGAAAAAGTTTGGTTGTAGCTCAAAGTTACTTATAAAAGAGCCTCTCGCTATAGTCAACATTAAACATGCCTGAGGCAGTGTTATAAAAAAGTTTAGAAAATTATTCTTGAAATTAGCATAAAAGCATAATTTTACTACTAATAAGCTTACTGCAGTAATATGAACAGCATTTTTCAGAAAGAAAGATAAAGTATCTCAAGTTTAACCTTATTTGATCGAAGTAGGCAATATAACATGCCATTTCAAAAAATTTTAAAACCAGCTTTAAAAATCAGATAAGAGCATACTATAGCACATAATTCTGCAAATTTTCATCTGTTTTCATAATTTTATTCAAAAGATATGACCATTTACACTTTCTTTGATATCATGCTACGAACCCTGCTCTAGTCTTATCAAAGTTTGAGCCTTAGATTCCAGGCTAACCTCTAGACCGGCCGTAACCTAGTCTTAAATCGACCATAAACTTGTCTTGACGTAATATATAAATCATAGACTTGCCTTATCGTTATTATACTCTAGTCAATGCTCTTTATGTTAATTTACGACGTATATTACTCATCAGAAATCCCTTACTTCGCTACTTTTTTGGAGGTAGCGGAAGTTGGGGATGTTAATGTTCCGGTCGACGCACCTTCGGCATTAATGTGCGTTAAGGGGTTTTTACGAACTTGAAGTCTTCGTATATAAGTAAGGATATCTTCTCTTGAAGAGGTGAATGGGGGCTTCTTACACTGGTATATTTGAAGGCTTACTATAGTAAAATATTTGAAGGTTTGCTATAGTAATATATTCACAATATCATCCATATTTTTGACCGTATATCAAAAAGAAGTCGTATGTAGAAGCTTCTGAAGTGTTTTTACAGATCTATTTACTATAATTTTAAGCCTTACTATAGTAATCTATAGAAGATACGATGACTAAAGACTCAGCGGTAAAGCTCATTACTACTGGTAGTGCCATTTTCATTACTGGGGCACTTTTTGTAGCTTTTTTTGTGGTTAAAGTAAGTTTTTAGGCCATTATGGAGCATTTTAGGTAACAAAATTTTTTTTGAAATTTTTGGATATTGTAGTAGGTTAAAGGCTAAAAAATTATGTTGTCGAGTTAAAATCGAAAAAAAAATTAAAAAAAATTTTTTTTTAATTTCAAAAACTTTAAAAAATTAAATTTTTTTTAACAAAGAAAGCCATCACAATTCGTATTTTACCCCCAGGACATAAACAGTATGTACAACGAGATCATGGGCGAGATGAGTGAGTTCAAGTCGCTGGCCAATCAGGCCTGGTCCGAGATGATGCACATGGATAAGATCAGAGAAGACTCCTTGTTCGGCTATGTTCATGACATCCGAAACAAACGTCAAACGCAATGCAATTGCCTCAAGCAACCTAGTAATTGCCCAGCTGGTCCATCTGGACCACCTGGAGAGGCTGGACTACCTGGAGACGATGGATTGCCTGGACTGGATGGAATGCCTGGAATTGATGCTAACTACGTTTATCAAGGTAAAATACGTTTTTTGTATATACTTTTTGTAAAAATGTATTTTAGGCGTTGTGTGAATATATAAACAATATTTGGCTAGCCAAAAAAAATCTTTAAAAATGATGTTTTTAGTCTAAAAACTAGATAAAATCTTCTTTTCTAGCCAAAAAATAGCCAAGAATTGTCCTAGTATTACCTAAAAGCCTAAATTTCAGAAGCTCAAAAAGCCCAAGGCTGTATACAATGCCCAGCCGGACCACCAGGCCCACCTGGCTTCCCAGGCCAACCTGGAGTCCCCGGTCCTGATGGCATTCCAGGACCACTTGGCCCAGCCGGCAACCCCGGAACACCCGGTCCGCCAGGTGAACCCGGCTTCCCAGGCTATCCAGGAATAGCCGGAGAACCTGGCTCACCCGGAGCACCCGGTCAGCCTGGTACACATTATCATCCACTGCCCGGAATGCCCGGTCCACGTGGTCCAGTAGGACCTGCTGGTGATCCTGGACCGTCTGGTACGGTCGCTCAACCTGGGCCACCTGGTTCGATGGGTCCACGAGGTCCACCCGGATCTAACGGTGCTAATGGAGCGGATGGTTCACCCGGACAGCCGGGACCGGGTGGTGAGCCAGGTATTGATGGTGCGTATTGTCCATGCCCGCCCAGGTCTCATCTGCTGATTCAGCAAAATCTGAGGGCTGGGATCAGTGAGCCAGCTAAGGCAGGACCGGGAGGTACACATGCCGCTAGACTGGGAGTTAAACCTTCTAAATTAGGAGTGAACAGCGCTAGACTAGGTCCTAAACCTTCTAGACCAAGTGCCAGTCCAACCGCCTTGTCATTAGGTCCATCCTCAACATCAGATTCATCAGATGCCATCGAATCCTCAGCCAGCAGTATCGACCAGATCAACGGCAGTCTAAAGACTAGCCAAAACTCCCTAGGCGAAGGCGAAAACTCTAGTGAATTTCCCAGTCCAGCCAAGATCCTAGACGCTACGTCAGGGCCATTACCAGCCAAGATCCTAGACGCTACGCCGGACCCATTCCCAGCTGAAGGCGAGCCAGTCAATGCTGATGTCAACAACTTCCAGAGTCAGCTAAACAACTTCCCTAATCAGTTACAGCTACCGGTCGATTATACTGAAGATCAGGTTGAAGTTCAACCATCGTTGAGGTCCAACTTGGACCGGCGAATCGCCTTACAAAGAGCGCTAGCGGCCGCTTTTGCTATCAGAGCTTGATGAATATGGGATTTTTAAAGCTAATAACGTTTTTAATATCTAAAATTGTAATTTTTCTTTAGTTAAAAATAAAGTTTTATAAACTCTCGTTATAAGAAACAGCAATAAAATGCCAAAGCGTCTGGGTAAATAGGGAAAAATTTAACTTCAGAAGGCGTGAGCAGTCGTTTTTGCTACCAGAGCTTGAAGGAAAATGTGATTTTTATATTTTTTATGAACTAATAATGTTTTTCTTACATTTCTCTTTCTTACAATTTTATTTTTATTGTCTCCCGTTATAAGAAACACTGAAAGAAAGAGATATTTGAGCCACGAATGGCTGTTGTTTCAGCTATTTTGGGTATCAAAGCTTGAAATTTATCCAAAATTTTAATTTTTATTGCCTCTATGTTTTTTAAGTTTGGTTTTTTACTTCCTCTCTTTATAAGCAACATCAAGACGAAAGTGAGTTGAAAACGCAAGAAAATATATTGTTTTAGATGGCAATATCTACTATTTTTGCTAATGGAACTTGAAAAAGTTGGGACTTTATGAAATAACAATGTCTTTTCTATCTAAAAAAGATTATTTTATAATTTTAAAAGCTGTCCTTTGTATTTATTTACTGAAAACTAAACGATAAACCCATAAGTTATATTATCCTTCATTTTTTACGAAATTTTTAGAAAATTATGGATTTTGGAAAGAAAAATTATGATCAGGTGTCTAAAATATTATATTTTGCTTATATACGTTCTAAAACTATTTTATTTTAGTATATTACCCTTTATTTTGATCGCTAAACTTTTATTTGACTTTCATTTATATCAAAAACCCCGTTGAAAGAGAAGCAAGGTAAAAAATAACGAAGGGAAGCGTGTCTCCCATGTGGTCTAGTGGTTAGGATTCGTGGCTTTCACCCACGCGGCCCGGGTTCGATTCCCGGCATGGGAAGTAAAGTTTTTTGCTCTTTTTTGATAAAAATTCGATGAAAAAAGATTTGAAATGTTATTTGAAATATTTGTAAAATACGTAGTTTATGTGTTCGGTAATTTTATTAGTTTGAAAAGTACAATAAGTTGATTTTTGAGGTATTTTTTTTTCTTTTTCTTTGACAAAACTTTGGGTTAATCTCTAATTTTTGGTGATATTCTAGGTAAAAAAATATTAAAATATAAAAAATTTTCATATGTTTTGTAAAATACGGTCTCTACTTCTGTTTAGCAATTTCAATTTACGTCAGAAAATTGCTAATAATACCTTTGTTATCTTAAGAACTAGTTAAAACTTACATTTCAGATTGATTACTCATTGAAAACGATCGTTTTACAAGCTTATAAGTTAGGAAACTGTAATGATTCCGGCTTCAAAGGCCAGTATTTAATAGTGGGTAGGAAAGAGTTGGGTTAGGGGTAAGGTTAAGGCTAGGGCTAAAACTAAAGCTAAGGCTACGGCTAAGGCCAAGGTTAAGGTTAAGTCTGTGCGCGGCTATACCTATACATACTGTCTTATACCTATATAAACGTATAGTTTTGAGTCATCCCCTCGGCTTATATAAGTAATAATAAACAGAGATTTGAAGAGATTTAAGCCGTTTTTGTTTGTTCTCCCCCACCCAATTTTTGTACGAGGAAAGACGAAAGCGAACACGCAGGGTTCGAGTAACGGGCTCATCAGTTTGATCAGTCTATAAAGTTCTTTTTCGAAGCTTCAAGATGAGTAATCCGTTTTTTGAGTGACGTTCAGTTTCAATTTTTTTTTAATTTGAAAATTTTTTAAAAGTTGTTTTGCGTCAAGATGGTCAAAGCGGTTCAAAAAGAAATTTCTGGAAGGCGAGGGAGGGGGGGGTAAATTTTTTTATTTTTTTTTTGAAATTTGAAAAAATTCAAAAATTTGGATAAGTTATGGCAGGGTAGATCAAAATATTGTAGAATAGGCAGCGCCGGGCGCGAGGGGGGGGTTCACCATAGAACAAAATTTTCGAAAAAAGTTGAACGTGGTCCCCCCTGTGGATTTTTGGAAAAAAATTTTATAGAGCATACTAAGACAAGGCATTGTAGGGTAGGGTAGGGTAGGGTAGGATGTAACCTTTTCTCTTCATGTTAAAAGTTTTTTCAACTGTTATGGCAATTAAAAACCACTTATCGTTCGTTGGCGTTCCTCCAGCCCGTCTAAACGTTCGCTTTTTGTTTACCGAACGTTTACTGTAAGTCTACTGAGTTTTGGTGTATTTACTGAACTCTAATCCTCACTTTAATACCTTCGTAATTCCGTGAACACTATACTATTTTTTGGCGGTTTATTTTAAGTCTAGACTAATATTATTGGAGTGCCATCTTATACAGGGTGCGTAAAAAGTCCCCGGACTAACTTTACCGGTCGAATTCTTTATGTTGTACGCGATTTATATAATTTTTAAGTTAAGGTATGGTAGGTTTAGGTAAGGCAGATCTGTTTGTAATGGCATTTAAGGCATAACAGGTCTAGGCAAGGCAGGTATAGAAAAAGCAGGTCTAGGTAAAACAGGTCTATTTGTAATGTCTGATAAGTTACGACAGGTCCAGGCAGGATTTAAGGACTAATTTTAAATTTTAAAACGTCATTTTAAAATTTCAAAGTTTCAAAATTTCGACTTAAAAAACATTGTGATAAAGAGTGCAAAGGAGTATGATAAGGAACGCGACAAAAGTTTCGAGTATTTTTAACCGTTCAGATTGAATTTCGCTTTGAGGGTACAAAGTGTGACAAGGCTTTTAGTAGGAGACCTCAAAAGTTCACGCAAAGTCAGCCGGCTGGCAATTAGTAGGTAGAAACTTTTGACTGTGGGGCGTATTTAAGCT
The DNA here is from genome assembly GCA_904066225.2 of Bursaphelenchus okinawaensis. Taxonomy (NCBI): domain Eukaryota; kingdom Metazoa; phylum Nematoda; class Chromadorea; order Rhabditida; family Aphelenchoididae; genus Bursaphelenchus; species Bursaphelenchus okinawaensis. The sequence goes on along the minus strand of CAJFCW020000002.1, from coordinate 9,137,198 downwards.
TTAGCTCAGAGCCCTAGCGCAGAGCTCTAGTTCAGAGCCCTAGCCCAAAGCCCTAGCCTAGAGCCCTAGCCCCAGCCCAGAGCCTTAGCCCAGGGCCTTAGCCCTAACTTTACTTATGCTCTTAGCTTTTTCTAGGCCTAGTCTCAGTCTATAGAGGGCTGGCTAGTCAGCCGGCTGGCAATTATGCTAGGGAAAGCTCAGAGCCCCAGCCCAGAGCCTAGTCCAGAGCCCTAGCCCAGAGCTCTAGTCCAGAGCCCGAGCCCAGAGCTTTAGTCCAGAGTTCTAGCCCAGATCCCTAGCTCAGAGCCTTAGCCCAGAGCCCAGAGCCCTAGTCCTAGTTATAAGTTTGTTACCGTTATAAAAAGTATTATGAATATACTACGTACTTTACGTTATTTACGATCAGCAGATGCTCTTTTATGAATGTATTTCGTTTCGTTTTTCGTAAAATGAATTTGTTTTACTATTGCAATCAAGTATATAAAATCTGTGTTTCTTAGTCTTGGCGTCTTTACTATGGCTTAGTGATAGCTTTACGTAGGCTTTAATGTAGCCGTATCTTCACTTCACGATAACTCTAGTATATGTAATTCTGCTTTAGCTTCGGCCTTGGCCCAACGATAGCTTTTAGCTTTTTTTCAAGCCCTACCCTTATCCCTACTTATAGCCTTACCCGAGCTCTACCGTATCCCCATGCTAGCTCTACATTACTCTGCTTGGGCCCTAGTTTTAGCCAGCTTCTGAGTTTACTATAGCCCTATCTCAGCCCCATTGTTGCCCAACCGTAGCTCTCTCTAAGCCCAACGTTAGCTCTATTATAACACTGCCTCTTTACTTAAGTCTTTTTTCTTTACTTAAGCCTTTTTATAGCGCCTCAATCTCCGCCCCAATTTAGCGCGGTTATGATTCTGCCTTAGCTTTTACCTTGGTCCAATGATAGTCTTATCCAAGCCCTGCTTAAGTCTTAACCTAGCCCTATCTTTCGCCCTGACTAACAAGTAAAGTGCCCGACCTGCCTCACTCTGATTGACTTCAAACTTCTTATATAGAAAGATCATGTAAATATAAGATCTTCAGCAAAGTACTAAATTGCGCTTTCCAGGAAATCTCGAGAAAACCGAGATTAAAAAATGACATTTTGAATTTCCCGCCAATTTGGCATTGTGTTTCAAGCTTGTAACTTTGTCATTGTTTGACTTTTAATCATTTTTCCATAATATACTAGTAGAAAAACTTTAAATAAACCTACATTTTTAAATTTGTAAGCGTATCTTGCCTGGAAAGCCGAAAAAAGCGCTTGAAACATAATGCCAAATTTGCCAAAATGGCGGAAAACCCAAATAATTTAAATTTAAAACTCAAGAGCGCGAGTTAAAATTTTTTATGGGTACTATTGGTGGTACAAAGAATTCATATGAAAATTTTGAGCTGATTCTGAGCGGGGCAGGTAGGTAATTTCCTTGTAAGTTCTACCTGTAACTCTACTTATTTCCTATCCGTAGCCTAACTCAAGCTTTACTGTAGCCGTATTAGCATCACACTAACCAATGTAGTGCCTTTTCTATTCTCAACTAAAAATTTTGAAACATTGTGTTTTAAATTTAAAAAAACCTTCCTTTTTCCAAAAAAACCTTTACAAGCAGCTAGGTTAATCTTGGATTTACCCGATCAAAACTCGAGTATTCCGAGTTGTTTTGTTTATTTTTTCAGCGATTTTTTCATAATTTGTTGTTTTCAAACAGTTATAAGTGAGGATTCGTAACGGGGTTGCTATTATATTTATTTGAATGTTTTTTTCGATACAATGTTTTAATGGTTTCACCAATCCAAACAAACAGTTTTTATAGCGTTCAGCGGGTTTGATAGTAGTTAGTGGTAGGGGTAACAGAGTTGGGCGGGTAGTTTGCACTAAAAAACGGGAGAGGAAGAGAGGAAGGTAAAAAATAGTTTTATAGTCTTACAGAGGGGTGGGGCATAAGTTGTTGAAAAAATTTTTTTGAGGGCGGGGTGAAATTTTTTTTTACTGGGGGGGGGAGGAAAAAAAAATAGGTTTATGTTTTATGTTATTAGAGGGTTTAGTATAACATGCTCAAAAAAAATTTTTAAGGGCGGGGTAAAAATTTTTTTAGAAAGAGGGGGGGTAAAAATTTTTTATAAAGAAATGACGAGATGACTTTTTTCAAATCCAACTTTGTTCAAATGTTTCACTTTAAGCTGTTCAAATAATCCTGTGCCCCTAACTGCAAAAACTTGGTTCGAAAAGGTGCGCAGAATTATTTGAACAACCTAATAGTTTGCTATAGTAGTAGTACTAATACACTGTTATTAATAGTGTTGGTGCTCAATACTATGAAGATAAGGCTATAAGGCTAAACTACAGTCTGTAAACAAATTTTAATCTTGCGTGGAATGTTTGAACTTACTTTTTTTCGACTTATTAACCCAAACCGCAGGCCCAAAGCCGCTTATTATAAACCGCAAATTTTTTTGAAAAAACGATTTTTCGGAAGCTCGAAAGGAATTTTTTTTGGATGGGTAATGTGTAATTTTAGGAGCTCAAAGACTAAAGAAATATTTTTTTGTTAAAATCTAAACTTGGTAAGGGCTAGGGTAGAATAAAGGAATCAAAGGGTTAGGGCTTGCGCTAGGGTTTGAGCTAGAACTTGTACTAGGGCTTGAAATAGAGCTGGAGTTAGGTCTTGAGCTCTAGGGTTTCAGGCAGGATTTGAGCTAGGGCTTGAGCTAGAGCTTGCGGTAGGACTTGAGCTAGAGTTAGAGCTAGAGCTAGAGTTTGAGCAAGTACTTGAGCTAGGGCTTGAGCTAGGGCTTAGCTAGGACATGAGCTACATCTTAAAGGACCAGTTTGGATAAGTCTTTTGTCAGGCTTTTCTGCAACAGATCAGGCAATCAGGGAAGCGCGAACTTTTTTGGCGCAAAACGTGAGCGAGTCGATTTGGAATAAAGGAAATCATTTATCCAGTGTACCCGCTCACGTTTGGCGCGAAAAAAGTTCAACAGCCAAAACGAAAAAATCTTTGCGACAAAAGAAGTTATCCGGACTGGTCCTTTAAGCTAGGGCTTGAGCTAGAGTTAGAGCTAGAGTTTGAGCTAGTACTTGAGCTAGGGATTGAGTTAGGGCTTGAGCTAGGGTTTTGGCTAGGGCTTGAGCTAGGGCTTGAGCTATGGTTTTGGCTAGGGCTTGAGCTAGGAGTTGAGCTAGGGCTTGAGCTAGGGCTTGCGGTAAGACTTGAGCTAGGGCTTTAGCTTGAACAGGGCTTAAGTTGGGTCTTGAGCCGGGCTTGATCTAGTGCTTGAGCTAGGGCTTGTGGAAAAATTTAAAAATAAAAAAAAAGTTTATTTTTTGAAAAAAGTTGAGCTTGATCCACCCTGTTGGTTTTTTCCAAAATTTTTAACAATTTTAATTTTTCTTACAGTAACAAAGCTCAAAATGTCAAAAATTTTTTTCAACTTTGTTTTCCCAACTTTCAACTTTCTTTTACCATAATTCCCTTATTGTTTCTCTCATTTCCAACCTCGAAATTAGCGCATTTAAATCTCTGAATTTCCTTTTGAAATGGAGTAATCGCTCAATTGCGCATTTTTCAGGATGACTAAATTTGAATGCGCCATTAGTTTTTGTCACTTATTTCGAATGTGCGAAACTTATTGTCACATTGAGGTCAACTTGTGGTTGATTTTACTGTAGTAAGGTTTATCGAAAAAAAAATTTTTTAGTTTTTTTTGGTTTTTGGGTTAGGCTTGGCTAGGTTTACAACCGTAGACTATGGTAGGTAGAGCAAAGATATAGCCTGAGCATGAGAATGATAAAGCTAGGATAGGGCTAAGGCTAGGGATGATGCTTGGGCTTGGCCTATAGTTTAGACCAGAGCTTAGGTTACGCCTTAGGCTAGGGCTTAGGCTAAATCTTTTGACTAGAGTTAGAACTAGATCTTAAGCTAGAGCTTATACTAGGGCTGGAGCTCTGGGCTAGGGCTCTGGGCTAGCGCTCTGGGCTAGGGCTTTGGGCAGGAGCACTGGGTAGGGCTTTGGGTTAGTGATAGCGTTTGGGCTCTGGGCTAGGGCTAAGTCTGAAGTTTCATTCCCTGACCACTTCTTGATCGCCAGATTCTAACCCACCAAATTGTCAGCTACGAGGTCAGTGAAGCGTCCGTCCGCTGCAATTATAGCAGTGTTTATTATTCCGGCGGTAATATAACGTAACGGGGCTTGCGCGATCGCCTCCGGCTTATTAATGGAATGTTTTGCGGGGCGCGGTAAAGGTTGGGTATTTAGGGTCTGCGAGGGGGTTGAAAAGGTTAATTTTGAATTTTTTATTGTAGTTTGGGTGGAGTTTCGAAATTTTTTTCATTTAAAATTTTTTTAAGTTTGAAATTTTTTTTTGAAATTCAATTTTTTTTTCAAAATTTGATTTTTTTTTAATTTGATTTTTTTAAAATTTTTTGAAATTTTTTTTAAAATTTGAAATTTTTTAAAATTTGAAAAACCAATGTTAACATATGCCCATTACACAGCTCAAACATCGTATAGTGACCGGAAACGGCCCAACAACATTAATTAATAAGACCTCCTGGGAATGTCCGGCATGTTGACCCTTATCAAGAGCAAAAACAGATTGATCATTCAGTGTAATATCGAGGCGAATATCCGCGGCACCGGTTCCAAAACCTTTCCGCTTTAAACTCGCGTTTTTTTCAATGCCATTTTGCAAATGGCCATCGGTTTTTTGTCCGATTAAATTTCAATAAAACGACTTGGGAATTTTAGGTGATTTTTAGTAGTACAAGGGGGGGGTGAGGTAATATAATGAGATTTGAAGGAAAGAGAGAAGAATTTATTAGGTACAAGGTTACTATGCTTGTTAGACGTATAACCTTTGCAGATTTGAATGGTTAGAGGTTAAGACAGACGTTAAAGTAATAAAGGTAGGGGTAGTTATTCGGCCAAAAAATCAATGGTAATGTATTCATTTGGATATTACTATAGTATAAAATCATAAAAACAGAATCAGTATAGACTTCTTCAAGTAGAACAATTTGTATTTTCAACATTTCATACTAGTTTTACTCAGAAACACCAAATTATGTTAACCACCCCATATCGTTTGATATTTTTCAAAAATCATGCCATTTTTAATAGTCAGTCCTTTTAAAATTCAATAAAATTAGTTTTAAAACATCAATATATATCTTTGTCAACTAAAACAATCTATATTTTTCAGTTTTCAATACTGATTTTACCCAAAAACATCAAATTGTATTAACCATCCCACATCTTTCGCTATTTTTTAAAAACCATGCCATTTTCAATTCAACCTTTTTTCAAACTAACCAAAATCAATCTTAAAATTTGAACAAGCCTATAACTGTTGTCTAAAGTCCAAAAGTTGTGTTTTATTAGTGATAAGTGAAGCCGGAATCGATGGAGTAGTAGCACCACTCCAACTTTCCGTGTCCGTTTGAATCGCACTGTTCACACTGATCTGTAGCGTTGAATAAAGCATCATTCTCATATTTCTCTTACGTATAATACCTAACTAGGCTTCTTGAAGTATATGAGATCATAGCTCCAGGTCTTCGGCCAGTAAACGGCCAAAACAACTATGTTAACATAGGTTCAAACAGGGTTTTCTTGACCCTCCCTATTTTTTTATAAATTACCCTAATTAACCCAAATATTGTAGCCTAAATCACATTTAAAATCCCAAACTTGCGCCATTATACCTAACAATAACTATTAATCTTGCCGTTTCTTTTCACACTCCATAATGTTGTTCATGTTTTCTATGTTAGCTGCGTGCTTTAATTGTGACACGCGCCGTTTGTTGTTCCGACTTGATTCTGTCGCGTTGCAGGGGCTTTCACCCTCACCAAATCCGGCGTTCCTCTCACTTTCACCTCCGATTCCATCAGTCTTCCGGCTATAACACCGGTTCTCTCGAAGCGAGTTGATTACATTATGTTTATTTTAGTGGGGTCGGGTTGGGGGAAATGGACATAACTTTTGAACCGTTTGTTGTATTGATATAAAGGTAGGCTTAAATCGAAGCCAATACTCTACCAATATTAATCGTTAACCTCATTTAGCTTTGAAACTAAAATATTTAGCGATATCATTAGAAAACTATGTTGTAGTAGACATAACAAGGATCAATCTGTAGAAAAAACGCCATAACTTTCGAATCATTGATTGTAACATCACAGTCTTTTCAAAAATTATTTACATTGAACGTAGCATTAAATATGGTGCAAAACCGCTCATTTTCATTTACCGAGCCCAAGATACGATTTCTCAAAGTAAAATAATCAAATTTCAGAACTGCCTTCATCAACTGGTCCAAACCCCCAACAGTACCGTTGAGGTACGCCCATTAACATCACAGAATGGCGACAGAGTTGTTGACCAACATGTTCGACAACACTCCAACAACAGAGTTGAACAGTAAAGACCATTGGATACGATTAGAGCAGCTTCAACGTCATTCCGAAGACAAGGATTCGCTCATCCGGAATTTGGAGACGATTATCGATGAACTCGAAGGAGAATTGGGGTTTTTGAGGAAAAAACACAACGGTAAGCTTGTTTTTGTTGTAGACTTACCATAGTAAAAAAGGCTTTGTCGAAATTTCACATTTCTTCAAAGTTTAGTGGTTTGGAAGAAGAGTTGACGCAAAAATAAATGTTGCGTCAAGTCTTTCTCTAAATATTGTTATTGGTAAAACAACTTGTTGACCGACTTCTCAGCTAATAAAACATTGTAAAAATTCTTTTTTTACTATTCATAATTTTACTTTTTACAGAATCAGAAGAACTGCTAGATGAAGATGGAAACAAACGCGTTCTCAAAGGCATCTCTTACCTATCAGTGGATTTTGGCCGGCTTTCGGCCGAAAACCTCGAACTTAGATCTCAACTACGTCAAGCACACCTCGAGCTACGTATGATACGCGAAAAGAACATGAAAACAATGCATTATTCGACGTTACCAATCAGTGTGGATAGTGCGATTCAAACGGACACGGAAAGTTGGAGTGGTGCTACAACTCCATCGATCCCAGCTGACCCTATCAGTGATGAAACACAGCTTTTGGCATTGAGACAACAGTTACAGGTTTGTTTAGGTTTTCAGGTTGATTTTCGTTAGTTTGAAAAAAGGTTGAATTGAAAATGGCATGGTTTTTAAAAAATAGCGAAAGATGTGGGATGGTTAATACAATTTGGTGTTTTTGCATAAAATTAGTATTGAAATTTTAAAAATATGACTTGCTTTAGTTGGTAAAGTTATATATTGATGTTGTAAAGTTCGTTTTATTTCGTTTAAAAAAGGTTGCTTATTGAAAATGGCATGGTTTTTAAAAATCTGCGGAAGGGATGGTTAATATATTTTAACGTTTTGGCGACATATTGTATTTTAATTAAAGAAATTGGTTTATTTTTAGTTACTTAGTATATAATAAAAGTTTAAAAACGTATTTGATGTTGTTTGAGATAGATTTTGACTTACAAACAACAAGGTTGTTCAAGACATCTAAAAGCTCTTGTGGTGAACATAATCTGATGTTTTTACTGAAAATTCTTTTGTAATTCTTCCATTTTCAGTTGATCAATGAAGAAAACAGCAACTTGACATTGTTTGCCAAGGATTTAAAACGGGAATTGAATGATACGTTTGAGAATCTGCGATGTTCATTAGCCATGGAGATACCTAAACATTTTTCCAAAATTCAGAAGCGTTTTCAAGAAGAAGTGGAGTTGAGAAGGGCTCTACATAATGCTTTAATTGAGCTACGAGGTATGCACTTTGTTGTTATGTTTTCAGGTACAAAGGTGTTTGGAGTTTTTGCACGGTGCAAATTTAAAAAATTTAAAATTTGTATCAAAATTTGATTTGAAATTGATTATAAAATGTAATTTTTGAAATTTTAGGTAACATTCGAGTTTTCTGTCGAGTAAAGCCCGGCCCATCCGGAGTTGTGACTCTGGATCCGCTTGATGTAGATGTGATAACGATTAACATTGACAATACTAATAAGAGGTTCTTGTTTGACAAAATTTTTGGTCAAGAGGCTAGCCAAGCGGATGTGTTTGATGAAGTCAGTCCGTTGGTTCAGAGCTGTTTGGATGGCAAAAATGTGTCGATATTTGCGTATGGGCATACTGGGAGTGGCAAGACTTTCACTATGGAGGTAGGATGCTCTACTGTATCTATAATCTAACCCTTTTTTTGTTCTTTTTATGCCTTACTGTTGGCTTTAATTCAGCTCTACTGCGATCTAAATCTATCCTATTACCCTACCCAATAATATTTTAAAATCATTGCAAAAACTTTCTTTACAGGGCCCCGAATCCGACCCAGGGATAAGTCGTCGAGTCGGTCAAGAAATCTTTGCCCTCTTGGAAGAAAAGTCCGAATACATTGAGTGTAATGTGACAGCATCGATCATTGAAATCTACAACGAAAAGATTCGTGATCTCCTAGAATCCGACTCCACATCGTCACAGAAGGTGCAAGTCCGAACGGATTCAGAAGGCCGAGCCGAAGTTCGTGGAGTTCAAAGAGTCGAGATCAGCTCGGTTAAAGATCTACATGAATTGATCAAAATCGGCCATAAAAATCGATCAACGGCTACAACAGCCCTAAATGAAGCCTCGAGTAGAAGCCACGCTCTTGTGATGTTAACATTGAAGATGACTGATAAAGACTCGGGCAATGAATGGACTGGAAGGCTGAATTTGGTTGACTTGGCTGGCAGTGAACGTGTAGCTAGAAGTCAAGTGGTTGGAGCTCAATTGAATGAGGCCAAGTTCATCAACAAGTCTCTGTCTGAACTGGGCAATGTTGTTTTGGCGTTAAGGAAGAATCTACCGCATGTTCCATTTAGAAATTGCTTATTGACGAGGATTCTGGAGGATTCTTTGGGTGAGTTAAGGTTTTGGGAATTTGAAAAGGGCCAGGCTTGCCGAAAGAATTTTAACTCAAGCTATGTCTGCCCTATCTCTGCTTTAGTCTTGCTCTTGGCTTTCCCTAGCCCTGCACTAGCCCTGCCTTAGACCTGCCCTAGCCCTGCCCTAGCCCTGCCCTAGCCCTGTCCTGGCCCTGCCCTAGCCCTGCCCTAGCCCTGCCTTAGCCCTGCCCTAGCCCTGCCCTAGCCCTGCCCTAGCCCTGCCCTAGCCCTGCCCTAGCCCTGCCCTAGCCCTGCCCTAGCCCTGCCCTAGCCCTGCCCTAGCCCTGCCCTAGCCCTGCCCTAGCCCTGCCCTAGCCCTGCCCTAGCCCTGCCCTAGCCCTGCACTAGCCTTGCCCTAGCTTTGCCCTAGCCCTGCTTTAGCCCTGCCCAGCCTAGGCACTAGCTTTAGCCCTACCCTGAGCTTGCTTAACTTCGATTCTTTGGGTAAGTTAAGGGCTTGGGAATTTGAAAAGGATCAGGCTTGCCGAAAGAATTATAACTCAAACCACGCTTGTCCTATCTCTGCCGCAGTCTTGCTCTGGCTTTGCCTTAGCCCTGCCCTAGCCTTGCCCTAGCCTTGCCCCAGCCTTGCCCTAGCCCTGCCCTAGCATTAGCCTTGCCTTAGCCCTGCCATAGCCTGCCCTAGTCCTGCCCTATCCCTAGCCCTGCTCTAACTCTTCTTTAGCCCTGCCGAAGGCTTAACTTTGCCCTAGTTCTGCCATGTCTCAAAAGTTGCACCCGGCTTTTAGTATATTTGATAGGCATCTTATGGATTTTTTGTCTAAAACTTAAAACGTATCAAAAGTTAGTGTTGCTCCAGCCAAAAATCAAAAGATTAAAAGCCATCATAACTCAAAACCCACAGATTATAATCCAATATTATCTTACCTACAAACTTTCAGTCGGTGACAGTAAAACCCTTCTGATTCTGCAAGTCACGACTGACGAAAGCAGCGCCAAGGAAACGCTGAGTTCTCTGAATTTCGCCGAAAAGATCTCCAACATTACTCGTCGGCCCAAGTGCGCCGCCGTCCAACGCCGCTCTAACCTGGTCTAGATATACCACATCATTAATAATTTGAATAAATTTTAAAAATATTACAGTTTGAGGAAAACATTTTTGAAATGGGGGTGGAATAATACTTTTAGGCCGTTTTTGGGCTTATTGGTACTATTTTTAGTACTAAATTTGGACTTTTCAAAATTTTTTAAAGTTTTAAAAAAGTTATATAAAGCGATGGTTTTGCGGTCATTATTGGTTTTATTGGTGCACTTTTTAGTACCAAATTAGAAGTTTAAAAGAGGTATATAAAGTCACGTTTTTGAGAACCTTATTGGTCTTATTGATACTGTTTGTAGTACCAAATTTGAACTTTAAAACAGGTATGTAAAATGACGTATTTGAGGTCATTAGTGGTCTTATTGGTACACTTTTTAGTACCAAACTCGGACTTTTAAAAAATTAATAAAAATGATGTTATACTGTCATTTATCTTTAAAAATTTATATTTTGTATTATATTGATTTATGTTATATTATGACTCTACGAGTGAATTTTTGAAAATAAATTAAAAGCACGTTTTATGCAAATTTTTCAGAAATGTAAAAATTTTTTTTTAAAATCAAAACGCACGTTTTATGCAAATTTTTCAAAAATTGAAAATTTTTTTTCGAAATTTGATAAAAATCCCAAAAGTTTCCAAAAATGCCAAAACTCAAGTGATGTGTTATGCAAATTTCCCATCTCCAAAGCCCGGCCCGAAAAGTTGTCATTCTCGAAAATTTGTTCATTTGTGCGTAGAACTGTGGCTGTGAGCCAGTCGTCGTCGTCAGGATGCCGACGCAAAAGGAAAGAATGACGCTGGATGAGATGGCCAATATTCAAGATTACAAAATCAATATCTTGATCTTCTTGGTCATTTCCATGTCTTTCTTGTTGGTCTTCTTCATCGCATTGGAGATTTTTCGCATCTTCATTTGGGCCTTGACTTCGGTACGGGGTTTTTAGTTTTTTGGAATTTTGGGGGAGGGGGATGTTTTTTAGTGATTTGGGGGAGGAGGGATGTAGGGGGTTTTTTTGTGATTTGAGAGGGGGATGGAGGGTGGTTTTTTGGTGATTTGGGAGGGGGATGGAGGGGGGTTTTTTGGAATTTGGGGAGGGGATAGAGAGTTGTTTGTTTCTTGGTGATTTGGGGTGAGGAGGGACATAGGGGGTGGTTTTGACTTTTTGTTTTGGTAGGGGGTGTTTTTTTTTGGTTCTTGGTTCTAATAGGGGTCTTTTTGCTTACGGTATGTTTTTTTTGCTTTAAAATTTTAGTAGGGGGTGTTTTTGAGTTCGGCAGGGGTATTTTGTTTTTGGTTTTGGTAGGGGTGTTTTTTGGTTATGGCAGCGGTTTTTTTTAGTTTTTAACTCTTTAAGGGGTGGTTTTGACTGGGGTAGGGGCTTTTTGATTCTGGTAGGGGTGCTTTTTGTTTTTGGTTCCGGTTGGGACCTCTTCTGCCTCTAGAAATGAGGACGGGCCGGTTATGACCCCAATTTTGGACAGGCCGTGCCTGAAAAGCAAGTCCCGTGCCGTTTGCACTAAAAAATTTGGGCCCGGCTTGTTCCTCATGTCTACCTACCTCCATAAAGCCGATCCGAATGAATTTTTAACCCCCCTCCCTCTACCATGTAAATGATACAGTTTTTTTTTGTTTTAGAAGAAAAAATCCGGTTCGAAGAGCAAGAAGAAGAGCCGGTCCAAGAGTCGAAACTCCAAGGCGAGCCGCTCCAAGAAGAAGAAGAAAAAGGGAAAAGCCAGAAAAGGAAAGTCCAAGTCCAAATCTAGCAAATCGGTGGGTTTTTTGGCTTGAAAAATTTTTAATTTTCAATTTTTTGAAAAAAAAAATTTTTGAGTTTTAATTTTTTTTATTTAAAATCACAGGAGGGACCAAGCTTAAATTTTGAAAAAAAAATTTTTGTTTTTTTGAATTTACAGGGACGGGCGGCTAATCCATTTAGTATCGAGCGGGGTAATTTTTTTTTCAAAATTTTGATCGGGCTGGACTTCAAAATTGGCTCGGCTTGTTGCTCGTGTTTACCCTTGGGTTGCTTTGGCATGACTTGGCTTGTCTTTCTATTTTCCTTGACTTGACTTAACTTGTCTTGACTTTGCTTAACGTGGTTTGGCTTAACGTGTCTTAAATTGCCTTGCCTTGCTCTGCCTTTGCCCTGCCTTTGCCCTGCCTTTGCCCTGCCTTTGCCCTGCCTTTGCCCTGCCTTTGCCTTGCTTTGCCTTGCCTTGCTTTGCCTTGCCTGTCACGTTATTCATATTGACAATACATTTCAGAGCAGAAAGCCCTCGTCCAAAAGTTCGTCTAAGTCAAGCTCGGTCAAGTACAGCAGTTCAGGCAGTAAGTCCAGATCCGGCAAGCGGAGTAAGAGCTCGAGACGGGAGGAGAAGAAGATGCTGGATGTGAGCGAGAGGGAGCGTCGTCTCATGCTCAAGAACCACAAACCCGAGAAGAAGAGTCACGACTCGAGTCAAGAGAAGCCGGTGGATAAGAACAGTTTGGCCACTACAACTCCACAGAACCACTTTGCCCATAACAAGGGAACGGAGAACAAGCATGTCAAGATTGTGGCACAGGGTAGGACACAATTTTTTTTGGGTTCTGGGTGTTATAGAGGGTGTTTTATAAAGTTGAGGCCTTTTAATGGTTTTTGGTACCATTTTTTTTATTTTTGGTACTCTTTTGGAATTTTTAGTACTATTTGATATTTTTGGTACTCTTTTGGAATTTTCAGCACTATTTTGATATTTTTGGTACTCTTTTGGCATTTTTACTACTATTTTGATATTTTTGGTACTCTTTTGGCATTTTTACTACTATCTTGATATTTTTGGTACTCTTTCGGAATTTTTAGTACCGTTTGATATTTTTGGTACTATTTTAGCACTTTTAGTACTCTTTTGCCATTTTTTGTACTATTTGATATTTTTACTATTTTGATATTTTTGGTACTATTTTTTAATTTTTAGTACCATTTTCGAGGGCTTTGGCTTTTGTTTACCATTTTGCCATTTCAGATCACAACATTCCCACAACTGGCAAGTATGAAGCGGTCTCAGCGAAATGGCCAATGAATATGGATGGAAAGCCGGATCCCTACTCTCAGTCTCCGAAAGTCACTTCAACTGATTCTTGTAGGTTTTCTTGAGTTTTCTATAAACTTTTGGACCAAGAACTTGTGCTATTTTGTTGTTTTGTTACCTTAACTATAGAAAATTTGACTTTCCACAAACTTTTGGACCAAAATATGAGTTTTATTACCTAAACTTTCATTTTTCAGCGGCCGTCTCTCAATGCACGACTATCTCAACCCTTTCCACAGGCATGGAATCCACACCACCTCAGGACCCGAAGAAAACACTAGCCGCCCCGCCCCAAAACCTGCCGTCAACCGATCCCAAACCCTCCGGACAGTCCTCCCAACCCGACGTTTCGTTGTAAATAATGGCTCATGGTTAAATAAAGAGCATTTCTGTGGCTGTTGTAGCAGATTTTTTGATTTTATGAGGGTGGATATTGTAGTAGATGGATATATTTTGAATGATTGTTGGATATTGTTGTAGATAGCTTTAGCTTTTAAAAGCATATCTTGTCATTGTAAAAAGCTCTGCGCTGGTCTAGTTTGTCTAATTGTAAGTGTAGTGTCGAGAAAAACTTGACACCGCTTATAAATTGCGAGTCATAACGTACGCTGGACAAGAAAATGTTGCGGAGAAAGAGAAGATAATGTAATTTGAGGAGAATAGCGAATGTATTGTGCAAGATGTTGAACATATATTGTCGATAAACTAAAATAAAGTACCTGGTTTACATTTTAAGCGTGTTTCTTTATTTATTTCATCTTCTTTTGTTTTTTTTCAAGGGTTTTAGAGCTTGTTGATCTGAATAAGATAAACAACGTTTTTCTGAAGCCGTTGTTGGTTGTAAGATGATGCAGAAGATCATAATGAAGGTGTTAAGCATAAATTATTCTAAATTGTCATTTGGATTTTGCGAGGATTGGCAGAAAAGCAAGGATAATATCCGTTTATTGGTAAGATTTTTGTGTTTTTATTTGGTTTTTAGGTATTAAATGGTAGCGTAGATAACGAAAGGCGTTTTGGAGTGAGGTCAAGTTTTTTGGAAAGGAATCAAGGATAATACCAGTTGTCGGGTAAGATTTTAAGGTTTTTGTTTGACTTTTAGGCTTTGAATAGTAAAATGGATAAGGAAAAGATGTCTTAAATTTTGGTGAAGGTTGTGTAAGTTGCTGATGATGTTTTTTATGATCTACGTGAAAGAATCTAAGTGTAACTAATGTTCTAGTATAGAAATATGATGAATTGAGGGGAAGCAAGGATAATATAAACTGATGGGTAGGATTTTAAAGTTTTTGTGTGGTTTTTAGGCATTGAATGGTAGCATAGACAATGAAAGGGTGTCTTGAAGTCTGGTAAACTTTTGGTAAGTGGTTAAAGTTAATTTGATTTATTTGACATTAGGTAATCAACCTTTGCATCATGTTTTAGGACTCAAATTTTCGTGTTTTTCGTTATATTTTTGAATTTTATGCAAATTTCTAAAATACAAATTAAATTTTTCTAATTTCCAATTTTATGCAAATTTCGAAAATTGTTGAAAATGCGTTCGAGCCGCGAAAACCATTCATTTATGCGTAGAACCTCGGTCGGAGCCAGTCGTCGACGTATAAGGAAAGAATGATGAACACAGACATGGCGGTGGAGCAAGAGCGCAAGCTCAACACCTTGATATGGCTCATGTTTATCTTGTGTGTCTTACTGTTGGTTGCCAACTTGTTGAAGGCGTTCCATCTTTGCACGGCGCCTTCGGTTATGGTACGTTTTTGTTTATATTAGACTTGATAGCTATGGGTTTTTGCTTATATTGGACTTGACGTCTATAGATTGTTGTGCGTATTAGGCTTGATATCCATGGTTTTTGTTCATATTATTATCCTTGTTATCTATAGCTTTAGCTTTTTTAGGATTTGTACGGGTTTCAAAAGTTTTGTCGTCAATTTACACAGTTTTTCACGGTCAAAAACGACATTTCTTTTTTTGAGCTTTTGTAAGAGAGATATAGAAGAATTTTAGACTTTACATGTATACATATAGTGTTATATGTATTTTTTGGATAGTATAGAGATATCTAGCCATTTTTAGGGTAAAAGGCGTTCGAGTTCAAAGAGCAGGAAGAAGGTACGCGCCAGGAAGCACAGAAAAGGCAAAACTTCGAAAGGAAAATCGAAATCTGGCAAGTCGGTAGGTTTTTAGGTGTCAATGATTGGTAATTTGAAGTTTTTAAATTTGCTGAGAAGAGTAGTTTGAATATTACCTACACCCACATTTTTTAGAGCAAAAAGTCAAAATCGACCAGTTCAACCAAGTCTTCGACCAAGAGCAAGAGCTCCAAATCAAAGTCCAAGAGCTCCAAGTCAGACAAGGGCTCACGATCGAAGAAGCGAAGCAAGAGCAAGGAACAGTTAGATTTGGAACGCCTTCCAGCCACAACTCCGCCCTACTACAAGAAACAAAAGGACAAGTACGATGAATTGGCCAATCTTCCCGCCACAACTCCACCGTACAAGAAGCCAGCCGATGAGTCGGACAGTGCGGACGAGCTGGCCAAGCTTCCTGCCACTACTCCACCATATCAGAAGCCGGCTGTGGAGAGGGACGAAGCGGCCGAACAGAGGGAGCGTTTGGCTAAGCTACCGGCCACTACTCCACCGTATCAGGTACTGGACGAAGCAGCTCAACAGAGGGAGCGTTTGGCCAAGCTACCAGTCACAACTCCGCCATATCAAGTGGACGAAACTGCTCAACAGCGGGAGCGTTTAGCGAAGCTTCCTGTGACAACTCCACCCTATCAGGTATTGGATGAAGCGACTGAAAGAAACAATCGTCTGGCCAAGCTTCCTGTGACGACTCCACCGTATCAAGTGGACGAAGCAGCTCGACAACGAGCTCGTTTGGCCAAGCTACCAGTGACCACTCCACCGTATCAAGTGGACGAAGCGGCATTACAGAGAGCTCGCTTGGCGAAGCTTCTTGTGACGACCCCACCGTATCTAGTGGACGAAGCAGCTCTACAACGAGCTCGTTTAGCCAAGCTTCCTGTAACTACCCCACCATACCAGGTACTGGACGAAGCGGCTCAACAGAGGGAGCGTTTGGCCAAGTTACCAGTCACTACGCCGCCGTATCAAGTGGACGAAGCGGCTCTACAGAGAGCTCGTTTGGCTAAGCTACCAACCAAAACTCCACCGTATCTGCCAGCGGCCGAAAAGGAGGAAAAGTCATCAGAAAGCAATGAATCCAAGCCCAAAAAGGACAGTTCAGCCGAGACAAAGTCCAGTAAGACCGACTTGTCCAGCCTTTCCACCACAACACCGCCCCAGCAGAAGGGATCGTCAGATGAAAAGACGAGCGGAAGCAAGGGATCGAAGCCCAAAAAGAAGAAGAAGAAGAAGTGCAGCAAGTGGGATCAACGTCAACAGAAGAGGGAAAAGAATCGCCTGAAGGCGGAAAGGAAGAAGGCGGCTTTGGCTAAACTCTCGGCCAAAACTCCACCTCAGCCAGTGGAACCGAAGTCGAACGAGGAGAAGTCGTCTGAAGGCAAAGATGACAAGCATGTCAAGATTGTGGCTAAAGGTAGGGGTTTTGATTTTTTTTTGGTTTTTGCGTACTTTATAGTACTACTTTGCTATTTTTAGTATTGTACTGATATTTTTTGATACTGGTTTAATGGGAATTGGTAGTACTATTGATAGTACTGTTATGACAATTTTGGTTTTTTTCGAAGTTTTATGGCACTGCTGTGTCATTTTTAGTACTGATTTGATATTTTTTGGTTCTGGTTAGACAGGACATAGTAGTACTATTTATGGTACTGTACTGATTTTTTGGTACAATTTGTGCTATTTGGGTACTTTATTGTTACTTTATGTTACTGTCTTGGCCTTTTATGGTACTGCAGTACTCTCTTTATATAAGCAACCCGAAGGGACCGACATTTTGTGTTTACTATAAGGGGTGTTGTCTTTACAGAGATATTTTTGAGAGCAAATTCACTTGGCGGGGCCAAATTCCTTGTTTACTGTAAGGAGCTTTAAGTATTTTACAGGGGCTTCGTGATACTTTTTTGGTACTGCTTTTGCTTTTTGAGTACTTTACCAGTACTTTATGATGCTGCTTTGGCGTTTTTTAAAATATTTTTGCTTTTTGAGTACCGTACTTATCTTTTATGGTACTTTTTTTACGTTTTTTGGTACAATTTTGGTCTTCTGAGTACTGTACTGTTTCTTTATGGTACTGTTTTGGCATTTTTTTTAGTACAATTTTTAAAATTTTTTAACATTTGATTTTTTAAAATTTTTAATTGTATTTTTTGAAAAATTTTAATTGAAAAAATGAAAAATGTTACCATTTTTCAGATCACAGCGCACCAACCACTGAGAAATACAATGCTGTTTCGGCGAAATGGCCAATGAATATGGATAACAGCAAGCCGGACCCATTTGCTCAGTCACCGCACAACAGTTCTCGTGAAGTTGGTAAGGGTTTTTTGATTAAATATGAGGATTTTTGTTATTTTTCGATTTGAAAATTGATTTTTTTTGGTTTGTAGCTACTTTTGGACCTTTAAAAAAAGTGTGTGTATTTTTTTTGTTTTTTCTAGATTTTTTAAACTTAAAACACACTTTAAACCCACTTAATTCCAGCCAAGAAAGCGGAATTCAATAGTGTTGCGAACAGCATGGCGGACGCGGCCTCAGCACCAGAACCCGCGGCTTCACCAAGCTCGGCACAACAAAAACCGGCCTCAGTTCAACAACTACTCGCTCCAGTACCAAAATCACCGGCACAAACAACGGCCGTACTTAGATCTCCCGAGCACAAGGTACCAAATGATCCAGCTCCATCGGGTTCAGGCCAGCCTCGTTCTCAATCGGAATCCGGCCCTAAAAAGTCTGTCCCAGCCCTGGAGCTTCAGGAATACGACCTTCGCACTGGCCGCCCTGCTTCACCGGCTAATTTGCCAAGATAAAACCCATTTTTTGTCGATAATAAAGGTCTTAAAATGGCGTTTTTATGCGTGTTATATATATGTAATAAGAGTTGGCGACAAGACTTTTGATACCTAAAATAAGTTAATAGGCTTCAAGTTTTTTTAAATTATATAAAAATTTTTTTGTTTGTTTGTTTGATTAGTATTGGATTAGTACTGAATACTAAATGGTTTTTAAAGTACTATATAATGCATTCTATTGTACACTGTAGCTATTATACTAGTTGTAATGTGATAAAAAGCTTTTTAGTTTTGGTTTTCTCTTGTAAGTCTTTTCAGTGCTATATAGTACCAGGGGTATTAATACTTTTTGGTTCCGTTTTTTTTCGTTTTTTATTAAGTTTGTTTGATTTTTTGGTACTGTATAGTACGAGCTTTTTTTGTAAAGTAGGGTAGAACAGGGTTTTGTGTCAAGGTACGGAAGGGTAGGATGATATGGGTAAAGCTGGGTACTAAAGTAGAGAAGGGCAGGGAAGTGTTCCATTAAGTTTTTTAGTACTGTGTGCTATTGTTTTTTTGGTACTATATAGTACAAGCTTGTTTACTTTTCTTTTTCTGGTGGGTACGCCAGAGAGTAGAGTGGAGAGGCGGTGTACTTTAGATGAGGGTAGAGTGGAATACAGTAGGATCGGGTAGGGTAGAGTAGGGTAAGGTAGGGTAGGGTAAAGTAAGGTAGGGTAGAGTAGGTTAGGGTAGGGTATGGTAGTGTAAAATGGCAGTTAATTTTATTTTTATGCAAATTTTCTAAACATAGATCACACCAAAATTCGCGACAAACTTGGGCAGTACGAGACAAAAGTGCACTCGTAACAGTTTCATTAGTATTGCAAATAAAACAATTTAAATGGGCTTTAAATGCATTTCTTAATAAGCGACCTTCTTGTTCGTCGAAGTCGTAAATCTTTCGGCCGCAAAGTTGTTTTCGTGCCTAATAAATAAACCCAAAAGGAGAATGTTGCTTGAATTCTTAAAAATTGCGTGGTCATAACCGAAAATTTGTCAGAATTTGGGACAAGCTGGACTAAAATTACCTTTGATTTTTGATGATAAACAAAGGTTATAGACTCGGAGATTGACGTGGTTTTGTAAAAGGTGTGGGGAAGGGGGGGAGGGGAGAGAAGGGTTAGATTAAAGGGAAAGGAAGGTTATGGGTACGTTATACATAGTATGGTAGGGTGAGCTAAGTTAGAGTTAATCATAGTGAGGCACGGTGAGTTATGGTAAAGTTATACATAGTGGGGTAAGGTGGGGTTAGTGACTTTTCGGGGAATGCAGTTTCGGGGAATGCATTTTCGGGGAGGACTTTTCGGGGAATGGACCTTTCGGGGGATGGACTCTTCGGGGAATGCATTTTCGGGGAATGTACCCTTCGGGGAATGAACTTTTCGGGGAATAATTTTTTAAATTTTAAATTTAAAAATATGTTATAAAGTTTGTGAAAATAGATTTAAATTTAATTATAAAAGTTTCTAGATTAAAATTTTAATATGACCGAATCACATTACACTCCCTGACTGAATCACATGTGCCTTTATTAAGTATCGTTAACGTTGTCATCGTACCGTGAGCGTTCCTTTGACACTTTTTTGTATGCTTTTAATGTTAGGTCGCATGCTAGGTAGAGTACTGTGAAAGTTATTGTACCGTGCCGTGAACGTTCTAATGTTACAGCTTTTTTTGGTTCGCAAAAACATCTGATAGTAAATTATAATCGTACTTCAAAAATAATAACATTTGAACGTTCACGGCACGGTACGATTTTCACAGTACTCTATTTAGCATGCGGCCTTACATTTACATCCTACAGTGTAAAAAGTATTCAAAAAGTGTCATAGGAACGTTCATGGTACGATGTCAACGTTAACGATACTTAATAAAGTTACATGTGATTCAGTCAGGGAGTGTAATGTGATTTGGTCATATTAAAATTTTTACATTATTTAAAAAGATTGATAAAATTTAAAAATTCAGAAAAAAATTAAATTTTACTTTAGGGCATCTTTTTTTAAAAATTATTTTTTTTACCCTTTTACATCTTACAAACTTTTAAATCACATTTACTTTACAATTGATAAAATAATATATTGATTAATATGCTTGGAATTTTTAATTTTTCGTAATTTATAGTTTTAAAATTTTAATCTAGAAACTTTTATAATTAAATTTAAATCTATTTTTACTAACTTTATAAAATATTTTTAAATTTAAAATTTAAAAAAATTATTCCCCGAAAAGTTCATTCCCCGAAGGGTACATTCCCCGAAATGCATTCCCCGAAGAGTCCATCCCCCGAAAGGTCCATTCCCCGAAAAGTCTTCCCCGAAAATGCATTCCCCGAAACTGCATTCCCCGAAAAGTCCCGCTCCCGGTAAGGTTAGCTATGGTAGAGTTATAATAAGTAGCGTAGGATACGGTAGTGTTACGGTATTGCTAGGTGATATTGCTAGAGTAAGGTAGGGTAAGGTAGAGTAGAGCAAGGGCGAGAGTTAAGAACTAATGCTATGTTAAGATTAGGAAAAGCAAGGGCTAGAGCTATATTATTAGATTAGGGCTAGGGCTAATGCTTCTGTATGGTATAATAAGATAATTCTAAGATACGACCAAGATTGAGCTATGTTAGTGTAGTTAGGGTAGAGTAGAGCAAGGACGAGATTTAGAAAGTGAAAGGTAGGCTAGGGTACAGCTAGGCTATAAAGAGAGTAGTAAGGCTAAAGCTATGCCTGATGCTATTACTAGGTCTAGGAGTAGGACTATTACTGAGGTTTAGGCTAGAGCTATGGCTCGGGTTAGGGCTAAGGATAAGGCTAAGGCTAATGCTAAGGCTAAAGCTAAGGCTAGGACTAAAGCTAAGTCTAAGGCTAAGGTTAAGGCTAAGTCTAGGAGTAAAGCTAAGTCTAAGGCTAAGGCCAAGTCTAAGGCTAAGGCTAGGGCTAGGACTAATCCTTGGGCTGGGGGGCCGGGGTAGGGCTATTGATAGGGCCAGAGCTAAAGCTAGGGCTAGAGTAGGATACATTGTACTATCAAAAACAATTTTGTTGTCTTATGTCATCAATTAAATTTTTTAAGATCATTTTCAAAGTTTTTGAATATTCTAGGAAGCTTCTGTACAGTAATTGAATTCTCCCATGCCCTTTCGTTCTGACTATATCAAATTCCGCTAATTCTAACCTTTTGGCTCGAAAACAAAACGCTTAAAACCTCATTTTCAATTAGTCCAAAATAGAAGCCACAAAAATAATCTAGCTAGTCTGCGCAGATGGGATTTAAACTTTTATGGGGCGGTTTCTCGAAATGATGAATGTTTATGGAAGTGGGGTGTATAAAATACGACGTAAACAGCTACATAGTACGACGAATCTGGAAACACGGCGACCTGGACTTTAGTGTGTAGCGAGAATGAGTGATGGAGTGGGCGGTGGTTTTACAGTGTTTTTAGACTGGAAATCGTAATTTTATAGCAAAAGGGGGGGGGGTGGTAGGGCTAAGGGAAAGCTAGGGCTAATGCTTCTGTAAGATAACATAAGTAAAGTATAGTAAGGTAAGGTAAGGTAATTTAAGGTAAGGTAAGGTAATTTAAGGTAAGGTAGAGTTACCTCTTATTACTAAGGCCTGGGGCTAGGGCTTAGGCTAGGACTAGGGCTAGGGTAGAGCTGGGGCCAGGGGTAGGGCTTAGGACAAGGACTAGATCTAGGGCTAGATCTATTGCTAGGGCTTAGGATAGGGCAGGGCTCTGGGCTGTAAAGTAATGCTAGGGTAGAGTTAAGACAGGGGTTAAAGTAAGGCTAGGGTGGAGCTAGCGTTGGGTATGATGAAGCTCTAATAAGGTTATAAGTAAACAAGGCCATTCACAAGGAAAAGATAGGGTAAAGACGAGTAAACTATGGCTAGAAGAGGCATATGTATGGTAAAGCTCGTGAGCTAGGACGTTGGGTAAGAAGGTGGGAAAGGTAGGGTTCGCTTTCACCATTGAGCTTGAAAAAAACTTGTTACAGTTAGCTTATGTTTTTCTTGAGGGCGAAGATGGGGGATGTAAGAATCCATAAGACACGGAAATTTAAATTTGTTTATCTGTAGGGTTTCAAAGTAATCATATATTATGATATAAATAGTTAATTTTAACTAGCAAAACGCACTTTTGTTGACAAATTAAGAAGAAAAATATTTATTATAAGCCGGTATATTATCCAAAACAACTTTTTTAGCCTTTGCCATAGCCCTATCCCTAGCCCAGAGCTTTAGCCCAGAGCCCTAGTCCAGAGCCCTAGCTCAGAGCTTTAGCCCAGAGCCCTAGCTTTAGCCCTAGCCATAACCATAGCCGTTGCCCTACTCCCAACTTAGCCTTACATTAGACCCGCCCTGTTTTGACTAGTTTTTACTTGCCTTATATTTCGTAGTTTCATTTGTTTAACTATGAATGTTACGCACTTTTCTAACGTACCTAATCAACCGAAAAGTTAGCCCACAACATGTTGTTTGAATATTAAAATAACCCAGTGGTAAATTGTCAACCGATTCTAACCTAATTCAATTCAATTACATATGAACTGTGTTATAAGATGTTCACTCAGTTTGAATCTTGCCTTACCTTGTCTATTCGGATCGGCCTTTCCTTACCTTGCCTTGACTAGCCTTGCCTTGCCGTTACCTTGCATTGCTGTGCCCTACTCTGCCTTACAATACCCTACTTTAACCTAGCATACGCTACGTTGCCCTGCTCTGTTTTTCGATTATGTGTCTTACTCTGCTCTTCCGTATTTTACCCTGTGCTCCTCTACCCTACCTAAACATAAATTACAATACCCTATTTGCCCTAACATACCTTTCCATACCCTATCCTTCCCTACCCATTGCCTTTTGATATGTTTACTCTATTTTGAATGTTACCCTACTTCTGCCTTGCCTTACCTACTGTTTTCTCATGTTTACTCAATTTCAAATCTTACCCTACCCTACTTATTAATAGATATCCTACAGTATTGTTGTTATGTTCTGAAGCTTCTTGTAGGTATCGTTCCGCCCATTTCGGTTCGTTTGTCCGTTACTATTATATTTGTGTCGTTTTTAGTTGGGAAAGACAGAGAGAAGCGCCTATCACACAACCGCCCAAAATGGATCTGCGTTCGCTTCTCGCCGCCGTCTTCAGCGTTCTCGCTATGTTCAGCGTGACACAGGTACGGGGGTGTGGTAAAATTTTGTAAATCTTGATATTTTTGCATATTTTCAAAATTAAAAAAATTTTTTTTTAAATTTTTTTAAAAACCTTTTTAAAATTTTAAATCTCTTAATTACCGTAGTAATTTGAATATATATAAACTGCAAGAAAACTTTTAGCAAAAGCATTAGCACTGTTTTCTATTTTTGTCCAGGGGCATTTTAAGCCGACTTACTTGAAATTAGGATTGTAATGAAAATGAAAATCTTACTCTATTTAGTCTACATTACTCGTAATTATATTAGGTTGTTTACATAATTTTGCGCTCCCGTACCCCACAAATTAGGTTTGGGAAGGGGCGCAGAGTTAAGTGAACAACGATTTAGGTGCAGCCTAAACCTTAGCCTTTGAGATAAAGCCCCAGTCATAGAACTAGACCCATACTTAGCACTAGCTCTTGTTTTAGCCTCGGCTTCTACTTCTGCCACTAGCCTTAACTTTAGTCTTAGCCCTACCTTAAGCATAATCTTAGCCTTAACGTCCTGGCCTTGGCTATAGCTTGACCTCTAGACCTAGTCTTAGTTCTTTCTATCCTTAGCTTCAGCCATAGCCCTAGCACTAGCCATTGTCCTACTTCTTGTCATATCCCTAGCTTTAGTTTCAGCCCTAGTTCTACCTCTAGTCCCAGCCCTAGCTTTAGCCGACCTCTAGTCCCAGCTCTAGCTTTACCCTACATCTAGTCCTAGCCTTAGCTTTAGCCCTACCTCTAGTCCCAGCCCTAGCTTTAGCTCTACCTTTAGTCCTAGCCTTCGCGCAAGCCTTACCCCCAGTACTAGCGATACCTCTAGTCCTATCCCTATCCATAGATCTAACTTTAGCTGTAATTCTAGCCATATGTAGCTGCAGCAGAAGCCTTCTTTACGCTAAATTATTTTGTCGTGTCCGATTATTAACATGCCTTTAACCAACATTACCCTAGCCTTGTCCTAGCACTATCGTAGTCTACTTTACCAAACCGTAACCTACAGAACTTATATTTTATTATTTTCTATCGTATGTATAATATAATAATCCTACCTTACTTTGTTCTACATTACTCTATAGAAGTTAAACTACTATTTGTTTTGTTTTTTGTTTGAAATACAATAGTAAAATCGAAAAAAGCCTAATACTATAATATTAGTACAGGTCAAGCCTCTAGGTCTAGTATCACTTATTTTACTACACAATAGTTATATTTTTTACCACGCAATAGTTATATACCATCGCCATTCAAAACCTTTTTAAGCGTTTTAAAAATTTATTCCTTGTCCTTTTGTGCTCCAAAACCTTAGGGTAAATACTCAGAAATGTCATTCTTATTTCGAAACATTTGTTTTTGAAAAATGTTTTTGTCTACAGACCAGAAAAACAATAAGAAAAAGTATTTTGTTTTCCAATTACATTATCATAATTGGCTTCAACGTGAGTGTTGGAGACACTTAATCGGCATTGTTACATTATCTACTGTCTGGGCATGGAAATGCATAAATTATGGCTGTGTTCGAAAAATTTAAATATTTTTAATTTTCTGCATGTTACAGTAATCCAAACATATTATACTTTACTCTTCTTTACTTTAATGTAGAGTATTCTACCCTACCCTACTCTACCCTACCCTCATCCTACTCTTTTCCTATTCATACCATTACCTACAATGCTTAGTGATAGCCTTAATATTACTGCAATCGGCCTTACCCTGCCTTAGCCAAGCCTAGATTACTCTACCGTAACATACCGTATCTCTCCTAAAACATCTTGGCTTTGCCCTAATACTGCCGCAATCTGTCCTTATCTTAGCCCTACTTTTACCGTTTTACTGCTCTAACCTATCTTAACATACCTTATGTTAAATAGCAACTAATCTTACTGCACTGTAGTTTAAAATAAGTAAAAATTTCAATTTTAATAAAAACTCTTCAGGCCAGCCCCCTAGCCGAGCGCAATATGCTGGTGTTGAGACTGGGGCCCGACACGTATGGCCAAGTCCCGATGGACCAGATCCAGGTGGGCCGATTGGAGAAGCGGGCTGTGAAACGCGAACGGATCCTGGACTCGCTCGGCGGAGACTATTTGATCAAGAAGCGAACCCTTTTCTAAATCTTGTACATGTTTTCGAGTATTCACTGACCTTTTTGTGTTTGAGATAGATATTAATAAAGCCGTTTTGTAATTGAATAATTTGAATTGGGTATTAAATCTTTCTATAAATGTTAGTTATTAAGTAAACAAGGCCGGTCAGACGTAAGCTATGCCTTTGATTTAAACCCCGGCCCACACGTGCCGACCCGGGCCTAGTGGGCTCCTTTCAGGTCCAGTAGAAAGTCTTTTTCACTAAACTTTACACGATACTGCATGCCATTCTTCATCATAACTTATGATTAAATACCCTACTTTATCTTTACATGCCACCCTTCATTTAAAAACTAATAAAAAACGCCATACCTTATCACAACTCTGAAATTATTTACTTTCAATGCCATTCTTTATCTCAACTTATCATTACATGCCATTATTTATCACAACTTATCATTACATGCCATTCTTTATCATAAATAACAAAATACTGCCATTCTTTATCACAACTTATCATTATATGCCATATTTTATCATAATTTATCACTACATGCCATTCTTTATCACAACTTATCACTACATGCCATTCTTTATCATAAATAAACAAATAATGCCATACTTTAGGATAACTTATCATTATATGCCATATTTTATCACAAATTATGTTTAAATGCCATTCTTTATCATAACTTATCACAAAATGCCATTCTTTACCATAAATAACAAAATAATGCCATTCTTTACCACAACTTATCATTACATGCCATTTTTTACAATAGATAACAAGGTACTGCCATTCTTTAGCGACAACTTTCATGAAAAGCCCTTTTCTGAAAGCGTGTTTCCGAAATGACCGGTTGAAAGTCTTTTAGCCTCTTCTTGCACTGACAACACGGCTCGTCGAGCTGAGTTGACTTTGAGAAATGTTGCATCGTGTGCATGATGTAGTTGCGCATGTCGATCTGGGACGGGATCACTGACAATGTGATGTTGGAGTGGTGGGTGATGCGACGGTAGATCTCGTACTTGCTCTCCTTACTCAAGTCCACTCGTTTTTTGCTCTCATCTTGGTACACGTAGTCCTCGAATGGTGCTACAATGTGCACGTACTCAAAGCTGCCATTGTAGACGACAAATAGGAGTTTTTGAAGGCAGACGTACTCGCGGTTTTGGCGGTCGGTTTGACGAATTTTCACTTCCAAAAGACCACCGAACTGACTCTTTTCCAGCCAAAGCAGGCACATTCGACGGTTCATTTGCAGACACAGGTCAAACGCCTGAAAATTGAAAAAAAATTATGTTTTTAGTCGAAACCCATCTTTTGTCCATCATCAGAGTCAAATATAAAAAGCTTTTAGCAATTCAATACAGCTTACCTCTTCAAACGCTTTCTGATTCTTGAAGCTTATATCGTGCAAAATTCGATCGTCGACTCGCCTGGGCCTTAAAGAAGGTGGTGCTGTGTTTTTCATGAACTCGTGCGAGTAATTTAGGTAATTCTAAATAAAAAACATTTAAAATGTTATAAAAATTGTAGCAATCATATTCTCGGCCAAATACCGTGTATAACACTTCATTTTGTTTTAAAAAAACTTCTATAAAATTTTCAAAAAATAGAGTACGGTAAAACTACTGTAACTTCCAAATTTTGCCAAATTTCAAAATAATTTTAAAACCATTAATTAAACCAATAAATAGTGTATCACCAATTAAATTTTCACGTCTATACCAACATTTTAAAAAAAGTTATGACAAAAACAATAATAACAGCAATATTTTCAAAAAAATTAACTAATTTTGACATTTTTCAATCTGCCATCCCTAATACCAACATACAATTGTAGTTTCCATGTTAGTAGTAAACTTCTGAGCCCTCTCGTACATCCCCTTAGTTCCAGTGTCACACAGACTTTCCATTAGAAACGAATTCAGTCGGTTCATTTGTTGATTATGATTGTCTAAACTTGAAGCTGCGAATTTCATCGCTGTGGTCTCCATCGACCTAAATTTACAAATTCAAATTAACAAACTTTATCTTAAAGTTAATATAACAGTATTTTAAAATAAACGGACTCATATTCTTTATCAATCCGTTCTCCAAGCTTGGTGAACTTTGCTTTAACTTCGTCAACTGTTACTTCGCTTCCAGTACAACTTTTCTCCACAAATTCGTTCAACTTCATCACCATTGAGCGAAGCCGGCCTAATGTTTGGCGATCTAAAAAAAAATAAAATAAAAATTTTATGAGATTTGAACCTCAAGGTGTTCAATTCTCAAAGTTCAATTGATAAAACTCCTCAAAATAAAAATGAAGCGCTTCGTAGATCTACTATAACATAAAAGTTCATTTTAACCTTAAAACGTCTCATAGATCGTTGAGTAGGTTAAAGTATAACATAAAACTACACCATGTTTCAAAGCTCTAGTACCTCCTTAACAACAGTTATATTAAACAATAGAAAAACCTCCACCTTTATCTGTAAACTACTTGACCAAACAGGTCATATCTTTTACAAAAATAGTAATTTCAAGTTGAATTTTTGTAATTAACTTAATGATTCATTGTTTTTACTTTGTCAAAAATCATAGAGTTATCGCTAAACAACTGGCTTCAAAAAAGCCTCTTCAATCAAATAAACACTTAGTATTACCCATGTTCAACTTAAGTCAAAATAAACGTGATGTCAATACCAAGAAAAGTTATGTTAACTAAATTAATATTCTCAATGCTCTCTTTCTTCTAATTCTGAACCAATCTATTTAAATTCTAAGCCATATTAATAAAAACATTTCAAAGAAACGACATATTCTTCCACAAATATAGCCAAAATCGTTTCTAATGCTTACAAACCATAATTTTATTAACTAAAAACCTGTAATACTCCAAATAAATATTCTTTACAAATTTCTCTTTTGAATCTAAGTAGAAGGAACCTAAAATTCCAACAAAAATAACTAAAACAACATACCTTTTTCCCAATATTCGCTCAAATTCCGATGATCGAGTTGAGAAGGCTGTTGAGGTTGCATCGGCTTCATTGTAAAAGATAATAAATATGTCAAATTATACAGAATACAAGAGTAAAGCTTCTAAAGGGGTGGTTCACAAGAAAATGCGAAAAGATTCGGAAAAAATATTATTTTAGCGTGACGCGCTATGCCAATAAGAGACATGTCTTCCTGTGAAATGTCTCTCTTTCCGTTGCTTCTGAAGTTTGAATATTGTTTTTTATAATTTAAAAATACATTTGATTTTATAACAAATTTATTCAAATTTCGAATAAAAAGTCTGAAAATGGATCTTCAACGTCATTTTGTAAAAAGTACTAGTAGTCTTTGGTTGATATTGAGATTTGATGGAGAAGAAGCACCCTTTCTATATACGATGGATGGTTGGACTGAAAGAAAAGTGTCAGACTGGGATTACCGTCCAAAATATATTTGATCAGAACAAGAAAATCATGGTAAGATTTTAAATTTAAGTTTTTTAAATTTTGATTAGTTTTGACCATTTTTTAATAATTTTTATTGAATTTTTAAGTTTTTAAACGATTTTAAAACCTGAAACACTAAAATTTCAGAGTAAATTCCTGCCAGCTGCATTAATGATGCCAGTCGAAGCCATTCTAGCCTATTTCGCCTTCCATGCCCTGATATTTTTGGCATTAATGGCACCGGTCGCTTCTGAAATCAAAGGAGTTTTTGGAAGGAAAGGTCTTCAACTCACGAAACATTTCAATAAGATGCGAACTGAGGTGAGGTTTTAGATATCAAACTTTGAAAATTCTTAAAAAGTTGTAATTTAAGCCAAAAAGGGAACTTTAGGCCTAAAATGAACATTTGGGCTTAAAATGAAAAAAATGTTTTAGGCTTAAAAATTAACTTCCAGGCTTTAAAATGAATTTGTAGGCTTAAACGTGAAGTTTTAGGCTTAAAACGAAACTCATTTTCTTATTACGTTTCAATTTCAGATATCCCTGGCCATTCTAGCTGTCACAGCCACAATTCATTGGTTTGCCATTCCAGCCTGGCTTGATTGGAGTTTTTGGCTTCGTCCGGCTATTAATATTCGACCACAGTTGGTAAGTTTTGTCATTTTTTTCAGCTGGTTCCACAAAAGTCTTGTCGCCGATTTGTATTGCTTTGCACGATTTAAAACCACAAAACTTTTGTGGAACTCTAATATTGGTGTTTTTCGAGATGTAAAGAAAGTTCTTGTCTCTTTTGTCAAAAAAGTTTTTGACATTTTCTGTTTTGTAAAGCAAGTTCTCACTATTTTATATATTTTTTAAAGGATTTTTAATTTCAGAATCTAGTCCACCGTTGCAAGTCGGAACCCTGTCTCGGCTCGTCAGAATCCATCAAAGAGTCGAAGTCGGAAGCCGCTCCATTGAAACGATCTTATTCGGCTAACTTTGAATCCTCGTACGACGTTGGCCTGAACCTGAAGGTGAAGAATAGTGTTCTGGACAAATTGTTCGACCCAATGGATACTGTAACCGCGGGCTTGGATGCCATAAGCGGAATGAAGGAAGTGACTTCAGAAGACTTACTTTATATTTCTGCGAAATCGACTAAATTAAGTGCAGAAGGCATGGTTACTGACTCTAACCTTTGAATGAATAAATAGTTATTTTTAAAGGTTGAAGGGTGTTGTTTTAGAGTAATCAAGGTTAATAAGATAGGTTAGGAATGTAATAACTTTTTGGAAGGATAGGGGCTTGGCATTTACTAAGCCTTGTCATAGTTATACCACATCCTTAAACCTATCTACATAGGGCTACGCTGACCCCACGAGCAGCCTGATCCTTCTTACCACGAACAGCCTGATCCTTGGCATTCCGCCGCATCCCGCTCTCTCAGTCGATGATTGCCCCGAGGAAGAACAGCACATGGAAGGACTTGGGAGACTCCAGCACGGACAATCGAGGGTTGGCACGTTTAGCGAGAGGCTGCTCACGCCACCCCAAGTCGACCGATCAGTCAAAATAGGGATTCGTAATCGATTCCTTTTTCCGATAATTTGTTTCATTTCGTTTTACGTTTTTTTTTTGTTTTTTTGGTCGGTTTTTTCGGCTGATATGGAAACTTATTATACTATTTTAACGGAAATGTAGCAAAAACTGTTTCTTTCACCAACAGTTATCAACTTATTACACAGTCAAAAGTGTTATTTTAGCCAATTTGTCCGTATAATATTTTGTTGGCTGTTGTAAATTAGAGACAGAGTTTGAGAGTGTCTTGGTAAGTATTTAATATTGTTTTCCCATGTTTTAGGTTTGATGTAACAAGATTATAACGAAAATGGTAATTTTTGATAAAAGATTCAACTATATACCGAAAGCGAAAGTGTAGAAGTATTTTTTTAAACTAAAATAACCTGATGGCCTACTATAATATCGGAAAGGAAGCTTTTCAATATGAGAATTGATTTCATATAAATAGACATTTTTGGTACCATTTTAATCGTCGTTTTTTACTGATACGGCATGTGTAAAGTCAAGATGTCAAAAATCAAATTTGTAAAAGGAATTGGACGTTGATGTTCTTCATCATTAGATCAATCAATATTAATATGAAATAAAAATGGTAAATTTGAACAGATGAAGGACGTATATTTAAAAAATATATGATTTTCGTTATTTAAAAATTGCATTGTTTCATAAAAGTTTTTTACAATTGCAGCTTTTAATTCTAAAGTCGACCGTGATGCGGCAAAATGCCAAAAAGGAAATAATTCGTTTTCTATTGGTTCGGGGTGGCGTGCTGCTCCGCTTGGGCCGTGATTTTTAGGCTTCTACGATTATTGGGTTCATATATATACCTTACTGTATCGCGTATCGTATAGTAAATAGTATTGATCGTTATATCCTCGGCTCTTATCGTATAGTAAGCCTTATATCTTATCGTTCCGATTATGTTACGGTCGTCCACGTAAAAAGAATGGAAAACTTTGTGATGTTTTTAAATACGATATTGACGTGTATTGGCGGGGTTGTCCAGTTTTTGGTTAATACTCATGTCTGAGGCATTGTAAACATTGTTATTGCGGTATGTTTATAAAATTTGTCAATTCTTCCGTTTTGTCTTGATTGGTTGGGATGCACGTCATACCAAAAAATAAAATTACAGATACAAATATATGTCTTGTCGTAGAGTGTTTGGCTTTTTTATGAAAATTTATGAAACACTTTTAGATCGTATGTGTTATCGAAGTTGTCTTTTCTGTGGCAACAATTTATGCACAAAGACATAATATTGAAACTATGTTTTCGTTGTCGGAGATGGTCTCACGCATCTTCGTAATTGTTGGATCCTTCGGTGATATTTTCACTTTGTTTTACACACTTGCTTCAGTTTTTTTCAATAACGATGGTGGGATGAAGTGGGGCCACTTGTTTATGGTACTGGTAAACTTAATGTGTGCGTTTACTACGTTTCTATTCGTCACCTTCAGTAATACGGTAAGTAAAGGAGGCTAAGCGAGTAGTTAAGGCTTAGGCTAATGCTCAGGCTTTAGCTAGAGCTTAGGCTAGGGCTTAGGTTGGGGCTCGGCTGGGGCTATTGCTGGGACTTGTGTTTGGGCTGGGGCTGGAGCTAAAGCTAAGTCTAAGGTTCAGGCTTAGTTAGGCTAGAACGTAGGTCACTAGTTAGGCTCCGTTAAGACACTGTGGTTAAATTTGCATTATTTTGTAATATTTTGTTTTAAATTTTAGGGTGGACAAGAGTACTTTGCTCCTTATGCGAAGTTTTTGCCAGCATGTCTTTTTTTTTGTATATATAGCTACTGCTATAAACAGTGCTGCGTCAGTAGGCGACTGTGTGCTGAACACCGCAAACGCGGTCGAAGCACCGTTGTTCACCGTCAGTAGGACTGACGTGACTTACTTGACGTACTTTTGTGCTGCTCTGATGGTTGTGGCGGCGTTGGCCTACGCCATATCGATTTGTTTGAAAGAACGGCGGAGGTGTCTTAGACGGAATGTAGAAAATAATGGAGGCAACGAGATAGACTTGGTGGAGCTTGGAGGTCAAGGTTTTTTTAATTTTATGATTACTTACAATGTTTTCGTAAACTTGCCAGAAACTTCGTTGCTTACTACCGTGTAACCGAGGCACAGATGAGGCTTTTACAGCCCTCTGTTCTTTAAAATAACAATTTCTAATTATCTTTTTTTAGATCGTCACCCTAGAGAAGAAGGCATCCACGACGACCAGCTGGACGACTACCTGAACACCGCCGCCAGTGACGTACCGTCCGGTCGCGACGAGTTGGACGACTACTTGAACATGAACACAGACGATGCGCTGACTGGACATGAACGCCCTCATCTGACTGAATATTTGAACACGGCTACGGCTGATGTGTTGACTGGACGGGAGGAGATGGACGAATATTTGAATACAGCTGCTTCTGAAGTCGCTACAGCTCGTGGACAAGGAGATGTGCTGACGGACAAGGTGAGCGAACTTGGATTGGAAGAGGAGCACGATTTGATGACTGGCATCAGTCTTGGTGGAAGCAAGGGTAAGTTATTGAGGAACTGAGGGTTTTTTGGAGACAAGTTATACGATAAATAATATTTTTGGTTGTGTTATGCTTTGTAAAGAAAGTTCTTGCCGTTTTTTTGTTTTGTAAAGAACGTTTTTGCTATTTTTTGTTGGCCTTAACCGAAGTAGACAAAAATAAGAGTAAAATGTTTTAAAAATTACAATTTGAAGATGTTTTCGATGTCAATTTGGATACTTCTGACATTTCAATTTTTTTAAAATATTTTATGGAATTTGTTTAAATTTTTTGACATTTGCAGAACTTTATGACATTTTAAAATAAATTTTTGATTTTTCAGCCTACATTCCCAAACTCGAAGTGAAGAACATTTACACTCCAGCTCCAACCGCCTTGAGCCAGTCCAATGCCGCTAAAAAATTATTAACAAATCTCTGGCACACACCTTACATTAGATGGAAATAAACCGGCTTCAATAGTTACTTTGATTTTTTTTTGAAATTTCACATTTGTGGTATTATATGTCACAATAAGGTTTACTACAAATTGTTGTACCAGGATGAGCATGGCTTTTAAGGAAGGCTTGGCAGAATAACAGTTCGTTAAGAAAAGAAGCTGTAGATTAACAATAGGAACACTCTTAGCTTGACTAACCATAGGAACACTCAGCATTAACCATAGGAATACTCTTAGTTTTATTTAACTTTTAATACAATTATCTTCAAAAGCTTTAGTCACATTATAGCGTTCGCTTTTGAATTTTTAAATTTAAAAAGTAACCACCAATTTTAATACAGTGTGCGCCAAAAGTTCTGTTACAAAACTTTTTTTAAAATTTTTTTGTTGTTTATTACATTACCAATAGTACATTTTAGCTTTCGCTTTTGAGTTTTTAAATTAAAATATTTTTAAATTTAAAAAGTAACCACCAATTTTAATACAAGGTGCGCCAAAAGTTCTACAAAACTTTACCGGTCGTTTTCTCTATGTTGCGGTTAAATTATTTAAAATTTTTATTTTTAGCTTATTCTCCGTGTTTTTTTATTGTATAAGCATAACAGTTAAGTCTTCATTGTATTAAATTTGGTATTGTGTTCAGGGCCCGGCGGTGACATTTGGTCTGGGGGCAGGGGTCCAAAAAATCGGCATAAGTTTTTCAAAAAATTTTTTATAGGGGGGGGATTGAATCGCGCTTTCCAGGAAAAGGGGGGGGACCCCCCCCTCACAGGAAAAAAACATTTTCGAAAAAAGTTGAACGTGGTCCCCCCCTGTGCATTTTTAGAAAAAATTTTTTCGACCCCCGCCCCTCCCTCCTTAAAAAATTGCTCAAAAATATTCTCATATGTGATATTCTTACCATTCTCAATAAGCTTGAAGTCCAATAAGAAGACTTGCCATCCATCGTCCTTGGCCATTGTTCAATGTTGTGGTCTGGTACGTCCTCAGACCAGAACACAGACCAGAACGCACTAACCAACATGTCCATAACGGCTGTTTGGAACATTAACAACCGTTGGATAAGTGAAGGTTTTTTCATTTTTAAAATTAGAAACGAAAACAAAGATAGACTTTTTGAAGAATGATGGTTTATTAAGAATGCCAAATCGAAGCAGACCTAATAGATGCCATTGAATTGGCGCGTCAAAGCTCATAAAAGTTATATATAAGTGTTGTTTGTTATTAAAAGCTCAAACTAAAAAAAAAGAAAACCATTTTTCCTTCGACGATTCTTATTGATCCAAACGGCTGTTATCGACTCGGTTGTGACCTTATCCGCAAGGAAACTGCTCCACCTGCCTCGCTATGATTGCCTTCAAACTTTTTAGAGAAATCATGTATATATAACATATTGAACAAAGTACTGAACCAAACTTTCCAGTCAAAGCCAAGAAAATCTAAATTTAAAAATTGTTTTGAATTTCCCGCCAAATTGGCATTGTGTTTCAAGTTTATAACTTTCTCTTGTTTTGACTTTTAATCATTTTTCTATGATATACTAGTAGAAAACTTTTAAATAAACCTGCATTTTTAAATTTGTCAGCGTAGCTTGTCTGTAAAGTCGAAAAAAGTGCTTGAAACACTGTGCCAAATTTGCCAAATTGACGAAAAATTTAACTATTTACAAGCTAAAACTCAAAAGCGTAAGCTAAAATTTTTTATGAGTACTATATGTAATACAAAGGACTAATATAAAAATTTTGAGCTCGACAAGATGGGATACTTTCCCTGTCACTTTTACATACCATAACATTGCACAGTGGCAAAGTACCATGAACAATCTATTTTTTTATTAGATATCTAGCTCACTACAGTTGGTAAGGCAATAATAGCGTACGGTATAACGAATGGTAAGGCTAGAGTAGGGCAAGGTAAAAAGAATAAGATAAAGGTAAGGTAGAGTAAAACATTTAGTAATGCTAAAGTAGGCTAGATAAGACACCAGAGACCTAGGCAAGCCAGATAAAGCCCAGCTAAATTTTCTTCTAGACCAATGTCAGCTTAAAGACTGTGTTTGTTCTATGACCAGGGCCAGGCGCACCTGTGCTGATTTTTTTGACACCCGCCCCGAGGACCAAAAGTCCCCGTCCGCCCCTGCCTACTACAAATAACAAGCCAGAAAAAGTAAAAATATAAAAAATAATGAGCCACAAAATAAAAACAACACAAAAATTCAAAATAATTATCAAAATCGGTTTATTTCCATCTAAAATAAGGTGTGTGCCAGAGATTTGTTAATAATATTCTGAAGCGGCATTGGGTTGACTCAAGGCGGTTGGAGCTGGAGTGTAAATGTTCTCTACTTCGAGTTTGGAAATGTAGGCTGAAAAATCAAAAATTTATTTAAAAATGTCATAAGGTCTGATAGTGTCAAATTTCAAAAAAATACTATAAAATTAAAACGTCATCTTAAAAATGTCGCAAATATCTAAAATGACCTTAAGGCGTCATAAAGTTATAAAAATTGAAAAAAATCTTAAAAAATGCCCAAAAATGACTTTTCAAAGGGCTTTCATCCAAGTATGGTGGGCAGTGTTTTGCCGGACCGGGTCCGGTCCGGATTTTCAAAAATTGCAAAATTGAAAAAAACTTTTGAGCTTATAATTTGAAGCTTTAAAAAATAAATAACTTTTGTGAAGGTCCGTCTCATACCAGTTCCTCGCTAAACATTTGGACCGGCCGGGCCGAATCGGTCTTGCCGGTCCGGGCGGTCCATTTCGGTAACAACTTGATAACCAAAGACAGACCTTCACAAAAGTTATTTATTTTTTAAAACTCTAAAATATAAGCTAAAAAGTTATTTTCAATTTTGCAATTTTTGAAAATCCGGACCGGACCGGCAAAACACTGATAGTGGGTTCTTTATGTCGGCACCTGATATACATACAATAACTCACATTGAGGATACAGGCCAAGCTGTCCATCAACTTCCACATTTGTCTCGGTGTAGTAGTTGTCTTCGTAGTCCGAATACTCAGAAAGGCTGTCCAAGCTCAGGCCAGTGATCACTGAGTCGGTGCGCTGAAGAGCAGTGTCGACGCCTAAAGGTAAAAAAATAAAAACTTGTTAAAATTTACAGTTAAAACGGCAAGAACTTTCTTTAAAAAGCGAAAAATAGCAAGAGCTTTCTTTACAAGTCACAAAGGGCAAGAACTTTCTTTTCAAAATAAAAAATGGCAAGAACTTTCTTTACAAAACATAAAATGGCAAGAACTTTCTTTACAAAACATAAAATGGCAAGAGCTTTCTTTAAAAAACATGAAATAGCAAAAACTTTCTTTACAAAACATGAAATAGCAAAAACTTTCTTTACAGAACAAAAAATAGCAAGAACTTTCTTTTCAAAACAAAACACGACCAAAACTATCTTTTATCGCATAAATTGTCACCAAACCCTTCAATTCATCAATAACTTACCCTTGCTTCCACCAAGGCTGATGCCAGTCATCAGATCGTGCTCTTCCAGCCCAATTTCGCTCTCCTTGTCCGTCAGCACATCGCCTTCTCCACGAGCCGTAGCAACTTCAGAAGCGGCTGTATTCAAAAAGTCGTCCATCTCGTCCCGTCCAGTCAACACATCAGCCGTAGCCGTGTTCAAATATTCAGTCAGCTGAGGCCGTTCACGCCCAGTCAGCACGTCGGCTGTAGCCGTGTTCAAGTAGTCGTCAAGCTCGTCGCGACCGGTCGATACGTCGCTGGCGGCGGTGTTCAAGTAGTCATCGTGGTGGTCGCGGCCCGTCGCCACTTCGGAGAAGGCCGTGTTCAGGTAGTCGGTGAGCTGGAGCGGCTCCTCAAAGCTGTCCGAGAGGCAGGTCATCTCTTCGCAACTCAGCTCCAGATTCTCAAAGTCGGGCAGAGGTCCGGTCAGATTCTTAAGGACACCGCCGATCTCCACCGAGCACTCGGACGGTGGGTACGAGTACTGGGAGATGCTTCCTGTACTTAGCTGTTCTTCTGAAAAGTGGGGTTTTGAAGTTGAAAAATTAGTTTTAAAATTGAAAAAATGCATTTTAAAACAAAAAAAGCATAAAAATAGCAAAAAAGGTCTTAAAACTCTTAAAATAAGCCTAAAAATGATAAAAAGCCTAAAAATTTAGAAAAAAAAATCTAATTTAAAAACCAAAAAATTTTCAAAATAAGCCTAAATTTTCTTAGAGTAAGCCACTATACGCAAAAACTTTTTTCCACTCCCAACATACCCATTCCAAAGACTTTCCACCAAACCCCAACTTACCCATTTCGACGGAGCATTCAGAAGGCTTTTCAGAGTAAACGGAGACGTCAGACATGTTCGAACGACCGCTCCTCACTTGGTTTCACGCGTATAACTGAAGAATGAGCGGATTTTTGACTCAAAATGAAAACTTGAAAAAATTTGCATAAATTCGAAAAAGTTTAGATTCATTTTTTTGATTTTTTAGGTAAAAAACTAAAAATAATTGCAGTGATCAAGAACAATGTTCTACACATATTCCTTGCCAATCCTTGATCCAGGCTGAGTGAACTAAAGTAAGGTAGAGTAAAGTTGATATAATTTTCTACCTAAAACAACAAAAACGGCAATAAAACACTTGCGAATCGTTTGTTGATCTTGTTTTTGCTGTGATCTGGCAGAAATCCTTCCTTAGCCTGCTTTTTAAAACAGAATCGTCCGCAACGGTTTAAAAACATCCTTTAAAATCTTCTCCAGCCATTCTGTAAGTTTTAAATTCCAAAAACGGCCCGAGCTTTCATCTTTTAGCTCGACATTGCGCTATAACAACATTGAAGCGCGAAACCACATCAAAACAGTTGAAACGTAATGGCGGATGTCTAAAAAATTGATTATTTATTTAAAACAACATAAATATTATAAAAAATACTTGCCAATCAACATTTAAAGTTGCTTTACCTTGAATCTGGCAAAAGTTCGAAAAACGTTACCGAAAAGTGCACTATTATCACATAAAAGTATAAATTCAGATAAAATCTGGTAAACTCGAGTCGGCAATAGCATTTTAAAACACAGAGACGATAGCTACAACAGCAATTTATTGTGGAATCAAGGAGATTCATCGATATTATCCATGAAAAAAAAATTCTGAAAATATTTTACGCGAGAATTTCTTTTTGGTCCCGCCACGATAAGACATAATGCCAGGTTCATGGCGATATTTCAAACGCTATCGGCTCGGCTTTGAAGGCCACATATGCAACCTTTTGGGGCCAATTTAAAATTTGCTTCAACTGTAGAAATTTAAAGAGATATCAGACTATGAGAGAAAAAGTGGCCCAGGCAGGAGTCGAACCCTGCATCCTTCGTTTACCGGACGAATGCTCTACCTATTAAGCTACCGGGGCTCCTTCTCTCAAAGCCTTAATCTCAATCAGTTTCTTATCTATTTCAGTTGCTCTTTATATTGCGTTATCCGAATATTTTAATCGGAATATTCGACACAACTCAGCCTTTTATATATTTATTAATATAAAGTTGTTACAACAATAACTCAGGCGACTCGCATTGTACTGCTTGTGTGCTCGATATAACCAAAACTTTTATAATTTTAATGTTTAATAATGTTTTAAAAAATACACTAAAAAATGGCTGAAAATCAGATATGGTATGCAGGACCAGGCCGATTTTTCCGTCCACTGCCTCTAGACCAAAAATCCCACTGATGGTATACGCTTTTGCTAGTCAAATCTTTTGTTGCGGAACATAATCTGGCTTAGCTCAAACTAGCCCCGGAACTCTCGTTTGAGCTTGGCCTTCGGTTCCACATGTGCCGCCTGTTCCTTTGAAGGTAGCTTTCTTCCGCTCCAGTAGGAACTTTTTGGCTCTAATGGCTAATAAAGTTGAGATCTTGTATAACACTTCTATAAATTACTTCAATATAAAAGACGAAGTCTAGCCAGACTCAGTAGGCCCCCTTTCAAGTTTAAAAAAATAAGAAATATTTTAGATTGTTGGCCGTTACTCATTGCTTAAGAAGGCCAAATATATAATAATATAATAAGACAAATGAGACAGCGCTTCAAATGTTTTACAGCTTTGTCATTACTTATGCTTCTGAGGAACGTTTGCTAGGAATTGCTCCTTGGCCTTGAGGCTTTCTCATCATATTTTTTACTAAACCACAGCTAGGCCACATCCCTAGACCGGTGTTCTAGCTCAAAGTCCTAGAGCAGAACTCTAATCAAGAGCCTTAGCTCAAAGCTTTAGTCCAAACCCTAGCCTAGAGCCTTAGCCCAAAGCTCTAGCCTAAAGACCTAGCCCAAAGCCCTAGTCCAGACCCCTAGCACAGATGCCTATCCCAGAGCCCTAGCCCAGATCCCTAGCCCAGAGTCCTAGCCCAAAGCCCTAGGTCAGATCCCTAGCAAAGAGCTCTAGCCCAGAGCCCTAGCCCAGAGTTTTAGCTCTTTTCTAAGCTCACATTTAGTCTGGTCTAATTTTATTTTACTGGACTGTATGTCCAAAATGGAAAAACCATTATTATTTCAACGATTATTATTGATTAAAACTGCTGTTATGAATCGGTTATCTACTTTTGCTGAGTTTGACGACATAACAGAGCAGAACATTGATGATGGGCTATATACTATGAATAACAAGCGTTCGTACTTGGCTGCAAGTTGTTGTAAGATGGTAAGAATTCAACTGATAATGGGTTTAGTAAGTGGGGGTAGATTTAAGAAAAGAAAGAGAAGTTATATTGACTTAGGTTGATTTGAGACAAGAGGGAGTTAGTTTTGAGTATGACAGGTAGAAGGTGGAGGAGGAGGAAGAGAAAGAGAGAGAGAAAGAGACAGATAGAGAAAAAGAGAGAGATAGAGAAAGAGAGAGAGAGAAAGAAAGAGAGAGAGAGAGAGAGAAAGAGAGAGAGACAGATAAAGAGAAAGAGAGAGAGAAAAAAGACTTGAAAGAAAGTGAGGGGGGGGAGAAATTTTAAATTTTATTTTTCAGATTGATAACTATGTGCTTACAACTGTCTTCACCTACAGCGCAACGATGTCGTATGCAATGTTTGTTATATGTATTCAAAGTTATATTCGTTGTGACGTTTTGTACCTAATTCACAATTGCTACTTTGTGAGTTTTTTTGAATTTTAACAAAAATTCATTAAATTATATTGTTTAAGATTTAGAGTACAGCAAAGAAGGATAAAGTAGAATAAGTTAGCATTGAGTAGAGTAAGGCGAAGCTGTGTATAAGGTTTGGCAGAGAAGAGCAAGTTACTATAGGGCAGATCAAGACAGGGTAAAGTAGGACAGAACACAGTAGGTTAGGGTAGGATAGGATTGGACACGGTAGGTTACGGTAGGATACGGTAGAGCATAATAGGATGCAATATGATAACGTAGAGTATGATAAGGTAGAGTATGACAAAGTAGGGTAGGGTAGGGTAGGGTAGGGTAGGGTAGAATTTTTAGTTATTTGCAAGCAATGATATAATATTTTCTTTACAGGCTATGGTACCAATTTTTATGTTAATACCATTTATATTACACATCAAGTTCTTGGTTTATTCAGTTATATACATGTTCAATAAAACGATGACTCCAAATTTAATTCGTATGTTAAAACAACTGGATCGACGCGTTATTTACGATTACAATCAAATGTTTAAGAATTTTGCTTTTTTTAGCTGCTTTTTTACTATTTCTCATTTAGTTATTTATATTATGACACCTATGACTGCTGAGCTTGATTGTATAAAAAGTTAAATTAAAAAAGGCGAATTATAATACAAGTGTAACATAAATAAAAATCTTAGTATAATGCCCTAGCCCAGTGCCCTAGCCCAGAGCTTTAGTCCAGAGCCCTAGCATATAGCCCTAAGCCAGAGCCTAGAGCCTTAGCCTAGAGTCCTAGTTCAGAACCCTAGCCCAAGCCCTAGCCAAGAGCCCTAGCTCAGAGCCCTAGTTCAGAGCCCTAGTTCAGAACGCTAACCCAAAGCCCTAGCCCAGAGCCCTAGTCCAAAGCCCTATCTTGCGTCTTAGCCCGTGTCCTAGCCTAAGGTCTAGCCCAAAACCGGGCATGAGCCAAAGGCTTGTTGTTAGCTTTAACCCTAGCCATAGCTCTAGTACTAGTCCTAGCCTTGGGTCATAGTTCTAGCCTTATTCATAGCTCTTGTTTTTGCTTAACTTGAACTAGATTTTACAGGGTGTTTCAAGAAATTTGTAACTTTTGAAAAATTTATTACTCAGCCATGAAAAAAGGTAGGAAGACAAAATTTGGCACCCGTAATATACAGCCAATATTTATTTTTTATAAAAAATTTTGGGATTTTAAAGTGCATATGAAGGTCGTTATGAATTTTTGAAAAAACTCATTTTCACCCAAATTACACGTTTTTTTAGTTGAAAATCACTTTTTTCATCAAAAAATTCTAAGTTTTTGGCTGTTTTGTCGTTGGAAATGCATTTTTGAGATGAAAATTTTTGTTCTCCGCGTTGGCGGAGAGCTTTAAATCATCGGCCGAGGCCATAACTCGCTTCAAACTTTATGGAGAAACTTGAAACCAAAACCGATCTTCTTAAAATTTTATGCTCTATCCTTTGATGTATAAATTAATGAAATATTAAGGTAAACACAAAAGGTTACTCAAAAGAGTCAAATCAAATAAATAGTAAGACAAGATGTGTTATGTTGTTTTTATGGGTATAGATATAGTTAAAAAAGTTATAACTGTTTCACTTACGCAGTTTAAGTTACTTATTAAACTTTTTTTAGTATTATATTGTAAAAACTACTCAAAACAATAACTGCAACTTATAATTTCACCAAAGTTTTATTGTAATAATTATCTTTTTAAAATATAAACCAAAAATTGACTTTTCATGATGATAATAAGCTAGCTTTTAAAATTTTTGTTTTTGCCTTAACATTTCAATAGAATTTATACATCGGGGATAGCGCATAACATTTTAGGAAGATCGGTTTTGTTTTCAAGTTTCTCCATAAAGTTTGTAGCGAGTTATGGCCTCCGCCGATGATTTAAAGCGCTCCGCCAACGCGGAGAACAAAAATTTTCATCTCAAAAATGCATTTCCAACGACAAAACAGCCAAAAACTTAGAATTTTTTGATGAAAAAAGTGATTTTCAACTGAAAAAACGTGTAATTTGGGTGAAAATGAGTTTTTTCAAAAATTCATAACGACCTTCATATGCACTTTAAAATCCCAAAATTTTTTATAAAAAATAAATATTGGCTGTATATTACGGGTGCCAAATTTTGTCTTTCTAACTTTTTTCATGGGTGAGTAATAAATTTTTCAAAAGTTACAAATTTCTTGAAACACCCTGTACTTTGTTTTAGCTTAGACTTAATCTAGCCTAGCTTTCGCTTTATACCTCGTCTTTACCTTACTCTACCCTACTTCACTTTACTCTAGTTTTATATAGCCCTATCCGTAACCCCAGCCTTAGTTCTATTTCTAGCCTAATAGTAACTGTAGCTATACAGGTGCGCAAAAAGTTCTGTTACACGGTTTTTGAATCAAATATTATATAACTAAAACAACAACTAACAATAGTAACATATATGTAATCTGCGCCCTAGCTTTAGCTCCTTTAAGCCTTACTCTCTATCCTCCCTCTACAAACTAAAATTATTCATTCAAAGCTAAACATGTCACATCCACATCCGTTATGACATTATGTTACAATCCCATGCTCGAACACCGTATTCATCGAGCGATTCGGGTCTCGAGCCGCTCTCGAGTGCATTAACCGGCACTTCTGAACAATATTTTCAAAAATACCAGAAGGGAGTGGGCGCGGGCTTACAACCCAAGACAATATCTCGAGTGGCATTGGAACGCAAATACTACAATATCGCTGAACATATCGGGATTAAATGATTCTGCCGCATTTCGGGTACTTGTGTTAAGTGAGCGAACGTAAATAGCATTTCGAGTATAATGCGAACTTCGTTTTTGGCTGAAGGTTTTGTGTTTTGGGGTTGTTTTGGGTTGCTTTTTTAAAATTTTTGATTTTTTGGGTTTGTACTAGTTTTGAAATTTAATTTAGCACTTTTTCAAAATCGAAAAAAATATTAGAATAAACCAAAAGAAGTGGGACATTTTGTAGTTAAAAAATAACGGAAAGTTCCTCGCTTCTTATGGTTCAACCTAATACATACTTAGCGTTTGGCTAGAGGCTAGAGCTTAAAGCTAGAGCTAGAGCTAGAGCTTAAAGCTAGAGCTAGAGCTAGAGGATCAAGGGTCAATGCTACTAGGGCTAGCTAAAAAGCGACCACAGCTTGTAGTTTCAATTCATAGTTCAAAGGATAAAATATGATATGGTTGTCTACAGTTGTCTATAGTTAACGTTTTTTTATGTTTTAGCTGGAGTTTTTGCCATTTTTTGTGTTGTAAACAAAGTTCTTGCTTTATAAAAAACGTTGATCCATGCGTTGTAAAGATACTTTTTGATAGTTTTTCGTTTCTTAAATCTTTGTAAGCTTTAGTCCCAAAAGTTCTTGTCACTTTACATACTGTAAAGAAATTTCTTGCAATTTTGTGTTATTTAAAGAAAGTTCTTGCTGTTTTTTGTTTTGTAAAGAAAGTTCTTGCCATTTTCTCATTTGTAAAGAAAGTTTCTGCCATTATGTTTTTAAAGAAAGTTATTTTCATTTTATGTTTTGTAAAGGAAGTTCTTGCCAGTTTTTTTGTTGTTTAAATGTCACTTATATTAGCCAAATGACCAGTGCCGGGAAGGTAATTTTACGTTTAACAGTAAGAACTTTCTTTACAAAACAAAGAAAAAACAAGAACTTTCTTTACAAAATACAAAATGACAACTACGTTTCTAAATTTTTAACAATTTTCAATTTTTAAAATTTTGAAACCTTTAATTTTTTCATTTCTTATGCAATACACAAGCCTACAAACTTAAAACGAGGTCAGTAAACCCATCCAAAATCCAGTAAAACGTTTTTCAACCTTGAAAAGTTCGAAAAAAAATGTTGTCCGCAACTTATTGCGCCCTAAAGTCGCCCTTTTTGCTTAATCACCCATGCCCTCCCCCCCCCCTGTAAAAAACGTCTCGAGTAATTGGCCGTGCAGTTGTGACCTCAGCGAAAAGGGCACGATCGAGTTGATTTAACTTCTTTACGACGTCACGCGGTTTAATTGCGTTTTAAGGTGGCGTTTTGTATTGGTTTAGGTATTAGTGGGCAGAGGTTAAGAGTTCAACTTTTTAAAACTACAAAAAAAGTTACAGTATCTCTATTTGTTTTGATTTTTCATTTTTTTCACTGGCTTAACATTTTTTTGAAAAAAAAGGGGGGAGGGGGAAGGGGGGGGAAGGAACGGATAGACACGGGGAATGTGCCGGACCGAGCCCATTTTTTCTCGTTGGGCAGGGTCAGGCAGAGATGAAGCAATTTTAGCACAGTAGGGTAAGAGTAGGGGTAAAATGGACAGAGCAGGACAAGGGTGGGGTGAGGTGGGTAAACTAGGAAAAGATAGAGTAGAGTAGCTTAGGTTATTTTAAGGTAAGATACCGTAGGGTAGAGTGGTCTACGGTAGGGTAGAGTAGGGTACGGGCAAGTAGAGTAGGGTACAGTAGGGTGGTGTAGGGTACAAAAGGGTAGAGTAGAGAGGGGCACG
The DNA here is from genome assembly GCA_904066225.2 of Bursaphelenchus okinawaensis. NCBI lineage: Eukaryota > Metazoa > Nematoda > Chromadorea > Rhabditida > Aphelenchoididae > Bursaphelenchus > Bursaphelenchus okinawaensis. Next base: position 9,092,239 of record CAJFCW020000002.1, on the reverse strand, counting down.
GTATGGAAGAGCAGGGTAGGGCAGGGTAGGGTAGAAGGACACTCTAAAGAATAAAAAAAGTTGGAAGGGGTGAAATTTTTTGGGGGTGGATCAACTAAAATATCTTTTTTTGATCCGGCTAAGCTTGACCTTTTATCCGCCCAATAACCGGCTATTAGGCATGGTTGGCAAACATTTGATACCGCCGCGTGCTTAGCAAACATGACCTGTGAAATGCGCTAAATGGGGTTATGTCATCAGTCTCGGCTAGCTACACAATTATCGCCCTCATGATGGCTTTTTGCTTATAAGGGCGTTCTTGGATTTACTATGATATATGAGATAGAGAGTACTGTAATTAAGGTTTTTTTAAGTTAGCTAAGTACTGTAAGTTGGCTTCTGTATGTTGGCATAGTACAAAAGTTTTGCTACAGTAACTTTTTAAAATTTTCTTTTTTTTTTTAAAAAAAAACTTTCTATTTTTGTTTTTGTAAAGAAAGTTCTTGCCATTTTTCGTTTTGTAAAGAACGTTCTTGCTGTTTTTTGCTTTGTCAATAATGTTCTTGTTACTGTTTGCTCTGTAAAGAAAGTTCTTGCCATTTTATGTTTTGTAAAGAAAGTTCTTGCCAGTTTATGTTTCGTAAAGAAAGTTCTTGCCATTTTATGCTTTGTAAAGAAAGTTCCTGCCAATTCATGTATTGTGAAAAAAATTCTTGCTATTTTATGACGTGTAAAGAAAATTTTTGCCGCTTTGTTTACTTTTCACTAATAAATGAAAGTTCTGTCGTTTTGAGTTATTCATTCAAGTAAAAAATGACGACAAAACTTTTTCTGCTGCTTAAGTATAAGCTTAACCTAAGGTTAAGCTTAGGCTTAGAGGTTAACCAAATCCCATAATAATCGCGTAATAAATCGTCTCAAAACGATGACATTCTGACCCATTTCTCATATTGCTTAAGGCTCGTTTAACTTGTGACCTTAAAATTTCGACCGAAATTGGGGGCGGGGCCTGCTACTGTTTAAAGAAAGACAGTTTTTAGTTTAGGCGGTTAGTCGGTCAAATGTTACAAATCGCTTTGTACTCTTATTTTTTGAACAAAAGGGGTGTTTTTTTATTTTTTTTGGACTAAAGGGGGGTGTTTTTAAATTTTTTTTTAAATTTTTTATTTTTAAAAATTTAAAAATTTTAAATTTAGTAAGGATGGTGGGCTAGTAGGAGGTGGAAGAGGGTAAAAGCGTATTACAAGACAAGGTAGGGTAGGGTAGATTAGGAAGTGGTAGGGTGGTTTAGGTTAAAGTAGGGTAGGGTATGGTAGAGTAAGGGAGAGAGTAAGGTTTTACAAACGAAATTTTTTTAAATGGCATTAAATTGGCAAGAACTTTCTTTACAAAACAAAAAATGGCAAGAACTTTCTTTACAAAACAAAAAATGGGAAGAATTTCTTTAAAAAACACAAAATGGCAAGAACTTTCTTTACAAAACACAAAAGGGCAAGGACTTTCTTTACAAAAGAAAAAATGGCAAAAACTTTCTTTACAAAACACAAAATGACAAGAACTTTCTCTACAAAACACAAAATGGCAAGAACTTTCTTTACAAAACACAAAATGACAAGAACTTTCTCTACAAAACACAAAATGACAAGAACTTTCTCTACAAAACACAAAATGGCAAGAACTTTCTTTACAAAACACAAAAGGGCAAGGACTTTCTTTACAAAAGAAAAAATGGCAAAAACTTTCTTTACAAAACACAAAATGACAAGAACTTTCTCTACAAAACACAAAATGGCAAGAACTTTCTTTACAAAACACAAAATGGCAAGAACTTTCTTTACAAAACGAAAATTGGCAAAAACTTTCTTTCCAGCTTAAAAATTTTCTAATTTGTGACATATTTTACCTTGCCTTGTTTTAAGCAAATTTGTTTTACTTAACCTTACCTTATTTTACCTCACCTTACATTACCTGTAGCTTTCCTTACCTTATCCTACCTGTATCTTCCCTACCTTTTTCTTTTTTTTTGTTTTTATGCTAATTAGTCTTGACCTTCATTTCACTTTTGCACACAATTGGAATGCGCCTTCTTAATCCCCTTTCTGCCATTTTTGATGCCACTCTATGAATGGCCAGCGACTTTTGAAACCTGAGCCGAGATTAAGCGAGCGCAACAAATAATAAATAAGTTGCCGCATGGGAATCAAGTGCCAAACAAAAGGGACAAAGGAGGATATAGGTGATGGTGTTGGGATTGAGGACATACAGGTGTTATATTGCACATGAAGGCAGGGTAAGGCGAGGAAGTTTAGTGTGGTAGGGAAGAGGGGGGCAGAGTCAGGGATGTCGCTAGGCGGTAGAAGGAGAGGGGGAAGGTAACCACCCCCAAAACAAATTTGAAAAAGTTGGACATGTTTCCCCACCCCTCTTTGGGCCAGGCGCTGGGGGGGGGGGTGGTAAAATTAAAACGGGCCGGGTCTAAAAGCATAGCCACTATTTAAAAAATTTTAAAAGTTTCAAAATTTAAATTTTTTAAAGTCGGCCGGGCTTAGCATAATTTTTTTGACCGGGCCAAATCGCCCTGAGAAAAAATGAAAACGAACCGGACCTAAACGTTAGGCCTAAGGCTTTGACCGAGTCTCAAAAGCGGGCTTGGCTGTTTTCATTCTTATGGTATGTTAGGATAGGATGAGAGAAGATAGTATGAGAAGGTTGCTTAGGTGTATAAAAACTATTTTTTAATATTAGTATAAATTTACAAAAGGTAGCTTATTCGAATTTTATTTTTTTTTTATTTTTAAAACGCAACTTCAAAAATGATTCGTATTTTACCTTGAAAGCGGCAACTATTTTTTCCTTAAAATTATTGTTTCTTTGATTTAAAATAATACAAAAAGAAATGATCTCCAGCTGAGGGCCAAGGTCGGGGCACTAAATAACCAAAATTATGGACATACCTGTGGCTTTATCGTAGTAAGAAAACATGTATTATTTTGGTAAAATGCCTCGCTTTAATCTAACTTATCTATTTTATCTTACCCTTTCTTACCGTGTTCTACCTTACTTTACTTTGTTTTATTCTACCCTATTCTCTTTTATCCTGAAATTATCTACTCTCCCCCGCCCTTTTGGCACTGGTTGCCGTAGTATATAAAACAATATATCTAGATTATTGTAGTACTGTGTAACTTTTGCTTTAGTATTAGTTTTACTGTAGTGTTAGTGTTACTGTAGTATTATTGTTACTGCAGTGTTAGTGTTACTGTAGTATTAGTGTAACCGTAGTATGAGTGTTACTATAGTATTTTTTTGCTATTTTGCGTTTACTATAGTTTAAGCTTTACTGTAGTATCTTCTTCAGCATAACTTTTCAATAGCAAGGTAAGTGTCACCAACTCATACCCAAGGTGTCATAGAAGAGCTATAGTAAACCCATATCTACACAACTTGAAAAGAACTTGTTGTAGATAATGTCTGCTCATCACATTACTCATCCCATCTTGCCGGTACCCTGTTATTAGTGTTTGTAAAGGGATGCTCGCCCTTCGAAATTGAGTCAATTTTTGTAATTACAAATCGCGCAATCAATTACGTAACCGTGTTTCACACCGCCTGGAACCTATTCAGAAACCCCAGTCAGGTCAAGTCTGTTTTCTCAAACGTTTTTTTTCGAAATTTTAGGTCAGTATTGTGAACTTTGAGGAAAAATTAGAGAGTATGAGAAAATGAGAGACGGTAGAGGAAACTTAGATAGGTTAGGGCAGGGCAAAGCTGGGCATTTTAGAGCACGACAAGTCAAAGCAGGACAAAGCAGTTGGTCAAGGGCACAGGTGGAGCAGTTCTGTAAGATAAGGGTAGGGATAAAGCGGGCAGGTTAAAGCTAAGGAAAGGTAAGGCAGGTAGGTTTGAGGAGGGCATGGCAAGATGAAAAGGCAATTCACAGTAGGCTACAGTAGGCTTCAGTAGGCAAGGGTAGGATAGGGTAGAGTAGAGTGTGACATTTTGTTATTGCTTTTTTAAATTTTGTGACATTTTGTCATATTTTTAGAAGTTTGTGACATTTCGTCACATACCTAAAAGTTTTATGCCAATCTTCCTTACCATGCCAAATTTAGTTTTACCGTATTTATACTAGCCTACTGTACTCTATTAATCTCTTTATGTCTGAACTTGGATGTACTACAAGATCACAAAAACGGTAGACAATCCCCACGTATGAGAATGCTGAACCTAGACATTTAATATGTAGCATTTGAGGTCGAGGACGGTGCATATTCTAATTAAACTTTAAAAAAAACGTTTTGAGTATTTAAACGCCGCTTCAAACGAAGAAAACGCTAATTCAGTCGGTTATGGGGTAACGCTGTGTTATGCGTATTGTAGGTAGATTTAGAATACCTTTTTGCAAGGCATGCTTAAGGCAAAGTAAAGCGACTATTTGCAGGGTTGGACAAGTAGGGTAACGTGGATATTTAGAGAAGGCTGGGCAGGTGATAAATAGCTAGTTTTTGAAATTTTGAGAGGGGGGGTAAAGGAAGGGGGTGAGAGAGAAAAGAGGGGGGGGTGAAAAAATATTATTTAAGTAAAAGGCAGTTCTTTCAAAAAATGTAAAAATTTAATTTTAAAACGCTGAGTAGGGTATGTATAAACATGGGAAACGAGCTGGGCCAAGTGTACTTTTAAGACCCGATACCCTGAATGTTAGGCCCTGCCCTCTAAATGTTAATCCCGGCCTCCTGAATGAAGCCCGGCCCTCTGAACATTATGCCTAGTCTAGTCTGAGTTTTTTTTTCAGCCAATCCCGGCCGACGTAAATTTTGCTCAAGTCCTGCTTTTTCTGCATGTGATAGTAGGATACGGTAGAACAAGACATAGCAATGTTGGGCATAGTAGCGTAAAGCAAATAAAGTATGTAGGGTAAGATAAAGCAAAGTAGGGAAACCTTGGATTGAGTAGAGTAGATGAAGGCAAGGTAGAGTAAAGTTGGGTAGGGTAGAACAAAGCAGCGTTGGTTAGGGTACAGGTTTTGGTTGAGTAAGGTAGGAGACGATGAGTGAAGCAAGATAAAGCAAAGGCAAGGCAAAAAAAAGGTTTGGGTACGGTAGGGTAGTGCAGGGTAGGGTAGGGGGGGGAGATTTTTTAATTTTTTAAATTTTTATGGTCTTTCGTTATATAAAGTGCCGCTAGTTAAAAATTAATTGATCTATACGTATTGCGCTTTTTTAATAAATTCAAATTTTTATGGGTTTTATAAAGTAACTCATCTTCAATTTGTCGAGTAAAAACCCATACCATGGTATGACATTTCAAACGTTGAATAGGCGGGGTTTTTGCGAAAAAAAGAGTTTTGTCGCAGAAATTGCAGCACGGGTCAAAGCATCGCAAAGGCGTTTTTTCACAATGAATAATTGCCGGTGTCCAATTGTATTACAATCCCGACCGTCTTTTGTGTTCTCCATTCTAATTATCATTTTGGGGTGGTTTGTCTGGGTTTTGGGGTGAAATTAGGGCAGGATATTGTGAAAAATGTCAATTTTAGGTAACTTTTTTCAAGTTTTAACTTTTAAAGTATTAGTTTAAAATTAATTTTTTTTTAAAAAGCATTTTTCATTAAAAACAAAATATTTTTTGGTTTTATTAAGATTTTTAAAAAAATCAATATTTTTTGTGACATTTCGTCAAACTTTAAAAAAAGCTTTTTTTAATGAAAAAAATAATATTTAAGTGTTTTAGCACGCTTTAAAAAGTCAAAATTTTACGTTTTGTTATTTTTAAAAAATCAATAATTTTTGTGACATTTCGTCAATCTTAATTCTTGCTGTAATAAAAGTTTTTGAACAATAGCCGATAGAACACTGTATTTTACAAAATATGTTTTTACTTTTTTGCAAAACCAATAGTTTTTGTGACATTTCGTTTCATTTTTTTATTTTTTGACATTGTGTTACATTTCCAAAGAATTTTTGACATTTCGTCGCATTTTTTAAAATTTTGACACTTTGTCAGACTTATATATCTCAAACAAATGTCTTTTCACATAGCATTTCGAATATTTTTAATTAAACATGTTTGCATATGAAACTAATCGAAATTACTTCCTTCCGAATGACCATCAGCCCAAGCCCCGCCCCCTTTTCGCCTTTACCTTCAGAAGTCGGGCGGAGGAGTCTGGAAAAGGAAATTGCCTTATTTTTTCCTTGAACTTGCCACCCCTTCCTCGAGAATATTTTTTAAATAGCAATTGAGGTTAACCTACATTGGGATTCAAGGTTTTATTAAATTCCTTGATCAACTCGGAACAAATTCGGCTAGCTTTGAGTGATTTGTCAGTTTTATGGGGGTTGTTATGGGGAGTAAAATATTTGTAGTATTTATGTTAGTCAGTTAGAGGAGGGTAGGGTTGGGTGAGGAAACGTAGGGTAAAGCTGATTTTTAGTGTTGGACAGGGTTGGGAGGGCAGGGTAAAAATTTTCAGTATAGGACAAGATAGGGCAGAGAAAGCCAGTACTTTCCAAAGCAGAGCAGGCCAGGGCATGCCAAAGAACGTTAGAGTATGGTAAAGCAAAGCAGGGCAAGATCAAGAGTTTTTTAGTTTGAGGTATTGTGAGATATTACACGCTAAGGTAGGGTGGGGTAAAATAGAATAGAGTGGAACAAAGTAGGGCAAGACAAGTTATAGCTAGGACAGTGCCAAAGTAGTAGGGTAGGGCGGCGCAGAGCAATTTTTTAGTAGTAGAATAAAGGGTAGGGTAGTTTAAGGTAGAGTAGGATAGGGTAAGGTAGGGTAGGGTAGGGTAGGGTAGGGTAGGGTAGGGTAGGGTAGGGTAGGGTAGGGTAGGGTAGGGTAGGGTACGGTCGGGTAGGGTAGGGTAAGGTAGGGTAGGATAAGTTTCTTTTTAAATGCTTTTTTTCTCTAGTACTCTCTCTTTTCATTGCTCTCTTTTGTCATACTTTCTATTTTACAATCTTAACCTTTATAATGTCTCTAATAATATTATTTTTCGCTTTTAATTTGAACGTGCCATGCGGTTTCTATGTTGCCTTGACCGTGATTGACTCGTGCAATGTAAAAACATTACTTTATTGATGTAAACATACTATAATTGACTGCTATTTTTTGGATTAACAAATTTTTTAAAAATGTTTTTTTGACAAAAGTATACTGTATCATTATTTTTGATCGTATTTTACCTAAAAAATTTAATTTTTTAATTTTTTTAAATGCTTTAAAAAGTCTTGTCGTTTTTTGTAGTGCAAATCAATGTAAAATGACGACAACACTTTTTTGAGCTAACAAAACCTTTGTTCTTATACTTAAAATCAAAAGCTTACAATCTTTTTTGGCTTATATTGCGTGAATGTTTCTAAATTTTAATTGAAAATTTAAAAAATTTAAATTTTGTTTTTCCAGGGTCCAATTTACATAAAAATGGTGACATTAAGGATAGCACTGCTATCTCTTTTGCTAGCAGTCGTCTCATCGGACTTTCGATATGACAATGAAATTATTGGTAAGTTTGAGTAACAATTTGTTTTTTAAATTTCGAACAAGTAATTTTTGGGTTACTGTAACTTTTTTTACAAAAAATGAAAGTGGGTGACTGTAATTTTGCTAAAAAAGTTTTTTTGGGTGTACTGTAACTTTTTTGATCAAAAATTGTTGTTTGGTACGATTTTAGGTAGGGTAGGCTACAGTAGGGTAGATAAATTTTGAAAAAATTTAAAATTTTAAAATTTTAATGTCAAGTACAACATTCCAGGTGAGCCAGAGATTGAATGTGGGCATGGAGTAGTGAGTTTCAAAGTAAAAACCGCCAAAGGGCAAGCTTCTCAAGTGTTCGTCAGAGGTAATTCCGAGAACAAGGATTGTGTCTTTCATAACACGGGAAATGTCACTATTGATTTGTCCAAGTGTAATATCAGAAGGAAGCGCGAGGCTAACCCAACCGGAATCACTTATGCTATGACTGTTATTGTGCAGCTACATCCAGTAAGTTGGTTTGAAATGACGTATTTTATCACCAAAAAAATTAAAATTTTGAGGATATAAGGTGTGGAAAGAAAGTTTTTACCATGTTTTCTTCATTCGAGGGCGCTATGTTGTACTTTAAAGTATCATAACTATGTTGTAAGGACTCGTAGTACTGTGAAATTGTAGTGTATGGTAGCAATTGTCAATATATGTCGTATTTTACAAAATTTTTAAATTTGGTTTTTTTGTAAAGAAAGTTATTGCGGTTTTGACATATTGTGCCATAACTAACCTAAACAGTTGCAGATTTTGGCAAAACATATAGTAGGCAATAATAATACTATAGTAAACCTAAATTTACGGTTTTGTAAAATTTTGTTGTCTGTAAAGAAAGTTATTGCGGTTTGGACATTTTGTGCTATAACTTATAGCAAAAACCTCAGATTTTGGTAAAACTTACAGTGACAAGTATTAATGTACTGATACTATTTTTTAAGTTTAGTAGTTGTAAGTTGCGTAATTTGTAAAGGAAGTTATTGCGGTTTTTACATTTTGTGTCATAACATAAAAACAAATTTAAAAATTGTACCAAAAATTTCAAAAAATAATGCCAGTATCATCCTCGTACTATATTTAAAACAGGCATTATTTTCAAATTTTGTAAAGAAAGTTATTGCGCATTAAAAACTCAAAGTTTTCCTGAAAATATTCCAAAATCCGGAAGAAACCCAAGCTTGTTCCGGAGCCTGAGAAACCTATTAGTGCGTCATGTGCCACCTCAAACAGTGTGGCAAGGCCACAGAATTGTTGGCGGAAGCGCCGCGAAAAACCATGTGAAGGCGTCTTCTTGACCTTGATGAATGTGGTGATGCCCACCTGTGCGCATCAGGAACAATAGGGACGTCAATTTGCGCGAAAATAGCTGTGGTCAAGGTTTCCCCCTCCTTCCACTGACATATTGACCGGTAATGAAAAGGACAAGAGTCTTGAGAAGGTGGCGTGAAATTTGAGAGAAATCAGCCAGTTTTTGAAAATTACAGAGTAAAAAATGAAAAAATTTAGATTTTGATAGGTAAAAAAGTTTGTAAAGAAAATTCTTGCGGTTTTTAAATTTTTTAAAAGCAGAGATATTATATACTCATTCTACTTTGTCTTTATGCTTGATTTCTTGGCTGTAAAGAAAGTTTCAGCATTTTAAACCTTAGTAATAGTCAGTTAGGAGGACAGCAGTGCAAGGTAGGGCAAGTTTGAATAAGGCCTGGCCGGATAGAGCGGGATAAAGTATACTTAAGTAGGATAGGGTAGGACACAGCAGTGTAAGATAGAGCAAGGTAGAGTAAGGCAAGACAGGGTAGGCACTGCGGTAGAGTAAAGACCTCTAAACACATGTTTTGGCAAAAAAAAATCTTTTTTTTTTGAAAATTCGCAAGTTTGTAAAGAAAGTTTTTGCAACAAACTACATTTTTAACTAACCTCAATATCTTGTGAAACTCAAAAAAAAATTTGAATTTTGATTTTTAATTGTAAATAAAGTTATTGTAAAGTCATAGCACCCTTTGAGGGTAGAGTAGGTCAAGTGGGGTGGGTTGAGGTAAGTGAAGGTAGAGTAAGATAGAAGGCGAAGGCAACGGCAAAGGCAAAGGCTAAGGCAAATCCAAAGGCAAGATATAACAGAAACAAAACTTTAAAACTTTTTTCAGTTTTGACACAAAAGAAAAATCTAAAAAACGAAAAAAATTCTTGAGAATCGCCGTATATTAATATTAATGCGAGCGATAATCGACCTTCTGTACGCATCGCTGCGTTAACTAAACAACAATGTGTTTATTTACCAAGGTGTGGACAATTGCTTTCTTTAATCTACAGTATTTTTTTGCGTTTATGTAAACAAAGTTTTTGCGGTTTTTTAATTTTTCAGCTTTTTAGAGGTAAAAATTGGATTTATAATGAGTAAAAACACAATAACTTCCTTTACAAAAGACGAAATTTTATAAAATTTTGAGAGAATAACAAAAATATCACTAGTGTCAAATTAAAATGACATTTTCAGTTATTCGTGACCAAAGTCGACCGTGCTTACAATGTGAACTGCTTCTACATGGAGAAGAAGCAAGATGTCAATATCGAGTTCGGAGTCAGTGACATTACCACTCAATCCATTGCTCAAGATGCTGCCATGCCACAATGTACTTATTCAATTCACCGTGACAGTCCCAATGGCCCTATCATTGCTTTCAGTAAGGTTGGCGAAATTATTTATCACAAATGGGAATGCCCATCAACCATGTACAAGATGTTGCTGACTTACTGCAAGGTTGTTGATGGAAAAGGAAAAGAATATTCCCTGCAGGACGAGAATGGGTTGGTTTTTGTATTTCTGAAACATTTTTAGATGGTTTGGGAAATTTGACGAAATGTCACAACAACTATTGGTTTTACAGATTTTTTGTTGTGAAGTGTCACAAAATTTATTGTTTTTAAAATAGGTTTTATAGATTTTTTGGGGTTTAAAAAGTATTATTGAGTTGTTATTTTAATTATTTTAAAAGTATTATCAATTTTGACGAAATGTCACAAAAATTATTGGTATTTTGAATAACGTTAAAATTGTTTTAATATTGATTAGAATATGTTTTAAGATGTATGGTAATCTAAAAAAAAAATTTTTATGTTTGATGAAATGTCAAAAAGTTATTGATTTTTTTTATAAAATGTTGCGAAGTGTTAACTTTTTTAAAACAATAAAATAATGTGAAAAATATATTGTAAAATCAATTTTTTGAAGTCAAAATTTGTTTTTTAATTAAAATTATCAAACTACCTTCTTTCAGATGCTCCACCGATCGTTACCTCTTCCCAGAAGTCACCTATTCGGATGACGTCACTACTGCTGTTGTAGAAACAGCTGCCTTCATCTTCCCGGACCAAACTAATCTTGCATTTGCCTGTAAAATCAGATTATGTTACTTTGGCGACCACTGCGACTCGATTACGCCGCCACGTTGTGGAGCTGACGCCAATCATCGTGAGGTGGAGTTGAATGGTGACGCACTTCAAGGAAACGACCTCAGTGACGACCAACTGATCAGTAGTACCACTAGCGACGTTGATATTGGTACCACGGGCTCAGCTGAAGATGTGAAGTCAACTGAACGAGCATTTGCTGGAGATACTGAAGCCACGACCTTCGGTGCTACTAGTACTACAACAGAGGTGCCGACTAGCACTACAGTTGTATCAAGCAGTACCACTGAGGTACCAAGAAGCACTAGTGGAGCACCAAGGACAACTTCCACAACAACAGCTTCTACTACAACTCATAGTACTACTCGAACATCAAGCACCACTACCACAAAATCAACGACCGCGGTAACCCCGAAGGGTGCCAGCAGTACCAAACTCTTCATCCCAGCCGACTTCCCACGACCAGACGCTCTAGAAAGCCAAGAAGGCTCAGGTGAAGTTGACGCCTGGATGGTCAGTGACATTCCAGAAGCCAGTGAGAATCGGAACGAATCCCACGACGCCACGGCACCACCAGTACAAGTGCTCAAGAAGAACAAGAAACGAACTCCACATGCTGAACGACCAACTGTAGACACGACCACAGCTCGAGCTGCTTCGCGACAACAACGAAATGCCACACCAAGGCCACAAAACTTGGTGGATATGGATGTTACTAGAGATATTACTATCATCGATGACTATATCAGTAAGTTTATGTACTAAAATTAAAAAGAAAAGTATATAAATTAAGTTTTTCTTTAATAGAAAACATATATAACACTGTGTCATACGTTTTTATACCTTAATAAGCCGTTATTGGAAAATTGGACGTAATGTCACAAAAAGTTATTGAATTTTCATAAAATAACAAGAACAAATTCTTAAGTCAAAATTAACTTATTTGATATAAAAATGGCATTTATAACATTTTTATCAATTTTTAAAAAATTTGATGAAATGTCACAAAAATTATTGATTTCTCAAAAATGGTAAAATCAGCTTTTTATGCTTGAAAAAGACTATTTCACTACAAAAAACACTTTTTCGTTGCTATTTGATCATTTTTTAAAATTTGATGAAATGTCACAAAAAATATTGATTTTTTAAAAATGCTGTAATTCGTCATTTTGTGTTACTAAAACATAACAAATAAGTTTTTATGAATACTTTTAAACAAAACATAATTTTAGATAATGCCGAATCCGCGACCCAAGCTCAGAAGCAAGTGTATCGTGACATCAACGAGACTCCGTTCGGTCGTGGCGTTTGCTTCTCGCCAGTCGCTCTGCTATGTGGGGCTTTACTGCTCTTACTATTGATTGTCAGCGTGATTTTTGTGCTGTTCCGTACCAGAAGGACCACTAAGTACTATGGAGCTTAAAAATATGAGTTTTTGAAGTTGTGGCTGAAGTTTTGGGATAGTTTCAGTTGATTTTGGCCGGAAAATGGCTAAAAATGGTTTAAAAATGGCTAAAAACTTGTGACACAAAATGAAAAATCGTATTTTATGATGGTAAAAATAGCTTCAATTTGAAAAGTTTTGGTTCTTTTGGCAAAAATGTCACTTTAAAATGACTTTTTCGGTCTTTTTTCGACGAAAATTAAAATTTTTTTTGAAATTTAAAACTTTTTTATAAATATTGAAAATTTTTGAAATTTTAAAAATTTTTGAAATTTTTTTAAATTTCAACAATTTTCAAAACTTAATTTTATACATATTCACAATTGTAACAGGTATCCTTTTGTGATTTTCATATTACACTTGCCGCTAATATAACATTCCCATATCTTTCTTTTGCCTTATATCTCTTCTTTACTATGATTTCTTTACTATATCTTTGAACAATTCGTATCTCTCTTACTTTACTCTGTCAACCAAAGTCACATCTATTTAATAATTTTATTCGCTAATAATATATTAATTTAATAATCGTGTTACTATCGCTTGTTAATATTGTTCTACATTCGGAATAAATTTAATTACTTTTTGAAACTTTTCCTTTTTTATTCGTGCCCGAGAAGTAAGCTAAAGCAAAGATTCTGATATTTAGGCTAAGGCTCTGGACTAGGACTGTGAGTTAGGGCTTTGGACTAGAACTCTGGGCTAAGGCGATCTGAGCTGGGGCTCTGGGCAAGGGCTCTGTGCTAGGGCTCTGGGCTAAAGATCTGGGCTAAAACTCTAGGCTAAGGCTTTAGGCTAAGGCCCTAGGCTAAAGCTCTAGGCTAAGGCCCTAGGCTAAGGCTCTAGGCTGAAGCTCTGGGCTATGGCAATATTATGGCTCTTGGCTAGGTAGTAAACTAACTTATTTTGCAAATTTCCAAACATTCTCAGTACGTCACCTTCGTGCAAAATGTTATATTACATTAAGTACGAACCAATTGGATTAGAAATGAAGCCTACGAGTTCAATGATTCGTGTTAAAATATTGAAATTAAATTAAATATTAATTTGAAATAAAAAGCTTTATGTTTCAGCTGTAAGGTCTGATTAAATTAATATTATTTGTACCAGTTTTTATTCATACAATTCTTAACATAAAGCTGCTAGTACTATGATAATAGGTTCCGTGAAGGCAGCACTATTTTTATAATTTATTAAGATTAGTACTTGTACTACAAACTGACTAGTATTAAAATCATATTCTAGTTAGTAAGCTAGTACCATTGCTGCAAAATACTAAGTGCAATCTAATTGACGACTTAGTACTAATATATATACTGGTTAGTACTCTAATACTACTAATTTAGGCTACACAGTAAATACGTTATTACACATAGTACGAATTACTTAGGAGGATAGCACCAGTACTATACGCTGGTTACTGCACTAGCCGTGTAACTACAAGCCCTGTAACTAAAACTAGATGAATTAAACGTATTTTACACTTTATTTCCAAAAAAAAAACAACCTAAATGATTGCAAATGTCACCAGAGCAATTTTCAATAACATGTTATGTTATTGGTGCTGTATCCTTAATATTGAATGCTTTAACAATATACCTTATCACTACAAAAAGTACTCATGACATACGCGGCTATCGACATTATCTTCTTAATTTTACTGTAAGTTTTTGAGTTCTTCACTTATTATTTAAGAAATTGTATTTAATAAAAAATCAATAATTTGTGTGGCACTTTATTTCAAAAATCTCATTTTTTGTTTCAAAGTGGTTTTATATAGCTTACGTCATAATAATTATTTTAGAAATGCAAAATTTAATAAATTTAAAAAATCAATTAAATTTGTTATACTTCGTTAAATTTTACAAAAGTGTCATATCCTTTTTAAAAATAGCTTTACATAGATTATATTATAATAAATATAGTATTAGTTCTATTTTTAATAACTTTTAAAAAATCAATAATTTTTGTGACATTTCGTCAAAATTCTTAAACATTTACATTTTTAGATAACAGACTTCATATTCAGTATTTTACTGGCCATTCTTTTGCAACCAGTACCAATTATACCAGGTGGTGGCGCTTTAATATATGGAGTAGCTCTTCTAACTGGCAATGGCTATCTTGGGCATTGTGTTGTAAGTTTTTTAACCTACCCTACCCTACCTTACCCTACCGTAAGGTGCCACATCCTAACCTACCCTGCCTTTCCCATCTTTGACCTGCTGTGCTCTGCTCTGTCCTAATTTTACATAATAGTACCAATTTTTCAGTTCTCCCTAATAGCTCTGGTATTTTCGCATAGTATAGTAAGTCTGAACTACTGTTGTATCTATCGCTTTGCCAGCTTGATGGACATAAAAGCTATGAGGTTGTTAGGAAAACGGTGGTTTAGATTGGCATTATTTGGCTCTGGAGAGGCTGTTTGCTTTGGTATTGCCATGCTTATATACGACATGAGAGTAGATGATGAAGTAAGTTTTACTAAAGCCATAGCTACCGTAATTCGTTTTTACTTCTCTGTTTTCCTTTGTAAACGTCTATTGATATATATATACAATTTACAAAAGCTCGTTCAAATAATTCGGCACCCACAAGCCCCGAATAATAACTTTGATAGGGGGCACAGAATTTTTTAAACAACCTAATAGATATGAATAATGTATGAATAAGCTTTATTATGCCACATGTCTACCTAAAGTACGTTTAGTTTCACGTTTGTTTCTCACACATAACACTGAATAAATTACAGGTGTTCCATAACATAACCATAGACAGATTTCCGTATCAAAAAGAAATGTTTAGTGGAACGGTAAGCATCAAATGCTCAGTTATTGTAAAGTGCTTCTACCCTGTTCCTCTTTACCCTCATCCTATCCTAGCCTGCCCTGCCCTACCCTACCCTACCCTACTCTACCCTACCCTACCCTACCCTACCCTACCCTACCCTACCCTACCCTACCCTACACTACCCTATCCTACCCTACTTTACCCTACCCTACCCTAAGCTACCGTACCCCTTCCTACTCTACCCTACCCTACTTTACCCTACAATCATATACTGTACCGTATCCCACCCTTTTCAAGGGTACCACATCCTAACCTATCGTACTGTCATTTGCCTTGCCTTGTCTTGTCCTGTCCTACATGGCCCTGCCCTATCCCACCTTGCCTTACGCTGTCATGCCCTGCCCTACCGTACCCTATCAACCGTGCCGCATCATGCCCTTTTTAACCTGCTCTTGCCCAGCCCTGTTTTGTCGTCCGCCTTACCGTGCTTTTTCTTGCCCTACCCTACTCTACTCTACCTTACCCTAACCCACCCTACTTTAATCCCACCATAACTATATATAAATATATCACAGTTTCCATTTTTAGGTCTGGTTCGGCTACGACTACCAAAACAGTCCACATGCCAATGTTTTTCTAATATCAGCCTTAATATTGGCTCCGTTATCCTGTTCCTACAATTTCCTATGTGCCTTCCTAATCATTTTGAAACTACGCCAATTTAGACATCATTTCACACAGAAAAGCTATAGCTTACATTTACAACTAATGTTGGCACTACTGGTTCAGACAACAGCTCCACTTTTGTTGTTTATCATGCCTATTAGCTACGTTTTTGCGTCGGCGTTCTTCTTGGTTAGAGGGACTCTTACTGTAAGTTTTAGGCTAAATAATACAGTTTTCTTACGCTGGCCTTACTTATAGTCTTAGTCTTAGCCCTTGCCTTAATCGTACGCCTACCCCAAGCTCTAGCCTAACATTTTCCCTAGCTCTAATTTAAAGCCTGGTATGAAGCCTAGCCTAAAGACTAATCTGAAGCCTAGCCTATTCCTTGTATGAAGCCTAGCCTATAGCCTAGTATGCAGCCTAGCCTATAGCCTCGTCTGAAGCCTAGCCTATATCCTAGCCTAAAGCCTAGCCTAAAGCCTAGCCTAAAATCTAGCCCGTCAAAAGGTCAGATCCAAAGCTACAATAATATTGAATATCTTATTGCACCCTATTTCAGAATGAAACTACCAAGTATATGCCGGTTTTGGCATTAGCAATGCATCCGATCATCAACCCACTCACTACAATCTTCTTCATAGCACCTTACCGCAACGCGGTTTTAGGACAACTCAATGGTAGTCGGCGTGAGCATAGTCCAACTGTCACTATCACTGTTTCTGAGTATTTATGAAACGCAATGTTTCTTCAGACCAGTACAATAATAAGATTAAAAATGGACTACATAAGATTGTATTAATAAAAGGTTGATATGAAGCCTTTGATACGTTACAAAGCCATAGCCGTAGTCGTAGCGTTAGACCTATGCCTAGCCCTAGCCTTAGTTCTAAAAAACCTGTATTATTAGGTTGTTCAATTATTCCTGTGCCCCGTAAATTTGCTTTGAGAAAAGGCACAGAACTAATCGAACTCCAAAACTACAACAATAATTTCCTTGAAAAGTTCAAATAGTTCTGTGCTCCCTAATCCCGTAAACTTGCTTTGACACAGAATTAATTAAACTCCTGAAAACTACGACAAAAATTCGCATGAGAAATTCAAATAATTCTGTGCCCCTAGCGCCCGTAAATTTGTTTTGAAAGAAAGCACATAAGTAATTGAACTCTAACACTACGATAGAAATTTCCTTGGAAAGTTCAAATAATCCTGTGCTCATTAATTCCGTAAGTTTTTGCATTGGGAAAGAGCACAGAATTAATTGAACTCCAACAATACGATAATGATTTCCTTAAAAAGTTCAAATAATTCTGTGCTCCTAAATAAATCCAGTAAACTTGCTTTGAGAAGAAGCACTGAATTATTTGAACAACCCAATAACAAAAAAAAACCTATTGACACGAGCATAATATATATAAAAAAACCTATGTTAATATAAAAAAACTTTAACATGAGCATAAGTTGACAAAATTAGAAGAGCTTGTTGATAAAATACCCGTAAGTTCAATGAGACATTATTATAATACATTGGTGGACATAAGATGAGGTTAGAGATTCTTAGCGTCGTTTCAACTGGATTTGTTTGTGTTTCTTGCCGATTGTCACGGTGGAGGCGTTCCGTTCCACCGGATGTGATTCCTGTTCTAGCGCGTTCAGGATCGATGGTAATGATGAGGATTGGGTTGTGGGCGCTGGGGCTAGGCTAGAAAACAAAAATTTTCAAAAAAAGATTTAGATGGTTGGGGGGGGTGGATATCCTAAATTTTACCCTACCCCTACCACCAAAAAAAAATTTTTAATACAGTATGGCCTATGATATCTCCAGTGAACCGACCTATCCAAACCAAAAAAAATTACCAACCCCCCCCCCACACCAAAATCACCAACCCTTGTCCTTACCTATTTCCATATTCACTGCCACACGGACTAGACCCTTGGCTGCCATTATGCCCTCGCCCAGCCTCAACAAGGTTATTCACTTCATTTGGTGGTGTAGCTGAGGTCATTCTTATCAATGGTGGAGAGGTGTTCACATCCTCTTCGCTCTCATTCGAAGCCAGCCAAAAGTTGATGGCTTTCTCTGGCGATTCTTGTAGCGCCGCTCCTAGCCCAATCGATTTTGCTCGGCGTTCCACTAGAATTTAAGATTTTTAAATTTAAATTTTTGAAAACTCAAAAATTACAAATTAAAATAAGTATTGACTTTTAGAAATGCTATCATCTAAAAAGACCAATAAATTTTGTGACATTTCGCAACACTTTTCACAAAAACCAATAAATTTTGTGACATTCAGTCACAGTTTCTTAAAATTTGTGATTTCGATTTTTGTAATTTCAAAAAAATATTTTTATCATATCGTTATTTCCAACCCAATAAATCTTGTGTCATTTCGCAACATTTAAAAAAATCAATAAATTTTATGACATTTCGTCAAATTTCCTATCTGCATTTTCCAGCCCATGAAAAATCCAATAGCCACTTAATTTTCCGAAAATCAATATTTTTTGTTGCATTTCGCATCATTATTTAAAAAAACCAATATTTTTTGTGACATTTCGTCATATTTCCAAAACCACTTTTTTAAAAAACTAAAATTTAAAAAAATACAATTTCATACCCTCAAAAACAACTAAATCTCCTTACTTTTCACTCTTTTATTGTCCTCGCTTGGACTGCCGGCCAAACACGGATCTGAGCCCACACTGTAGCCTTTGATCATGCCGCCTCGGCTTCGTTCATTCGAATCCGTTAAAGAATCCGCCGAAGCCGACTTGTTTTTGAGCCAATCCTCGGCTTCGACCGCCGTTTTATCGACCACGATTAGGGGTGGGTTCAAGTAATCTGACATGGCGTCGTCTTCGTCCACCGCTTCGTTGGCTGTTGAGCGTAGCTTCTGAAGCAGGTTCCGGCGGACAGCGTGAGGGCTGTCTGTGTTCATGTTGACTGTGGTTAGAGTGAGTTGGCCGTTGTTGACTTTCTCCACGGCTAGGCGGATCTAAAATATTAGATCGTTAAGATAATTCAGTGCCCCTCCCGAATTTGTTCAAATAATTCTGTGCCCTTTCAACGCAAATTTAAAAAAAAAACAGAACACAGAATTAAGTGAACAACCTATCATTTGCTTCACTTTTAAAAATTTTAAAAAATTTAAAAAAAAAATTTTTTTTAATTTTCAAAAACCTTTCAAAACATCAACCTACATCTCTCAACGCCACCACACCGACCAGTCGTCCACATTTCGTAACGTAAGCTCGGCTTAGGCCAAGTAACGAGAACAGAGAGTGCACTTTAAGTAGAGATGACTGTTCGACCAGTTGGAACGGGGCCGGATCCACGCCGATACTATTCCAGTCCACGTTTTTGGCTAGCTGAGCGTTTTCCCATCGTTTTCGTTCGTCGCCGTGAAGATCGTACTCGTCGGCCGAAGGTTTTCGGCCTCTGGCGAAGGAGAGACGGGCTAGACTTCGGAACAGGTCTGAAAACCGTATTTTAGGTTTAAAAAACTATTTTTAAACGATTTTTGAAAATTAAAATACAGAATACCTTCTACAAAATATTATCTATCAAGTCATTTTTGAAAAATCGATGTTTTTGTGACATTTCGCAACATTTTTCTAAAAAACAATAATTTTGTGGCAATTCGTCTAAAAACTACCCTTTTCTCACACTTTCCTCAAAAAACATGTAAATTCATGTTTTAAAAAGTGATTTTTAAAAACATAAATTTTTGTGACACTTCGCAACACTTTTCAAAAAATCAATAAATTTTGTAACATTTCGTCTTTTTTTCATAAAATTTTAAAAACTTGTTAACATTTTTTGACTAGTTTTTTAAAATACACCTTTTCATTATTTTTACCTCTACTATAAAGCGTTTTAAAGAAAGTTCGTATTTTACCTACCCCCAACAGTGCTCTGAAGTTCCTGTGTGACATGACTGACGGTCAAGCTCTTGTTACTCCTGGCTGGAGTCGACGCCGATTCCACATCCGTGTCCATCGACGAGTTCGAGCTCTTTTTGTCATCCACAGCCGTCACCATGAACCTCGAGGGCTTTCGTTTTTCCGTTTCATTATCTTCAAAGTTGACATGCTTAGTCGCATTCAATAGACCTGGCGAACTCTTCGAGTTCTTCATTCCTTGTCCTTCGATCTTCAGGTTGTCAGGCTTTTGAGGAGAGTCCTGGTAGTAATATTGTTCATCTTCCGGACTAAGCTTGTCTTTGGTTTTGTCTTTGATCAGCTTTTTGGTGTTATCATCGACAAAGATGCTGCCTCGTTGTTCGTGGACCGGTTTGAAGCGGCGATTTATGTCCTAAAACCCATTTTTAATTTTAATGCACCATATGTGCCATTCAAAAGTGCAAAAATAAAAAGCAATATTCAATTAAAAAAAGGTAAAATCAAGCCAAATCAATAAAAAAATAAGCGTGAATAGCAATTTTTAACGTCTAAATTTATATTTTTAGAGGTAAAGACCAGGGTTGGATACAGGGCAGAACATTTTAACATTTTTTTAAATTTCGTTTTCCCGCCAAACTCATTGAGGATAGAGGTAAGGGTAAGAAGAGAGTAAAGTATAAATAGGAGTAGGGATATGGGTAGAGTTAGAGTAAGAATTAAAGGTAGAGATAAGGGTAGGTATAAAGTTAGGCGTAGAAGTCAGGGTCAGGGTAGGAATAGAAGTAGAGATAGATAGGGGTACGGATAAGAGTAGATATAGAGGTCGAGTTAGAGGTTGAAGGTAAGGTAGGGCTAGGGGTAGGATTAGGGGTAACTATAGAGACTAGGCTAAAGGCAGAGAAAAGAAAAGGTAGAGATAGAGGTTGAGACCAGAGTAAAGGTAGAAGTATGGATGAGGTGGGAGTCTAAGCTAAGGCTCTGGGCTAGAGAACCGACAAGAGCTAGGGCTAAGACTAGAGCTTGAGCTGGGACTAGAGCTAAGGCTAAGAGTAGTGAGACTAAATCTTATGCTAAGAGTCGTAGGTCGATAGGAGTAGAGATAAGGGAAGGGTTAGAGGCAGTAGAGGTGGAATAAGAGTATGAGTATGGATAGTGTTACCAATGGTAAATCCCAGTAAACCAAAAAATAACTAATTCACCCCCCCCCCACTTCTTTCCAAACGTAAAAACATTTTTTTCAAAATTTTAAACTCTCCCTCCCCCAGAAACCCCATTTTTAAAACGAAACAAACCACAACATTACACACCAGTGCTGCTAGCCACACAAACAAAGGGTTAAAGTGCTTACATTCGCATTTACCTGCAAGTTTGTCTCAAACTGCCGTAGGGCTTCGGCTTGCCGCGCATTGTGGCCCACTTTTTCGTCCAAATTTCGTATCAGTTTGGCTCGTGAACAGGAGCCAATCAGTATCATGTTGCGAGTATCGTCCACAATAGGAAAGGCTTTGATTCGGTCATTCGAGAGTAGTAGGTTCTGAACATCGCCGTATGTCGATGACTTGCTTAGGTACAGCACTTCGGCCGTCATGAACTGTTCGACGTGAACACCGTGGAACTTTGACGAGGCATGGGGAATGTCGGGAAGATAGGGTAGATGTTTGATTTGGATTATGGAGTCGTATATTGATGGTTGTAGGTATGAGCAGACGGCATTGGCTATTAAAACCGCAATCTGGAACGAAAGACACTATTAAATACTGTAAAGTAGTTAGTAGTTAAAGGCTATTGTCAACAGTCAAGTAATTTTGTCCTAAACATTAGTAAATCTCAGGACTAGGTCTAGGGCTGGGACCAGGGCTGAGGTAGGACTATGACTCACGCTAGGGCTGGGGCTAGAACTTAATCTAGGGCTTGTGCAAAACTAAAACTAGAACACGGAATAAGGCTGAGACTAGAGCTGAAGCTAAGACTAGAGCTAAGACCTAGGTTGAGACTAAGGCTAAGAAGGTCTGGATTGATGTTTGAGCACATATACAAAGAATCATGAGCTTTAAAACAATATTAGAAACCTACCATAACCGGTAATATGTAAACCAACTGTCCTGTTAGCTCAAACATGATTACTGCTACAGATATCGTATGTGTAACGCCGCCAGAAAACGCTGCGGCACCTAAAATAATATTATTTCATTAACTACTACAATATCTTGCAAAAAACCATTTTTTAAATTTAACGCCATAAGTTATAAAAATATTACCTAAAATTGTCACAAAAAACCTTTTTTTATTCATAAAACTCATTTAGACACCAAGTTTTAGCCGTAAAGCACTATGCCAAAAAAAAGGCGGCAAAATCGAAATGCAAACTTTTAAATCATATTTTTGATAATTTAAACTTGAAATTTCAAAATAAAAATTAACAACCATAATTAACATACACTAAACCTTTAAACACCAAAATTTCAAAAAAATTCGGTATAGTACCGTCTGGTACCGCTCCTTCAGTTTCGCTACAAAAAGCAAAATTTTGCAAAAAAGATAAAACCACCCCTTCCCAAACGCCCAAAAACAAGGTAAGCCCTTACCAACAACAGCATACCCTCCAGGATAGATGCCATGACCTGTGGTGCCTCTAAAGTTTCCTACTGTATAAGCCAAGGCTTCACCGACGAAGCGACCAAAAGCCGCTCCAATCGTAAATGAAGGCCCGAATGAGCCGGACGGGATTGGTAAAGTGCTCGCTAGTGCTGCTAGGTAGTACTGAAATAAACTTGCATTCAATAAAATATCGAAAAAAAATATTTTTAGGTTCACGTTTGTTAAGAAATGGCACATTTTCTTCGAAAAACGCTTGAAAACTCCGTATCTTAGGCAAAAAATGAAGAATTTTGCAAACTTATGCCATTCTTTATTGACATATCAAACGATACAATGTCTAAAACTTACAAAAGTAACCATGAAGCAAAGCAAGACCAGGAAAACATCTCTATCGTAGTCTTCTCCCAACCATCCAACAAGTTTTTCGTCTCCGCAGTAGTCCGTGGTGTTTGTCTTCGCCGTCCATGTACAATTTAAGAAAAAATATTGTGCCGATTTACTGAACTTATTCTAAAAAGCATAGCTTGTCGTATTTTACTACAAAAGCATTAAGAAATTGCGAAAGAAAGACTTGACGCAAAAAATATTTTTGAGTCAAGTCTCTCTCTCCCTCCGATGAACCCTCCAAAATCTGTCCCATAACACTTTTAGAGGCATTTAAAATCTTTTTCTAATCTCCTCCACAAATATTTCATACCTAAACTTCACAAACAATCAATAAAAACCTACAAATCCACCAAGAAATTGTCCGTAGCCATTCGGGTAGGTTAATATCGAGATGAACAGGGAAACAACGATTGGGTAAATGAGCCAACTAAACTTTATCTGTTATTAGACTCTTGTTCAACTTTTTATTATATTTACAACATTTTAGATCGCGAATATTATCATGAACTTGCCTTTTTTGAAAGATCTTCTTCATGACGAAGTTGCGTCGAAGGAACAGGACGAAGAAGCGATGTAGGGCTATGAAACCGGCTGATGCTACACCGCATACGAATCTAAAACATCGTAGGTATATTTTAAAACATATTTTAGGTAGATTTAAGTTTGATAACCATTTGTAAACTTCAAAAACAATAGAAAAAGTTATAAAAATACCAAATTTTCAGTTTTTTTTATAAAAACAGTTGATCAATTGCCGGTTTTTTCCCTGACAGACGACATTTTTATTTATTTACGTTACATATTCAATCGTTTACCGTATTTTACAAACATCTACCATTAAAAACCAAGCCTATACTCATCATTATCTACATAAAAATTACAGTCAATAAAGTTACACCCAATAACAATAAAAAAAACTCACCCAATTCCAGCGAAAATGAGCATTTCCTCCGGATAAAAGGAGTCTTGTGGGAAGGAAGTCTGATAAAAAGCGATTAGACCGTCTAAAACACAATCACAACATTCACAAATACCACAACATTCACTATTTTTTACAATTTACTTAAACTTTACCCGGAATACAAGTCTTGTAAAGAATGTTCTTGCTATTTTTCGTTTTGTACGGAGAAAAACATCGATTTTAAAAGCCTTACCATCAGTTTTAATGAACAGTTTTGCCAACCTAAACACCGTGGCGGCGCATGCGGCCGCGAAGAATCCACGCCAATAGTTTCGCACGGCAAAGTAAACGCTGGTTACTTCGATTGAGAACAGTACACCTAAATTATAATAATATTAGTTGTTACCAGGGACGTCGCTACAGATTTTCTCTGGGGGAGGGGGAGGCCGAAAATTTTTTTCGTCCACAGGTCCTGTGGGCCGATTTTCCAAAGTTTTCTAAAAATTCAACTTGCCCCTCTCCCCTCCCTGTTGATTTAAAATTTTATTTTCAAAGGTACCAGCACGAGAAAAATGTTTTTTATTCACAAGTACCCCCTTCCCCCCCCTCCCCCCCCCCAAATTTTTTTTCCTCCGCCCCCATGCTAAAATCATAGGCCCTTCTTCTTACTTCTTTCCCCTTCCTTAATATTGCCTATAACACCCCCCCCCCTGCTCCTCTTAAACTAACCTATAACAACATTAACCCTTACCTCCAACCGGAGCCGAGAACACACAAGCCACTCCGACCGCACACCCAGCAGCCAACATCTCCGTATGTCGGCTTTCATTAACATAGACCGAGTCGAACGAATGTACCAATCTACTCAGTAGATTGGCTACAACACTGGCTACATGAACAAATGGGCCTTCTTTTCCAATCGGCATCCCTGATCCCAATGATAACGTTAATCCCACCATTTTCGATACCAACGTGCGGAACGATAGGTACTCTTTTAGCACGACTCCTCTTAAGATTGTCTTCATTTCAGGTATGCCACTTCCTATCGCTTGTGGTGCTACGTAGTGAGCGAATAGGGCTGATGACGTTACTAGTACTACTGCGTACAGTACCCATATTAGGAACATAGCCACTTCTCGAGTTAGGCCGAATGTTCGGTCTTTTACATCGTTTATGACATTGATATGCCCTGAAATACAAAAAATGACCTTTTAAAGACAAGGGTAGAAGGTCGGGGAAGGGTAGAATCAAGAGAAGACAAAGAAAAACGGCTAGAGCTGACTAAAAAAGGCAATCG
Organism: Bursaphelenchus okinawaensis; assembly: GCA_904066225.2. Classification (NCBI taxonomy): domain Eukaryota; kingdom Metazoa; phylum Nematoda; class Chromadorea; order Rhabditida; family Aphelenchoididae; genus Bursaphelenchus; species Bursaphelenchus okinawaensis. The sequence goes on along the minus strand of CAJFCW020000002.1, from coordinate 9,067,344 downwards.
TAAATCGCAGATAGAACTAGAGTAGGGTAGATATGATAAATCAAAGATAAAGTAAGGATAGGGCAGAGCAAGGCTAAGGTAAAGCTAGAGGTCTAGGGCAAAGCAGAGCTGAGGCTAGAACATGAATAGGGCCGTACTAGAGCGAGGATAGAACAGAGCTCGGGCACCGTTAAGGCAGTGCTTAAAAAATGTTAAGGCAATGCTAGGGCAGAGCTAGGACAGAGCGAGCACAGAGCTAGGTCAGACTTACAAGTAGCAATCCTATCGATAGCTTCGTCCATTGCTATTGAACATAAAGCCATACTGCATCCTAACAGGGCTAGCAAGATCCAATCAGTGAATAATCCGTGCAATATTCGTCGTATTAGGCCTGTAAAACAATATTTAAAAAAACTAAAAAAAAATTTTCAAAAATTTGAAATTTTTTTTTCATACATAATTTCTAAATTTCAAAAAAATTATTAAAATTTTCAACAATGCTATTCTCAAAGAAAAAAATATTTACCTGGCCTCCTTTCCGCCTTGGCCTCTTTGACCGGCTCCAGAATCGACGCCACCGAATCCGACTTCTTTGGCTGTGATCTGATGCTTGTTTCGAAGATGTTCCGCAACGCATTGTTGGCCTTCTCCTTGGAACGATAGAGTTGTGCTGGTAGTTTTAAAGCCTTCTTCTTTTTGAATACACTTCGCATAGAGGAGTCAGATTGGTCGAGGAATGGTGTTGATTGGTCTGATTGCTGAAAGTGGCAATTATTAACAATGTGCCCCATAGGTCAACTATAATTGCCTACATTTACATGAAAAACGCCATTATATTCCCATTTGTTACCTAAAATAGTCAAAAAACGGGAAAAAGCTTCAAAATCATCTGCCTATAACAATATTTTTCAAGAGTGTGCACTTGAAATGCGCTTAAAACAGACTGTTTAATTGTCCCGGACCAAAAGTGCTATCAACGAAAATATTAAAGTTTACGATCAAAGCTTATAGGTACAAGAATGAGTGATAAGTAGGCAATAAATTTTTTCGCAAATGACAATTCACACTTTTCAGCTGATATCAAGACTTTGTTTACAAACTGAGTTCGTTTCGTCAAGCTTCATTTAGTGAGTTTACAAAATTGAGAATAAATAGTAAAAGAGAACGTGAACTTGACTTGGCCAATGCGACGAAAGAATGCACGTTGACCACAACGCAAGATCTTACAAAATTGTGACCGTAAAATAAAGTGGAACTCCAGTATAACAAATCGCTCGGAGACTTGAAATTTGTTCGTTATAAAGGAGTTTCGTTATACATGAGTTTTAAATGCACTGTGTAGTGTTAGCCGAGGATTTACATATGTAAAAGTTGTTCGTTATACGGGACTAAAGCTATGGCCAGGCTGGGAGAGGACTACAACTATAGCAAGGCTAAGACAAGGCTAGGTCGGGGCTAGAGCAGAGCAGGGCTAGAATAGTGCTTTCAAAAAATTTTTCAAAAAAATTCGATTCCCTAGATCAAAGTTACATTCTCATCATCTACCCCGCTCTCTACACTCATTTTTTTAAAGTTTCAACGTGCTCTTTCTTAATTTAAAAAAAAAATTTTTTTGATCTCCTATGCCAAAATCACACTCTAAACCTATACCCTGCCACCTACTCTCAAATTTATTTAAAAAGTTCAACGTAACCTCAAATTTAAAAAAAATTTTTTGATTCATCAACCTCTCATCAAAAAATGTAACCCCATTATCACCTGAACACTTATAACATACATCGAACGTATTTTTAAAATACAAAACGTCTCGATGTAAGCGATGATTAATGAACTTCCTTTTTTCGACAGTTTTAACAATATAAATCATAATTGAAAACCCATTAAGCAGACTTTAACTTTTTCGTAAATAAATGATGGTTAAAGTTTAACAATTACCAAATTAAAGAACGATCAGGAACATTGAGCCGGCTAGATGTGAAATATCAAAATAAATATATAATACATGTGATAAACACTATCATTTTCACAACAGATTACAAATATAAGTTTGTTACTCAATAAATATTCTACTACAATAGAAAGTTGTTTATACCTAATCGCTCGGGGTTTTAAAATTTGTTTGTTATGAAGAAGCTTCGTTATACAGGAGTTTTTGCTGCACTGAGAAGTGTTGTCCAAGGATTTAAAAGTAGTTTATTATACATAATTTTTGTTATAGAGGAGTTCTTGATACAGGAGTTCCACTGTAGTTCGAACCTATATACAGTAGAAACTCCCGTATAACAAACTCCCTTATAACAAAAATTCCGTATAGCAAACCACTTTCAAATCCCTGAACAACAACACAGTGCCTTAAAACTCCTGTATAACGAAATTTTCATGACAATCAAAATTAAAATCCCGAGCAATTCGTCATACAAAAGTTTCACTGTAAATAGTAACACATGACTCTCAACTATTAGTCCTAGTCCAATGTTATCAACTGACAAGAACAGCTAATTCACGAAGTAACCCCCTCCGTGTCTCATTAATTTTAATATTTAGCTCGTGAGCAAACAAACAAGTTAGCGGCGTTTAGAACCAGATTCTTCTCAAGTGTTCCGGAAAAAGAAACCTGGAACATCAGAGTTCAAAGACAAACCCATACGCTTGCAAGGCTTAGTTAGGCTGCAAGGCTGTTGTACAAACTATGTGATAGGTTTTTGATATCTAATTGTTGAGAAGCATGTACAGTGAAATCTCTGCATAACGAACTTCTTTATAACGAAACTCCTGTATAACGAACAGCTTTTAGATCCCTGGCCAACACTACACAGTGCATTTGAAATTCCTGTATAACAAAACTCTTTTATAAAGAACAACTTTAAGATACCCAAGTGATTCGTTATACAGGTGTTCCACTGTATATTGTAGTACAGTAGAAACACTGTATAATAAATCGTTCGAGGATTCAAAATTTATTCTTTATAAAGGACTTTCGTTATATAAAAAGTTTTAAATGCACTGTGTAGTATTTTTAGCCAGCAATTTAAAACGTGTTCGTTATATAGAAATTTTTTAGAGTTTGTGATACAAGAGCTTACTATACATGGTTATTAACAATTTGAGACCAAAGACCTATCACATAGTCAGTACAAAAGAATCGCAGCCAAGATAAACCTTTCAAAGATACTTATTTTTGAGTGTTTTTAAAATTTAAAAAAAAAACGTTTTTCGGCCGGTCGATAAGTTTTTTCCCACAAAAAGTCAATATTTTGTACCAACGTTCTACCCAAACCTAAAAAACGTTTTTAAAAGTATTTTAAATCGAAAACACTTTTAATACCTTTTTTTCTACTATAGTAAGTCTTTATAGTACCCTTCCCCACACCAACCCACCATACTGCCCAATCCTCACACTGTCAACCCTGACACTGTCCACCCACAACATTGCCCAACCGTCACTACAATACCATCACAAACACAAAAAAACAACAATGTATCAATCTGAATTTAAAGAACAAGAATTGAACTTTAAAACGTATTAACAAAGACCTATCATCGTTCGACGACTAAAGCCCTACCAAAGAATAATCACAGCGAAAAACTTATCATTTTACTAATTCCTCTTTCATTATCATAACTAATTCTGTTTTTTCGCAAAACCTGTGCTAGCCAAAGCAGTTTTATAAGTTAGTCATGAGTAAACTTTGGGTGCAATTTCAAACATCAAAAGATGGTCGGTTCTTTTAATTTAGTGTTTTATAGGCTATATCATCCTTATAATTCATAAATAGTTATGAAATTTAAAAAATGATATTTCGTAGTTCTTAAAGGCTGGGCCAAAGCAAATTTAAAAAAGGCCTGGCCGAAAAATTAGGTCTAAAGGGCAAAGGTTCGGAATTATCTTTGAGCTCTACATAACTTTAAAATTACAATCGCTTTAAAATTTTAGCAAGTCAAATGTTTCGTTGCAAGACCTAACTTGTAAGATCTCCTCGGGGTTTCATTTAGGCCCCAGCCCTCAAACCCATATACCATATGAGACGGACTCTTTCAAATTTTCCTCGGCCGCTCCCAAAGCTCGGCATAGTAAACCTTAATTTAGTTTTAGTTTCTTATGCTTTGACAAGGCCCCATATTGAAGAAGATGTGAACCCTACCTTCACCTATAAAATTTTTGAAAGAAGCTTAACATCCCCCCCCCCTCCCCTCAATTCAAAATAAAAAAAAACTGATAAATCGGCGCATGAATTCCTTTTCCATATCCGTAACCCCCATCCCCACTCCTAGTAAAAGAAAAATCACCCCTATCTGCTCTCCTGCTCAAGCCATACTCACATCCAATCCTAAAACAAAGCCTTCCATATTTATTTAAAAACCATCTATAATCATACCAAAATATCCGTCTATTATCAAAAAATTATTGTTTGTTATCATCGTGATTTGAAAAATCTATTATCATGCTTTCTTTATCCCTGACCATCCCCCACTCCCTCGTCAAATATAGCTCTCCTTATCCACTCCCCCCACCGCATGCGGATATCTGCCCATTGTGCCATAACAAAACAAACACACTGTTTTGTTTGGGTTTTATTTGCATTTCGGGTTTGGTCTTGAACTGTTCTTTTGCGGTTTATTGTAACACGGCAGTGTGTATAGAATACCGTAAGTTTTAACATGGACCCGCCAGGATAGAAAAGAATGAACTACTGTTTCGTAATGGAATGAACTCTGCTTTCAAAGTACAATATTGTTCAAAAAAAAACGATTTTGAAATGGTAATGTTGTTCACTAAAAGTTGCTTTGAACTGACAATGTTGTTCATATAAAGTTGCTTCAAATCGGCAATGTTGTTCACAACAAGCTGCTTTGAAAAGGCAATGTTATTCATAAAAAGTTGCTTTGAAATCACTATGTTGTTCATAAAAAAAACTGTTTTTAAAGGTCGGTATTGTTTATGAACTGGAAGAGAGTTTGTAAATTTTGTAGAAAGTCTTTTTGAATGTTGTGGCAAGTTTTTATACGTAGGGTGTATTTTGGTATCTTGAAATATAATCGTTCACACTCAAAGAGTATATAATAAAAAGCAAACATACAGTAGTTGAGAAACGAATAGTAAATCAACTGTTTTTTATACAGTAAACTGCCAAAAAACTTTAAAATTTCAACGGTAGACCTTGGACCCAAAAATTTTTGAATTTTTTTTGGCCTTACACTCAGGCTTAAACCCTAGGCTAAGCATTGGGAATTTTTCATGCCCAGCCCTATGCCGTTATATGCCTTGCTCTGCATAATGCTGTGACCAACCCAATCTGTGATCGCTTTTCAAAACACGCTTTGCTCACTCTTCTTTAAATCCACGCCTTCTTATATTTACCACACCCTAACCCTAGAAAATCTGAAGCTGCGTTCCTGACCTCAACTTTTTTCATATCTACCTATCTACTAACCTTTATATATACCTATCTACTAACCTTTATATATACCTACCTACTATATATACAACCTATCGTAGACAGAATAAACGGTTTTTTAATCCACAAAACGGTAGATATTTGTATTGACATTGATCAGTTAGACTTATGTTTACAATCAAACTACAGGAAATGAAGAAAAAAACTGATTTTTAAAAGTTATTACAAAGAAAAGCCACCTTGTAAATGCAAACAAAACCTACAGCATTCGTTAGGTTTTACAGAGTAAAACAGACTGTTGTTTAATTTTTAAATTTTAAACATAAATCTAAATTATGATTTTCAATAAAAATCTGTAAACACTTGTTTTTACGATGACAATCCAGGTCACAATCCACAAATCAAATCACCCCCTTACTTCCCTTCCATGTTCCATCTCCTCTCGCTTTACACTGCCCGTACTACTTATAAAAGAGAGATGAGTATGTTGAGTATTATATTATATCATACTAGCCAAAGCCAACTCATGCTTAAAAGAAACATCAGAGTACCAAGAACAACATAAAATTTCCATTACAATACAATCAAAATGGCCTCAAAACCAACGTAAATAGAATTATAATGTATGGTCTCTTATCGGATGTCCCAACTAATTCCCAGTCATATGATGACAAAAACTGCTCGATACAAACGTGACAAAACGCACATACAACAACATGTTGTGACTGAAACATTTATCTTATAAAAACACTACTGATAACACTTTACTGTCAACTGTTTTTTGTTAACTAAAGACAAATTTAGGCTATCATAAATAAGTCCAAACTTAAAATTTCATTTTTTTTCAAAATTTTAGCCTTGTTGCATAACAAAACGCCAAATTTCGTATTTTACAAACAAAAAAATAATTTTTGCTTTATATTCTTAAGATTTAGGTAACATTCTCATTGTTTTCTCAAAAAATATCTTCATGTACCCAATAGATACCTCTTCTCAGCCCAAAAATTACATTATTAGTTTTAAACTTCGTGCCTTTATCAGTTTATTTTTTTGATCAGAAAAAGTTGAACAAAAGACTGATTTGTGACCATTAATTGTCTTATGTGCGTCATTAATAATTTCCTTACAAATTGAGTCTATACAACAAAATTTATGCCTAACAAGCAAGGATAACATCATCTTCCAACTTTATCTTTTAAAAAATAAGTTATAAAAATGAAAACAGGTTAACAAATTAATATTCTAACCGCCATAAAGCCCAAAGAAACCGCAGAGACCATCAAGATCGCAATAAAATCAGATCGAGCTTCATAAACGCCATAAATTTATTCACGAATCTTCGATAATTTTCTCGAATTTTAACGTATTTTAATATTTAGACAAGCAGAACAAATCCGTATTTTATAATATGTAACAACTATATTCTGTATTTTAAAAAAGTCATACAAGTCCCTTCTAAAAATATTGTTTCAATCAACTTTTGACCAAACAAACTGCACCTACTCTACAATATGCCGTTGATATTATCAAGCAAAAATCTCCAAAATTAATTACCTAAAATCAAAGTTCAATAAAATTTTAAACACTACAGTAACATTGTAATCAAAATAAGATAACAACACAACAACGTAGGCAAACCACAAAAAATAATTCCTCAAAAAAGCCCAAAGATCTGCAAATAAAACTAATCAAACCCTTGTTAGCACTCCTTGTTTTAGGACATCATCATTATGAAACATTAATAAAAAACATTAGCATTTAAAAGCTTCTAACACCTCAAAGGTTGGATTCAAAACGAACAAACTTCAAAAGATTCAGAATAATGAGGAGAATATCACGTTAACATCAAAAGGATTGAGGAATATCAAGTTCATTATACATTAATTCCTCATAAAATGTGCTTCAAATTGGCAAAATTTTAATGCTGAACGTATAATTGTTTATATTTTTTACTAACGTATCAAAGACTAGTCAAAAATACCAAAATATACTAACCAACCAGCTTTTGATACCTAAATTTTGTAAAAAACAGCCATTTAACACCAAATTCAAAAATTTGCCAAAATTAACATAACCATCAGCAAGACCATAATCTTGTGCATCTTTCAACCCCAAAACTACATCATAAAAATTAATACTTACCTCGCTATCGACCAAAACTTCCGACGTAGTCGACTCTCCCAAAACTCCTTGGCATTTCGCGCACTTCTTCGGCCGTTCCACCCGTCCATGAGCTTCATAATCGTCAAAGAATAGTTTATCACAGTCTTTACATTCTCCCAAGTGATTCTGCTCCAGGAATTCGTCGGAAAAGGACAGGAGCTGTGGCGCGTATGGAGTTATGAGCGTCGGTCTGGACATTGGCCATGAAAATACTACATAAAATTACTTTTAAACAAACTTTTTCTTGAACGAGCGTCAAAGGCCCTTCAGGAACGACATTAGAAGCTATTACCACAAAAAATTTTCGAAATTTTTGAAAAATATTTTTAAATTTCCGAAATTTCCAAAATAAAGAGAGACTTGGCGCAATTTTTGATAATGAGTCAAATGTTGCGCTGTAAATTGTGATTAATTTTGATTATTGAAAACGGTGAAGATAAGGGCTTCTTGGATAAAGATGTGACAGAGTAGGTAATATTTGATATTTTTCTAACATTACTTTATATTATAATCCTCAATTTGACAAGAATTTACAGTTTTTCCCTCCAAAACCATATTTCCGTCACATTCCCCAACCTGAAGATTGATTAAAAACGACCGAGACGGTAAGAAAATATTCCAAAACGCACTCTTTCAATAAACCGCAGTTTATTTTTTGTTGTAGCGTGATTCCGTCGTCCCGCTGTGATGCCTCCGCATTAAAATTCGAATACATTGGGGAACGATCGCGCCGAACAAAAAATGGCCAAACAGTCCAAAGATGATGACGTCCGAGATTCTAAAGTCCCAGATGTTTTTGCTGTCTAGTCTTTAGTGGAACGCTATGGTTTTCGTTTGAAAAAGGTAAAATCTTCATTAATATGGGGTGGGAAGCGGTTCGTGACCTCAAAACGAACCCAGCTTCAGGCGATCAAAGTTAATGCCGCTGGAAGAAAACGACAAGTAGTAAATATTAAATGATGAAAACGATGTTTAAAGAGCTTGTGTTGCTCGTTCAAGGAAAACTTTCTTTAAAAGTAATTTTATGTAGTATTTTCACGGCCAATATCCAGACCGACGCTCATAACTCCATACGCGCCACAGCTCCTGTCCTTTTCCGATGAGTTCCTGGAGCAGAATCACTTGGAAGAATGTAAAGACTGTGACAAACTATTCTTTGACGATTACGAAGCCCATCGTGGAACAGCCGAAGAAGTGCGCGAAGGGTCAAGGAGTTTTGGGGGAGCTGATTACGTCGGAAGTTTTGGTCGATAGCGGAGTAAGTATTAAATTTTATGATGAAGTTTTGGAGTTAACAGATGCACAAGATTGTAGTCTGTTTGGCACGTTAAGTTTTGCAAAATTTTTAAAATTTTGTGTTAAATGCTTGTTTTTCATCAAATTTAGGTATCATGTGGTGGTTAACATAATTTGAACTTTTTGGATCGTCTTTGATAAAAATTATATAGATGACATATCATAGTACGTTTAGCTTTAATTATCATTAATTTATGACCAATTTTACAACGAAAAGATTATCAATTATCTTGATATACACTTCTCCATGTTCCTTATACAGGCCTTCTTTTATAAATGGTCTTTTTTAAATTTTTAACCAGCAATATAGCAATAAATAAATTTATACAATTAGCAACATCTATTTAGTTTTAATAAGCTTCATGTTCAAAAAGTTGAGCTGGACAGTTCGTTCCAGTTCAGCCAAATCCTTGACGGTTCTCATCATTTCCACGGCATGGGAGTGTTGAATGCCTTTGTTTAATTGGCGTCGATCTCCGTACACCACTTTGCCATCGTATTCGTTTACTGGGACAACAAAGTCCGAATCGACCTGAGCGATGGTTATACCCAAATGGTTCTCGATCTCGTTTAGGTACTGAAAATATCATTTTTGATGCTTTAAAGTCTAGTTTTAGATAATAAATATTGCTATTCGACCTTATATGTTGACTACAAGCCTAGAACATCATTACAAGTCATTATAGCTTGAATAACCTAAAAGACTTACACCTTTTTCATCGTACCACTTGGCGCATCCTCCATGTTGTATTAGCTGTGTATTTTCGCAACTTTTGCCTTTTGATCTGCACTGGTGGTACCATACCTTCTCTGGTACTGTTGAGACCAACGATATAGCCAAGCCCATTCTATCGGCTCTGCCCACTCGGCCAATGCGGTGGACATAGCTCGAGAGTTCTTCTGATGGTGGTAGGGTTAAGTTGACTACTGAAAAGCCGATTTTATAAGTTTTAAGTGAACATTTACAATTGCTACCTATAAGTACAATCTTTTACACATACTTCTTTACTTAATTATACTCGTCTTTATAGAATATCACCTTCTTGGAGCCTTAAAATATATAAAATCATATATTATCCTAGGTAAAAAATGTTTCCTTTTCTATTTTATGTCATTTCTAATGTCATACATAACCAAAAAAAAAAAAACTTCCACATTTCTAAACCACCAACAAGCTTCCTTACCAAAAGGCACTCCCTTCACGTCCAATCCTCTCGCTGCCACATCAGTACAAACCAAAAACCTGACCTCGCCCTTCCTGAACTTCTCCAGATTCTCGTGACGTTCCTGGAAGTTCCTGTCCGAGTGCATACATACAGCACTGTAATTGTGTTGAAGCAGGAATTGCTCGCAGTGATCGCAATCCAATTTGGTTCGACAGAAGATGATTCCTTTGTCCATTTGATGTTGTTCGACTGCTTTTAGCAGGTATACCAGCTTGAGGACTTTCGCGCCTTCTGACAAGGTTTCTGGTGAGTTTGATCCTGGTTTTACCTCTGATTTTGAGTGAATTTGGTCGGTCTGAAAGTGAAAAAGCTTGTTATGTTAAAAATTGTTTAAAGCAGGCTTGACCTTACATCTTTTCTTCAAAAATAAGGTTTATTTCCCATGAATTTGATCAAAAAAATGCCGAAAAACAGCATTTTATAATCAGAAAACCAATTAAAAATTTTTTTAAAATGATTGACGACACCAGCTACCAGCTGTAATAGCCGTATTTTACCTTAATTCCAAAGTTTGGTTGAAACTTCAGTCGGATCCAACTTTTATCTTCTACTGGGTCAACCATGCATACCACTTGATGTACAGTGTCTGGAACTGAATCCTGTCCTTTTAGATCGACCCATTGTGGAAAGTGCATGTGTTGGTCCTACAATCATATCCTTTATTCTTAAAATCATAACATTTATCATTGTTAATTCAAACAACAGCTATTCAAAATTTAAAGTTTGAGTTCTGAGCAACATTAACATGCGTTTTAGGTATTAAATTAGCCATATCATGGTGTTAAATATGTTTTACCGTCTATTTTTATAAACTAAATATTGACGACAAAACTTTGTGGTACTGTAATATGATTTTTGATCAAAGGACGATGTTATAATAAAAAAAAATTTTTTAAAAATTCTTTTAAATCGAAAAAAAACTCGTTTGTTACCTAAAACATTTGCCTTTTGCTTTGTTAAAATCATTAAATTTGTTCACATAATAAACTGTAGACCAATTTTTCGAAAAATTTTTTTTTCTTTTATTCACGTACAGGTGCCACCTACCTGTGGATTTTTTTTCGGATCGGCTCTGGGGGGGGAGTCACTCCGAACCACCCCCCCCAAACGACGTCCCTGTAAACAACCTAATACTACTCAAAAAGATCTATACTACTTCGAAATACACTTCATGCTTACCGCCATTCTCTTAACATCAGCATTGTGCAGTGTAGCCGAGCAAACAATCATCTGTAATCTTGAGCCATCTTCAGTGAAAATCGGCATCTTCTCCTTCAATTCTCTGATAGTTCGGCCTGCCTCTCTTTGAGAAACCAGCGAATCAGCTTCGTCAATCACAAAGAAACGAACATATTGTAGATCAACCGCATCTTGAGAAACTAAATCTTTCAAGCGGCCTAGTGTGCAACATATTATATCCACTCCTTCTTCGATCTCACGCTTTTGGGCTACGACTGATGTTCCTCCAACGACCAAGACGTTTCTGAAGGTAAAGGTTTATGAATTCAACATTAAAAATAAGGTGTTTCGCGTTATATTACAGTGCTTTAGACAGTCATATTAGGCAAAAAATGTTCTTCCTCGTTCTCTCCCGTTATATCTAAACCTTCTTGGCCCTCATACCCCTACCACACCCACAATAGCATACCGAACAATGGGAGTATCCAAAAACTTTGAAAAACGTTCCATCTGATCGTATGTTTGTTGGGCAAGTTCCTTCGTAGGTTCGACAATCAAGCACATTGGTGCATTTTCTGGTCGTTTGTTCAAAACACCGCCCAAAGTGTTGCGTTTCGATGGGATTTGACAAGCACTTGGAGCTTTACAAATCGCCATAACTTGCACTGCCGGACTGTATTTGAAGGCTTCTGAGCCGAAGTTTAGTTTGACCGCTGCGTTCTGAAAAAATTAGTTTAGACTTCAAATTGAGATAGATTCGCTTAGCAATTCCCATTAATTTATAAGTCCAGAATACAATTTTTTGTACGACCTTTGATAAAAAAAATGTTAAAATTAAGAAAAAAGCCAATTCTATTTACTTTTTGACCCATAAATAAACCTAACAATCAAAAAATTCATTTAAGCTTCCCCAAAACCATATCACCACAAAAGCAACTAAAAATCAAAGCTATTCCAACAAAACCCCTTACCTTAACATAGACAGTTGGATAGAAAACCGCATTCCAATTGGCCTTGGAGATTTCAAAAGCCAAATCAAACATTTCGCCGTTCTTAGAGAAAGAAATTTGACCAAAATCCAAATCCAGGTAACATCCAATAACATCTCCAAGAGTGAAAGCTTCTCCATAATTTTCGTATTTATTAGCATGTACCTTCTTACCAGTACCTCCAAAGCCATAACCTTGATCATCTGAACCCAAATTTAATTTTGCATTTAGCGTAGATAATCCAATACGAACTAGACCATCTGTCTCTATTTTTGCTTCAAAATAGTACTTTCCTAAAACATACAATATTAGAAAAAATTTAAATCATGGTGTGGATAACAATATTAAACTGTTATTTACCACAATATAAAAAACGCAGTTAAAGACTATCTTTCTATACCTTTTCCAGTAACGCCTGTTGTAGCTCTAGCACCATTCCAATACTCGGGATGAGTACTTTTAACAATCAAACCTGATTGATCAATACCCGCGTTGGCGCCTCGGTCAAAAATGTTCATTCGCCATGGCTCAAGGCCTTAAAACAAAACTATTTTACATTTAAAATAAACGAAAAACCATCTAAAGCCATTAACGTTCATTAAGCATATAAACCTTCAAGAATTTTAACAAACAATTAAAAACTAAAAAGGGCTAAATAAGTTACAAAAACATGTTAGAGGAAAAAAATCAACCAGAATTCAACGAATTTATGAAAGACTTCTTCAACTTCAATTTTAAAAGGTTAAACACTATCCAATTAAGTTAATTAAACCTTGTTCTTACCACTTCTTTTCCGTTTTCGACCAAGTTGAGCTTCTTTCATCGACTCCCACACAATTTGTAACACTGGCAAACAAAAAGCTCCAGTTTTACCACTACCCGTTTCAGCTGCCTAAACATATAACATAAGAGGATAAAACCATACCATAAGAACATCTCCACCACCTAAGATCGCCGGAATTCCTTCGGATTGAATATCTGTGGGCAATCTAAAGAAATATAGACAAAACCTTTATGAATAATAAAAAAATGTAAAATACGTCGATAACCAATCACACGTTAAAAAATTGTTAAATAGACCCATCAAAAGCCATAGTTAAACTAAATATGAAAGGTATCTTACGTCCAATCCATCTCTTCAATAGCACTGGCCAGCTCTGGCAACATTCCAAGCTCAGAAAACGCCGCCATAGTTTTGATGTGTCAAAAATTATGTATCAAACAATAAAAAAATAGTTTATAACTGATTGTTTACAAAATAGAACAAAACTCTGTCGAAATTCACTTCAAAAAGAAAAATATTTTCTGCAAATCTCTTTTCCGATAGTAAAATGACGAAATGTCAAATAATATTTTCGGAATTTTTATTTTATAAAACTTCGAAGTTTTTACTTTTAAAATGGCCATAAGTAATGTAAGAAGTATAAAAAGGCCTTAAATAAATTTAGTTTGTTATATTTCTTGTTTTTTATTGTTTTATGTTATCTCAGATACAAAACATTGTTTTATTCAGCTTTTTTCATGGATAATATAATTTCGAGCTATTAAACTGATGGTTTTGCCCTATTTTTGTACGAAAATAAATACGATATTGTAGTTACTTATACTTTAAATGATTTTACATAGTTTTAGATGCTGTTGTACTTAAGAAGACTGCAGAATAAGAGCTGTATATTCCGTGAGATCTTCGAAAGCAAAAATGTGGTAAACAAGAAGATTGTTGTTGATTTCTCCTCGCCAAACATTGCCAAACAGTTTCATGTGGGAAATTTGAGGTAAGGATAGTTTAAAAATAGTCGTTATAACTTTACTTTATTAATTTGCATTGTTTTTGATGAGTATTGATATTGTGGTAGGTTGCATCATGGATCAAAGAAATGTCAAAAGTTTTTGATGTCGTTTTTTCTGAAATTTGTGTACCATAAATTTTAAAAAATTTTAAGATGTTTTAAAAAAATGGCGTTAATATGATTAGTTTGAGGAAAGTTATAACGATTTATAGTTAACAACAACAATCAAAGTAGTGTAATATCCATTTTTTGTAAAATACGCTTGTTAACGTTATTATCTATTATAATATAATTTGTATTAACCTACTGATTCCAGATCAACCCTGGTCGGGAATTTTTTCTGCAAAATCAACGTGCTAGCGGGGAATCAAGTCGCTTCAGTCAACTACCTTGGTGACTGGGGGACACAATTTGGTCTACTCGCTTCATATTGGTCTCACAGTGAATTATACGAAAAATATCATCAAATAGAATCAACTGCTTCATTATCCATAAAGTTAAGACTGATTCAAAAAGCTTATGTTGAGGCAGTAGCTCGTGCGAAACAAGAACCAGAATTCTACAACGAAGCCACGAGCCTGCTAAAATCTATGGAAACGGCTTTGATTAGCAATGACAGCTCGGCAGAATCACTAAAACTATGGACCGAGATCAGAAAGGTGTCTGTGGATTATCTGGAAGAATTCTACAAAGGTCTTGGGATCAAGTTTGATTCGTGGGATTGTGAATCCGATCATGTCGCCGCGGCTTCTAAGCTGGTGGATGATCTGATCGCCGAGGGTAAAGTGAAACAAACTCCAGATGGAATATGGATAATTAGGGATGAGAATGTTGGTGGCTATTCGGTGTTGAGGAAGAGTGATAACACTACATTGTATTTGTCACGGTAAAGTTAAATTTTCAATGGATTTCGACTTAAAGTGCGCTAAAACTAATAATATTAGGTGTTTAAATATATTTGTGCCCCTAATCTCGAAAGTTTGCTTCAGTGAAGTAGCATGTGCCATAAACCGTGACAAGATTCACGAAGCCGATGAGTACGTTTATGTTGTTGATCGAGCACAAGCAAGGCATTTCCAACACCTGAAACACATCTTGGGACTGATGAATCGATCCGACTTGGCCGACAAAATACTCCATTTGGGATTTGGACGAGTTATCGGAATGTCAACAAGGTAATTATTGATTTTGAAAATTTGGCTGTTTTTATTAGGTCTTTCAGATAATTATGTGCCCCGCTGAAGGTTGTTAAAATAATTTTGTGCCCTCTCTCAAAGCAAATCATCGGCGTCAGAAAGCACAGAATTATTTGAACACCCTAATATAATATTAGGAGTTGAAAAAGTCTTGTCGCTATTTAGCGTGGGAAACTATGTTAATTGGCGACAAGACTTTTTTAACGTTTTATAATGAACAAGAAGAAGAGGAATTGAGATAAAAGGAACTTAAATTTGATTAGAAAAGCTAAAAAATGTGGGTTGGGTTAATTTTTTTTATTTTTCCTTTAGGGGTGATAATTTTTTAAAAATTGAAGAAAGATACCAAATGCTTAGCCTTTTATAAAAGAAAGATACCAAAGGATTAGCCTTAATAAGCCTAAAATTTTCAGACTAGGTAAAGTAGAGACAACAGAACAAATCCTAATCGATGGAGATCGTCAAGCCGAAAAATTCATCAGAAAATCCGCTACAATGAAGGTATCAGACGAGGAAATACCAGCCGTAGCACGAGAACTAGCAGAAACAGCATTGTTCATAAACGACATGAAACGGAATAAAAATCAAGAGTATATGTTCTATTTCAAAGATTTGTTCAAGCAAAAGGGCCTTTTTGCGATTCAGGTGAGTTGATATTGATGGTCTTGGTGTTAATTGGGCCTCCAAAAATTTTTTATTCGCTATTTTTCCGATTTAAAATTTTTTTCAGGAAAAATATGCCCGAATCACCTCCCTAATCGAGAACAACCAAGACCTAATCCTCGAACTGGAACGAGCCAAAAACTCGGAAACCGACTGGTCGAGGATTCAAATCGATCCAGAACAAAGCATTCGCCAGCTATGTCAATGTCTATATGAACTGGACGCCTCCTTGTACACAAGTTTCTTGTCATCAGAAACCTCACCCTTATTGAGTTATATGGCAAGATTGGCTAGCCGAATTGGCACCGCAATGCATACAGCCAGAGTCAAAGACGAGCCGGACAAAAAGCTGGCATTGGGAAGACTTATGGTATTTGTGGCGTCGAGGAATGTTCTCGAAGAGGGGATTGAACTATTAGGATTGAAACCATTAAATAGGTTGTAGTTGCACTTGTTACACTATGATAGTTGAAAATGTTTTTAAAGTGTTAGTTGTTTGAACTTTTCGATATGTTAGTTGTTTGGAATAAATTTGTCATGTTTTCGTTGCTTTTTCGGTTCGGTTGTGGCTCAGTCGGTTGTGATGACGACCAATAAACCGCCGGTCCTTCGGCCGACCGAACCAGGCGCATTAGTAAATTGCAACTCAATAGGAATTGCTAAGTGGATGGAGACTATAAACAATTGGTTGCTTGTCTTATACAGGCTTCGTACTCAAACTAAACCTTATATACACGTATATAACGCCTAATAAAATACAAATGTTGCTGTAGTAAATAAAAAATTCAATATTCATGATGTTGTCCATAACTAAAGCTACTGAACGGGTCACAAAGCACATAATATCAAAATTAACAATCCAATCAATATATATGCCATCAAAGTCAATATTTGCATTTGCCAATCAGCTAGGTACCCATGTTCAGTTCTAAAAATTGAAATTAGACCTATAGCCATTACTTAAACTTCTTATTACCATAACTTTAAAAAAAGAAAGTCGTCTTACCTTCAAATGTCATGTACCACGTTCATTCAATATAAACCTTGTCCTAGCACAAGGTTTCTTTTAAATTAAAAATATAATCCAAGTAAAAGTTCATGAAAATACCTTGTTCCAGCTAAGATTAATATAATATAAATTAATATAAACCTTGTTCCAGTACACAGTCCACAAAGATAAAAACTTTATTCCAGTACAAAGTCCACAAGCTTTCAAACCCCAAACTCTCTCCGTATCTATTGCATAACCTCCGGTAAATCCTCGGGCTTGAAATATCAAAGAAAAGTTTTAAATCTCCGATCGGTTTAAGTCCTTAAGGCATTATCGGAGGTCGCAGGTCAACGAAAAAACTTTATAGCACTTAATAATCAACACAAACCTAAAAGATACTAAAATCGGGTTTTTTCTCTTCACTCTTACCAACTGTAAGCCTGCGATCAAGCTGCATAGCTTATATAGCTCCTTTAATTTTATATTAAAACTACCTTCGTGTGTTCGTCAACAAAGTAAGTTAATATTGTTAATTGTATAATATTTTTGAGTATTTTTTTATATTATTGTAAGTAGTTGTTACTCTATAATCCACTATAGTTTTTTCGGTCAAAAAGTTTAAAGAAAAAGCCTTTATTTAGTATATTTTACTGGACTAGCCAAAAAAATGTTTACATTGTACTAGACTAGACAGAAAGATCGTATGTAGGGGTGAGAAACAGGCCGGGCCCACTTTTTTGGGCCCGGCCCAGGCCCGGGGCCCAACGTTTAAAAAAATTTTTTTTTCTGGCCCGGGCCCAATTTTAGCTCAAGGCCGGCCCGATCGTAGGGCCGGGCCGGGCCTAGACGGCCCGTTTCTCACCCCTAATCGTATGGTCCATATCAATAAAAAAACTTTTCATATACTTAATGTTCTACATACCTTTTGACCAGGCTTGTACAACTACTCTAACTTTAACAAACTCAAGCTTATACACTTTATAACAATAACCAATAACATCAATATAATCACTAATGACTATACTAACCCAACCTTTTCCAGCTAAAAATGTCAGCCCACACCGAATACCCCGTCCGTGTTGTTCCAGCCCGCAACAAGAAGATGTTTTTGAAGCTGCCCTTCAACGACAACACCGTCGCCCAAGCCGTGAAGGAAGCCAAAGCCGACACCAAGGCGCTTAAAAAAGTCCGCAAGATTCTGAAGGCGGCCAACACCAAGAAGGTCGATGTGACCAATCTTCAGCCACTTTTCGTGGTTGAAGACAAGAAGCGGCCTGAAAAAAGAAAGGCCGAGACTTGCGACCAAAAGGCCAGTACGATGCCTTTTGATCGTACCGTGCCATCGGCCGAGATCAATTTTGATGAAATTGATCTTGATGATCTGAATGTGCCGTATACCACGTTCACGGCCCCAAAACAAGTTGAAGAGTGCCAGAAGAACGATGAAGTTGGCGGCATTACCCTAGATGAAGACGGCTACATCATTGAAGAAGAAGACGACTGGTCAGAAATGGATGCCATAACAAAAGCGATGATTCAAGAAGACAATAACTGCATGATGATGCCACCACCAACAAAACGGCCAAAGAGGTACTTCGTCAATGCTGTGAACAACATGTTCGATGCCTATGACTTAACGTACGAGTTAGAAGACGTGGTCAGTGAATTAACAGAAGCGCACGAAGACTTTGAAATGAAGAATGCGTTGGACAAGTATAGCATGCTGAAACAACGAAAAGAAGCCTTGTTTCTGAAATGGCAACTGCCTAAAGGCTTTGGCTTAAAGAAGAAAAGGAGATGATTTATAATGGTTTTGTATTGTATATCGATATTACCGGTGAAATAATTGAAATTTTTATGAAAATTATGTATATAATTGTTGAATTGCTTATAAAAAAAATTTTAATATAAAAGCGCTTGGAATATAGATAATAAAAAGCAGGAAATAGTACAGAAGAAAAAAGAGAAGATTATTACTAAAAAACTAATAATACCTTCCTGGCACAGAAAACGATAAAAAAACCTTTAAAAATAAAAAGGTACTGCTTGCTACCTTTTAGGAAATGTCAAATATAATTATAAACGTTTATTTTCTATGAGAAACAACACAGTATAATAAGTTATAGTAATCTAGAACAGTTTCAACAATAAAAACTATACTCAAACTTAAAAATTAATAAGGAACTTCAGTATAACACGTATAAGTGAATCATTATATTCATCTTCAAACTTCTGTACGCTAAATTAACATTTCACGTCCCTCTACTACCTCTTATACACTAAACAAATCTTTACATTCATCTACTGACTTCCCTGTAACCCGTTAAAGCTAAAACCAGGTTGTTGTTGACTTCCTCCCAACAGAACTTGTTTTTCCATGTTCAACGTTTCGATCTGCTTCTTCAATTCCTCAATGGTTTGTTTGGCTCTGCTGAACGAGCCTTCAATAGCACTGTGCCTGAAGGCGTCTGATTCGATTGTGGACTGAAGTTCCGAGTTTTGATCCTCCAACTCGGTGATTTTCTTTTCCATCGCCGCGATTCGTAGCTCTTTCTCCTTGATTTGGGCTTCCAAAGCTTCGAGTTTTTGTTTTAGGTTCTGGTTTTCGGTGGTTTGGGCCGTTAATTTTGTTGTTAGTTCCTGCAAAAATTGGTTTATATTGAGAAGGCTAGAATAATAAGGCGCTAAAATGAATTTACTTTACAAAAATGGCTAGGCAATTGAGTATAACATTAGAAAATCAAGTTTTTGAGACAAAAAATTGACAAAAAACCTAAAAATAAAAAAAAAAAACTCCTTTTTGTCAAATTTCTGAGCCTAGACTAGCTTTTTTTGTATAAAAAACGCCCCTTTTCCACCTTATTATACCCTCCTAAACCCACCTTATTATCCTCCTCCAACTTTAAAATCTTGGCCTTGTTTTGTCCGTAAAGCGGTGCAGCTGGTGCTGGTTTCGGCACGCCTTGAGCGCGCAAAATCTGTTGTTGAGCTCGAGCCAAACCAGCTGGTGGTCTTACTTGACGTTGCGTAGCTCCTCGCGGTTTCGTTGGACTAGTCTTTGGTGGATGGATAGCCCTAGATGAAGCTGGAACAGCTGGTGTTGAGAATGAAGCCGCTACTACTGGAGCCGCAGCAGCCGATGATGCAGCTTGTTGTGGAGCTGAGGTTGAAGGTGTAGCTGCATTTGAAGATGAAGCCATTGCTTTCATCGCTGACTCTTTGTATTTTACAGCAATCGATCGTACTTGAATGTACTCCTTGCTCTTGATCTCCAACGCCTTTTCGACTTTCTGTTTCTCGGTTCGAATGGTCGATAATTCGGTCGATTGTTCGGATAACTGCTTCTTGAGTGTTTCGACTTGTTGGTTGATGACTTTGTGTTGTTGTTCGAGTCTGGCGGTCCAGCTGGAGTTGGCGTTGTTCAGGGCTTCTTGCTTTTCCGTGATCACTTGTTTTAGTTTGTCGATTTGGGCTAATAAGGAAGACTTTGTTTGTTCTAGTTGGCTGGTTCTGACCTATAAATGTACAAGGATTATAACTTTAATCAAAAAATAGCCAAGGATCAAAAATGTAGCTGAGAATCAAAAAAATATCAAAACTTTAGTAAATAAGGTAAAAATATAGTTTTAGCCTCTTACAGAAATCTCCTTTCTGGCTTGGTTCAGCTCCGTTCGCAAAGTCAATTGTGTAGCTATGAAGTCTTGGTTTTCCAGCCGCAATGCCTGAACTTGGCTAGCAAAATTCAATCGTTGATTAATCTCCTAAAACAATTCATAAAATAAAAGTATAATAGTCTTGTAAAGAAAGTTTTTGCCGTTTTTCGCTTTGTCAAGAAAGCTTTTGCCATTTTTCGTTCTGTAAAGAAAGTTTTTGCCATTTTTCTCTCTGTAAACAGTTTTGGCCATTTAATGTATTGTAAAAAAAGTTTTTGTCATTTTTTGTTTTGTAATAATGTTTTTGCCATTTTTGGTTTAGTAAAGAAAATACTTGCCATTTTTCGTTCTGTAAAGAAAGTTTTTGCCATTTTGTGTTTTGTAAAGAAAGTTTTTGTTAATTAACAATGTTTTCATATATTTTTTATAAGGTTGTTCAAATAATTATGTGCCCCTATCCCAAAAAATTTCCATTAAAAAAAAGCACAGAATTATTTGAACAGCCTAACATAACAAAAAACTTTTCTTAAGCGTTTTAACTTATAATTAACATACAAAAGCCAATCCCTTCCTGAGTGTTTCAAGCAGCTCTTCTGTTACTGAACCTGCATTGCTTTCCAATTTCAAGGTAGTTTCTTTGATAAATTCGTCCAATCTGGCCCAAACTTCCTTCTTTTCGGCTTCATATTTCTTCAGGTCTTCGATTAATTGAACTCTATCGGATTCTGCGAGCTTCTGTAATGTGACAGGTTATAAGATATTGTCAGACA
Source organism: Bursaphelenchus okinawaensis (assembly GCA_904066225.2). Lineage (NCBI taxonomy): Eukaryota > Metazoa > Nematoda > Chromadorea > Rhabditida > Aphelenchoididae > Bursaphelenchus > Bursaphelenchus okinawaensis. The sequence goes on along the minus strand of CAJFCW020000002.1, from coordinate 9,046,053 downwards.
GAAGTTACAAATCCGTATTTTACTCCAAAAATATTTTTTTTCGAAAATTTTAACATTTTTTAACAATTTGATACCTAAAATTTCATTTTTTCAAAAGACCATTGTATCCTCACCTTAAAACTCTGTATCTGCTCCCTCAATCCACTGATTTCGTTCTGTTTCTTGCTCAATTCTGCTCTTAACTCTTCTTCAATGTAATTTACTTCAATTTTTATCGCTTTCGCCTTGGGTTCTTCCAATTCCATCGGTTCGTATTCTCGTTTCACCGGTCTTAACTCGAATTTTTCCGTCGCTTCTTTGGCTTCTTGCATCCATTTTTGTTTTTCGGCCTCTACGTGTTTGTTGATTTCAATTATCGATGCTTCTAGTGATTGCTTCTCAACTTCTAGGTCCATGTTTCGACGCAGTGTTTCTAAAACGCGAGTGTTTCTGAAAGAGAATAATTTAGGTTAAGGTAGTGTTAAATACAACTATAAAAAAGTAGAGCTTGAAGTAGAGCACAATGAAGATGAAGTAGACATTAACAGCGACTGAATTAGATAGTAAAAGAAGCTCAAGTAGCTATTAAAACAAGCTGATGTAGATAATAGAAGACGCTGAACATATAATATTATAGTAAAACCTACGCTTCTTGCACCGTCTTTTCATTCTCCTCAATCAAATCCTTGATCAACACCGCGTAGTCAATCTGTTCTTCTGTGGATAAAGTCGTAGCCCCTACCTTGCCTTTGAACTCATTAAACCACCTGTGTTTCCAGACTGAAAAAAGGTAAAATACGATAGGGCCACCTACACAATACTATTACAATATCTTCGTGAAAAAAGTTACAATATTACGTGTGAAATTATGAATGAGCTTTTCAAATCACTCCCTTTCAAGTCTACATTATAATGCCAATACCATTAATTTTAAAAAGATTATAACGTAACAGATACTATATCTAAAACCCATTCATATACTATACCTAAAACCATCCAAACTTACATTCGCACAACCGCTCTGTAGCATCAAGTTGATAGTTCATAACCTCAATCTCACTCATCAACATGCTATTATTCGTTTCGAACAACGTTACTTCAGTTTCATTCTTCTGACAATCCAGTAATTCCTTCGTCAATGTCTGGATCTTCTTCTTCAGCTCCTGATTCTCATTCTTTATTGGTTCCAGTGAGACTTCGGCATTTTCCACTTCAAACTTGAGTCTCTTAACTTCGTTTTCAAAGCTCGTTTTCGTGATTTTAAGTTCATTCTCCAAGGTTTCTTTGGTTTGAGTTAGCTGCAACTGTTTGCTTTTTAAGTTCTCGACTTCTTCGCTCAATTGACGGATTTCGAGGTCTGCTTCTTGTTTGATCTGAACTTTTTGGCGCTCAATCAATGCTTCTAGATCACTGCACGCTGTTTTCAATTCCAGGCTTAGGTTTGTGTTTTTTTCGTATTGTGTAAGTTGGGCTTTGAGGAAATCGTTTCTTTTCGTCAGGTCTTTGAGCTCTACTTCCATCGTTCGATTTTTGCTTCTGGAAAGGGAACAAATATAATAAAAAAACAAATTTTTAGGTATATAATATAAAGTTTTCTAATTTTTTTTAAAAAAAAGTTGAGCTTGGTCCCCCCCCCCTGTGCATTTTTTACAAAAAAATCAAAAAATCCACCCAAAAGATAAAAAACCCTTTATATAATAGACCAGAAAAGAGGCCTACTAGACCCATCCCAACGGCTTTACAGGACTGTTAGGGTCCTCAAACCCACCTCAAATCAGCCAAAGCTTCATCCTTTCTCTTCTCCCTCTCCAGCAGTTCATTCTTCTTTTTCTCCACGAATTCTAGTCTCGTTTTGATTCCACCGTAACAAACTTCGGATTCCTTTAGTCTGTACTTCAGTTCTTGTTCTTTCTTCATGGCATTAGTCAATACCGTTAGTTTTTCTGATAACTCAGCCTTGACTTTGTTCAATTGAGAGGTTAAGGCTTCTTTGTTTTGTGCCCATCTTTGTTCTTCTTTTTGGTGACTTCTGTAAACATTATTTTAGGTATGTAAGTATGTATTTAAGCAATTTTAAAGAAGTTGAGAAGTTCCCAAATTAATTTTTTAGCCATAAAGTTAAGCTTAGGTAATTTCTACCTTCTCATTTTGAATAATGTTCCCGTTACGTATTTTACATTCCTTTTTTTCATCAAAAAACCCTAAAATTTAAAAAAAAAATAAAACCCTTACAAAGACAACTCCAAAATCTCGGCCTTCCTCTTCTCCAAGTTGTCCTTCAGCCTTTGAAGCAAAGCTTCCAAATTCTTGGCCTGATCATTGAACTGAGTAACAGTAAAGTCAAAAGAACTTCTGATTTCTGTTGGTTTTTCTCTGTTACTGCTTGCTTTTAGTTCTTCGTGAACATTTTCGTATAAAGTAGTCAACTTTTGAATGTTCCATTCTTTATCCTTTATTATCTTTTCGGCCGTTGTTAACTTGTCCTTCAGTTCCTTAAACTTCAGGTCTTCCGCTTCTTTGATCGCTGCTTCTTTTTCGGATTCCAAGGTGTTTAGTCTGGAAAGATATAGGTTTATATTGTAGTACAAGGGTGATACTTAGATATAAACGACGAGCCGGACTTCAGTAAAATTGCGGCAGTCCAGGCTTAAAAACCAGCCCGGCTCGTCGTGAAAGTCTAGTAATCGCTGTATGCATGCTAGCAAGAAATGCTAAGTTTGTCATTCAATTCGGACCCATTTTCAGGTCCTGAAGCCATTTTTGATCGTTAATATAAGCTTTAAACACAAAAAAAATAAAAAACAGTGCTTTTCTAAACCTTTTTACAACACATACCTTCTTCCAGGGGCGTCGCTAGAGGGGAGGGGGGGGTGGACCCCCCCCCCCCAGAGCCGATCCGAAAAAAAAAAAAAATCCTCAGGTAGGTACCTGAACGCGAAAAAGTCGAAAAAAAAGATATTTGAAAAATCGGTCCACAGGTCCCGTGGACGAAAAAATTTTTTTTTGCGTCTCCCCCCCCAGAAAAAATCCGTAGCGACGCCCCTGCCTACTTCAATATCAATCGCCAACAATTTAACAATAAAAACCTTCAATAACAAGCCAAAACCTTTCTTACCTCCTAACCAATTCCAAGTTCTTGCTTTGTAACTCTTTAATATCAGAAAAACTGAAAATATTCTCCCCTTCCATACGATCCTGATCCTGCCTCAACAAATTCTGAATCTGCTCGGACAAACAGCGACAATCTCCTTGATACTTTTCCAACTCATCAGTGATGAACTGTAGTTCATGTTGACAAGCATTTCGGGCCACCGTCATTTCGTCTCGTTCTTGTTTATATTGTTTTAGTTGAGCTTTAGCACGTTGCAGTTCACGGGTCGTTTCTTCAAATTGGGCCGTTTGTAGACTCAAAGCTGAACTGTTGGCCAAGAAATCTTGTTGTAGTTTAGTTAAAGTTGTGTCGGCTTGTTCTAGTAGTACAGTCTTTTTAGCCAGTTCTGCTTTGACTTGAATATGAGATCTATAGATCTCGGTTAAAGACTGGGCATTCTTAAGTAGGGATAGGGTTTCTTGAGCTGCTGTGGAAAAGGCCGGTCCTCCTTGGTACACTGAAATGCATTTTTATTGTAGGAAAGACATAAAACATTGAAAACAGTATAAAATTTGTCTTTATTACCACCAAAAGACCAAAAATATCATGCTTTCCACTTACTTTCTTCTTTTAATCTTAAATCTTCTTTGACGTTATGAACTTCTTCTTGTAACCGCTGAATTACTTGGTCTAAAAAGTCTTGATTTAGTTGATAACACAAAGTATAAAAGCTAAAACAAACTAAAAATTTAATTTTCACAATTAAGAAAGACGTATTTTACAATAAATAACAACTTATTCACTATTTCCCACCTTTTTCCAACGCCAAAGCTTCAAGTTCCCTTGTTTTCCCCTCCAACAACCATGTTATCCTACTAATCTCATCGTCTTTAGCCTGAAGATCCGTTTCAGATCTCTCAGCCACTTCTGTCAACCTTCCGAACTCTCCATCGTAGCTTTCCACAGCTTCTGCGTGACGTCTCTCCCATTCTACAGCAGTTTTTTTGGTTAATTCTAATTGAGAAGTAAGTTGTTCATTTCGAGCTTTGAACTTTTGACACGCTGTTTTGAGAACTTCAATTTGGTTTAGATAGTCTTCAACATCTTTGTTTAACTTTTTTTGCCCAATTTCAAACTCCTGAACTTTTAAATTGGCAACGGCTTCAACTTCCACGCTTTTTGTTGACAGTTTTTGCTAAAACAAGATCTTAATAGCCAAAAGCACAACATAACTTGCTAAAGTCATATGAAAAAGGCCCTCAAGGATCTACAAAAACTATATAGGTAAAAACCCTTACCAATTCATACTTCAAGTTGTCCCTTTCAGCCAAATATTGTACTAGCTCTTCGTTACTCTGCTTTTGTGTATAATCCGCCAATTGTAACTCTCGTTTCAAACGTTCATTTTCAATCTAAAGACAATAATATAAACTAAACTCTACCAACATACCTCAAAACGTCGAGCGTTATTCTTAAGATCAATGTTCTGCTTCTGAATATGATCCAGCGCTGATTTATCTTCCGAATACCTTCGTCGTTCCAATTCTAAAGTCTTTTCAAGTCTAGTAGATTGTTCTTTATAACTAGTTAATTGTGATTCGAGATCCTTAACACTATTAACATGATAATCTCGCTCCTGTGTCACGGCTTCAAGCTCATTCCTCATCCGAGTATTGTCCGCCGTGATGTCACGGAGCGTACTGTTGCTCGTAGCATTCTCAGCTTCTGTAAATATAAATTAAAAGCTTCTAAAGCCTTTTTTTCTAAAATACGTTAACAAATTTTTTTGAAAAATCTGAACAAGCTCCTCGAAAACACATTAACCTAAACCATGAACAATATAAAAAGCCAAACTTACCAGCCAATTTGAGTTTTTTATTCAATCCAAATATCTCCGTAGATTGCTCAGCTACATGAGTTCGTTGAGCAAAGAGATCAGCTTCAATAACTTGGATCTTATTACCTAAAAATTAAAAACTAAAAACAACTACTCAAAACTCACGTAATTCCTTCAATTCTTCAGAAACAAAAGTCAATTGTTCATCTGGTTTTGGTATATTTTCAGTTTTTGCTGTAACATCTTCCATTTTATCAACAAAAAGGATAGATTTTGTTGAAAAAAAAGGTTTTGCGAAATTATTTTTATTTTTCGCGGCGCGCGCCCGTATACTTCTTTTAGCGGGAGAAATTCGCAGGCTGCAGAAAGGGTTTGATAGATGTTGCATTAGCTTTGACACAAACAGTAAATTTAGAGTTTTAAAAGTCAAAAGATGTATAATTTTACCTAATAAAACTAGACTTGCGTTATTTTTTTAATCTTTTTAGTAATTTGATTTTTGTTTATCAATATTATGTTAGTTTTTGATATAAACTAAAAGTTATTGATGTTTCCTAACCTTTTAAATTATTAATATTAATTTTTAATGTTTTTCAGCGTAATTTCAGCCAACAGCAAGCTCAAATATAGCTTTTCCAGGCTGTCATATGTTAACTTTAGAACCCATCTTCGTTTTCTTTGCTGCTCTCTCGAAACACAGTGTTCTCTCGTTGAATTCAAAACCATATCGGATATCGGTTTATAAAATACAATGCAAACAAAATTGGAAACGTGAAAGCAATCTGTTGAGCACTGGCCTTCTGGACATGGTAATGTTATCTAATAAATTAAAAAAAAGTTTAAATTAGTAACATTTTTTGAAATTTAAATTTTTTAAAAATTAAAATTAATTTCTAACCTTAAATAAGGCTTTGTAGTTGTTTCAGGGCTTATGTCAGACTTCGAAGTTACTCTAGAGCTTGTTATGCTTTAAAGAATTCTGTAGTACATCAAAGAATGTTGTGTAATGGTCATGCTTTATATTATTTTAGTCGTGTTTGCTACCTGACTCGGTGGGTGACCTCGTAATGGACTATAAAGAGCTGTGTTAGGTAACACATGCGCCAACTTCCGGTTTGTGACATCACAAACACTGTGGTCAGCTACGGTTGTGTGTTTACATTGGTGACATTTACGGTAGAATACTAATTACTGCCCTGCCCTGTTCTACCCTACCCTACCCTATTCTACCTTACCCTACCCTACTCTACCTTGCCCTACCCTACCCTACTCTACTTTACCCTATTCTACTCTGTCCTACTCTATCTTATCATACCTTACCCTACCCTTCCCATGGTAAAGAAAAGCCAACTTATAAGATGACATAGATTAACAATGACGGAAGTCCTAAGGAGATTACCATTTTCTAGCAAAGGTAAGACGTTAGTTAGTGGTAATAACAATATGTCATAGTTGTTATGTTATTTATTAATAAACAGTAGCTTTAAGATCTGTTTGCCTATTGGAATTTAAAAAATGAGTTTTTTTTGTAAAATACGTCAAACAAAATAACGTTTTTTTTACAATTTTATATTTTTAATACAGTTGAAATCAAAATTACATTGACATCTACTTCAAATAGAGTTATATGTACATCAACTTCAACTTCCCCCAGCAAGCCTGATAGGTTCTCAATTTCAAGCGGCTGCATTAAAACGCCGGAAGCCGACTTCCTTTCTTCTCTATTCTTCAAGGCTTCGTTCTTCGTCGGACTTTGATTTCGAGTTTCCACTGACATTTGCATATGTATACGAAATTGAAATGGCATTAGCGACAATTCACAAGTTTTTCAAAATTTTTGTGCTGTGTTTTGGCATTTCTTTATGATTTTTTTGCTTTTTTTTTATTTTGGCATTGTACTCATTGTACTGTACAGCGGAACCTTTGTTTTTACTGTGTAAATTTGTGTTCTGTCATTTTATCTTGATATTGTTCTATCTATTCATCAATTTTTCTTTTTTTTTGTAGTACTAAGTAGACGTGAAAGAAGGTCTACAAGAATTGGCTCCGCTCTAGGTCGAACCAGGCCAAGCCAAAGCAAACTTGAAAGAGACCGGGCCATACCGGTACGTGTTGGACTGAGAGGCGGGGTTGAAGCAAGGACCAGCTTGGCTCTGGGTTTGAGAGGACTAATCTAAACCAAAACAAATTTGAAAGAAACCGAGACAGGCCGACACGTGTTGTCCCAAAGAACTGGAGCCAAGTTTATGATTTGGAGCGTGAGCCGGGCTAGGCTGAACAATTAGGCCCGGCTACTCTCTTTTACAGACCTAGTGCTAGAATGGTAAAAAATTTTGTTTTACTAAATCTTAGTAATTAAAAAAGTCTTGACGCTAATTTAAAGTAATTTTCACTGTCAAAAACGACAAAACTTTTATACTTTGGTAAGTTATATTTGTAATACCTAAAACCTAAAAATGAGTAAAAATATGTCGAAAGCATTAAAAAATACAATAAAATGTACTACATAAAATAAAAAATAGCACACTTAAACAGCTAAATACAATAAAAAAGTTTTGTCGTTTTTAAACTTGCAAGGCCTTATAAATTGTCGACAAAACTTTATTAAAACTCAAATATTGAAAAATATAGTTAACTACAACAATATTTTTATATTTTTTTACTAATTCAATGTTTTTTCAACCCAAACCAACCTTGTCCCCACATAATTACTCATCCCCTAACCTTAAGTTAGTCAAAATAAGAAGGCGGAGCCAAGAACCAGTCCATCTCGCTTCCTCGTCGCTGATTGGCTAGGCGGTTGGGCGCGAAACTGCGGCCAAAGCGAAAATCATGGAGGAGGGCCACAGATTGAGTAAATAAAAATTCAGTAAATTATTGTGCCGGGCGGTCGGAAGGAAGGGAACGTCCGGCCCTTGTCTGACAATGTCGGGAGTTTTTCGCCTGCGGGTAAATCGAGTTGATAACGAGGAGAGGGGAAGTGGGGTACTGTAGGGTGATGAAGGAAGGAGAAGATTGGGAGGGGGGATTTTGAAGTGAGTTGGGGTAGGGTTTAACAAGGGGTAGGGTAAGGTAAAGTAATGTAGGAAAGTAGGGAAGGGCAGGATAGGGTAAGGCTAGATAAATTAAGATAAGGTGGGTTACTGTAAGGAAGGTTAGATTAGGATAGGATAGGCTAGAGCAGGGTAAAGAAAAGAAGAGTAGGGTAAAGCAGGGTAGAGTAGGGTAAGATAGGATAGAGACTGAAGGGAGGAGAGGTAGATCAGAGGGGGGGGAGGGTTGGTGGTATATTCAAAACATTTTCTACACCTCCTTTTTTCCTTCCATTCTCTCATCCCTCGTCCCCCCCCCCTCCCCCCCCCCTTCCACTTTCGACTACCATTCTATCGTTTACCTTTATATTATTCTTAACTTCACATACTTACCCTCCTAACAAACCCTAACATACCCTCCATTCCCAAACCTACCGTACCCATCTCAACAAACTTAGAAGCGGCCCCGAGCGTCGGCCGTAACCGGACTCCGCCTTTCTTCGGGCCACGACGAATGCCCGCTCCAAAAACGGCTTCATTCGCACCGCGGGGGTCCTTTTAAACGACCGCACCGGCAATTTCCTTCCTTCCACCGGTTTTCCTGATCCGATCTTTTTGGGCCGCCTTTTTCCTGATAGTTAAGCTGATGTTTCAAGCCGGAAATCAGCTGACAGTTGAGACATTCCGCAACTCTTTTTATTGCTTCTGGGTTATGATAGTGAAGGATGAATGTATATCGAGACATTTGATGATAGTAAAAGGTTAATATGAATGCAAGCATGTTATGATAGTTAAGGATAAAGATAGGTTAAAAGCATGTTAAGATAGTAAAAAGTAAAAATAAATTGAGACATGTCCTGATAGTTAAAGATGAATATATATCGAGGCATAAAGAGATAGTAAAAGATTAAGATAATTACAAACATGTTATGATAGTTAAGGATAAAGGTGACAGAAGGCGTGTTATGATATTAACTGATAAAGGTGTTTGATGGCATGTTACGGTGACCAGGGCAGAAGATCGTAAAGAGGCTATGATAATAGAGGGCGGCACAAGCTAAGGCAAGGCAGGGTAATATACGATGAAATTAACTCTAATATTGCAAGACAAGGCAAGGCAAGGCAATGCAAGGCAAGGCAAGGCAAGGCAAGGCAAGGCAAGGCAAGGCAAGGCAAGGCAAGGCAATGCAAGGCAAGGCAAGGCAAGGCAAGGCAAGGCAAGGCAAGGCAAGGCAAGGCAAGGCAAGGCAATGATGCTTTGCTTAAAAATTTGCTTTGTCAGAGAGGGGTGGTGTTTTTCAATACAAACTCAAAAAAATTCTTTTTATTGCGTTTAGCGTTACTTTTACTATTTTTTGTTACCTAAAATTTAAAAAAAATTTAAAAAAAAATTATTTTCAGGCAAAAAGTCAACAAATTGATCTCATCACCAGGTCCTATTTGATCTCAACTCTTCTTTTTAAATTTAAAATTTGTAAATTCGATCTCAGATGGACATACTGAAAGCAGCTCTAACAGCTCCATCAACTTCGACCACCGACATTGCGCCACAAAACTCTGTAACTTCATCCGAACATCTTCAACAACATCCGAACATGCACAACGGAAGCCTGGAGAACATTCCCCAGTACTCGCCAATTAGCTTTGACATCAATGCTATTTCGTCATTGTCTGGATTTCCGGTAAGATTACAGTGTTTTGGAGTGTTTTATAGGTACTGTAAGTTACGGTAGATACTGTATTTTTAAACTTTTTTAGTTTTTTAAAGGTTTCGTTGAAGGAAAAACCATTTTCTATTGTTTTACGGCTTAAAAACCGCAAAAATAGAATTTTCATGTTTTCGTGGTGAGACCCAAACTAGTTTTATAATATCTTGTTTACCCTTCTCTATCCTTGAAAGTATAGAACTTACCGCTCGTAATTTACAAAATTAAAAAAAAAATAAATTTTCATGATTTCGTGGTGGGACCCAAAATTTTATAACACTGTAAAAATTTAAAAGAAATAAAGCAATGGCCGTATTTTACAAAATTCTCAAAAAAAATTTTTTTTCGATAGGAAGAAACTTTCTTTCCACCTATTCTTAACCAGATGCATGCGTAAAGCGATATTGTTAAAGCCGCATGTTGTTATTTATGGCCGGTTGTTTTTGAGTGGGATTTGGCAAAATTAAGGGATTACCTCAAAAGTCGTACGTAAAACAGCATTTACCTTAGTACATCCGAGTCTGGCTTCGTCAATTTATTCAATTTTATTGAAGTAGCAAAAGTCGTGGCGTTAATTTACGTTGAAAATAAGGGTGAAAAGCGCCAGGACTTTTTTTGGTAATTTAAAATTTAAAAAAAATATTTTTTTTAAAATTTTTAATATTGGTATTAAATTATTTTTAAAATTTTTTAATAAAAAAATGTGTTTTAGAATTCAAATGGCATGGGATTCGCCCAAAGGTACCCGTTTTACGACCAAAACAGCCTTCAGAAGCCGTTGATAATGAATAATCAAAATCAGCCTAATGGTAGGTTTAAAACAATTATTTTTTTTCTTTGGTATGTGTAACGTAGTTTGAAGTAGAATAGGATAAGGCAATGTGGGATGAGGTAGGGTAGTATAAGGTATGGACAATGTGAGATGAGATTGGGTAGGGAAAGGTATGAATAATGTATGATGGGGTAGAGTAGAAAAGATGTGGATAATGTGGGTTGAGGTAGGGTAGGGTAAGACATGGATAAGGTGGGGTGAGGTAAGGTAAGGTGAAGTATGAATAATGTGAGATTAATTAGGGTAGGGTAGGGTAGGGTAGGCTAAGGTAAGGTAAGGTAAGGTAAGGTAAGGTTGAGTATAACGAAAATTTATAAAATTTTTAAATTTAAACAAAAATTCAAATTTCAAAGCCGGGCAGGGTAAAGCAACAAAAATTTATGTCTAAACTCAATTTCGAGTTCAAAAAGTAACGCAAATTTTGTTTCCAAATTGAATTTTGCGCGAAAAACGTTTTGAAAGGTTATGTATGCAAATGTATTTGAATGGTTATGTGTAAATGTATGTACATCATGACGAGTATTTTTGAAGATTTTGAAACTTTTTACGTGCAAAAATGAAATGTTTTATAATTTTGAAATTTAAAAATTTTTATGTTAGGCGCCGACATAAAGAACCCGTCATACTTTCCTTGTAATTTCCTGTAAAAAATGGCGGGTTCTTTATGTCGGCACCTACTAGTTTTATCATAATTTGTAATTTTTCAGATTTTAGAGGTCAATAAGTAAATAGAAATTGTTTTTTTTAGAAAATTTTAAAGCAAGTTTTAAAATTAAAAAAAAAAAAATTTCAGCAGTAAACCTGTCAGTTCACGGAGCAACAGCCACTTCTTCACCTAACCATACCAATACGACCAGTTCTACCCCGAACTCTCAAAATACGACGTTGGCTCACAACAATTCAGGCTCCACCGGGTTGAAGGATGATGTAGGTCTTAAATTTTTTATTTGTAAAATACGTTCCGTATATGATTAGCATATTATAGTATATTAAAATCTTGGCGTTTAGTGAGACTCGGGAACGGCAAAAGTAAAATGAGTTAGGGGTGTTCAATGATAGGGCTAGGGTGGAATAAGTTAGGACAGGGCAATGGTAGGGCTAAGGTAGTTTTATGATTTGCGTAGAGTATGGCGAGGGGGGGGGGGCTTCGGTGGGGCTATGATAGAGTAAGACAAGGTAAAGTAGGGCAAGGGCAAGTTAGGGTAGAAAAATAGAAGGGCAACGGTAAGCTTAAGCACTGGCTAGGGTATGGCAATTTAGAGTAGGCCAGGGATAAGGCTAATTTCGCTTAAGCTATGAGTAGAGTGCAGTCATTTATATTAAGGAAACAGTAAGGCTATTGTAGGCTTATAATTCGGGTGATGTAAGCAAGAGGCAATGATAGAACTAAGTGATCGTATGGCTAGGGCAGGGTAAGTTATGATAAGGCAATGGTAGGACTCAAGAGGGCTTATAGTTGGGCTAGAGAAAGACACTACCTTTGCCTTGGGACAAAGGTATTGTAGGCTAGGGCAGAGCCAGAATAAAGCTAGAGTTGGTTTATGATGTGCCTAGTAAAAAGGAATACCGCTGACAAAAAAATTTTAAATTAAAAAATAATGCTTTAGGGCTTGTTCAACCCAATGAATTCTTGTTTCCCATGTAACCCACTGCCAGTTCCTGCCAAGAACAACAACAACGCTCTGCTTCAACAAGGTATGTCATCAAAATAACTTTTTTTCAAAAAACTTGAAATAAATCAATCTTTAAAAAGTCTTGTAGCAAATTTACATTGACTTTCACATTCAAAAACGACAAGATTTTTTTGACATTTCAAAATGACCGCAAAACATGACCTAACCTATAATTAGATGCTAGGAATTATTGAACATTAAGAAACAATTGGAGTAGGTCACTTAAGGTTAGTGGCGGCAACTCCTCATGGCCACCTTTAATTGTCCCAAGCTACTTTCGGCGCCGGAAATTGCGCGCATCCTTTTCTTCTGGAGCTCCTTTGATTAGGCCAAGCAGCTACTTCAAATTGGGCTTACGAAAATTCGAAATTTTGATCTAATTAAAGGGGGGTTGATTTTGAGGAGGGTAAGGTAGGGTATAGTAGGGTAGTTGAAGATAGATAAGGGTAAGCGTAGGTGAGGATAAGTAATAGTAAGGTAGGGCAGTTAGGGATAAGTGAGGATAGGTGTGGGTATCTAAGAGTAGGTAAGGGTAGATAAAGGTAGGTGAAAGTAGGAGTGAGGGACGAGCCGGGCCAACTTTTTGAGACCATCTCTGCGGGATTGACCTAATCTTTAGGCCCGGCCGGTTTTAATTTTCTCTCAGTTTCTCTCCTCTAGGTGAGAGCAGGTGGAGGTAGATAAGGGTACGGTAGGGTATGGTAGGGCTTTGAACTAAGGCTCTGGGCAAGGGCTAGGGTTTTAAACTAGGTTTCTGGGCTAGGGCTTTGGGTTAGGGTTCTGGGCTAGGGCTCTGGACGTTCTGGAGTAGAGTTTTGGCCAGGCTTCACAAAAAGCATAGTGTTTACTATAATATTCTTTATGCGCTTCAAGATTGGTTGAATAACCGCCATTAAACGGTCGGTTCTTTGTTCTTTTTATGAAGCGCGAACCGAGCCCGCAAAGAGAATATTGGGCCGCTGGTTGTAATTGCTCGCCGCTCATGTCATGACATAAATCTCATCGAGTATGCACTTTAATAGCTGTTGAGCTTTCCCCCATTGTGGTTTATTGCTTCAGGCCATGAAAAAGAGTGAAGAGTACTGTAAGGAATGGCAGCTTAAACATTTTCTGTTTTGTGAGAGAAAGTCGAGGGTGGTGGTTGATTTTTTGGTGTAACGTACGAGTTTGTTAACAAAGTTGGATAATAATTACTGTGTAGGTAGCACAAACAACAAGCTATTAATACGCAAAGTTTCTAACTTTCAGTGCTGTTGAAAAAAAAACAGTATTTTAGTTTTTTTAAATATCTAAGTTTCGCCAGAAGAAAAAAATTGTTTTTGATGTAAAATACGAACGATCGATTAAGTGTTTTCAATAAAACACAAAATGATAAGGCATGCCATAAGCTATCATCGTGCCAAATTTAAAAGCTTCAACAAAGTTCAAAAAAATGTATCAGTAATTTATTTTTTAAAAAGTAAAATTTTCACCAGAAGATAAGATAACTTATGTTCGATGTAAACCTCCCAGAAATAAAACACATAAAGATAAGGCATACTAGAAGCTATCAAAAAATTTTAAAACTTTATCAAAGTTCAAAAAAAAGTTACAGTAATTTTTTATTCGAAACCAAAAATTCGCTCAAAACGATAATTTACAAACTTTTAATAGTAAAATACGTCCCAATCACGTCGAGAATAAAATTTTTAACAATTCTAGACCGTAAATATAACCTAAACATGTCATTTTTATAAAAAAAAAATTTGTTTGAAGCGCCGAAAAAGGGGAAATTAATGCACTGTGCGGCACAAAGAAAAACCCGCACCAATTGCGTAATTAAACAAAAGCAGGCATACAAACGCATGAATCTAGTACAATAGACCTACTTAGAATGCATGGTAAACAGAAAAGTAGATTTTGTTGAAAAAATGTGTTTTTAGATGGGGAGGAGGAGAGGGTAAAGGTGGGGTAGAGCGAAAAAATTTTTTGAAAAAGTTGAATGTGCTCCTTCTGTTGATCTTTTTAAACATAAGGTAAAAAATGTCATTTTTATGTAAAAAAGAGTAAAAATAGATGTTTCAGTCAAAAAAAAGAAATTTGCCATGTTTCATAACCAGACTCAAGTAAAACAGTTTAATATAGCCCCGGAAGGTCATAACACCGTTTTAACGGACTATTATATGTCTGTAAACAAGGCGGCATCGTCTTCTTTTTCGCGGATTTGGCCCTATTAAACTGCCGCGAAAACCCGGTGCAGATGCGCAAATAAAAAATTGAAATTGCCAAGATTTATGAACTGTTTGTTACCGTATTATGATAGCCCTAGCCCTAGTTAAGAGCCTAGCCTTAGCCCAGATCCTTAGCCTACAGCCCTAGCTCAGTGCCTTAGCTTAGACCCTAGCCCAGAGCCCTAGCCCAGAGTTTTAGCTCACAGCCCTAGCCCATTATCCTTACCTACTTGCACTTCTAAGCCCTTATCAAAAATCTACCCTCCCCTGTTCTACAACAGTTTTACACTGCCTTATCAGTACAATATTTTAATAAATTATCTCAACCATACATTCCTCTATGGTAAATTGAATTCCCCGCCTTGGAAAAAAATATATAAATTACCGTAAGCCATTATTATATTGCCTTGTATTCAACAATCATTACCTGCCTTTCACCAGCACCTGTCCTTTGGGACTAATTAATCACGCTGAAAAACGTCTTGCCAGCCACGACCGTAGCAATAAATTTAATCCTATTGTAGTCCAAGTCAATATAACGGCGAAACCAACCGAAAAATGAATGTTTTTTGGCTGGCAACAGTTGTTTTGCGCGGATTATAATTACATGCTTATTATGACTGACAATGGTCATCTTAAGGTCATGGGGGTTACTGTAGGCATGAATGGAAGTTTTTGAAATTTTGAGTACTTGAAGATGGGTTTAGAGGTTACTCAAGGTAGGGGTGGAAAACGGACTAGGCTTGGCCCAGTTTATAAGCCCAGCCAGTGGGGCTACTTTTGGGCCCGGCCCGTTTAAATTTTTTTTGTTTAAGCTTGCTTTCGAGAAACGCAATCTGCAACAAAAAGTAGACGATGCCGCCTTGTTTACAGTTATATAATAGTCCGTTAAGATGGTGTTATGACCTTTCGGGGCTATATTAAACTGTTTTACTTGCGTTTGGTTATGAAAAATGGCAAAAGTTTAATCAAAAATGGCATAAATTTCATGAAAAAGCAAAAAAATTTTTAAAAATTGTGTTTTTTTAGTTGAAACATGATAAAACTGGCACTTTTATCTACTACAACATCAATTTTTTTTATATTTCAATTATAAAAATGCCATTTTAACCAAAAAAAAATCTAGTTGTTTAATGAAAATGTCATTTTAAACCTAAAATATGCTCAATTTTTTAATCTACAGTAATCTCCCCGCATTTATGTATTGAAGCGCATCGGATTAATTAGTACTAATACTGAGGTCACCCTCGTTAGTCTCTTGCTTTTCCACTTAAACGCGCACGGAATTCAATTTTTCCCAAATTTCCAAACAATAACTCGCTAATTTTATTTATAAACATGCAAATTAGTGGCCATGCCGGAGGACCGGTTTAATTTTTGGGAGGCAGGAAATTAAAAATTTGAAAAAAATTTTTTTTGATTCAAAAAAATATTGTGGATGTTGATTTATAAGGCCGGTGGGTATACTATAATATAATAAGTGTAGGGCAGAATAAAGCTTGTTAAGTTAAGGCATGGTACGGTAAGGAAGAACAAGATAGCAGTAGGATGGCAAGGCAAAGGCAAGGGCAAAAGCAAAGGCAAAGGCAAAGGCAAGGGCAGAGAATGGCTTGTCTGGTCTAGTCTGGTCTGGGGTGGCTCCGTCTGGTCTGGAGTGACTAGGTCTGGTCTGGCTTGGTCTGGTTTTGTCCGAGCAGGGCAGGGTAGGACTAAACAAGGCATATAATAGGATAAGATAGGGTAACATAGATAGAAGCGGTGAAAGCGTGTGTATGTATACAAACTGCCTAATCCAATTGACACTGTTATTTATAATGTTTTTTTAAATAACTGATTTTCAGACCCCTACCAAATCCTTGGACCCACATCTCAACGTTTGGCTAGTGCAGGCAGCGGCCAAATCCAGCTATGGCAATTCTTGCTTGAATTACTGTCCGACTCTCGAAATGCATCTACTATAACATGGGAAGGTACTCAAGGTGAATTCAAATTGGTGGAACCGGACGAGGTTGCTCGAAGATGGGGAGAACGGAAGAGCAAACCTAATATGAACTATGACAAGATGAGCAGAGCATTACGATACTATTACGACAAGAACATTATGGCCAAGGTTCATGGCAAAAGATATGCTTACAAGTTTGACTTTCAAGGTGAGTATTCTACCCTACCCTACCCTACCCTACCCTACCCTACCCTACCCTACCCTACCCTACCCTACCCTACCCTACCCTACCCTACCCTACCCTACCCTACCCTACCCTACCCTACCCTACCCTACCCTACCCTACCCTACCCTACCCTACCCTACCCTACCCTACCCTACCCTACCCTACCCTACCCTACCCTACCCTACCCTACTCTACCCTGCCCTACCCTACCCTACCCTAAATTTTCTAAATTTTGGCGCTGAAAAAAGTCTTGTCGTTTTTAACCTTCAAGCCTTAGTAAATTGACGAAAAGACTTTTTTGCACATTATTTTGTAAAAATTTTAGAAAACCACCCCTTTACATTTTTAAAATTATTTAAAAAATACTCTTTACCTCTTCTAAAACCTCATTGTTCAGGAATTTATCAAGCCCTCCATCCTCAAACAGCCCACGGCGCTTCGGCCGATCTCTTCAGTCATCAAGCTCGCTTCCAACACGACCTGATGCAACATTCATCGTGGCCAAACTACAGGTTTATCAATCCCGGATTCCAACCCTCTGCCAATTTCTTCAATGGTGCTATGGGCTATGGCAACTTTGGGGCTTCAAATATGACCGCGCCCCGAAACTTTTCTTTGTACAACTCGAATTACAGTAACAAATGTTTGTAAATTTTTGTAAATATTTTTTTCTGAACATAGTGGAAGCTAATAAATTTTGTATTTAAACAACGGTATTAAAATTTTTTGTGGAGAGTACGAAGGTTGAAACAATTCAGAGTTTTTTTAGGGATAAGTTGTTGTAGGATAAAAATATAGCAGGATGCAGGGCCAGGCGGGGACTTTTGGTCTGGGGTAAGATTAATTACTATGCTGTTAAGGTAAAATCTAAGGTAGGACTAGGATAGAGTCATGGCTGTTACTCCAACTAGAGTTTCTAGGCTAGAGCTATGGGAAGATTCATTAGTTATAGTAAATGGCTAATCATCAATGTTCTGCTCTGGTATGTCGTCAAACTCAGCAAAAGTAGATAATCGATTCACAATAGCAGTTTTAATCAATAATAATCGTTGAAATAATGAAGGTTTTCCCAGTTTTGACATACAGTCTAGTAAAATAAAGCTAGACCAGACTGTGCTCTAAAAAGAGTTAGGAATCTGAGCTAGGACTCTGGGTTACGGCTCTGGGCTGGGGCTTTGGGCTAGGGCTCTGGGCTAGGGCTCTGGGCTAGGACACTAGGATAAGGCTAGGTTTTTAGCTACAGTTCATTCTGCACAGTTCCTTCATAACAATTTGATAAGCATTTCAAATTCACCGGAAATATTATCACTCATTTTTGTTTGTCTTTTGAGTGAAATGACTTTGTATCGATTTTCTTTTTTGTATTTTCCTTGTGACTAACCTCAACAAACAGTTTCGTTTCGAGCCATAAAAGGTGGAAGTCATGTTTTAATATATTTTTTGAATAATTAGGGATGTCTTGAGGTTTTATACCTGTGTTGTCGAAGGTATATTTTTTGGTTAAATATAGTTTTTGTATTACTTTTTAAATTGTGATAAATCGGTTTTTTCATAAATTCGTTTGTTAGAAAACGGCCGAAAAGGAAAAATGAACTGACCTCATGTGACTTATAGAGCACTATTTGTTTTGAAATTTACAAAAATAGTGTGGTCTAGTTATTTCATGTCTTAAATTGCAAAAAAAACGTATTTTACATTTGTTTTACAGTTGTTATATGTGAATAATAGGGCTGAGTACTTGAACGCTCAATGCTTTGTTCAACAGCGACAAAACCTTTATTATTAGGTTGAACCAAAAGTAACGGGACACTCTTTATTTAAAAAATAATTAAAAAGTGTCCCGTTACTTTTGGTTTAATCCAATTCATTCAAAAAATAGCTAGAGTATGTATATACTAAGGCTAGAGTAGCACAGGAGTTATTAGAGCAGATAGGACCGTAATAAGGCCGGTTGGAGTGCTTGGTCTTACCTTGAATTTATTTTGCGGCCTGATGACAAGCAAAGCCTATAGCGTCTTCTTTTAAGACCGCACAACTTGGCCATTTTCAGATTTGTTTTGGCTCAGCCTGAGCATAGCGGGACTTTTTGTGTCTACACAAGAGTAATACTTGATCAGAGATATATAATACTAAGAATTTGGTCAAGACTTACCTTTTACAAAGTAATTTCTGTCGTTTTAAATTATATATTTATTTGAATGTATTTATTGTTTGTAGCTTTATTGCTATAACCTTTAAATTGGTTGCAGAAAAGATGACGTACAACAAGTTAGAAGAAACAGAATCGATATATTCTGCTGAGTCTACTATTATCAAACAAGATGAACCTAAAAAACTGCCAGTGCTTCATAGAATAAAGAATTTGAAGCTACGAAAGGATGGAAGAGTCAACAAAATATTAAACAGTAAGTATTTTTATAGTCCGGAAGGTATGATAGTTTGAGTAGGGCAGGGTAAGCAGAGTGATAGAATATGGAAAAGTAAAGTAGGTTAGGGTAGAGCCGAGAATGATAGGGCAGGTTAATATTCAGTGGGATAAATAGAGCTAGATTTAGGACAGTACGGTAAGATAAAGTTATATTATAGTAGAGCAAGATAGTATGCAGAAGCTAGAGAGATTTGAATAAACATGGTACGGTAGAGTAGGGTAGGGTAGGGTAGGGTAGGGTAGGGTAGGGTAGGGTAGGGTAGGGTAGGGCAGGGTAGGGTAGGGTAGGGTAGGGTAGGGTAGGGTAGGGTAGGGTAGGGTAGGGTAGGGTAGGGTAGGGTAGGGTAGGGTAGGGTAGGGTAGGGTAGGGTAGTAATGTCTGTTTACTTCTAGAAGACGTCAAAGTAAAGCACCTAGTCCTCTTCTGTATAGCCCTATACCTAGTACCATTAGTATACAAAGAATCTGGACTTGCTTTATTGGTTCGTCATACTGTAATGAGTGGGTATTGGTTTGTTGAACATCAATATCACAATATCAAAAATTGGCTCAACGAAGATGAGAAGATTAAACCTTATTATGGTGGATCAAACAGCAGAGTAAGTTGGCTTGTGTATGGTATTATAATAGGATAGGGGTAGGTAATAGGAAGTATAAGTATTGAACCTCCTGCTACCTACCCTTAGTGCTAGCCCGATTCTAGTAGAGTAAAATGATGGTTACTGTTCTTTTTTACTTTCAGCGTTACACAAACGGAAATCAAAGATACTATGGGCCTGGTGGAATACCTACTCGTTATGTGAATCGTCATGGACTTAACTATGACTAATATGCTTTACATATGACATATTTTTACTGAAAATGTAAAATTGTATAACATTAAAAATATTTTTGAAAAAAATTAATTTATTTAAAAATTTAAAAATCTTTATCATGTGTGAATGTACAATAATATGTTGACAAGATTGATTAGGTAAGTTTACAAAGAGCAAGCTAGTAAATATTAGGTCGTTCACTTAATCATGCGCCTCATAAATCCAAACATTTGCTTAAAAAGGGCGCAGAATTAAGTCAACAACTAATAATATTAATATAGGTATTAGAAGGGCCATTCAAAAGGGTTTTAAGGACAAAGAAGATTTTTCTTGAGGGGCTGGGTAGAAGGAAGGTAAAGTCGAAAATGAAACAATAAAATTAAAAAAAAATTTTTTTAAAGATACATCCCCAAAAAAATTTTTTACTTTGAAATGTCAACCCGCCCACCCCCCCCCCTTCTCAAAAATTTTTTAAATTTAAAATATCTACCCCCAAAAAGGTTTAGACCTCCCTCCCCACTCCCAGATTAAGATTACCCTCCGGCACTGATTATTAGGTTGTTCAAACAATTCTGTGCCACCAATCAATGTCAATTTTCGGAGCTAAAGGGCACAAAATTATTTGAACAACCTAATAAAATCAAAAAACGTTGGACGATATCATATATATAGCATTATGTCGTAGTAAATACAGAAATGTAAAAATTTTTAAAAAAATTATTTTCAATTAAAATGTGAGGTCAATGTTTTCGGATAAATCGATTATTTCTCAACTTTTCGGCCGCTTTTTGCTTCACGTTCGAAAACTGTTCCAAGGCTTTGGTTTTGTTAAAGTCAATCAACGCATAATTGACTCGACTGGTCGCTGGAGCCGAGACAGCTGATTGATTGTCCATCGATGGTGACGCGGAAATCACGCTCGAACAGTCGGAACGTTGGCTTATCGAAGGGGCTCTAAAATATGTGGTTTTAGTCGCTGTAAACAAAGTTTTTGCTATTTCTGGCTTTGGAAAAAAATTTTTTGCCATTTTTGGTTTTGTAAACAAAGTTTTTGCTATTTCTGGCTTTGTAAAGAAAGTTCTTGCCCTTTTTGTTCTGTAAACAAAGTTCTTGCCATTTCTTGCTTTGTAAACAAAGTTTTTGCTATTTCTGGCTTTGTAAAGAAAGTTCTTGCCATTTTTTGTTTTATAAAGAAAGTTCTTGCCATTTTTTGTTTAGTAAAGAAAGTTTTTGCAATTCTCTGTTTTGTAAAGAAGTTTTTGCCATTTTTCGTTTTGTAAAGAAAGTTCTTGCCATTTTATGTTCTGTAAACAAAGTTCTTGCCATTTTCCTGCAAATTCCATTCTTCCGCTGCCCCAGGCATTTTTTTGCGTTTTAACGTCAAATAAAAATGTCATTAGACATTTTCTTTTGTTTGCCATTGGAAATAAATCTTGTTCAGAAATGTTTGGATTAAACTGAATTGACATTAAATCCCGAAGCATTTAATTAAGCACCTGTTGGAGATGACTGTCCTACTCAATTTAAGCCAAAAATTTGTTAAAAGGAGACTTGAAATGGCAGTGAAAACAAATTTTTAGAAAATTATCTATTCGGTTGTTCAAATAATTCTGTGTCCCTTCAAGATTGTTCAATAACTTCTTTGTCCCCTTGTGCTTGTTCAAATAATTATGTGCCCTCCCCCTCCCAAAGCAAATTTTCGGGAGTAAAAGGCGCGCAATTACATGAACAACCTAATAAAAAATATATAAAAGTTAAATAGCGAAGACTTTCTTTACAAAATAAAAAATAACAAGAACTTTCTTTCCAAAACGAGAAAGGGCAAGAACTTTGTTTCGAAAACAAGAAATGGCAAGAACTTTCTTTACAAAATAAAAAGTGGCAAAAACTTTGTTTATAAAAAATGAAAAACTAAAAAAAATTAAAAATTTTAAAAAATACTTACCGCTTAGTTAGATCAGCTCCATTTTGAACTACAGTTTGGGATCGATTTAGTAATGGAACCTAAAAAAGAAACATAATTTTAAATCATAAATTTTTTTTGGCATAATGTTTCAAGTTTGAAAATTTAAAAAAACAGTAAAAAATCAATTTTTAAAAATTATGTAAGCCTAAAATAAGATTTTGAACCCTAAAAAATTAAAAAAAGTCGTTTTTTATGTTAGGTAGGAAAGGTTGTATATAGTAGAACAGCCGAGTGAAAGGCAGGGAAGGGAGAATAGCGTAGTGTAGGGTAGAGCAAGATAGAGCAGCATGGCAAAGCAAGGTAAAAAAGTAGGATAGCAAGGGTTTGATAACTTAGGTTAGAATCAAATGTATTACCTGAATATACTCCATGGGCGGCTTCTGAGGCACAGGAATAGGCCTAGCCGGCGTGGCACTAGTACTAGCCGGCCTTCCCCGATCTATGGCCGGGAAACACTCGCCAGGCGGATCGAATGCCTGAGGCTTTGTTGGAGTTAAAATCAAGGACTGTGTCATGGATTGTGTCATAAATGGTGCTACTGGTTGTACCCTGGTCCTAGGTGGGGCTCTGGCCGAGGCTGATGACATTAGATCGGAAGCTACACTAGTTTCACGGTAATATCGTGGTTCTGGGAGTTCTACATTGACATAAGAATGGTATTTTACTTGGTCTGAGAGTTGAGTTGGGGCTGGGTATGGGCGCATGTACCGCTCGGAACCACAGGATTGGTAGGTTTCGTAGCCATTGTTGATCACGTGCTCGTTACTGTAATATAGGTAAAGGTGAACTTGTGTTTTTGAGGTTATCATACCCTGCCCTACCTTACTCTACTTTTTCTACCGTACCCTACCCCACCCTACTCTACCCTACACAACCACCGCCCTGCACTTTAAAATTACACAATCTCCCCCTCCAGCCTCTGAGCACTACTCCACAAGCTATTGACGGCCGATGAGTACGAGCTGTTCATCAGGTTATTGGGCGCCTTATTAATCCTATTCACATCATATTCTATGGCCGAGACCACACTTCTTGGCCGTTCTCTTTCTCTCGTGCTATGAACGTTTGTTGATGAGTTACTATGCATCATTGGTCCATTACCGAGCGGGTTTCGTACTGTTGAGGATGGGTTTCTTCTTAATAAAAAGGGGTTTCCTGCTCCTTCACTACAAAATCGTTGAACTGGATGAATTTTGGTTGAAGCGCCGTTGAGACGATGTTGAACTACTGAAGAAGCTCGGGAACGGGCGAATTCTTCGGATCTGATACGGCTTTGAACTACCTGGAAGAACTTTGTTTACAAAAAGTATTTTGAAAAATGACTTTTACCCTGCCTTATCTTACGATATTCTACTTTACAGTACCATATTCTACCTTTCCATACCTTATCCTACCCTTACCTATCTTACCCTACCCTACCCTTACCTACCTTACCCTACCCTTACCTACCTTACCCTACCCTACCCTACCCTACACTACCCCCCTACCCTACCCTACCCTACCCTACCCTACACTCTACCCAACACTAAATTAACTTACTTTACCCTATCTATCCTATCGTACCCTACTTCATCTCTTTTACCACACACAGCCCTGTCTTAACTTTGTCCTACCTAACCTATCTTATTTTGCCATAATCTACCCTAACCTATCTACCCTACCCCAGCCTTTCCGAGCTTACCCTGACCCACCCTACTTATCGACACTCTATCCTACCCTTCCTAATATAAAACGAAAGATCAATTTGAAAATTTTAAATTTCTTTACATGAAATATCTTCTCTGCCTGATGCGACTGAAACGTGTGTAGCCCTTCTCCAGTCGCACATCGTCGTCCACTTTCGAAAAAGAAGACTCCAGCACAGGTATAACCATATCGTCTTAGGAATGCCAAAGGCCAAAACTGAGGTTGGCTAGCCGTTCGAAAATAAACAATCTCATCTTCGTTTACTTTCAGCCAGCCTGGTATGAATTTGTTTCTTTTCTTTACAAATACTCTAAAATATATTGGAATCAGTATCAAAGTTACATTATAAAAATTTTTTTTGGTTCAAAAAGAGCCATGTCTCACAAAATTTTCAAAAATTTTAAAAATTGAAAAAAAAATTCAAAACCAATATGAAGCAGCTTTTCAAGGACGTATTTTACCCTAAAAATTTAAAAAATATGTTTGCTCTAACTTACCGAAAAGCTGTCGGATCATTTGCAAAGCTTTCAATACGCATCAGCTTTCCATTACTGTTTGCGTTACCCATAATTTACAGCCTAAAACATTTTACTTGTAGATAAAACAAAAAATTTTACAAATGAAGATATAGGCTTTTCAAATTGAAAATAAATGTAAAATTAAAATTCGAAAAAAATCTTGTATTAACGATGATTGGAGTATTAGGTATTTCAAATAACTCTGCCCCCTTCTCAAAGCAAATCTTCGAAGTTTTTTTGGCTTAGAATTATTTGAACAACCTAATAAAACAAATTTTTGTTCAAAGAAACGAAAAAAAACTTTTTGAATTTCAACATTTTTTTCACTATTGTCACCTTGAGACCTTTTTACTCCAAAAATCAGCAGTAGGTAACACGCTAAACCTGACTCCCAAGCCAAGACTGTATTTTGATTTTTCTGTCCCATACTAGTGTTCAATGAAGCTACAGGGGTACGAAGATTAATCTAGACCACCCTGTGTTACAAGAGATTTGCACCAAATATCCCCCCGGGTTTTAGAACGAGACCTTTCAAATAAAAGAGCATACAAAGTTAAAGACGTTTTGGCTAGCCAAATAATATTTTAGTTAAAAACGTATTTTGTTGTCCTTAATTTTTGCTTTTTTCTAGTTTATTAAAAGTTTGGCCTGGCGTGCAGAAGGCAGTACATTTGAATCCCGTCGATTTCAATTTGGCGCCTTGCCATAATGACAAGAATTTTTGGCTAGCCAAACAATATTTTTAATAAAAAATTATTTTTTATTCTTAATTTTAGTTACTTTAGAAGAAAATATTTATCAAAAAATATCATTTTTCGAATTTCAAAGCTACATATATCTTTTAAACATATAAGAATATTAAGCGTACTATAACTCGCTAGCCAAAGCCATTTAGCAATTTTTAAAAACAGTTTTCTTGGTAACTTTTTATGCTCTTTCATCCTATATAAGTCTCATTTTAAAACTTGGAAGATATAATATTTGACGCAACCCTTGTTAATCTATCTTACCCTTCCCTTCCCTGCCCTACTCTAGCCTTCTTCTAACTCTCGCCCCTAGCCCTAAGACCTCAAGATAAGCAAGAACGTAAAAAGCCTGCTCTTCATGTCATAAAATTTCAAAGACCAAGCTCATTTATTACAATATTCCACTATCAAACTCTAAGCAACTACTCTACCACACCCAACCTATAAACCAGTTTAAAATCCCCCATTCAAATCGGTATTTGATTAAATTTGCGGCCACATAAACCGGCCAAATCGGAATAATTGTAAAAATTGATTTGAGGCCCGAAAATCCGCGGGCCTGGATCGAAAAAGTGTTTTGCCTGCGGGCTTTTCGAATCCCTCGTGCCTTTCAGGTAAAATGCTTTTTGAGATCAGAGTGATATGAGGTTGGGGCAAAAGAAATAACGCGTTTATTGAGAGGGTGCTGAGAAAGGTTGATAGAGTATTGGATTTGATGAGGGAGGGTATGGATAAAAATTTAAAATTATTTACTTCCTTTTCATAAATAATACCCTACCCTATCTGATGTTGAGCCGCACCCTAGCCCTGCTTCTACCCTACCCTACCATATCCTACCGTACCGTACCGTACCCTATCCTACCGTACCCTACCCTACGGTATTATATCCTACCTTACCCTTTCGTACCTTACCATACGCTACCATATTCTACCATAATTTGCCCTACTCTACATCACCCTACTCTATCAAAAGTATACCTTAGACTTCTCCCAGCGTTACTGCACCTCCTCTTCCCTTACCCTGCTGTACTTCTTCTTCCTATGGCAACTCTACCTTCACCCTGACCTAGCCATATTCTAACTGTATCAGTTACTTGTCCTAGCATAATTCTAGCTCTATAAGAGATAAAAATTCGACATTAACTTACCCTACCTTGCCATTCCCTGCCCTACCCTATAAGTGTAACCAGAGTTCCCAAATTTCTAAGTTCCAGCTCCGGCTCCGCCTTTTTTCAATTTTTAGCTCCGGAGCCGGTTCCGGAGCCCATGGGAACTCTGAATGTAACCCAACCATAGCCTTATCTTAACCTACCCTACCACTAACACAGTCCTAACTGTGAGCTCTACTGCTTTCCACCTCACGTTCCTTTTGCTTAGTCTCAAAAAACCTTGCCCTAGCTATATCCTACCCTTCCAGAATAAAAAATGCCTTATATTTCACCCCAAATCGCAACAATTTTTATTTTCCACCGCAAAAGTGCACCCGGCAATCACCGAAGTTTAAACAAACAGTGGAAAGGGTGCCAAAACTTTTTCGATTCTCCCTTTGGCCAATATATTTGCGAGTCTTTGATCTTTTTTGTTCCCAATTTCCCGCACTTTCTGGAGTAATTGCCGACAGCTGACGTCGCCATTTTTTTGGATAAAACGTTTAAAACGCAAAAACAAAACAAAACTTTTAATGCATCATAATATTATTGGCATAGAATTCACTTATATTTCCTTGTAAAACCTCATTAATTGAAAATATTAGGCAGTTAAAATAATTCTGTTCCCCTCCTCAAAACAAACTTTTTGGGTTAGGGAGCACAGAAGTATTTGAACAACCTAATAGTTTAAGAAACGGCAATGTCATTAATAAAGTGCGAGTTAGAAATCGACCACTTTGAGAAGTGTAAAGTGGTCGATTCGTCATATGGGCATAATATATTGTTCATAATGATGATTGAGCTGATAGAAATTCGGAAATAATGGCTAATCGAACCCTATCCTTCCTTTTAGCCGGACCCTAGCTTAAATGTTTTCTAGGGGTGGATTAAAGCCTTTTTCAATTTTTTAAGTAACTTTCAGCCTACTTCAAGATAACAGCTCATTTTCTCATGAAATCCTGTTGTAAACTATCGTAGATCCATC
The DNA here is from genome assembly GCA_904066225.2 of Bursaphelenchus okinawaensis. Taxonomy (NCBI): domain Eukaryota; kingdom Metazoa; phylum Nematoda; class Chromadorea; order Rhabditida; family Aphelenchoididae; genus Bursaphelenchus; species Bursaphelenchus okinawaensis. The sequence goes on along the minus strand of CAJFCW020000002.1, from coordinate 9,019,233 downwards.
GTAAAACCTTTTCAATACCAAAAACACAAAAAAACCAACAAATTCTTTCTTCAATAAGCCTTTTCGAATTTTTAGGTAACATTTAGCCTACCTCAAGATAACAACTCACTTTCTCATGAAACACTGTTGCAACCCATTGTCTATTCATCTCAAAACCTTTGTAATACCTAAAACAACAAAACTATAACAAAATCCTACCTTAGAAGCCTGTAAACACGTTGGTTCATGTTGCACTAGCCTTCTGATGAATAACCAACCGGTTATTTCAAGTTCGGCCGGCGTTCCTTTGGTTTTCTGCTGTAAAACACCAACGTACTAAATGTCAAAAGGATCTCCATTGAATTCTAAACAATCTCAACATTATTCAAGCCCATCTTCTTGCAAAAACCTTCTGATAATACGAGTTTAATCCAGTTTTTCCACAAAAAAAATTATCTTTGGAGAAAAAGTTGTCGCATGAGCCAAACAGTTCGTCTTGTGCCATTTGAAGTTAACTGAACATTTTACTGGCTTAATAAAAATATATTAAAACCTTTTTAGACCTTGTTTACATTGAAATTGCAACGTTTCTTCAAGAACTACAGAACACACACGAGGAACCACAATCCATACACGAACTGACATTGTTGATCGCTTATCTCAGCGTGCTTCTCGTTATCACCATGAGTGTTTCGATGTAAACAATCTTACAACTATGGAAAAGAATTGCAAGATAGTAATTACACCCATGTGCTTCCTTATCAGTGAGTTTGATATTGTTTTAGGTATAACATGTACGTATTTGGACTGGGCCTTCAAAATTTTTAAAAATCGAAAAATTTTTTGCTTATGTATTAAAATACGTATTTTACAAATCCCAAAAACTTGTTTTTTATTTTTAAAATTTCAAAAACTTTGTTTACAAAAACAAAGTCAATAGGATGTTCAACTAATACTGAGCCACTTTCAAAGCAAATTTTCAGGGTTAGGGAGCTCAGCATTATTTGAACAACTTAATATTTAGATAAATAAACGTTTTTCATTGATAAGAACGTTTTGTAACGTTCTGTAGCAACGTGACCTGAGCAGAAAATGCAAAAACTTTTGAGTTCTTATCAAGAACATATTGCACTTGTTCTGTCCTCAACCTGAGTATATAAAGCATGTTTGATCGTGTTGATCATCAGCCACTACTTTTAGTGATTGTATTGAAAAAAACTACTTTATGGTAAGTTTTTGGATGTTGTGTTGGGGATGTTAGTACTATATTTTAGTACTATGTCAGTGTATCCAATATAGCACTATATACTGTTTTTTTACGCTTTAGTATCATTTTATAACGGTTTAGCATCAGTTCATAAAGCTTTCGTACTAAAAAAGCATTTAAAAAGTCTTGTCGCCAAAATGCCTTGTTTCACATAGTAAAAGACGACAAAACTTTTAAACCACCCCTTAATGTCTAGTACAAACTTCAACTTTCAAAAAGTTAAAAAAGATATTGAAAAAACCTACTGTAACCTCAATTCCAGCTCTCCAGCATCATCAACACATTGACAATGTCAGAAACCATCCCAAAAACCCAAAAAGCTGCCTGCTACGACAAGGTTCTAGCCCCAATCACGATCCGCGAAATCCCAGTACCGGAGCCAGGAGCTGACGATGTGTTGGTGAAAGTGCTGTACACTGGTGTCTGCCATTCCGATTTGAGTATCTGGAAAGGCACCTTTGATGGCCCTCAAAAGTTCCCTTGCGTTGGTGGTCATGAAGGCGCGGGAGTTGTGGTCAAGTTGGGCTCGAATGCTACACATTTGAAGCTGGGGGATAAGGTTGGGATTAAGGTAAGGAAACTTAAGATGTTTTGTTGAGTTTATAATGTCTGTTGAATAGTCTGGAATTCTGTTTTTAATGATATTAGCTATAAAAAGTCGAAAATTTTCAAAAAATTTCAATTTTTTTTAGTTTTTCTAAATTTTTTTAAAATTAATATAACTCTGCCACTTTTAATATTACAAAGATGAAACTTTAGATATAGATACTACTCTTTATGCTTTACAAAATATATTTTTTGAACTTTTAAAATTTATTTTTAATCGTTGTTTTTCTTTCTTTTTGTTAATTTTAGTGGAAGGAAAAGGGGTACGGTAAAACTACTGTAACTTTTTTAGTATTTTAAAATTTAAAATTTTGGTTTTTGAGATAGTTGAATAATTATATTGTCTATGATTTCAGAAAATGTCAAGTTTCTATCTATTTTTTGGTCAAAGTTACAATGAAAATGAAGTTTCAAGAGCTGTCTTAGGGTCAAAAACGTGTCTTTTTTGCAGTTTAAATTTGATTAAAAGTTCAAAAACGACACGACTTTTTGATAATCTTACGTTTTTTGAGTTTGAGCAGATTAAAGAATTTTTTTTTGTTCTAAAAAAATTTAAAAAACCTCAAAAATTACCCTAAAAAATCAATATTACAGTGGATCAACGCCACTTGTATGAACTGTGAGATGTGTCGTCGCGGCTACGAGCCCAATTGTCCAGATGCTATCAATTCAGGTTTCTCAAGGCATGGCTCCTTCCAACAATATGCCATTATTCGTGAAACTGAAGCCATCAAGATCCCGGATGGCTTGGGTTTGGCCGAAGCCGCTCCAATCTTGTGTGCTGGACTGACTGTGTACAAGGCGTTGCTGGTGTCTGGAGCTATTGCTGGTGATACAGTTGCGATTACTGGTGCTGGCGGTGGATTGGGAAGCTTGTGTATTCAGTATGCCAAGGCTATGGGTTTTCAGGTAAAAGTTTTGAAGTTTTGGGGGTGGGAAAAGTCTTGTCGTCGAGTTGTGTGGGGTCAGGTGGGTAAAAACGACAAGACTTTTTTGAGGGTTTAACATCACTTTAAATTAGAAAAAAAAATGAAAATTTTATCTTTTTGAAATTTAAAAATTTTTAAAAAAAATTTTATTTTTGATTTTTTTAAAAATTCTATATCTCCAGGTCCTAGCCATCGAATCCAAAGAGAAAGAATCCTTCTGCCGTTCCTTAGGCGCCGACTACTTTATCTGTCCCTTCACCTCAACAGACATCGTAGCCGATATTCAAAAGCTAACAAACGGCGGACCTCACGCTGTTCTCAACGTGACCAACGCCGTTCCAGCTATTCAAAAGTCGACCGATTACGTTCGTACTCGTGGTACTGTGGTCTTAGTGTCGCTACCTCCTGGAGAACTGAATCTGAACATTATTTCCACCGTATTCCGAACGATTGACATTCGATCGACGTATGTTGGCAACAGAGTTGACACCGTAAGAGCGTTGGACTTTGTGGCCAAAGGGCATGTTAAAGTGCCGATTGAGATTCGACCCTTCGACAAGCTGAACGACACTTTTGAGGAACTGAAGAGCGGAACACTGAAGGGACGTGTTGTGTTGGACTTGTGGAAGTGAGGGATGAGTAATGTCTTACTATGATTTACCTAAGACTGATGTCTTTACTATTGAGCCACCAGGACTTAAAAATGGCAATGATAATGTAATTTTTCTTAACTTTTCTTTTTAATTTTGTTATCTTACTGCACTTTGATAGAAAAATAGCCTAGTCTTTATATAAAAAATGTAATTATCTATGGTTGTCACAACTTTTTGTATCAAATTTTGTTAAAATTTTAAATTTTGTACATATGAAATAAAATTTTTAACAAATCTTGGGTTGAAATGTCAAACTTTGTAACATTTTTCATTTATTATAGTATAACAACCACAATAAGCTGCACCAAGCACAATTAAGAGGCTATTACAGTCAATTATGGCATAAGCAAACATTTTTAACTCGAAAAACAAGACGGTAAAGATATATTAATAATAAGGTGAAGATATTCGGTTGTCAAGAAAAGAATGTCAGATTTGGATGCTGGCTACAAAAAAGTTGCTTGGAGCAAAACGGCATGAAATGTAAAATCTAACCCAACTAAGGCGCCTTGAGGGATGGGTAGTGCTGAGTGCACGGGAACTAGGAACATCTATGCTTGATCTACGCGATTATATGCTTGAACGCCAGAAGTATTATAGAGCACATCAACCACGACTCAGTGACGCGAGGAACAGTGAAATACCCGGGGAAAGGCCCAATCATGGGAAACGTCAGACTCCAGGATAGCTCCGTTGGTCTTCATCTGAAGCTTGTACATCCTTGCATTAAATGGTACTAAAGTTTAAATTGGTACGGTTTTAACATAACAGTACCATTTTGAGCTTTTAGTACCATTTAGTATCAAAAATATAAAAAAAGTAACAATTTAAAATTTAGTACTATTTAGCACCAAAAAATATTAAAACAGTACCAATTTAAACTTTAGTACCATTTAGTACCATACTACAAATAAATTAACTAAAAAATAAAAAAAGTGTCTAAAAACCGCATTTGTCCTAGCGCCGTTTCAGCGATTTAGAACTGGCGACTTTACTCGCGAGAACGACCTGTTCCCTGAAACTTGCCGGTGAGATTCTGAAGTCAGCAGTGAAAGAATATACTCACAAAATGATACAAGAACCCAATCTTAGAGTTATCCATTGAAGTCAGTAAAAGTTTAATCGTCAAACGAAACTGCAGGCTTCAAAATGAAATCATTTTCTGTTTTTGAAACTTTTCAGAAGCAAACGCACTGCAGACTTCTGCGCGGGACCTTCCGCCTGTTCGACGAGCAGAGTCACGTATCCCTTTTCCTGTAAAGGTCCCACAATCTTGTCTGCAACGTCCTCCAATGTGGTCAAGGGTTCACCGTCCGCATCCAGAATGGCGTCGCCTGGTTCCAAGCAACGACCGGCGCACGTGAACTCTGCCGTTGGCATCACATAGATCTTGTTGAACGCAAGTACAATCCCAAGTTCCAATGGTCGTTTCCCGATTCGGTACACGACGGCCAGCTTGTACGAGCAGCCCTCCTCTCGCTGGTCCTCGGGAAGACGCTTGGTGTCCGCGGGAAGGGCTTTGACCGGTCGGAGCACCGTGATTTCGCACTAAAATCATATTTGTTCGTTTTTTTTGAAATTTTTAAAGATTTTAGAGAAAAAATTACGGTAGTCTTTGACTTTTCAAAAAAAAAGTTACAGTAAATCCTTTGACTTTTCAAAAAAAGTTACAGTATATCCATTGACTTTTCAAAAAAAAGTTACAGTATATCCTTCGACTTTTCAACAAAAAAGTTACAGTAAATCCTTTGACTTTTCAAAAAAAGTTACAGTATATCCATTGACTTTTCAAAAAAAAGTTACAGTATATCCTTTGACTTTAAAAAAGCTTACGGTAGCTCCTTTGGCTGACAACTTCTTGAACGCGCTCGCGAACTTCTTGACGTTGGGCTTGGAGCCGTTCCACATGCTTTCGCCATTCATTGCCTGAATAACGTCGCCAAACTCGATCTTCTTGACGCCAGCGCCCTTCTTCTCCACTTTGAGCACAATCATCTTCGAGGGGCTAACTTCAATGCCACACTAAATCAAAGTTTAAAATTTATTTGTCTTTAGTTTTATCCACCCTTTCAATGCTTAAATCTTAATTTAGCCTATTTTAACAAGGAAGGTACCCAACATGCCCCGCTCTGATTGACTTCAAACTTTTTATATAGAGACATCATGTAAATATAAGACCTTCAGCAAAGTACTAAATCGCGCTTTCCAGCCAATCTTGAGAAAATCGAAATCAAAAAATTACGTTTTGAATTTCCCGCCAAATTGGCATTGTGTTTCAGGCTTATAACTTTGGCATTTTTTTACTTTTTCGAATTGTTCTTTGATATACTAGTAGAATACCTTTACATAAACCTACATTTTTAAATTTGTAAGCGTATCTTGTCTGGAAAGTCGAAAAAAGTGCTTGAAACAGAATGCCAAAATTGCCAAATTGGCGAGAAACCAAAATAATTTATAATTGAAACTCAAAAGCGCGAGCTAAAATTTTTTATGGATACTATTGGTGATACAAGGAATTCTTATAAAAATTTTGAGCTGATTCTGAGAGTTGCAGGTTGGGCACTTTCCTTATTAGCTTTTCTTTATCATAACCAAGGTCTGTATTAACAAGAAAAGTACTCAACCTGCCCAGCTCAAAATCAGCTCAAAATTTTTATATATTAGCAATAGTACCTATAAAAAATTTTAGCTTTCGATTTTGAGTTTTAAATTTCAAATAGTTGGGTTTCCCGCCAAATTTGGCATTGTGTTTCATGCTCTTTTTTTGCCTTTCCACGAAAGCGAGGCTTACAAATTTAAAAATGTATGTTCATTTAAAGTTTTTATATTAGTATATGAAAAAAAAAAACTAAAAGTCCAAAAATGGCAGTTATAAATATGAAACACAATGCCAATTTGGCGGGAAATTCAAAAAATAATTTTTTGATTTCGATTTTCTCAAGATTGGCTGGAAAGCGCGATTTAGTACTTTGCTGAAGGTCTTATATTTACATGATGTCTCTATATAAAAATTTTTAAGTCAATTGGAGCGGGGAAGGTCGAGTACTTTCCTTGTTATTAAAGGACCAGTTCGCCCATTCAAATATCATTGGCATTCGGTCGCAAAAAGCGCCGAAAATCAGGCAATTTCAATCAAAATCATTTTTCTCAAAAAACATGAGTGGGTCGGTGTCGAAATGAATTTTCCAATTTGGGACCGACCTTCTCAGGTTTTTTGCAAAAAAATGAACGTCGAATTTTTGCGACAGAACGCCAATGATATTTGAATGGGCGAACTGGTCCTTTAAGTTGGACCAGAAGTAGCGGGACGCTTTTCATTTATTTTTCAACCAAAAAGTGTACCACTTCTTTTGGTTCAATTTAATAATTTAAAAGTATGAAGTGTCGACATAAAGAATCCGCCATACTTTTCCTGTAATTTCCTGTAAAATGGCGAATTCTTTATGTTGGTACCTAATACCTTAACTTTTCCCGTACTATATATCACTTTAACTCGTTATCAGTCTAAAATTATCATTACTTTAGCTCTATATCAACCCAAAATTAAAACAAAATTCAAAGTTTTAACTTACCCTTTGTTCCTTGTCCACTGGGAATTTGACCGTGACGGTTTTGACCAACTCACTCGGTAGTGCAATGCCATAGGGCGCGCATGTGGCGTTCTTGTCAGTGGCGACCGACATCGCGCTGGATGGAGACATCGCTGACTTTGACAATTGTGAGCGCGCTGAGGAATCACGACCCATACTTGCAGAGCCAAAAGTCGAAATGAAGGAGAAAACGAAAGTGAGCAAAGACTAGTTTTAAAATTTTGAAATTGTTATTCAAATTTGTTGCAAAATTGATATGATGAAACCTTGGGTCCCCGTCGTCTGGTTTGATCTAATTTTTACTGTCTACTTGTTTCTAAACTGTCATGTCATTGTTAGATGTTCTTATCAAACAAATTCCTAACTTTTTCCCAAAGAACTACTGTTTATATTATGATCAATAATATAATAGATAGAAGGCTGCGTACTATCTGACAATGGCTATAACGTTTGGCAACGGGGCATTAGACTTTGTTCTGCGGGTATGCCTTAGCCTTAGCCCTAATTTACAGGGTGTTTCAAGAAATCTGTAACTTTTAAAAAATTTATTACTCAGCCATGAAAAAAGGTAGGAAGACAAAATTTGGCATCCGTAATATACAGCCAATGTATATTTTTTATAAAAAATTTTGGAGTTTTAAAGTGCATATAAAGGTCGTTGAAAATTTTTGAAAAAACTCATTTTCATTCAAATTACACACTTTTTTAGTTGAAAATCACTTTTTTCATCAAAAATTTCTAAGTTTTTGGCTGTTTTGTGGTTGGAAATGCATTTTTGAGATGAAAATTTATTTTCTCCGCGTTGGCGGAGGGCTTTAAATCATCAACGGAGGCCATAACTCGCTTCAAACTTTATGGAGAAACTTGAAACTAAAACCGATCTTCCTAAAACTTTATATACTATTTTCCGATGTATAAATTCTAATGAAATATTAAGTTAAACACAAAAATTTTAAAGACTAGCGTATGTATCATCATGAAAAGTCAATTTTTTGGTTAATATTTTAAAAAGATAATTATTACAATAATAGTTAGCCGAAATTTTAAGTTGCAGTTTTCGTTTTGGGTAGTTTTTACAAGATAATACTAAAAAAAGTAAAATAAGGAACTTAAGTTGCTTAAGTAAAAAATTTGTTAACTTTTTTAACTATATCTATGCCCATAAAAACAATATAACACAGTTTGACTTATTATGCATTTGAATTGCCTGTTTTGAGTAACTTTTCTCTCACCTTAATATTTTATTAAAACTTATACATCGGAAAATAGTATATAAAGTTTTAGGAAGATTGGTTTTAGTTTCAAGTTTCTCCATAAAGTTTGAAGCGAGTTATGGCCTCCGTTGATGATTTAAAGCCCTCCGCCAACGCGGAGAAAATAAATTTTCATCTCAAAAATGCATTTCTAACCACAAAACAGCCAAAAACTTAGAAATTTTTGATGAAAAAAGTGATTTTCAACTAAAAAAGTGTGTAATTTGAATGAAAATGAGTTTTTTCAAAAATTCACAACGACCTTCATATGCACTTTAAAACTCCAAAATTTTTTATAAAAAATATACATTGGCTGTATATTACAGGTGCCAAATTTTGTCTTCCTACCTTTTTTCATGGCTGAGTAATAAATTTTTTAAAAGTTACAAATTTCTCGAAACACCCTGTAATGCGTAGTAAAACCTGGGCCCTAAAGCCATAGTCATAGTGCTTCCTTAGCATCTTAACTGACCTGACCTGTATGTTATGGAATACAATATGTAAATATGAGACTTTTAGCAAAGTACTATATTGTGTTTTCTCGTTAATCTCGAGAAAGTCGAGATCAGAAAATTACTTTTTGAATTTCCCGCCAAATTGGCATTGTGTTTCAATTATAACCAGAGTTCTCACGGGCTCCGGAGAAGGAGCCGGAGCTAAAATTTAAAAAAAGGAAAAGCCGGGGCTAAAGCTGGAAATTTGGGAACTTTGTTTATAACTTTATCATTTATCGATTTTTTATCGTCTTTCTTTGATTTAATAGTAAACTTTTAGATGGACATACACTTTTATATTTGTCAGCGTAGCTTGTCGTGCAATTCAAAAATGTGTTTAAAACACAATGCCAAATTAAAGAGAAGCTAAAACGCTTTAAGTTTAAAACTTAAAAGTGCAGGTTGAAGTTGTTAATAGGCACTATTGGTGGTACAAAGACTTCATACAAAAATTTAGAGCTGATTCTGAGCGAGTCAGGTAAGGTATTATACTTTCCTTGTGAGTGAGACAGCTTGGGTTTTTACTCTGTACATTCTGTTATGTAATATACCTTTCTGAATAAGGCATGAGAGGGTTTTCTTTTTCACCAACGCCTACAATCAACGCACATAAGTCGATGCTTTATAACTCTACGTTTTTCCTTATAACCTCATAACTCTTATACCCAAATTACTTGTAATAACTTGGCTTCTTAAACGACCGAAAATTTTTTACTATTTTGAATTTTCTATCTCGACGTCAAAGAGGAAGAAAAATTTAAAATGAGATATCAAAACAACATGTACAGCAACAGGTTTGAGTACGATGGAGCGTCACAAACCTTGTGGATAACAGTTTTAGTATCAATGGGTGCATTTTTGGTTTCTGTGCTGTTTTAGTAAGTTGCAATATTTTTTAAAACCATAATATTGATTTATATTATGCCTGTAAAAAGTCATCACGTCCAATTTTTTCCACCGTACTCTAAATTCAGTAAAACCTCTCCCCCCTTCTAGCGTGAAGTTTTTTTTCTAAAATCGACAGGGGGGACTACTCTCAACCTTTTTTCAAATTTTTTTTGGTGCGGTACCCCGCCCCTATCCCCCTGTTCTTAGACATGAGAAACGGGCCGGGTCGAGCCCTTTTTTTAGACCCTATTCGATCGAAATTTTTTCTCAAGGTCGGCCCAGCCTTTTTCTGATGCCTGCCCTGCTCGCGTTTGGCCCTGAGGGTAGGGTACAATTTATCTTTACACTTTTGACCAAGTACCTAAGCTGGACCTCTGGCTTCTTTTGTTTATTTAGTTCCGGCCCGCCTTAAAAATTTTTTGGATATTGAGGTAGATTTCTATGGTTTTTGAGGAGTGGAGGAGATTTTGAGGTTTTTATCAGGGACGTCGTTACAAATTTTGACCTTGCTCGGCCCGGTCTTTTTGAAACTTGTCTTATCGCGTGCCGAAGCTCCCTCATTTCTAGTTTATTATGGAAAGTTTTTTTTGTACTTTTATGTTCAGACTACCCTGCCTAACCCTACAGTGCCTTACTCTATCTTACCATACTCTCTTCCCTTCTCAACAGCATTTCAAAAAACTTTGAAAAAAAATTTAGCATGCTCTTATTGTTAAATTTCAAAAAACTTTTTTTTAACTTTTACCCCCTCCTCCTCCCTTCTTTTTGTTTTCTTAATCAAAATTTCTAACCTAGCACTAACTAAAATAATATACAATATATTATAATATCTAGTTAAATAAAGACACTTTTAGTTACATTCAAGACTCATGCACCAACTACTGGCGCTACAAGTACAACCAAAGCCCCAATAAGGACAATGCGTTAGTTAAACTTATCGACTATTTACTTGAAAAAGAAATTTTCAAATTGTATTCAATAGGAATAGCAATATACAGAGGACGGTGGATGAAATCATACAAAAACGCTATCAAACACTTCTTGGTCTATGTCATTTTAAGGCACAATGACAAGTTTGTAGAGGAAGTCAAGTTGGACAACAAGGTCATGACTGAACGTGAGTTCAACTTTTGGATGAATTTTAAAATTTACTTTGAAGTTCAAGTTTATTTTACGCAGTAAAGGCCAAAATGTCAGTTTTTACTGCTTTTAAAATAACCATGTAAGCTAAGATACGGTTGAGCTAACTTTGTAAGGTTTAGTCCAGCTTTTACAAGGCTTGTTTATATTGGAGCAAAGCCTGGACGGTCCAGACAAAAGACCGGAGTAAGATACAGTAAGATGGGGTAGAGTAGGGTAAATCAATATAAGGTAGGGTAAAGTAGAGTAAAATAGAATAGAGCAACTTAGGGCGGGGTAGGCTTGGATAAGGCTGGATGGGGTAGAGCAGGGTTAAGTAGAGTAGAGTAAAGTAGAATAAGGCAGGATAAGGTAGTGTAAGGTTGGATGAGCTAGGATAAGATAAGGTAGGGTAGGGTCGAATGAAGTATGGTAAGGTAGAGTAGGTTAATATAGAGTAAAATAAAGAAGAGTAGGATAGGGTAGAGTGAAATAGAGTTAAGTAGAATAAGGTTGGGTAAGCTAGGGCAGGATAAGGTAGGGTAAGATAGATTGCAGTATGATACGGCAAGGTAGAGTAGTGTAGGGTAGGGTAGAATAGGGCAGTGTAGAGTAGGGTAATTAGGGTAGGGAGGGTAGGGTAAGGTAGGGTCGAATAGAGTAAGCTGGGGCAAGATAGATATCAAAAATGCTAAAAATTTTGCGAAGAAACGTCATTTAAAATTTTTTTTTTAGAATTTGAACGCACGTTAGATTACGCGTTGGACCTTGTACAAGACTACAAGTATTATGGAACAGACATTGTCGATGCTTTTGAGTTGGTTGAAGATGAAATCAAAGAAGTCTTGTACGAAATAATGAGAATTGCCAGAAGCCAAAAAGAAATCCTGTATGCTTTGTGTGATATCAATATAAAAGATTATGATTTTGTACACAATTATTTTTTTGTTGACTATTCTATACAATAAAGTTATTTGTTTATGTTTTAGTTTCTTGTTTTATATTTTTTATAGCAAGGAAATATTTACATTACTGTAACTCGACGAGTAATAGAGCTACGATAACAATCAATACAGATTCTGAAAGCCCATGAAAAATGACATTTGATGTTGGTTTGGTTACAGTAACTTATAAAGAGTTTTTTTGTGGTACTCGATCGTATATTCATCATGTATTATATAGCAAGGAAATATTTACATTACTGTAACTCGACGAGTAATAGAGCTACAATTATAATCGATACAGTTTCTGAAAGCCTATGAAAAATGACATTTGTTGCTGGTTTGGTTACAGTAACTTATAAAGAGTTTTTTTGTGGTACTCGATCGTATATTCATCATGTATTATATACCAAGGAAATATTTACATTACTGTAACTTGACAGGTAATAAAGTTACATAAACAGTCGTTACAGAAAAAGGAACCTATGTTTGCCTACAATAACATTGTTCTCATTCATTCAATAAACTCGTCTTTTTATGCTATTATAGAATTTATGTACCGGTAACTAAGAATGTATTGCACATTAGGTATGATTGGCTTTGTCAATCTAACAATTAGAAACAGTAGTTGTATTACAGAACACATACGTAATTGTAGCTGGAGTAGCCACACCAACGGCAGTGTTTGGCTCTAGTACGGTGAAAGCATTGGTAGCAAGGTCAACATGGTTAGTGGCACAAGTTGGGCACTTGTCAGTAATTGGAAAGGAGGCACTAAAATGGCACGGTGCTTCAGTAACACTACCCTACCCTACCCTTCCCTACCCTACCCTACCCTACCCTACCCTACCCTACCCTACCCTATCCTACCTTCCCCTACCCGGCAACTACCGTAAGAAAGCATAAATAAAACCTACGTAACACCATTGTATTCAATAGTAACACACATGTTTTCACACACAGGATCTTGCAAAACATATACACCATCAGCATTGGCTCCCCATGTAGCGCCAGTAGTGAACAGATCAGCTGATACGGCAGCGTTACAGCCAGTCAAGGTTAAGCCACATGCACCAGTACCAGAAGCGTCGTAGTAAGTGAATTCACCGCCAGTAATAAGAGTGTTCATTACTGGAGTAATGTTGTCTGACATGGTTACGGTAGCCAAGATACACAAAATGAAAAGTTTCATAGTAGAAGGTATAGTAGTTTATGTAGAGAGTACAGTAAGATAGTATATTATGACTGTAAGTCAAATTATACTTTGTCACTTAGCCAAGATACGATTAATACAAGCCAAGATATGATGAGTTGTAGTCAAGATACGATGACTATAAGCCTATGTATAAACCCAAGTTTAAAACGAATCTGATAATGATCTCCAATATGTAGTAAACTTCATTTTATACCCATTTCAAAGCCAAAACAATTTGAAAAATTCATGAAAGAGCACGTAGGAATGCCAGTTGTGTACATATTAAAGCTCATTTATGGAAAACAAAGGTCACAAAAGCGGATTGACTTTTATTCAAGCTTCTGAGCTCTGAATAAACCGTCAGGAATAATCACTGTAGAACTCATGAGCTTTAAAAGATTTGAATAATTGTTTTTAAACTGAGTTTTAAAGTTCAAAATTTCAAGGCTATGCACACCCTTTAGGTCCTGCCTTGACAACGAACAACACATTCTGCACCAAGTACGTTTGCCAGTGGAATAGTAGAAGAGCGTTCAATAACTTAGACAAGAAACATGACAGTAGTTAATCAGTGAAGAAGCAGGACATTCGGTTGTTATCTATATATTATATAAAGCAATATACACCTTATATTGATAAAAATGAACAAATTTTAAATCCCCAAGCAACTTTTTATACTAACAAGGAGGGTACCTAACCTGTAACTCTCAAAATAAGCTCAAAATTTTTATACAGATTCTTTGTAGTACCAGTAGCTTATATAAAAAATCTTAGCTTGCGGTTTTAAGTTTTAAAATTAATAAATTTAAATTTCCCGCCAATTTTGCATTGTGTCGCAAGCATTTTTTTAATGTTCCAGATAAGATAGGCTTACAAATTTGAAATTGCAGGTTTAGTTGAAGCTTTTCTATCATTATATTAAAGAAAAATAGTTAAAAGTCAAAAAATGAGAAAGTTATAAGCTTGATACACTCTGCCAACTTGGCGGGATATTCAAAACTTAATTTTTTGATTTGGATTTTCTCAGCTCTGCAAACCGCAGCTTAGAACTTTGCATAAGATGATAAATTTACACGATCTTTCAAAAACTGTTTAGGTCCGGCCCGACCCGTTTTTCATGTCTACAAAAACAAAATTTGAACGAAATCGGAGCGTTGCAGGTTCGGTACCTTCCTTGTTAGCTCAAGGCCGGCTTGGACCTTCACTGACTTTATCTTACTTTATATACACAGGTTTTACTGTATTTAGAACGCTACTCATATAAACATTGATAACCATTTGTAAGCAAAAGACATATGAGAAGCGCTCTTTTTGTTTTGTTTTTTATTCTCTTTTTTTCTTTTTACCCTAGCTTTTGGCTGAAAAGGAAGAACGATTGATGTTAAGAACGTAGAAAATCAAAAAAGGCTTTTATTTACATAAATTTGTATATTAGCTTACAGTTTTATTTTCTCTAATAAAAGGTTATTATTGTGTTATATATTGTGTCTATAAACTGCTTTATTATTATATTATCTATGAAGGCACTAAACATTCAAACATTAAGGAATTGATATAAAATATCTTTAATCGTTAAAAATGAGTTTTATTGTACCCATCATCTTTGTTTCTATGATCCCTGTTATTTATAAGTAAGTTACTTTATAAAAATGTAACTATAGATAAATTAGGCCCAATTTCTTAATTTAGATTTGTCTTTTCGGATCCAGAATGGTTTAAGCATGGCAATCGACCAGTATGGAGTTTTCTGAAAGAAAATGCTTTTACAGAAGCTGTCGAGCTACACGTGAACTTTACAGTTGGGAATTTAGTGTTAAAAAGCCAAAAAGAGCGAGCGAACTTGATGAGGAACAACTTTTACTTAATAAAGAATTTTCTGATTGTTACAATGGCTAGACTTAGCTATATTATAGACAACGACACGATAATCAACAAAGACGAACAATTCTGTAAAGGTACGTCTTTCTGTTTCGTTGGAAATTTTACTTTTATTAATCCTTTCAAAATACAAAGGTTTACAAGACTAGATGTCATACATAGGACTACAAGGCCCATATTTACATCATGGGTTTGTTAGGACTGTATAAATAGAAATCGCAGAACTGTATATTATTTTCATTTCTCATTACAAGCCTTGTAGAACAGTATATGTAACTTTTTCAGAGTTTGACGCTGCCTACGATTCAATGCTGTCCAAAAGCCTTAAGGAATCCGAAGTGTTAGTGGAACTAAGGCCAGAAATAAAATCTGTTTTTGATAAACTTGTTTCACAAATTCTGGATGACAAATTTGTTGAAATGAAAAATGATTTTAGACTTATTTCTCTCAAGATGGGTCATTATGATTCTGTTGCTAAATATTTTTATCAGCTCTAATAAATTATTTATTCATTTACTTATCACTAAGTGTTTGTTTAAAAGATCAAGGCTATAGCAATAGCCTCTGTTTTAGTTAGAGCTAAAGCACTAATTATGCTTTTAAAATAGGTTTATTGGTTAAATTAAGCAAAGCAAATACATAAAAAAATTCCCCGTACAACTTGTCTATTCGACCCGCAAAGTTCCGGACGCGCTTTGCGAAGAGTAAAAAAGAGATTCAGAAAAATTTCTTGAAATTTATCGCAAAACTTTTCAAAATTAATTAGAGGAGACATAGCCAATTGTTCAAGAAGCTACACAAGCCACAATTCAAGCCATTGAATTCATTTTCGACCACTCCGTGAATATTAAGGATGTTGGACCAAAATGCAGAAGGAGACAAAGTCAAAGAAGCTCCAGATGAATCTGAATCAAAATCTTCCTTGCCAAGGAAGATTTTGATCTGGAAACTTAAAAGCAAATGGTTTTTGGAATCTTTGAATCAGGTAACTTTGATTTTTTAATTGTTTTTGAAAATTTAGGTGGTCATGGATAATATTATTGTTTTGAAGAGTTTTTTGGCTGTTATTGGCTAATGTTCAGTTTGTCATGAAAGACGTTGATCATGGAACTGGAACCTAAAAGCTAACAGTTTTTGGATTCTCTGAAACAGGTAACTTTGAGTTTTTTATTGTTTTTGAAAATATAGATGAGTATGGATAATATTATTGTTTTGGAGATCTCTTCGGCTTTTTTTGGCTAATTTTCTTTATGAAAACGCTTGAATATGAAGTTACGTTTATTACCTGACAAATATTACCTAAGATTTAGTTGGTTTTGAGCCGAAAACATGACGGATGTTGTTCAAAAGCACTAATTACGACACAAGTTTGAGAAAATTTGCATAAATTTCAAAAAAGTAATTTAAAAAACAAATTTGAATATCAGTTTTAGACTCAAAATGATTGAATTCTTTTCTCAAAGCATTTTGCCTTCATTTCACTCGCCAACCACGACCAAAGTCAGTCGCTTCACGAACAAAACGATTCGCAATGGACGATCCTGACGATAATGCAGGCAACACCAACGCTCCAGTGCCGATCCCTGATAGGAGCAAACTTGGTGACGGGAATAAGGCTGAAAACAAGACTGTCGGCAGCAAAAAGGAGGCTGAAAACAAGACCACCGGTAGCAAGAAGGAGGCTGAGGATAAGACCACCGGCAGCAAGAAGGAGACCAGTACGACCGGTGATAAGCCGGCCTCGAAAGAGTGGGAAGAGCCAAGCATGAAGAAGGATCTCAAAAGCAAATTGGATCCGCCAAAGAAAGTTGTAAGTATTAGTCTATAATCTAAAGCTATTGGGTTGTTCACATAATTCTGTGCCCCCGCTCTGATTGACTTCTAACTTTTTATAAAGAAAGATCATGTAAATATAAGATATTCAGCAAAGTAGTAAATCGCGCTTTCCAGTCAATCTCAAAAAATGGCATTTTGAATTTCCCGCCAACTTGGCATTGTGTTTCAAGCTTGTAACTTTGTCATTTTTTTTGGCTTTTAATTATTTTTCTTTGATATACTAGTAGAATACCTTTAAATGAACCTACTTTTTTAAATTTGTAAGCGTATCTTGTCTGGAAAGCCGAAAAAAGTGCTTGAAACACAATGCCAAATTGGCGGGAAACCAAAATAATTTAAATTTAAAACTCAAGAGCGCGAGATAAAATTTTTTTTGGGTACTATTGGTGGTACAAAGAATTCATATATAAAAATTTTGAGCTGATTCTGAGCAAGGCAGGTAGGGTATTTTTCTTGTTAGTCGAACTGATTCTGAGGGGTTGGGTACTTTGTGAGTTGTGTAAAAAATCAAAACAAAACTTGTAAAATTTTGAAAAAAACAAACTTATCAGTTGTAAATTGCTTGGAACGGTCGGTTTTTTGAATAGTTTGCGGAAATGACGATGGGAAAAGGATATGTATGGTTTTTGATACTATTTTTTGATTAAATTTGTAACCTCAAAGGTATTTTTTAAGCTTAAAATTAATACTTTAAGCCTATTTTTTTAGTTCAAACTTACATTTTTTAGTTTAAACCTAGAATTTGTTTTATAATTTTGATCTTAATCTTAAAAAATATGTTTCGAGCATATAGCTTATTTTTCTGAGCCTAAAATTATTTTCTAAGCATAAAATTTGTTTTATAAGTCTAAAATTACGTTTTTAAGCCGCATTTTAATAAATTTTTTTTACTTTAAATTTATTTCCTAAACCTATAATTACTTTTTTTAAACCTAAAACTAATTTTTTGAAGCTCAAAGATTTTTAAGCCTAAAATTTCATTTTTAAGTCTAAAACTAATTTTTAGGCCTATAAAATTTAATTTTTCAGTCGAAAATCAATTTTTTAACCTTAAATTTTGTTTTTTATGCTTAAATCCCTATTTTTGTAATTAAACTTCACTTTATTACCTATTTAAATTTTTAAAATTTTAATTTCAGGAAGAGAAGAAAGGCTCCAAAGAGGAGGTGAAGGGCTCCAAGGAAGAGTCGAAGAAAGAAGTCACTGGTCGAAAAGACGTTTCAAAAACTTCGAAACGAAAAAAGAAGGTAGATTCAAAAGAGGATCCCGACAAAGAGGCCAAGCACCTGAAGAGACTGAATCACGTACCACCAAAGCCGGAGCAAATCTACGCCGAATTGCCGAAGAAGCGGACATTTTGGGGTTACTGTGAGTTTGTAGGGTAGGGTAAGGTAGGATGGGGGTGCAGAGTAGGTTTGGGTAAAGTATGGAAGGATAGGGTAGGGTAGAGTAGAGTATGATAAAGTAGAGTTGTGTAGGGTAGGGTAAGGTGGCCTGCGAAGCTTTTTAAATTAAAATTTTTTTTTGAAGTTTTAAACTTTTTTAAAAATTTTCAGTCGTTCCTCCTCTGTACATTCTGAGTATTTGGACGTTGTTGGCGGCCATGATGTTCCCTATCATGTTTTTCATACCTATAATTTACAAGGCAAGTCCGGAAAACATTGGCCCAGGCAGCTTTTTGGGTAGTGTGCCAAGTAAGTTATTCTGTAAAGAAAGTTCTTGCCATTTTAAGATTTGTAAAGGAAGTTCTTGCCATTTTACGTTTTGCAAAGAAAGTTATTGCTATTTCTTGTTTTGTAAAGAAAGTTCTTGTCGTTTCATAGTTTGTAAAGAAAGTTTTTGCCATTTTCGTTACCAAAAACTATTTTTACAGAACTGATCTTCGAACCGAATGTAGCTCGTTTGGCAACCTCTAAAACTCGTCAAGAAGAAGTGGAGACACGTCGAGCAGACCCATCAAAGATTTACTACGTTGATCGTCGACCTATCACATACGAACCCTACCTGACTCGGCTGCGGTTTTTACTTACTGATGGTGAGTTACAAATGCCTTGGCTTGCCTCCCCATACCTCATGCTCCTCGCTTCACAAGACTGACCTGTAATGGCAGGTTCTATCTAGGCCTGGCCTTATACCAAATTTGTACGAACTTTACTGATAGTAGGTAATGCTGATATTGTTTTAGAATACGGACCAGAACGCTTTGCTGAATGCCACAAGGACAACTTTCGTATGAAGTCTGGCTGTCTGGTCGATTTGAACTATGACAACTTGGAACTGGGCTATGGAGCTTGTGCCGTGCCTCGGGGCCAAACTGTTCAATCGTTTTCGTTCGGTTTTGAAGATCGACAGCCTTGTATCATGATAAGACAGAATAAGGTGGGTATTTTGATTAGAATTTGATGGTATAATATGTATTGTGGCTTAAATAGGTACTGTAGTAACCCCTAACTTACCCTAAACATATTCTACCCTACCCTACTAGACCCTGACTTATCTTACTCTTAGTTATCATATCCTGCTTTGCCCTGCAGTAACATAATCTCTTCTATTTCCAGATGCTGCACTACATGCCACCGATGGTCGATATCCGCGACGAGGTGACGGACGAGCGAATAATGAATGAAATTAGAATATTGTGCGAACGTGAACATTACAATACGGCACCGGACGGCGACTGCTGCTTTTGGTACCGCTCACAGTTACGATGCGAGGTCCAGAACGGGGATATTCAAATATTCCCGTCCTTTGGCGTACCAGCTTGCCACTTCCCGTACCAGTCGGGCGCTGATGAGGACGACATTAAGAGTTATCAACAGCCAATTCAGTTTGTTAGGGTAGGTTTGGGCAAGAACTTTGTTTACAGTGTAAGAAATGGCAATAACTTTCTTTACAAAACAAAAAATGGCAAGAAATTTCTTTACAAAACTTAAACTGGCAAGAACTTTCTTTACAAAACAAAAAATAACAAGAACTTTCTTTACAAAACTTAAAACGGCAATAACTTTCTTTACAAAACGAAAAATGGCAAGAACTTTCTTTACAAAGCTAAATTAACTAATATTTTTTAATTTTTTGTAAATGTTACTATTACTGAATTTGTACATGTCTATTACTTGCAGGTATCCCCCCTGAAAGAAGGTGATACAGCCGAAATCAAGTGCTACACCGACGAATCGCTGAAGGACGACGAGAACCACTATGTCAAGTTCACCGTTCAGATCTTTAACGCCAACCACAATGCCGCTTTTGAATTCGCCATGCCCGTTCTGGCAACTGTTTCCCTCGTATTGTCTTTGATTTTGGCACAATGAAGTGTTTTAAATTTGGGTTTGGCATTGGTTTTTCGAATTTTGTGGATAATATTTAGGTTTAGGAAAGAAGTTTTTTATTGATCCAGAAGGTCTTTTTCAAAATCATAAAAAACAGTTGAGATAAATAATACCAATTTGATCATTTTGCGCCATGAATAACAAGAAAATATATTTCTTAAGGTCTAGCCGGCTGTTTTTCCATTCTACTCGCCAGCTATTCGCCTAAAACCGGCCGCGAGCTGCGTTTGGACAATAAAAATACGAAAAGCGAAAATAATTTTGTGGACAATTTCGAAGATTCGAATGTCTTTTTTGATGTTATCCTGCATTTTATGTTGTTTTTTGTCGTTGATATAGTTACAAAATAGTTTGTGAAGATTTATTATAGGTTTTTAAAGGATTTTTTGGCATTTGATCTTGTTTTAGGTTCGTTTTCATCATGTCTTCGTTGGTGTAGGCTCGTTTTCATCAACTTTTAGTTTCTTTAGGCTTGTTTCCATCAAGTTTTTGTTGTTTTAAGCTTGTTTCCATAAAGCTTTTGCTGGTTTAAGCTTGTTTTTATCAAGCTTTTGTTGTTTTAACATTGTTTTTATCAAGTTATTCTTGTTTTAGGCTTGTTTCCTTCAAGTTTTTGTTGTTTTAAGCTTGTTTTCATCAGTTTTTTGTTGGTTTAGGTCTGTTTTGTCAAGTTTTTGTTGTTTTAACCTTGTTTTCATCAAGTTATTCTTGTTTTCGGCTTGTTTCCATCAAGTTTTTGTTGTTTTAGGCTTGTTTTTTTTTGAAAGCCGACAAATATGTTCGGAGGGTAGACTATAGCGATGGCGTTGAGGGAGCGACATAACCTTAACCACTCGTTTGATGGGCCGCCTTTCTTTAATAAACCAGCGCTGAGCGACGCTGGGAAATGCTGCCGCTTTTCGGAAGATTGAACAACATTTCTATTGGACTCTCTAATAACACGATATAATGGAATGTTCAATTTTCCGAAAAGGAGGACAAATCTAATTTGTTTTTTGGTTTTGACACCTAGTTTTGGGTTTTTAGGTATTTTAAAATTAAGTATTTTTATGTATTTCGAGGAGCTTTTGGTACCTTTATGCAGGAAAATAGCTAAGGGGCAGATTATAACGCGGCCTGATAAAATCCAAAGCTAAACTTTAAAAAATTCAAAGCCATTTTAAAGTTAAAAGCCAGTACAGGACTTAATGTAACTCAATAATTACAACAGTACTATCTCTATATAAGCAACCCGAATCGACCGACATTTTGTGTTTACTATAGGAGGTGTTGCCTTTACAGAGTGATTTTTAGCGCAACTTGACAGGTCCAAATTTCTTGTTTACTATAAGGAGAGTTGCTTATACAGATGGTTCACTATATAGAGAGACCGCTGTATATGATTGGCTCGCGCACGTAAACGTTTTAGCTGGTCTTGAGCAAGCAAACACGGGCTAGACTTAGAATCGAAGTCCGCTTTAAGGGCTTGAGTAGCAGGCCGGGATAATATGTTAATTTTTGTTAATGTATAGTAAAACTGGTATAACTAATCGGTTGGGTAGTTTAAATTTTTTTAAGGAGTTTTTATATACAGTAGTTGTAAACGCACTGTGTAGTATTGACTGGAGATGTGAAATTTTACTCATTATGTTTGATTTTGGCTTCAGAGGGCTTTGTTATAGAGGAGTTACACAGTAGTTTACGTTGATTTAAAAAAGCGCGTATTACTTTGAAGTTTGAACTTCAAATACGGCATACCGCGGTATACCGCAAAGAGAGGCGTTGGTTTTAGCGGTTTCTTCTTCATTCCTTCAAACTTTGACACTACCTCTTCTTTCTATCATTATATTCTCTTCTTCAATCATAACATTGTTTCGTTTGTATAAGGTTTGGAAATTTGTACTGATTTCAGTTTGCGGTATAAACATATCTCTTTCAATCTGTCTTGTTTTACATGATTTATATTGGTCAGTTTGAAGACATGGGCAGGTGAAGGTTGGCGGTTGTGATAAAAGTTAACCGTATGGTATAGAAAGGTTGACAATGCTGTTTTAAGTCATTTTTTTTGTTTTTAAGTGTTTGGCAAAGGATTTGAAAACTGTTTGTTATACGAGTTTTTTTGTTATGAATCATTCGTTATTAAGGGGTTTTACTATATTTTTGTCCGCGTTTTTTAAAAGCTTAATTTAAATTGTGCCATGCTTTTATTAAATGCTTATCATTTTCAGATTGTACTACAAATCTCACTGTAACAACTGTAAATAATGGTGAAACCCAACTTCTTCAAGCGACTGTTGGGCAAAAGAGAACGAGACGATTCAGATGATTCTGAAGAAGTGGGTTTTAGTTTTTTGAACTGAACTTGGGTGCAGGGTAGAAGTGACCGTATAGTGTTCAAATAATTCTGAGTCTTACCTCAAAGGAAATTTTTTGGGGTCAGGGGCACAGAATTATTTGAACAACCTAATAATAATATGTGAAAGTTAAATAGCGAAAATTTTCCTTGCAAAACGAAAAATGACAAAAACTTTGCTTACAGTATAAAAATGGCAATAACGTTCTTTACAGTACAAAAAATGGCAACAACTTTCTTTACAAGACAAAAAGATAAGAATTATATGAACTTTTGAACTACCTAATATTTTTTCATTTTTCTAAAATGACAATTTTAAAGCAATGGTACTGATTTTGTTTTATAGCATTATCTCAAAGCCCTTTCAATAACTGTCACTTTCAGGAGCTTCAACTTCATCACCAAAGACAATATTCACAACGTTCCGCTCACAACTTCTCCACTCAAGAACTGAACAAGGACTACCCACGCGAACTCAATCCCTATCACACGAATCGAGTAGTGCCATACAGAAAAGGCACTCGTAGTTGTGTGTCTGGCCGCGGCTTCGACGATCCGGCTTCGGAATCAGACGAAGATGTACGATCCGGTCATACTGAAGTCAAGAGCCATAGAGGTGGATCAAAAAGGAAAAGTAAGAAGCGAATGTTGGAGTTGGAAGAGGGAACAAGCCGACAATACCTGCGAGAGGTCGACAACAACTATCCACCACATCGACGCGATTTTCTGGAGCAGGAAGTGGCCTGGGCTCATAATAGGATTGAGGTTAGTGAAGTTTTGTTGTGAATTTTATGTTTTTAGGTAAAAACAAGTTTTGAAACGTAAAATAATGTCTTTATTCTTAATGTACTTCTTTATAATTGGTCTAACTTTGAAGAAAATTGATGCATAAGGTTGTCACAAAAGTTTTGTCGTTTTATACGCATAAAGCTGTTTTATTTTAAGACACGACTTTTGTGAGGCGCTAGTGAGTAAAGTTTGCCATTTTTCGCCTTGTAAAGAAAGTTTTTGTCATTATTTGTTTTGTATACAAAGGTTTTGTCATTTTTCGTAATTTTGCGTATTTTAGCAACTCGAAAAGAAGGTGGAATCAAGTTCGGAGAAGTTATTCAAAATGACAAACAAATGGATGAGCGAGAACACCCGCTACAACGAGCTGGGCGACAAATACTATCGGTTGAAGGAGAAGTACGCTTTGTTGAAACAAAGGCACGAAGATCTGGTATTTTTTTTAAAATTTTTGACTTTTTTTGATTTGAAATTTTACTTTCTTTGAAAAAACTGCCACTTTTTGTTTTGTAAAGAAAGTTCTTGCTGTTTGTGCTTTTTAAAGAAAGTTCTTGCCACTTGTTGCTTTGTATATAAAGTTTTTTTCCATTTTTTTGTTTTGTAAAGAAAGTTCTTGCTGTTTTTTCAATTTTTTAAAAAATTTTTGTATTTTTTGACTATTTTCGATTTGAACTTAATTTTTAAAAAATTTTGAATTTCAGGAAAAACGCTTTACCCACCAAACGATTCAAATAGAACACCTCCTTAAGCCCGGGCCAGGACCATTCGGCACTCCAAACAACGGCTTGTTGAACCCACTGAATCTTCAGAATTCGCCATTCTTCAACCATATGAATGCCCCCAAATCGCCCTTTTTGAATCAAATGAACCTTCAGAAGTCTCCATTCTTTAATCAAATGAATCAACAGAAGTCTCCTTTCTTCAACCAATTGAATCCACAAAACCATGTTAATATTCAGAAGTCTCCATTCTTCAATCCAACTAATGTTACCACTTCGGCCGCGCCACAAATGTCAGCACAACCCTTAATGAACACGATTGATTTGGAAAATGAACATGATGAGATCAAGAACTTCAGAAGCTACTCGTTTGAAGATCAGAGCATTATGAGTGAGCCAAGCACCTCGAGGCTGTCCGATCGAGAAGTGGCACGACGTAATGACGATAGTATTCTGAAGTTGGAGAGAGATTCAGAAGTTGTGGAGATTCCGGCCGAAGACGAGTTGGATTTATCGCCACAGTTCATGAAAAAGAATGTCAAAACCAGTGCGTCGATGAATGATATTGATCAGGTTTTGAGGGATTCGAAGAGAGTTGATGGGCAAGGCTTGAGAAGCTCAATGAAGGTGAATGATCAAGGTTTGAGGTATTCAATGAAAGTCAAGAGCCAAGGTGAAGAAAAAGAATCGGCCAGAAGCGTTAGAGCCATTAAGAAGAGGAATTCGGCGAGAGGTGGTATGGACAAACAAACGCATAGACAATATGAACAACAGTCCAACGATGATGGCTACAGCACCGAATCGACTCAACAATCTTCAGCCGCTTCCGTAATCGACCAAAAATTGGGAAACTTGTCCAACAGGGTTCGACAGAGCGAGAGATTGATCTAAATTGAGGTTATTGATGTTTGGCAGACTAAATCGACAAACTTATGGTTGTCAGGTTAGTGTAAGATTGTTCATGGTTGAAGGTGAATCTAAGACCATTCATGGTTTCCAGGCTAATCTGAATAACATTTGATTGAACTATAAGGTTGTTCAAGTAATTCTGAATCCCATAATTAAGAAAATTTGATTTTCGAAGGGGCACAGAATTTATTAAACAACCAAATAGCTTCAGATTGTATATATTTTTGAACTACTTTAATATGATTATGTAATCAATAAGATTATAACAAGGTTTATTAATAACTTATTATCTATATTTATCTTTGGCTTATTTGAACATCTGATTATATGTATTTTTGTAGCAATTTACATTTTTCTTACTTCACTTATGTTTGAATGTTATCATAATGAATTCAAATAAAGTTTGTTTTAAAATTCGAATAGGATTTTTTTTAAAGTAATTATATTATAATAGAGGGGGGGGTGGTGTGGACGTTGAAAAAACGGAGGGGAAGGATGAGTGGACAAAAAATTCGTGTCGTCATTTAGAGAAGGTTTACAAGGACAAAACTTTTTGACCCCTGATTTCAAGCCTACCTGATTAAATTACCGTAATTCTGATGCTTGAGCATGTCAAGCCTAAATTCACTTTCCTCATTTCGAATTTTAAGTCTATGAAACATATTATCACTTTAACCTTACTCTTGCCCTATCTTTGGTTATATCGTTGTTTAGCCTTCATACCATGACCTACGTAATGTCTTACTTTTTCCCCACTATAGTTATACCTCTTACCTTCTCCTACCTTTGACCTACATTTGAATCTTTTCAATCCCCATCTAACACTACAGTGCACTTAAAACTCATATACAATAAAACTTCATTACAGTAAACTCCTATACAAGAGTTCAGCCAGCTGTACGCCAAAACCACCGCAAAACTAGCTAAAATATTTATTGTTGAATTTACAAGGCCTTATTTGGGGCAGCTGCCGGGATGCTCTTCGATTCGGTCCACGATGCCAAATTCTTTAGCTTCGGCGGCGCTCATGAAGTTATCACGGTCCAGGGCCTGGAGCACTTTTTCGACTGGTTGACCGGTGTGATGGGAGTAGATTTCGTTGAGTCGTAGGCGAAGACGAGTGATCTCTTCGGCGCGGATGATTATGTCCGAGGCAGTACCCTGGAAATTCGAAATTTTTGAAAATGAATCGAATTTAGGCATGAAATGGAGCCTAACAGGACTGGCTCCGGACTAGGGCGGGTCACAAGACATTTGAAGAGGACCGGGCCTAGGCCTGGCTTCCAGACCGGTCTTTTTGCAATAAAAAGCCTTTTAGAAGCTCAAACCAAGACCTGTGGGCCTAGCCACCTGGCCTGTGAGCCTAGCCGAAAAATTGAGCCCAGCCCCTTAACAAACCTAACTAAATTTCAAAAAATTTTTAAAAAAATTACATCCCCTACTACAATATCCTTCCCATTCCAACCCAAAAACCATCAAACCACCCCTCACCTGAGCTCCACCCGACGGCTGATGAACCATGATTCTGGAGTTGGGCAGCGAGGTTCGACAGCCTTTCTCGCCGGCCGCCAATAGCAACGAGCCCATTGAGCTGGCCTGCCCGATGCACCAGGTGTGGACTGGTGCACTGATGTACTGCATCGTGTCGTAAATGCCAAGGCCGGCCGTCACCGACCCGCCGGGACTGTTGATGTACATGTGGATAGGGGACTTGGAGGAATCGGATTGGAGGAACAAAAGCTGGGCGATCACGGCCGACGCGAAGTGGTCATCGATCTGGAATGGGCATGCTTATATGTTGTTTGATGGGCATGGTATTATTAAGTCGTTCAAATAATTCTGTGCCCCAAGGTGGTCCAAATAATTCTGTCTCCCCTCAAAGCAAATAAGAATAGCCCAAGATTTTTTTAAATTGTAAAAAAGACCCACAATCTGGCCCCAACTACAGTATTCAAAGCTCAAACCAATAAAAACTGCCATTTACAGTCCCTTACGACTTTAATCTTTCACCATTCAACCCAAAAAACACACAATTCTGCACGCAACTACCTAAAAATACCCCCCACCCACTTACCGGCGCCATAACACAGACAATACGATCCTTGAGCAACCGTGAATAGATGTCATAAACCCGCTCGGCCCGACCATCGTTGTCAATTACCAGCGGAATACCGACATTCCTCGTCTGCGTGCGGTGTAAACAACGAACCACACCACCACACACTCGCTTATTTAGCAGATTCCTCAACATCCCGCGTCTGAAAATACACCGAAACGTGAAAGGGATGGAGCAGAAGATGAAAAATTAATGAAGTTTTTGTAAAAATGAAAATTTTGATTAGAAAATGAAGATCTTGATAGGAAATTTTATAAATTGGCAAAAAATGATATTGTTTTATCCGTTTTTGAAAAGAATTCTAGCAAAAACAAAGTGTAAGATAAAAAAAGCTCTGCAGTGTGATAAACTAAAAGAAAAACACATTTCTCCTACAGAACTCTGATCTTTTAATCAACAAACTTCAAAATTTAACCTATAACAACTTGAAACTTTGGTAAATTTAGCGACAAAACGTCTCCAACTAATACAACACATTATTTATAACAAGTTTATTCAACGAATAATAAATATACCAACCTGACGATGCACTTCAATCAAGTGATACAGAAATACCAAAACAAACATGGCCATGCCCAAAACATTGGTAAAGTAGGCCAAATCAGTGTCAGACATAACCGCCGTTTGAATTCGAAGGAGGCCGGCGGAGTTGGCACGAAATCCAAAATGATTTCGTCACTCAAAACACGACACAGGCCAATTAGGTATTAGTTGAAAAAAGACGGGTCTTACCTATTACACCTCTATCGCCCAGATTAGCAACCGAATCCGAGGCCGACAAACGGCAAAATTTATTGCATCACACCTGCTGGGTAAGTCTTTCGTTTTAAGGTTAATCAAAATATTGCACTGTAAAATCAAACTAAGGTGCTAAAGAGAAGACATAGTAGAAGTTCAACGTGTCTTTCTCACTTTATACGTTTGTCCTAAATTTTCGAATAAAAGTAAGATTTCTTTGACTAAACAAAACTGGTAATATTCAACAAAAAACTCTAATATACATTTACCCCAAAAACCACATTTTCCCATTAACTTTTGACTAGAAAAAATATATAGCTCAACTTTATCAAACAAATTTTTATGTTTAAACAAAACAACAAAAATAACATGTAAAGTCTTAGTTTTTGTATCCCCTTGACTTTCTGCGACCACGAGCACGTTCAAACTTGCGTCCCTTGGAGGCAATGATTGGTTGAGTGTGACTGTCTGGTACACCTGGAGCTTTTCCGAAGTGTTTCTCAGCGGCACGGCGTTTGCGGGCTCCTTGAACTAACAAGGTGTTCTCTCCACGTGGGGCAATCTGGGCCAATTGGTCAAAAGTGTAGATGGTTCCACCGGCCTTCAAGATGCGGGCACGAGCGGCAGTGGTGACTTTCAAAGCGGCAACCTGCAAAAATAACAGTTAAAAGAGCTTACAAAGAATAGTTACTTTTATTTGTTGAATTCCCCTTTTCAAAAATATGTTGTTACAAAAAACTACACAGACCCCTTTATAAATCATTTTAAACCCTAAATTTGATCGCCAGCAAACTTTTTTAAATCATAATCAAATAGTGTCTAAAAAATATTATTGGGATGTAAATCAGTTAAATTTTTCTTCAAAAGCAACATAAAACCCTAAAATTTAAATATACTTTACAAATCCTTACCTTAATCTTTGGGATCTCAACGATTCTCTCGTCGTCGGTGATGGTACCAACAACAACAACGATCTTCTGTTCGTTTCCTGGACGCTTTTGTTCTTGGGCCAAACGCTGAAGGGAGAATGGAGGACGGAAGCGACGAGCCATGAAGAGTCTCTTCAAGACGATCTTGTTGAACTTGGCATCGGTCTTGCGGCTCAAGTAGGTGTATACCTAAAAAAATACATTTTTAGTGTAAATCTAACCGCAAATTAAAATAAACACACAATACTTTAAAGACTATGTCGTATTTTACTCAAAAAACCTTTGTTAAACTTTGTCTATCATTTAAGGCAATTTTTATACCTAAAAAAGTAAAAAGTAGAAAGAATAACAACTTACTTGTCCCAACACACGAAGGTAAGGGTCGTCGCTCTTTGGAGCTGTGCGGCGCACTTTGCGGTCGTTCTTATGGTTAATATCCACACCCTGAAACAATGAAACAGTTTAGTATACCTACAACAAAATAAAGCATAAAAACCCTTAAATATGTTATGTTAAATAAATAAATCCTTAAAAAGCTAAAAAATTGCCTAATCTACAAAATATGTTAAGTCTTATATAAAAAAACCAACTTACCATGATCAGAAACTGGTGATAACCTGGAGAACCCGGAAAATAACATCAATTAAACATTGAAAAAACATGACGAAAACGCAAAAAACATGTCAATTATAATATTACACATCTAAAACACGTTAAAATACACATTTTACAAAAATATTACCCCAAGTAAGTTCTAAAATACGCTTACTTTTATCGAAAACTTGTGAAAAATTGTAAAAACCCAAAAATATTTTATAGAAACGAAAAATAAGAGAGACCGTACCGTACCTTGGCATTACTTGTTCTCGCGTCGGGACTCAAAAACTCGCCTTTTTGTTCTTTCGGAAAGAAAAAATATTCTCGTTTTTCGCCCAAAGTCAAGTTGTTTCTTGTAAAGTAATGTAAAATACGATGTCAAAATATATTTTCTAGCTTTTTTGATGTTTTTTACGTTGTTTTATCACTGATAATATTGTATTTTGTCAATAATAAATGCATAACGTCGTGTTAAACTACATCTTTGTCGTTGTATTGGTTCATGTTTCCTGTAAAACTTTAAGAAATTGTCCGCTAATCTTTACTATTCGATTTTAGACATGCTTCGTTCTGCCATCAGCGCTCTCAGATTTGTTCCACGACGTGCGTACGCTGCGGCTGCTGCTGAGAAGGTCGTTTCAGAGGAGTTGCTCTTGACTTTGGCTTCTCCAAGTGCTGTAAGTGTGGTTTTAATTCTTTTTGTTGGATTTTTAGGTTAAGGAGATACTATATAATATTGGAAATGTGTTCCAGACGTTTGACTTGACTTTTTGCAATGAATTTTGTGAAACTTTACGGTTTATATTGAGTTAGAGACAGAAAATAACGAATTACTTGGTTTTTGATCTAACTTGTTTTAAAAGATTGATTTTAGCCTTATTTTTCTTTTGATTGATGAACATTAAGCTTTTGTATGAAATCAAGTATAAAATTATAGAAATCTCCTTGGTTTTCAATTGTTTTTGGTAATCTTATGGTATACTGATCAAAATTATAATAAATCATTTTTAGTCTTTCTTCAACAAAGTTGTTGTCAAGCAAGTTGATGTGCCAACTCAAGCTGGTGTTGTTGGTGTTTTGGCTAAGCACGTTCCAACTATTGGAGTTTTGAAGCCAGGAGTTGTCAACGTTACTCAAGAAGATGGTAAGTTACTTTGTAGCCATAATTAACTTGTGTTCTTGATTTGCTTTATAAATTAATATAAATGGAAGTTGAAACTGGTGATCATATTGTTTTAGGAACCCAAGTGAAGCTGTTCGTTTCATCAGGAACTTTGTCTGTTAACATCGATGGCTCATGCCAAGTTTTGGCCGAAGAAATCGTCAAGGTCGAAGATATTGATGAATCTGTAAGTATTTTGCTTTTTAGGTTGGTTTAAAGTAAGATTCCTTATTTTTCTTGTTGAAAAATTATGTTTTAAATATTAAAATATATTATATTGAGGTAGCTACTTGCATATCTTATCAGACACGTCGTTTGCGGGCTCCTTGACTAGTTTTTGTCAAGAATACTGTAAAACGTGTTGTAATTCAATAATTTAGGCGGCTCGTCAAGAACTAGATGCTGCCCAACGTCAAACTAGCGAGGGTTCGGAAGTAGAGCGCGCTGAAGCTTCGATCCGCGTCGAAGTAGCTGACGCTCTTCTTAAGGCCGCTTCTGGACAACAATAGAGAAAAAAAGGTTTATAGTTTTGTTACAGATCATCGGTGTTTAGGAGTAATTACAATAAAGACCTTTTAATACAAGTTATTAGTAGTTTATATGTGTCAATAGGTTTTGATACTTTTTATGTTATAGTAGTCGACTAACCGGTCAATTTTTTAAAACTACTTAAATAAAGGCCATTTAATACAAGTATTAGTTGTTTTTGTGTATTAGAAGGTTGTGATACTTGTTTATATTATAGTAGTCGACTAGCTGGTTCATTTTGAAATAACTGAGTTTCTATTGAAAGAAAAAGTAATTTAGGTATAAAATATACAAGATCTCTTTAAAATGTACAAGTTTATTACAAAGAAAGTTGTTATTAACTAATTTAAAGAGGTTAGGTTGATTAAAAGACAAAAGAGCACAATACTGCCTTTACAATATGCTACTGATTTTTACATTATCAGTAACATATTAAAAATATTTGTACATTATCAGAAGCGTATTGTAACTTTCACTCTTACAAAAATACGCTGAAAGAGAATCCAGGTCTTTTGCCAACTTCAACCGATTCAGAAGTAGATCTCTTGCCCAATAGTTGGTCGAAAAAGGCTTCCCATGGTGATTTTTCTCGTTTTTCAGAGCCATTTTCCATTTTGTTTGTGCCATTTTCAGAAGTTTTTGATTTTTCAGATGTTTCTGTCTTCATTTTTTCTTCATCGCTGAGACTTGTGACGTTACTTTCAGGGGTTTCTTCTTGTTTTTCGGTCTTTGATTGGGTTGATTTTGTGCTTTCAATTTGAGTAGCTACTGGGTCTGTTGAGGATTTTGATAGGGAATCGGTTTCTTCTTTGGCTTTTTGATTCTGTAAATTGAAAATATTATTATAGTTTCTAGGGTAGGGTAGGGCAAGCTAAAGTAAAGTGGGGATAGGGTAGGCTAAGGAAGTTAGGGCAGGGTAGGGCAAGTTAGATTAAAGTGGCGAGTGTAGGATAGAGAAAGGTAAGGTATGGTAGGTCGATTCGTTATTAGACCTGGCTTCTGGGCCGGACTGGCCTGAAAGTCAGATCTATTCGTTATACAGAGGTAATCTGGCCTTACCATAAGTTTCTGATCGTTTTCAAACGAGCTATCCACTAAAGTATTCTTAACTCCAGTATCATCATCAACAACTTGAACTGGTATTTTGCTCAAATCATCTTTGATTTCTACATCTTTGTCTTTCTTTTCTACTTTGTCTTCTTTCTTTTCTACTTTTTCTTCTTTATTTTCTTTCATTTCTTCCTTCTTTTCTTTCTTTTCTTCTTTCTTTTCTCCACTTTTCTTGTTGAAGAAGCCTGGTGGAGCATCGGAAGACTTCTTGTCGACTCTGGTTAGCTTTGCTTTGAACTTCTTCTTGTCATCGCTGAGATCCTTGCCTAGTTCGCCTGTTTTGTCGACTAGTTGTGTAGTTATCTGTGTAACGGCGTTTGAGGATTCAGAATCCGGTTTTTTACCGTTGATGGATTCAGAAAGCTTGCTGGATTCGGATTCTTTGGGAGAAGAGAGGTCTGTTAATTTAGGTAGAACTGCCTCAGGAGCTTTAGGTAGTCCTGGCTCGGGAGCTTTAGGCAGTACTGGCTCGGTGGCTTTAGGCATTCCTAGCTTGTTAGCTTCAGGCACCATAGGCTCAGTACCTTTTCCAGCTGCTCCACCAGGTCCTTGTCCTTCTTTCTTATCTCCACCAGCACCATCCTTCCCAACACTAGCGCCATTACCAATGCTCAAGCTCTTCTCCAGCTCCTTAATGTCCATACCTCCCATCCCATTGCCATTTCCAGTCTTTTCAGCCTGTTTCTTGGCCTTAATCTCTTTCAATCGTGCTTCCAGTCCAAAGCCAGCTTGTCTTTTACCTAGCCTCCAAATTGAGCCAAGTTTTCCCTCTGATTGGTCAGCTTTTTCTTCCTTATCT
Organism: Bursaphelenchus okinawaensis; assembly: GCA_904066225.2. Taxonomy (NCBI): domain Eukaryota; kingdom Metazoa; phylum Nematoda; class Chromadorea; order Rhabditida; family Aphelenchoididae; genus Bursaphelenchus; species Bursaphelenchus okinawaensis. The sequence continues at coordinate 8,986,545 of CAJFCW020000002.1, read as the reverse complement.
GGAGCACCAACGTCTAGTGCATAGGACTTTTCAATGCCTTGAATCTCGCTGGATTCTTGACGGATTGGGGTGGCGATGGCTAAAATGATAGTTTTAGGTTCAGAGATTTTGGGCGGGGTAAAAGTTTTGGGATTTTTGGGGTAGAAGAGGTCGAAAATGACATATTTTGATTGAAAAGTTAAAAATTTTAAGAAAAAAAGGGAAATCGTTTGCTGAAAATTAAAAAAAAGTTTAAAAAACTTGCCATAATTAGCAAAACAACCCAAAATTACGGTAAGGCAAACAATTTTGAAATCCATTTTTTAAAATTCAAAATTTAAAATCTTGAAAAATTTTCAAAAAACTAAAATTGGTACGTCGAAGATATTGTTGTGTTCGATATCCGCATATTGTGATGCTTTTAAGGAGTGGGGATGACAATAAAACCATCTGGATAAATCCCCCATTTCGTATCTTTTTTGTTGTTGTGGCCGTTATGCAAACACCAGCCACATTGTGGTATTATTTGGGGATATTTTTGTTCGTGAAATTGACAAAAAAAAGTAATTGGTGACAATTCGGTTCGGAGATACAGTGGCGGCAAGAAAAAATGGGACAGTCGGTTTTTCGTCAATCTTTAATTTTTTTGAACGTTTATAAATTTGTATCTAGCTATTATGAAAATGTAGGGTAAGTTTAACATATACAAGCAAAAAAAAATTTAAAATTTGAGATTTAAATATTTTTAATTCTTCGAAAAATTTTGCTTGGCAAAAAAAAGTGGGACACTTCAATATCAAAAACAATTTTATTAAACAACCTAACCAAAACAACTAAAAATACATTTAACTAACAAACAATAATTAGTACTTTGTTGGACCACCATTTGCAGCAATAACAGCAGCCATTCGACGAGGCATATACATGATCAAATCGTTCACTACTTTAATGTCGAGATTTCTCCATTCCTCCTCCAAAACTGATTCCAATTGAATTTTTGTCGTTGGGTACCTCCTTTCTACTTTTCTTCCAACTAGTTCCCATAAATGTTCGATGGGATTAAGGTCAGGAGACCGACTAGGCCAGTCGAGTTCACGGATCTTCTCCTTCTTCATGTATTGTTGAACAACTTTAGCCATGTGTTTCGGGTCGTTGTCACTTTGAAATAAAGATCCTTTTATTTTTAAAGAACGACAGTAAAGTATGGCAATGTTGTATAAAATTTCTAAGGAAACCGTCTTTTCCATAATTTTTCTATACGATCAGAAGTTCGATGTTGTTGTAGGCAAAACACGGCCAAACCATTATGCTTCTGGGATGCTTGATTGTTGGCCGTAGGTACCGCAATTGATTTTCAGAGTTAGATGGCCTTCTTACCTATCGTTTACCATCTGATTCCTTAGTATCCAACTTTGATTCATCATTGAAAATGACCTTTTTTAAATCATCGCTTGTCCAATGTTAATGTGCCCTTGCAAATTCAAGCAGCAGTTTGCTATTTTTGATCCGAATCAAAAGTTTCTTCTTGGAAATACAGCCACGAAGTCTAACGTCCAAAAGCCGATTGCATACTGCCCTTCATGAACCGTCTACACCATGTTCTTCCTTCGTGTCTGTTCTAATCTCATATGAACGTTTGAAAGGATCAGCTTTAGAATTGCGAATAATCAATGTATCCTCTTTTTTTTGTAGTAAAACTAGGTCTTCCCCTTCCTTTTTTGCGTTTTGTAGAGCCACAACCATTGTATCGCGGAATTATTTTTCCAACAGTTAATTTTGGCATGTTAACCATGACATCTATTGCTCGAATAAATATGTTCTCTTTGACAAGACGCAAAATTAAAAAACGAACCTCTTCACCTGCTTGTTTCGGCATACTGTAACGTAAAAGCTGTTCAAACACAAAACCAGCACAAAAACTAGTACAAATTAAAACTTACTTTGCATATTAACAGCTTCCGTCACAAGTGTCCCACTTTTTTTTGCCAAGCAAAATTTTACAAAAAATTTTTAAAAATATTTAAGACTCGAATTTTAAAATTTTTTTTCCTTGAATATGTTAAACTTACTCTACATTTTCATAATAGCTATGTACAAATTTATAAACGTTCGAAAAAAAATTAAAATTGACGAAAAGCCGACTGCCCCATTTTTTCTTGCCGCCACTGTAATTGAAAAAGAGTCGTAACAGAGAAGCACACCTAAAATTACATCAAAATGAGGTATAACAAATCATATAGATAGGGGTAAGGCTAAAACTTAAACTTGGGGCTTAAGTTAGGACGAGGACTAATGCTAGAGCTAGAGGTATGAATCGATTCAAAGCTAAGGATAGGCCTGGTGTTTCAACTTGGCTTTGATCTTGGGTTAGAGCTATAGCTAGCGCCAAGTTTAGGTTATGCTAAAACTAGGCTAGGCTTGGAGTCAGAGCTAAAGTTAAAGCTAATGCTAAAGATATTATGAATATGAATAGGGGTATGGGCGTAAGTATGGTAAATAAGGCCAAAGAAACAGAGCCACACCTTAGTCTTAGAGTAGCGCCAAGTTTTTGGTAAAACTAAGCTAGGCTTGAAGCTAGGGCTAAAGTTAGAGGTATGAAAATGGATATGGATAGATGTAGAGCTAGGTTTAGGGCTAAGACTAGGACGAGGGTTAAGGCTAGGGCTTTGGGCTAGGGCTCTGGGCTTGGGCTTGGGCTTGGGCTAGGGCTTTGGGCTAGGGCTCTGGGCTTGGGCTTGGGCTAGGGCAAGGGCTAAGGCTAGGGCTCTGGACTAAGGCTTTGGGCTAAGGCTCTGGACTAGGGCTCTGGGCTAGGGTTAATTTTAGGGTAAGCCTAACTATAACATAACAATAAAAGTTTTAAAATTATAGTGCAATTCACATACCAACTAATAAAAAACGGATTATAACTGACGCCAGACAGTTTTTTCCAACAATTTGAGCTAAAATCAATTATTATTTTAAAAGTTTATCAGACGCTTATCAATTATTTAGAAAAGTGTAAGTATTTTAAGATTATTATAAAGAATTACACTTGGTTTTGGTTTTGCAAGGGTAATATCATATTTAGCTAATTTTTAAAAGTTTTTTTTTCTTTTTGAGGGCAGGGTAAGATAAGGTGAGTTAGGGCAGGGTAGAAAAAGGTAGGGAAGGGTAGGTAGGGAGAAACGGGCCGTGCCGGGCTAAATTTTGAGGCTTGGCCTAAACCCGGGTTTTTTTTGGCTCGGTTCGTTTTCATTTTTATCTCAGGTTGGGCCGAATTTTTTTACGTGCAAACGGGCCGAGCTTTTAGTGGCGGGCCAGGACGGGCATGAAAATCAAGGCCCGTTTCTCAATTCTAAGGGTAGGGTAGAATAGGGTAGGGTAGTGTAGGGTAGGGTAGTGTAGGGTAGGATAGGGTAGGGTAGGGTAGGGTAGGGTAGGGTAGGATAGAGTAGGGTAGGGTAGGGTAGGGTAGGGTAGGGTAGGGTAGGGTAGGGTAGGGTAGGGTAAGGTAGGGTATACAAAAGCAAGTTATTAACATGTTACTCTTGTCGTAGTTTGTATTATTGTAATGAAGGCTCTGATAAGTGATTGCAATTCCAACGGCTTATCGCAACTTTTGTGTCAATTCACAAGATTTTTGTCAAAAAAAATAAAAGTTTGAAAAGTTTTACAAAACCTTTTATTTGATTCAAATCCGTTTTCACTTTCAATTTGGGAAATGGGAATAATAACTTGTAAAACTTTTATTTATATCATGTTTTGTTTGGGTTTTTATAAATATAGGGTTTAGGTTTTATATGAAATAAATAACCTTGTAATGGAACAGGACAAGATTACCTTGTGGCCTTGAAATTTACAAATTTAAGTTTTATTGTGAAACTTAACATTGTAAAAAACCACAATTAGACTTGTAAAGGGTTTAAATCTATTAGCTTGCTTTTATTTATTTATAAAATATCTAGGTGCAATGATTAGTACTGTTTGATGCTATGTCTTGAAACACCGTGCTATGCTACACTTTTTAAAATGTTATTATAGGCCGCCTTTTACAGGGCCTGGGTAAAAGCAGGGTTTTAAACATGGTATTGGGCATAATTTTGTTCAGAGCTTAAAGCGAGGCAAAGGATATGGCTCAGGATAAAACATAACTAAATATATAGGATATGTAGATCTTATAGTAGATATGTTTATGGCATAGAGTGTAGAATAGAGAATCGGATGAAGCAAAAGGTAGAATATAAAATAGAGCATAAGGTAGAACAATAAGGATGGCAAAAGGTAGAGCATAGGAAGTGGCGTAAGGTAGGGCATATGGTAACCCATAAAATAAAACTTTGGTTAGGGCAGGAGGCAAGACGTAGGTAAGGGTACAAGATTGAAAATAGAACAAAGCAAGTTTCAAGGCATAGGGTAGCATGTGTAGGGTAGGAAAAAGGGCATGATTCTCCTTGTCATACTTTATACCCATAAATTATGGCAAAAAGAATCAAACATATTAGGTTGTCCGGAAAGTTCTGCAATATTTGAGTAGGTAAACTTTGAAAAATCAGGAAAAATTTATTTCTTGACGGAAAGAAAAAATTCTTTTTTTTGTTTGTTTGTTTGTTACCTAAATTATTCAAAAAGGTAAGTTACATAACTTAATTTCATTTTTTTGTATTGTTTTAGGTATTAGAAAAAAATGGAGAAATCTCGCCTGCGCGTGATTATATGGAATGAATTCAAACGCGGAAATACTGCGGCAGAAACCTTCAGAATCATAAACGAAAATGAGGGTAAGAATGTTGCGAGTTATTCTACGGTGACCAGATGGTTCGCAAAGTTTCGTGTGGACGATGAGAAGCTTGAAGACAAACCACGTGCAGGAAGACCCAGCAAACTTGACAAAGATGCCCTGAGGCGCAAGATTGAAGATGACCCACATATTACAATCCGGGAGTTAGAAGAGTTACTAAACTGTGGAAAAAGTACCATTGGTGATTATTTGAAGGCAATGGGTATGGTCAAAAAGTTGGACAAATGGGTGCCTCACAATTTGACTGATCTGCAAAAAGCCAAGAGACGATGTGCTTCCGAAAAGCTTCTGCAACGCTGCAAAAACGAAGAATTCTTGGATCGAATTGTAACTATTGACGAGAAGTGGATCTCGTTTAACAATACTAGAAGATCTACAAGTTGGTGTAAGCGTGGAGAAGCTCCTAAGCACGTTCCGAAGCCAGAATTGCACGAAAAGAAGCTTATGGTGACTGTCTGGTGGTGTAGCTCTGGAGTGATCCAGTATGATTTCATGAAACCTGGCCAAAGTATTACGGCCGACACCTACTGTGCCCAGATTGACAAACTGCGACACAATCTTCCAACAATGGTCAGAAGGAGGGGTCCGATCATTCTGCAGGATAACGCACGGCTCCATGCTGCAAAGAAGACCGTGGCAAAATTCAGGGAACTGGGATACGAAGTCTTGGAGCACCCTCCTTATTCTCCAGACTTGGCTCCAACGGACTTTCACCTTTTTAAACACTTGTCTTCGTTTCTTAATGGAAGAATCTTCAAAACTCCAGACGATGCCAAGAATGCCTTCAAGAACTTCATCAACTCCAGAAACCCGGAATTCTACAATCGTGGAATAAAAAAGCTTGTAAATCGTTGGCAAGACTGTATTGATTCAGACGGTAATTACTTTGATTGATTGTAGTTGTTAATTATATTGTTATTATTGTTAGTTCAAAAGTGAATAAATATTGGAGAACTTTCCGGACAACCTAATAGTAGGAGATAGAAGAGGGCATAGAGTAGTTTAAACTATAAAAAATTGGGTAGAAAAGGGTTTAATTTAGAACATATGACAATGGAAACAATATATATTCAAGCAGAGACATATAACGTAAGGTAAAAGATAGATCAAAGTTAGGCCAATGGGTAGTGAATGATGACGTTGTCAAGTTCTTGATATAATTTATATTTAATTTTAATCTTTCTAGTTTATATTCTAAAATATTTGGCTGAAAAACATTTTTTGTGCTTTGATTTTAATTGCTTACAACTTTTGTAGCACGTTTTTAAATTGTAGTCTGCGTATTCTAATTAGCATACAAGATATATTTGATGATTTCTGTAACACAAAGGCCCATTTATCAATTTTTGAATACGTCACTAACGTTTATAAAGGCATGTCCACTTGCCAATCCTTCTATCGAATTAGTGTTTAGAACGTTAAGAAAAGACTTTTGTCAAATTTTACCTTTGGACTACTTTCTTGATTTATTTTTGATTGCTTGCCTAATAGCTAGGGCTAAAAATAGGACAACGGCTAAAAGATGTATATTGAGTAGGGGTATAGGTAGGTCCAAGCTTAGAGCTAAGACTAGGACTAGGGCTCTGGACTAGGGCTCTGGGCTAGGGCTCTGAGGTAGGGCTCTGGGCTAGGGCTCTGGGCTAGGGCTAGGGCTCCGGGCTAGGGGTCTGGCCTAGGGCTCTCTGCTAGGGCTCTGGGCTGGCTTTGGGCTAGGTCTCTGGCCTAGTGCTTTCTGCTAGGATTCTGGGCTAGGGCTTCGGGCTTGGACTGGGGCTGTTGTAATAGTTCAAAAGACCTATATTGATAACGAAAACCGTATGCGTAGGCACATTCCTGCCCTCACGTTGACCGAAAAAAGAATATAATAATAAGGCGAGGAGTTAGCAAGTTGATTGTTATCGCATTGTAGTTCTTATCACTCAGTTCATAAGTCGATTAATTGCTTAAACGGCAAAAACTTTGAGAAAAACTTGGAATTATATTGTAAGCCGGCGATTAATCTTTTTACGCGTGGAGGAGTGGTGCAGTGGGAATGTCATTTTTTAAACTGTTGTTGTCTGGCTAGTTAGTTGAGTTTACTTAGGGCCTGACATAGTTATAAGTTTAAATTTATGGGTATTTCATTATTTTTGGATATTATTAGGTGCCGACATAAGGAAACCGCCATACTTTTCCTGTAATATTTGGTAAAAAATGGCGGGTTCTTTATGTCGGCACTTAATAACTAATATATTATTAGTATAATATAATCTTATTTACTTGGTAGGACGGGAAATAAGGCAAAGGAGTCTAGTTCTGGAAGGGGGGGGGGTGGACGGGGGAACCCCCCCCAGGAAAAAAATTTCAAAAAAAACTTGAACGTGGTCCCCCGTGGATTTTTTCGACTCCCGCCCCCAGACCAAAAGTCCCCGCCCGGCACTGGTTATACCGTTAACTTGAATTTGCCTTCTTATACTCTTATACTCGTAACCATATGTACCTCTTTCTTTTTCCTAACTTTTTCTAACTCTTGCCGTAATTTTGCTCTGTCTTTGCCGTACCCTTATCCTACTTTTGCCTTTCTCTTGGCCCTACCATTGATATACGCCTTGCTTTCCGCTACTCTTGTCTTATGTTTTTTCTTTCTTTTATCTTTCTTTTATCTCACTTTCGCCTTATCCTGGTCTTGCTTTACACTATGCTCTACCATATGCTTTACTGTACACATCACTTTATGCACTGCTTTCTGCCTTAGTCGGTTTTACTTTTTTTGCTCTACCTTATGTTTTGAGTCAGTTCCTGCTCTTTGTTCTACTGTTTGTCACACTCTATGCTATACCTGTTACCTATTCTGTGATCTATTCTTCTACAATTTCTCTTATGTTTTTAAAATCTAATCCGTTATATTGTTCCTAAATTAAAAATAATAATTTAAATTTTTCATCATTACTTACGTTCACTACTATTTATCATAATTTGTCAACGTTCGATGTTCGAAAAAAGTACAAACCAGTGGTAAAAGTGGTTTTGAAGTCATTTTTCAAATAACTGTTTGCTGGTTTGATTTATTTAACAATAACTTACATTAGGGTTTATTAATGGAGATTAATATGGGAATTTTCGTTACTTTTCTTTATTTTTTTGCCGTACAGTAATTGTTTTTGTTGTTTTTCCACTGATTTTGTTGAAAAACGTTTGATCGCTGTTTTGTAAGGAAAGTTTTTGCCGTTTTTATAATTTTGTGATTTACAGAGTAATATTAAAAATTATTTTAGATCTGTTATACAATAGAAAAGTGCCACAAACATGAATTTATAAGTGTTTATCAACTGAACTTTACCTTATCATCAATACCTACTACTGTCAGTAGAAGAATTATATCTCTACATATCAAGCTTGAAGCAATCATATTTTTTGTTTTGGTGCTTGTAAAGTAAGGTATCATCATTGTGTCTCGTTTAAATGGAAAACCAAAGCTTCGAAAGATCGTCCCCAGACGAATCTTCCAGTAGTACTTCAGACGCTACAGTAAGAAAAGGCTCAAATCTGCCTTACCAAATTGAATGTGATCTCAATGGTGAACGGAAAACTACGGTAAGTTATCTTTACTTACCGGTTTTTAAAACAGTTCTTGTTATAAGTGGAGTAGGTGGGGAAGGAGGGAGGATAAAAAGAATAGTGTAGCGTAAGTCAAGTAGAATAAGTCAAGAATAAGGCTAGGATAAAGACAATGCTAAGCCAGGGTGAGTAGGAATAGGGCTATTAGAGAAAAAGCAGCAATAATTAAAGACTAGGGCAGGAATGGCTAAAGTAGAGAGGACTAAAATAGAAAGGCCTAAGATAGATAGAGCTAGGGTAGACACAGCTAGGGTAAGCAGGGTTATGGTAGGCAGAGCTGGATAGGGAGGGATAAGGTAGACCTGATTATTGTCTGGGCTAGCGCAGTGTTAGAGAAGAACTAACAATAAGAAAGAACTAGAAGAAGCAGGGCTAGGATAGAGCCCTAGTCCAATGTCCTACGTCATAAGTTAGATAAGGCTATGATAATTAAAGCTCAAGTAGACACAACTACCGTAGGTTGGGTTATGGTAGGCAGAGTTGGGGTACGTATGTAGGTATGGGGTAGACATGGTTGAGGTAGGACTATGGTAAGTAGGACTAGAGTAGGTAGGGCTAGAGTAGACAGTGCTAGGGTAGGGGCGCTAGAGTAGGGGACGCTACGGTAGGGGGCGCTAAGGTAGGGAGGGTTACGATTACGATAAAGCTATCATACTTTTAAAAAAAGTGGTAGATTTTCAAATGTTTTTTTAGATTCACATAACCGACCGGTCGGAATCAATAAACCAACCGCTGGATTATATTCCTGAATATTCAAATGAACCCTCAAGTGGACCTATGCGCTATATTGAAGTAGTACAAACCAAAATAGGAGAGGTTATAACACAAAATCAAAGAGCATTTCACATTGGTGTATATTTACTGTTTATTTCTTTGTTTCATTGTTTTTTGGGTAAGTTTAGGTAACAAAACTTTGGAAATTAGCTTTAGCCTTAGTCAAATTTTTAGCTTAGAGCCCTAACCCAGAGCCCAGAGCCCTAGCCCAGAGTTCTAGCCTAGACCCCTAGTCCAAATTCTTAGCCCAGAGCTCTAGACCAACCAGAACCTTAGCCCATAACAATTAGTGGTGAAAGCCCGGCCGGACCAACTTTTCAAGCCTGGTTTGCAAACCGAGCCTAACTTTAAGACCTGGCCTATTTTGTCTTTAGCTCAAGGCCGGCCCGGCACGATTGTAGAGCTGGGTGAGACGGGCTGCGCTGGGCTGGGCTAAGCCGAGCCTACACGACTTGTAGGGCTAGGATAGGCAGGTTAGCTTAGGATTTCTAAACTTTTCAAAATTTTTAAAAATAAATTTTTTTTTAATTTCAGGCTTAGCACTAGCTAAAAACTACAAAAAAGCCGAGCCGTTGTTGATTTTAACTATTATTGTTTGGGTTTACATTATCTACCGTAAATTATTTGTTCGATTACTGGGTAAAAAGGTAAAGGCTGCAGTGACACCATATATGAATGAGATTTCAAAAATATGTCAACGGAGGATTGTCAAGATGTAAGTTGTTTTACTATTGTCCTTGTTTTAATATTTGGATGCTTTTTGGTACTATATAGTACTAAGTGTAAAAATTCAGTGTTCTTTTGACTTATAAGTACTATACAGTACTAAAATTTTAAAAATTAAATTTTTATGAACTTGTAGTACTGTATAGTACTAATATGTTAAAAGCTTTTTTTTAACTCTTAGTACTGTATATAGTACTATATAGTACTAAAATGTTTATTATGGTAAAGTACTAAACAGCTCTAACATTCTTAGATTTTCTATAATTTTTTTCGATTATTGTACATATACTATATAGTACGTTGAATAAGTTATAAAGTAATAGATAGTACTATATTAAAAGTCAATTTATCATAGTACTCTACAGTACTAGTCTAAAAACCCCCACTTTTAGTGCGGTCTATGCCACGATGATATCCTTAATCTTAATATTTATAATCATCGACACGACAGACGATCGTCAACGACTGGTCGGTTTAGCTGGAATGTCATTTTTAATATTACTAATGGTTTTATGTTCACATTCACCATCAGACATCAACTGGCGACCAGTCATAGTAGGGTTTTCACTTCAATTTGTGATAGCACTGATAGTATTGAGGTGGGATTGGGGTGAACGGCAATTCAATGAAGGGACTGAACTGATCATAAAGTTCTTGGACTTTACTAATAATGGCACGGACTTTGTGTATGGATTCTTGGCTAGTCCACCAAACATTTGTGGAATGGATCCCGTTTTTGCTTTTAAGGTATTTTTACTTGTTTTTTATTTATGCTCTTGCTCTTGCTCTTCTCTCTTTTTCTTTGCTTTGTCATGGTCTGCCTTGTCCTGCGTGATCAATTATATCACCTTATATGTTATACACTGTTATACGTTACAGGCCATTCAAGTAATTCTCTACTTCGGCGCCGTAGTAGCCCTACTCTACTACTACGGTATAATGCAGTTTTTCCTCAAAAAGATGGCGTGGCTAGTTCAACTAACCCTCGGTACAACAGCTACAGAGTCAGTGAACGCGTGTGCGTGTGTCTTCCTCGGCCAAAGCGAAGCGCCACTATTGATTCGGCCATATGTGATAAAGATGACAGCCAGTGAGATTCATGCCATTATGACTAGTGGATTCTCCTGCATTGCCGGATCAATGTTTGCCGCGTATATTGCCTTTGGCGCGTGTCCAACGTACTTACTATCGGCTACGGTTATGAGTGCTCCTGGATCGTTGGCGTGTTCCAAGATTCTGTTTCCTGAAACTGAAGAGTCACAGCTAAAGACTATTGAAGATTTGGAGTTGCCGCCTGGGTAAGAGTAGCATGAAGGAGTTTGTTTTATTTTAAAAATCTCAAAGTTTTAAAATTAAATTTAATATTTTTTTTGTGAATAACAAGGAAAGCACTCGCCCTGCCTCGCTCTCAGTGAATTCAAACTTTTTATATAGGAAAATTATGTAAATATAATGTCTTCACCAAAGTACTAAATTGCATTTTCCAGGTAATTGCGAGAAATTCGAGAGTAAAAAATTACGTTTTGAATTTCTCGCCAGATTGGCATTGTGTTTCAAGCTTATAACTATGTAATTTTTTGACCTTTAAGAATTTGTCTTTGATATACTAGTAGAACAGCTTTAAATGAAATTACATTATTAAATTTGTAAGCCTAGCTTTTCTGGAAAGTTGCAAAAAGCTCTTGGAACACAATGCCAAATTTTCCAACTCAAAGGCAAACTCAAAAATTTAAATTTTAAAACTTAAAAACGCGAGCTAAAGTTTTTTATGGGTACTATTGGTGCTACAAGAAGTTCATATAAAAATTTTAAGCTGCTTTTGAAAAGGGCAAGTCGGGCACTTTCCTTGTTGGTGAGTTCCGCCACGACTTTTTGAATCTACGAATATTGTTCATTTTTAACAGCTTTTTTGCTAAATTTGTTTTTTTTTTACTTTACCCTATCCTACCCTACAAACTACTGTAATGTAAAACCCGCATTGCTACAAGCACTATGTACTATAATATGTTTTAACTTCAGAACAGAAAGCAATGCCCTTGAATGCATATCCAATGGTGCCATAGCCGGAATCGAGATTATCATGGCTATCCTTGCCAACCTGATTGTATTCCTCGCTCTATTGGCCTTCGTCAACAGTACGATTAGTTATGCCGGCGACTTGGTGGGTTACTCTGGCTGGTCGTTGGAGTTGTTCTTGGGCTACCTCTTTTACCCTCTGGCATTTATAATGGGCGTGACGGAAAGTGAGGAAACCTTGAAAGTAGCTGGTCTAATGGGCACTAAGACAATGCTAAACGAGTTCATCGCTTATCGACAGCTGGGAGAGATGATATACGAACATAAGTTGTCGGTAAGGATTTTTGAAAAAAAATTTTTTTTATTTTTAAATTTTTAAAATTCACATTTAGGAACGCTCAGCAATGATAGCGACATACGCCTTGTGCGGATTCTCAAACCTCGGTTCAGTTGGTATTCAACTGGGCGTGTTAGGTGGGATCGCTCCAACTCGGAAGGCGTTATTTTCCAAAATTGCCTTCAGGGCTTTGTTTGCGGGTTCAATTTCTTGCTTTATGACTGCATCTTTGGCTGGTGAGTCGGCTTTATTATAATTTATTATATTGATTATTCTGGGTTGGTAGGATGGTATAGTATAGGCAGTGTTTTGCCGGACCGGTCCGGTCCGGATTTTCAAAAATTGCAAGATTGAAAATAACTTTTTAGCTTATATTTTAGAGTTTTAAAAAATAAATAACTTTTGTGAAGGTCCGTCTTTGGTTATCAAGTTATTACCGAAATGGACCGCCCGGACCGGCAAGACCGATTCGGTCCGGCCGGTCCAAATGTTTAGCGAGGAACTTGTATGAGACGGACCTTCACAAAAGTTATTTATTTTTTAAAATTTCAAACCATAAGCTTAAAAGTCATTTTCAATCTTGCAATTTAAAAATCCGGACCGGACCCGGTCCGGCAAAACACTGAGTATAGGGTAGTATAATAGGATAAAGGTGGGTTAAAGTAGGATAAAATAGGGTAGAGCAGGGCATGACTGGGTAAGGCAAGGCAGGGCAACTTGAGGTAAATACTTGCGGAAAATCACTCTTATTGTTAGCGAAGCCCCTTCCACGACGTATAAAATTGGTAAATCTTTGCTATTTTCAGGCATCCTAGTGACAAACCCAACTAAATGTATGCCTAACGTTCAAACCACTTGCTTTGATGTTGACAAATACAAAGTTTTACTAAATGAAACATCATCATCATTGGCTTCTTTACTTACTCATACGGAATTGTAAATTAATTTACTCAGAATGCCTGAGGCGAAGAAAATAAATATTTCAAATAAAGCGTTTTTGACCGAAAAATATTGCACTTTTCTCTCATCTGTCATCTAGTGAGTGCCGACATAAAGAACCCGCCATACTTTACTTCTAATTTCCTGTAAAAAATGGCGGATTTTTTATGTCGGCATTTGATATATATAATGTATAAATTAATTTTGAAAGTAAATGAATAATCATACCAATAAAAATTTATAAAAACAGATTTTTTTCAAAAAAAAATATTTTCAAAAAATATTGTACTTATAAACAACGTCGTGATCCAAGGTTTCGTGAAGTTCGTTGATGCTTTTCATAACGCTGGGATTCTTGGCAACTGCTCCTAGTAGTTTAGAAAGAACTTTTTGAACATGAGGCTTCAAGGCTTTCAAATCTTTCTACATTCAGATTTGGGCCTTCATCCCTAAGATTCTAATCGACAAAACTCTGATCATGATCGCTCGAGTTTTGCTCTTCCATACTCATGTTCTGATCATCATGATTCACTTTCTGACCAGCAACGCTCGTATTCTGATCCTGACTACCAGTATTCATATTCTGACCATCAACATTCTTATTTTGACTCTGACCACTAACACACACATTCTGACCACCAACATCTATATTCTGACCATAAGCATTCACATCCCGATATAGATTTATGTAGCGCGGATTGTGGAGTTGCCGTTGCAAGGATAACAAGACTATTTCTTGTTGAGTATGTGCAGCATTGGCTACTATGAAGGCTGAGTTTGGTAGTTGAAGATTAGGTCATTAAGGCATCATTATAGCCGAAGCCGGATTCGGAAGCCATTTGGCTGGAAGGTTCGGATTCTGTAGTTGATTCTGATCCAGCGGCCAATTCTGGTTCTGTAGCTGATACTGAAACAGATTTTGTGGCGGAATCTGATCTTGTATCCAATTCTGAGTCTGTAGCTGATTCTAATCCTGTAGGCAATTTTGTGTCTGTTGGCTGGAAATTAAAATACTTAAAACTTAACTCTCAAAAGAGCGAGCTGAAATTTTTTATGAGTACTACTGGTAGCACAAAGGTTTCATATAAAACTTTTGAGTTGAGTCTGAGCAGGCAGGTCGGACACTCTACTTGTTCGCGGGTCTCGCCACGACTTTTTGAACCTTAAAATTTGGTCAATTTTCAACATCGTTTTTATTAAATTTGTAGTTTTTGTTTACCCCCCTACCCTACTCTTTAATGTTAACAAATACTAAGTTTTACTAAATGAAACATCATCATCACTGTCTTCTTTACTTGCTCATACGGAATTGTAAATTAATTTAGTAAGAATGCCTGAGGCAAAACATTAAATATTTCAAAAATATTGATTGTAATTTTAAAAGTAAATGAAACATCATATCAGTAAAAAGTTTTTTTCAAAAAAATCAATATTTTCAATTAACAGTGTACTTATAAATAATGCCATGTTCCAAAGTCTTGTGTTGTTCGTCGACGATTTTCATATAGCCGGGATTCTTGGCAACTGCTCCTAGTAGTTTAGAAAGGACATTTTGAACATAAGGCTTCAAAACTTTCAAATCTTTGACTTTTTCATCGTTTCCTTTCTCTAATTCAGCTCCAAGGATCAGTGTATACATTCGGTGAAAACCTGAAATGAAAAAAAATTAATAAATATTACAGTTTAGAGCTGAATAATGCCGTGGTAAAACTATAGTAAATAGTTAGAGGCTGGAGCTAGGCCTACACTAAGGCTTGTGCTGAGGCACGAACAAGAGCAAGATAAAGAGAAAGAGTAAGAGCAAAAGCAAGAAAAAGAGCTAGTCTTTGCTACGGAAAATTACAAAAAAAAACACGTTTACACATTTCGATGCATTTTCCGTTTTCTACCATAACATCATTTCTGAATTCCTCATTGTATCGTGCACTGATGTAAGTCAAGAAGTCAAGGATGTCATTTCTATGTTTATTAAGCAACTTGGCTTCAGAAAGCAAATCTTCTTCAATAAGTTTGCCACAACCGCATCAATGTTAATATCGATCGAGTTGCGAAGAACATGTTTTTGAAAATCAGCCAATTTTTCATCAATCAACTTGAGTTCGTTGAGAAGAAACAATATATATATAAGACAAAGCCCCAACCTAAACAGCTTTATGTTAATATAAGTTTTCTAAACTTAGTAAAAGGCCAAGTCGTTATCCGATTGGCCGATCTAAAATTCACAAAAGCGAAGACGTCCGCCTTCAGCCAACGAAAAGACCGAAGGATCTGACTAGGAAATTGCACCAAATATCCCTCGGCTTTTTCAAAGAGACCTATATAGGATGAAAGAGCATAAAAGGTTACCGGAAAAACTGTTTTCAAAAACAGCTAAGTGGACTTGGCTAGCGAGTTACATTATGCTTTATATTCTTATATGCTTAAAAGGTATAGCTTTAAAGTTTAAAAAATGATATTTTTTAATAACTATTTTTTTCTAAAGTGACTAAAAACAAAAAATAAGACATAAAAAATATTTTTTTAATCGAAGTATTGTTTGGCTAGCCAAAACTTCTTGTCATAATGACTGGGCGCCAAAAAGAAATCGACGGGATTCGAACTTTCCCTTTTTTCCACCCCAAACTAATTTCCTAACCACTCGACCACACCGGATTGAAGCTTCAACCCATTTGTTTTGCTGAAGACAAGTGAGAAGGTCCAAATAGGAACACCTATGTAAATCCTTTAATCGCTAATATCTCGCTAGCCGAACCTATTTAGCTGTTTTTGAAAACAGTTTTCCCGGTAACTATTTATGCTCTTTCATCATATATATGACTCGTTCGAAAAGCCGAGGGATATTTGGTGCAATTTTCTAGTGAATCCTAGTATAAACTTACATGAAAATTTTTGGAAGCATGCCAAGTTTTGAAACTTCACGAACTACATCTTGCTTGGACTCACTCCTCTTTTGATCTTTTTTACATTCAGTTCGCTTAGTGCACCTTCTAGTAGTATTTCCTGACTTGTCCTGGGTACCGTCGTCAAACACCTTAGTACTAGCGTTGATAAATTTAGTAGATCCATTGCCATCAATTTCAGCACCATCATTGCTAGCTACAATGTCAGTGTCGATGAATTCGATAGAATCGTCTAAAGATTCAAAATCTTGAGGTACAGTAGGTGCCATAACGATCCAATATCTCTCAAAGTAAGAATACAAAGCAAGGGCTACGTAGGAATACAGAGATAGGTATTAGTAAGAATAAAAGGCTGGTTGATATTTACCTTGGCATCTTTAGAGACGCTTACTCTGCTTTTCTGACCTGACTCCTCCCATTTTTTCACTATGGTAAGTTTCTTTACTCTGAGATAACTTTTGGCGCCCAAAGTGATCACAACGTAGAGTTTCTGTGACATAAAAAGCGCCTTTGTTTGGCATGAAACACATGTAACCTCTTCTAAAGTAATCTAACGTAACTTTTTTCTGCTTCTCTATCGTCAATTTATTATGAAATCTTACGCCAGCTGCACCTATAGATACAAATGTAACCTACTCTTGCTAGGAAGACCGGGCAAAAGCTAGAACGAAGGCTGGTGCAAAAGCCAAGGCCGGGCAGGCACTTTTGGTCTGGAGGCAGGGGTTGAAAAAATGGGCACAAGTAGCTGGCCGCAGTAGCAGAAATGGTAACGTTGTGAGCTATTGTAGCAAGGTAGTTATTGCCATGATAAGGTTGAGGTAACAAGATCTCTTAACAAAACGATGGCAAAAACTTTCTTTACAAAACAAAGAATTGCAAGAACTTTGTTTACAAAACAAAAAATAGCAAGAACTTTCTTTACAAACTAAAAATTGAAGAATCTTCTGAAGCTACTATTACTACGCTATTTTAAAAAGCAACCTAGAGCTGACTATCTGAATTCTGGCTAGCTACATTACGAATTCTGACCGCCGTCGTTAGGATTCTAATTTTCTACATTCAAATTCGGGCCTATCCTGACTATCAGTATTCATATTCTGACTTTGACCACCACCGTCACATGCTGACCGTCAACGCTCATATTCTGGCTCTGACTATCAGTATTCATCCCTGATCATCAATGCTAATATTCTGATTCTGATCATCAACATTCACATCTTGATATAGATTCATGTAGCGCGGATTGTGGAGTTGCCAATGCAGGGATAACAAGGCTATTTCTTGTTGGATATGTGCAGCGTTGGCCACAATGAAGGCTGAGTTTGGTAGTTGAAGATTAGGATATTGAGGCATCATCATAGCCGAAGCCGGATTTGGGAGCCGATTGGCTAGAAGGTGCGGATTTTTAGCTGATTCTGATCTTGTGGCTAATTCTGGTTCTGTAACTGAACTGGAGCAGATTCTGTTCCGGATTCTAATGTTGTATCCAATTCTGGGTTTGTTGCTGATTCTGTTCCTGCAGCCAATTTTGTGTCTGTTGGCAACGGGTAGGTCGGACACTCCTTGTTCGCGGGACTCGCCACGACTTTTTGAATCTAAATAGTTTGTCAATTTTCAACATCGTTTTTATTAAATTTGTAGTTTTTGTTTAACCTACCCTACCCTACCCTACTCTACCCTACCCTACCCTACCCTACCCTACCCTACCCTACCCTACCCTACCCTACCCTACCCTACCCTACCCTACCCTACCCTACCCTACCCTACCCTACCCTACCCTACCCTACCCTACCCTACCCTACCCTACCCTACCCTACCCTACCCTACCCTACCCTACCCTACCCTACCCTACCCTACCCTACCCTACCCTACCCTACCCTACCCTACCCTACCCTACCCTACCCTACCCTACCCTACCCTACCCTACCCTACCCTACCCTACCCTACCCTACCCTACCCTACTCTACCCTACCCTACCCTACCCTACCCTACCCTACCTTACCCACCCTATTCTACCCTACCTTACCCTACCCTACCCTACCCTACCCTACCCTACCCTACCCTACCCTACCCTACCCTACCCTACCCTACCCTACCCTACCCCTACCCTACCCTACCCTACCCTACCCTACCCTACCCTACCCTACCCTACCCTGCCCTACCTTACCCTACCTCTACCCTACAGTAAAATAAAAACTTCATAGCGATAATATCTACTGTAACATGCTTCAAACTTTAATACAGAAAGCAATACCTTTGAATGCATATCCAATGGTGCCACAGCCGGAATCGAGATTATAATGAGCATACTCGCCAACCTTATCGTCTTCCTCTGGCATTTACATATAATGGGAGTGACGGAGAGTGAAGAAACGTTGAGAGTCGATGGACTAATGGGTAATAAGACAATGTTAAACAAGTTTATCGCTTATCGACGGCTGGGGGAGATGATATACGAACATAAATTGTTGGTAAGAATGTTTGAACAATTTTTATCTTTATTTTGAAAATTTTTAAAAATTTTTAAATTTCGAAAAAAATATACCTTATTTTTTAAATTTATATTTAGGAACGCTCAGCAATGATAGCGACATACGCCTTGTGCGGATTCTCAAACCTCGGTTCAGTTGGTATTCAACTGGGCGTGTTAGGTGGGATCGCTCCAACTCGGAAGGCCTTATTTTCCAAAATTGCCTTCAGGGCTTTGTTTGCGGGTTCAATTTCTTGCTTTATGACTGCATCTTTGGCTGGTGAGTTGGCTTTATCATTTATTATATTGATTATTTTGGGTTGGTAGGGTGGTATAGGCTAGGATAAAGAGGTTAAGGTGGTGTAGGTTAGGTTAAGATACGATAAGATACGTTAAAGTATGGTAAGGTAAAGTAGGGTAAGGTAGGGTAAGGTAGGGTAAGGAGGATAAAATAGGGTAGGGTAAGGTAGGGTGGAGTAGGGTAAAGTATGATAGGATATGTAGGTAACCCTATGCCACCTATTTTAAAAAAAATTTTTGGCTATTTTGCAGGCAACCTAGTGACAAACCCTACTAAATGTAAGCCAAACGTTCAAACCACTTGCTTTGATGTTGACAAATACAAAGTTTTACTAAATGAAACATCATCATCATTGGCTTCTTTACTTACTCATACGGAATTGTAAATTAATTTGCTAAGAATGCCTGAGGCAAAGAAAATAAATATTTCAAAACATTTTTTTTTCAAAAATAATATTTTCAAAAAATATTGTACTTATAAAAAACGTCGTGTTCCAAGGTTTCGTTAAGTTTGTTGAAGCTTTCCATAGCTATGGGATACTTGGCAAATGCTACTAACAGTTTAGAAAGAACTTTTTGAAGATGAGGCTTCAAAACTTTTAAATCTTTGACTTTCTCATCGTTTCCTTTTTCCAATTCAGCTCCAAGGATTAGTGTATACATTTGGTGAAAACCTAAAATGAAAAAAAGTTTTAAAAACTAAAGTTATTATAGTTTAGGCCTGAATAATGTTGTGGTAAACCTAGCAAAGCGTAAGTAGTTAGGAAATAGGGCTAGGTCCAGTACTATGGCTAGGGCAAGAACAAGAGCTAGACTTAGAGCTAGAACGCGAGTAAATGTAAGAGCTAGAGTAAGAGCAAAAACAAGAGTAAGAGTAAAAGCAAGAACAAGGGAAAGAGCAAGGTCAAGAGCATGAGCGAGAGCCAGGGGAAGAGAAAGAGCAAGATCAAGAGCAAAAGCACAAGCAAGAGAAAGAAGCAGGGACTGAGCAAGATCAAGAACTAGAGCAAGGTCAAGAGCAAAAGCAAGGAGAAGAAAAAGAGCACGAGCACGAGCGAGAGCTAGATCAAGAGTAAAAGCAAGATCAACAGCAAGAGCACAAGCAAGAGAAAGAGCAAGAGCTAGAACTAGTGCAAGAGCAAAAGCAATAGAAAGATGAAGAGCAAAAGCAAGAACAAGACCAGAAGAAAGAGCAAGAAAAGATCAAGAGGAAGAGCTAAAGCAAGACCAAGAGCAAGCTTTCGCTACAATAAAACTTACGTTTACACATGGCAACGCATTTTCCGTTTTCTACCATAACATCATTTCTGAATTCCTCATTGTATCGTGCACTGATGTAAGTCAAGAAGTCAAGGATGTCATTTCTATGTTTATTAAGCAACTTGGATTCAGAAAGCAAATCATTTTCAATATGTTCGCCCACAAGGTCATCAATGTTAATATCGACATTGTCTCGAAGATTACTTGGTTTTTGGAAATCAGCCAATGATTGATCAAGCAACTTGATTTCATTGAGAAGAAACAATGTATGCAGACAAAGCCCCAACCTAAACAGCTTTATGTTAATATAAGTTTTCTAAACTTAGTGAAAGGCCAAGTCGTTATCCGATTGGCCGATCTAAAATTCATAAAAGCGAAGACGTCCGCGCTTTTGGCTTCAGCCAACGAAAAGACCGAAGGATCTGACTAGGAAGTTGCACCAAATATCCCTCGGCTTTTTCAACGAGACCTATATAGGATGAAAGAGCATAAAAGGTTACCGGGAAGTTTAAAAAATGATATTCTTTAATAACTATTTTTTCTAAAGTGACTAAAAACAAAAAATAAGACATAAAAAATATTTTTTTAATCGAAGTATTGTTTGGCTAGCCAAAAATACTTGTCATAATGGCTGAACTTTCCCTCTTTTGCACCCCAAACTAATTTCCTAACCACTCGACCACACCGGATTGAAGCTTCAAACCACTTGTTTTGCTGAAGACGAATGAGAAGGTTCAAATAGGAAACCTTATGTAAATCCTTTAATCGCTAATATCTCGCTAGTCGAATCTATTTAGCAGTTTTTGAAAACAGTTTTCCCGTTAACTTTTTATGCTCTTTCATCCTATATATGTCTCGTTCGAAAAGCCGAGGGATATTTAATGCAATTCCCTAGTCTAGTAAAAACTTACGTAAAAATTAAAAAAGCTATTTCTCCATATTTTAAGATCCTGACAAATTTTGAAAGTTTACAAACAACATCTTGCTTGGACTCAATCTTCTTTTGATCTTTTTCACCTTCAGTTCGCTTAGTACACCTTCCAGTAGTTTTTCCTGACTTGTCCTTGGTACCGTCGTCAACCACCTTAGTACTAACCTTAGCACCGTTAGTAGATTTAGCTCCATTGTCATCAATTTCAGCACTATCATTGCTAGCTACAATTTCAGTGTCGATAATCTCGATAGAATCGTCTAAAGATTCATAATCTTGAGGTACAGTAGGTGCCATAGCCATAACGATCCAACTTATACTCCAAAGTAAAAATACAAAGCTAGGGCTTAGTAAGAACACAGAGATAATTCTTAATAAGAATGAAAAGCTAGGTTGATATTCACCTTGGCATGTTCAGTGCGCTTACTTTGCTCTTCTGACCCCGCCCATCTTTTCGCTATAGTAACTTGCTTTATTCTTATGTAACATTTGGTGCGTAAAGTAATGACAACGTAGAGTTTTGTACAGCAAAGCGTCTTTTTTGGCATAAAGCACCTTTATCCCCTTCTAAAGACAATCTGACATATCTTTTATTCTCGCGCTCTATCGTCGCTTTATTACGAACTCCTACGCCAGCTGTAGCTATAGGTATTGGTGTAACTTACCCTTGCCAGAAAAACCGGACAAAGACTTAAACAAAAGCTAGGGCGAAGGGTGATGGCCAGGGCCGAGTGGGCACTTTTGATCTATATGGGCAAAAGCCAAAAATAAAAAGGGCAAGAACTTTCTTTACAAAACATAAAATGACAAAAACATTCTTTACAAAACGAAAAATAGCAAGAATTTTCTTTACAAAATATAAAATGGCCAGAACTTTCTTACAAAACGAGAGATGACAAAAACTTTCTTTACAAAACGATAAATAGAAAGAACTTTTCTTACAAAACTTAAAATAGCAGAAACTTTTTTACAAAATGAAAAATAGCGAAACCTGTCTTTACAAGGCATTATAATATACAAGCAAGGACTTTCTTTACAGAGGAGAACATGACCAGAACTTTCTTTACAACTATTCAGTTGAGAAAGAACGCAATTTCATATTTGTAAACCTAATATATTGAGTTCGTTCTACACGATAGTAAAGACCCTATTTCTCTTTGGTCATACTTTATCAATCTATAAAACTTAACGTAAGTAGATCCACAGTACTGTACCGTAGCTCTACTTTACTCCATTTTTCGGTAATAAAATTAAAAAAAGGCACTTCCTCAATATTTTTAAAAAAATTTCGGCGGATCACAAGTCATTGATTAAAATGATTTATTTTCATGATAAAATTCTTGGTTAATCAGAGATTCGGTTATAATATATACAAGATACGAAAATGTAAGTTAGAGGTAGATAGACTCAAGACTAATGAATATTTAAGATAATGTGTAAAATCGTAAAAGATTGGGGTAACATCAAGTTGAGGATGAATAATATGTAAAATTCACGACCAAATCAACATATATATCAAGACAGAATCAACATATGTATATTAATACATAGTTAATATATATATCACGACATAGTTAATATATATATTAAGACATAATCAACATATGTATATTAAGACATAATAAACATATATATATCAAAACATAATCATCATATACCAATCGATAATCAACATATAAATATATAAAACAAACTACTATCACTACACTTGGTATTCTGAAGAGGCTTCTGAAGCTACTATCACTAAACTAATTTGAAGAGCAACCTAGGGCTGGTCTCCTGGATTCTGGCTAGCTACATCACGGATTCTGACCACCATCGTTCCAATTCTGACCACCGTCGTTCCCATTCTGACCACCATCGTTCCCATTGTTCCCACCCTTGTCGTTCACACCCTGACCACCGTCGTTAGGATTCTGATTTTCTACGTTCAGACTCGGACCTTCATCACTTAGATTCTGATCGACGTTGATCAAACTCTGATCATCATCGTTCGGGTTTTGATCATCAATATTCATATTCTGATCACCATCGTTCACATTCTGATCGCCAACGCTCATATTCTGACCCTGACTACCAATATTCACATTCTGACCACCAGTATTCATATTCTGACCATCAACGCTCATATTCTGTTCCTGACCACCAGTATCCAAATTCTGAAGCTCAACATACATTTCCCAATATCGGTTCAGGTAGTGCTGATTCCGGAGTTGCCATTGCATCGATAATAAGGCCATTTCTTGTTGAATATGTGCAGCATTGGCCGCGAAGGCTGGGTTTGAAAGTGGATACAAATACTGAGGCATCATCATAACCGAAGCCGGATTCTGAAGCCAATTGACTGGCAGGTTTGGATTTTGTAGCTGATTCTGTTGCCAATTCTGATTCTGTAGCTGATTCTGAAGCCGATTCTGTAGCCAATTCTGGTTCTGTAGCTGATTCTGTGATTGATTCTGCTCCTGTGACAAATTCTGATACTGTGGCCGATTCTTGTTTTGTAGCTGATTCTGTGTCTGATTCTGCTCCTGTGGCAAATTCTGGTTCTGTAGCTGATTCTGACCCTGTTGCCGATTATGCTTCTGAAGCAGATTCTGTGACTGATTCTGATTCTGTGGCTGATTCTGGTTCTGTAACTGATTCTGATGCAAATTCTGATTCTGTGGCCCATTCTGGCTCTGTAGCTGATTCTGATTCCGTGGCTGATTCTGATTCTGTGGCCCATTCTGGTTCTGCAGCTGATTCTGAAGCAAATTCTGATTCTGTGTCGAATTCAGATTCTGTAGTCGCCTCCGATTCTCGGGCAAAGACCGACTGTTTGGATAGTAACGTCGCAGCAAATCCACGGCACCATCCTGACTCAGTAGCAAGTTCCAGATTGCATTATAATTTCCTTCTGGATACTGAGCCGCAATCTGTCGCATCCTGAACACAAATTCCGTAGCCTTCGGTTTATCCATCCTATTGAGCACGTCGGTGAGGAAAGCGTCAGCCCATCTCTTGTGAAGGTAAATTATTTCCTGGATTCTTTTCTGGCCAAGGTTTTTTGGTGGCCCGTTCCCGGTTGAATCTTGCTTGCGATTCGTTCGCGGATTCTGATTCTCTTGCGGATTCTGATTTTCTTGCGGATTCTGAGTCTCTCGCAAATCCTGATTCTCTGGATCCTGATTCTCCAGCGCATTCCGATTCCGGTGCGAATTCTGATTCTGCCTTCGATTCAGAGCCCGAATAAAAGCCTGATTCCACCAATCCAAGCCAGCTCCTTGAAGCTTCCGTTTCAATTCATTCTTCCTTAACTTCTTCATTACAGCCTTCAATTCTTCCGGCTTCGGTCGCGCAGGACTCTGAATCGCTTGTCCTGAAGTCGAATTCCTCGAGTTCGATGGAGCAAAGTTGCCGGTCATGAGGTTTGTCGAGCCGGCTGACATTGCAAATCGGCCAAGGGGTGGCAGCTGTCGGTGTTGGTAGTGGCTCTGAATCGGCTGACTTAGGTGGAGTCGGTTGCCGGCTTCTGAACCACCCGACCTGTTGAACGGGCCTGATGCAAGGCGGCGAGCTCTGTGAAAGTCTTCATTTGAAGCTTCTGAATCCTCTTCTACATTCATAAGAGTAGTAGATGGATTGTATTCGTTCATCCACAACGCAACCACCATTATCATCCATAGCCTTTCAATCGGCGACGAACTTCGATCCTGTTGTGCGTAGAGTTGTGCAGGATTCTGAGCTCCAGATGTGGATGGACCAGGATTCTGGGCTCCAGATGTCGACGGTCCAGGATTCTGAGATCCAGATGTGGATGGGCCAGGATTCTGAGCTCCAGACGTTGACGGTCCAGGATTCTGAGCTCGAGATGTAGAAGGACCAGGATTCTGAGCTTCAAAAGTTAATGCTCCAAAATTCTGACCTCCAGATGTCGATGGTCCAGGATTTAGCTCTCCACAAGTTGATGGTCCAAGCCTGTGAACTCCAGATCTCGATGGTCCAGGAGTCAGATCCTCGTAAGCTAATGCTCCAGGAAGTTTATCTTCATACGTTGATTCTCCATGACACAGAGCTTCAGATGTCGATTTGACAAGATTCTGGGGTTCACCAGTTGTTGCTTCACCCCGGTTCTGAGTTCGAGTCATTGATCGTTGAAAATTCTGAGCTTCGGAGGTAGATTGCCCAAACTTTTGGGCCCCAGAAGTCGCTTGCTCAAGATTTTCTGCTCCACAAGTCAATTGCTCCAAATTTTCGGCTCCAGAAGTTGCTTGCTCAAAGTTCCCGGCTTCAATAGCAAATTCCTCAAGACGCTCGGCTGATTCGACAAAATTCTGAAGCGCATTCATCTTTGATAAGTAATTCTCATTCAAACTAGCTGGCAAGTTATTATCATTCGGCGTCTCTGACAAGTCACTATCATTCGACCTCTCTGACAAGTTCAAGTTACGGAACCCAAAAGATGGTGAATCAGTGTTCTGAAGTCCAAAATTCAGTTGTCCTAAGGTCTTCGTAGGTGTATTCAGAAGTCCTGCAGTTGATGGTCTCCAATTCTGAAGTCCTGAAGTTGATGATTCAGGATTGTGTTGACCAGAGATTGCTGATTCTAGATTCTGATGTCCAGAATTTGATGATTCTATATTCTGAAGTCCAGAAGTCGTTGATTCAGAATTCTGCCTCAGATCTCTTGGCCACGTAGCGTGAAGTACAGCCTCCTGCAACTGTTGTGTCGTGAATGGTACTCTCGTCGCTTGACCTTGAGCGCTCGTTGCTGCAGCTCTTGAAGTTGGATTCTGGGCTTCACTAGATGATGTTACATTAGCTGAAGATCCACTAGCTTCTGGTACGTTGCCTACTGATCCACTAGTTGAATATCCACTAGATGATGGTTCATTTAATGATAAGCCACTAGACGATGGTGCATTAGATAATGATTCATTTACTGATAACCCACTAGACGATGGTACATTAGATAATGATTCATTTACTGATAACCCACTAGACGATGGTACATTGCCTAATGATCCACTAGCTGATAATCCACTAGATGACGGTACATTAGAACATGAATTGAAAACACTGTCATAAGATCCAGAGACAGCATCATGAACTGACGTATCACCTCTAGTTAGAATTCGTTGAAGGTCTCGGAGACTAACTGACGGTTTGCTTGGAGCTAACGTTTTGGCCGGTGGTTGACCAATGTATCCGTCTGGAGCTGAGTGTTTTCGTGTTGGATTATCTGGTTGGGTTGATGATGAAGACTTGCGTGAGGTTGGTGTTGAATGGAAGCCTTGTATCGAGTTGTCGTTTCTTTTTGGAAAAGAAGAATTGAATCCTGAAAAAATGAGGTTAGTTTTTCATTGATAAAGCTTTATAATGTGTATTATATAGACCTTGTCCTACCCTACACTATCACTAATGACCATCTTATTCTACCCAACTCTAACATACTCTGAACGAAAATTCACAACTCTACCCTAAACTGGACTAAAATACACAAATCAAGCCTATAGTACCTTATCGTTCAATGCTCCAGCCTTCTATGAACTGTCCCTCGTATCCTATCGCCCTTGCCTACCTTATATTAGGATGAACCAAAAGTAAAGGACACATTTTAAAAAATAAGTAAAGTGTCCCGCTACTTTTGGTCCAACCTAATACTATCTTTAATCGTACGCTTCTCTACCATAACAAACTTTATTTCAGGATAACTTATACAGTTTTTACTATATTACACCGTAATCAATTTACTGTAATCTCATTTACCTTACAAAGAACTACCGTAATTTACCTCACATTATCATTACCCTACATTACTCTCCTTTACCTTACCCTCTCCCACCTTATTCTGGTCTACCTTGCTCTACCATACCATACCCTACCCTCTTCTATTACACTGTACTATAAGTCATCTTCCTCTACCCGGACCCTCATACTGTCCCCCCAAACCCCCCCCCCCACACCATCCACACCTTTCAAACATTTCAAAAACTCAATACCTAACATGCTGAAGCCCATATCACCATTATTGTCTCATTTCCAAGTAGCTATCTACCACTTCACCAAGTCACTCACTCTGTTCAGCTCCGTCTTTCCCTACTGGACCTTGACTAGTTGAAGGTCCAGCAGCTTCGTTTTGTTGATAAAAAAGGTTCCGAAACCTAATTTTGGGTGGTTGATCGGCTTCGGGCCTTCTTGGTAGACTTCTCTTTCGTGACTGGTGGGTAGAAGCTTGAACATTGTCTTGACTGTTCCCAGACGCCAGTTGGTTTTGACCGGGTAGGTAGGGTAGATTCAACGTCGTGTTTTGGACTGGTTGGTTCATTAGTGGAGCTTGAGTTCCTTGGTTGATTTGAAAAGCTTGACTTTGACCAGCTTGACTCAGTTGATGAGCTTGACCTTGAGCTGCTTGATTCGATTGTAGACCTTGCCCAGCTACATTCCCTGAAGCCATCTGTGCTTGTCCGACTTGACTGCTCGATAAACCTTGAGCTGCTACATTTACCACTCCACCTTGACCAGCTATATTGCTCGATGATCCTTGACCTGCCGCACTTGCTGAGCTACCTTGACGATCATTGTTTGCCTGACCTCGTCCTTGACCAGCTACGTTCCCAACGTCCCCAGAAGTACCTTGACCACCAGCCTTCTCAGCACTACCTTCTTCTTCGTCACCAATCTTAATTACCTCATCTTGCCTAGCCATATTCACCATGGTACCTGGACCGGCAGTAAACGCATTGTTCAATGAGCCATACATAGCAACATCCTTTCGAATTCGGTTGAAGACGTCATGCTGATGGAAATCCTTGTACTGATTCTTCTGAATCAGCTGTTCCAGAAGCAAAATGTTCTGTGGAGTTGGCTCGTAGACATTCAAGTTTTGACGAGCCGGCTCGCCGGAAGTTGTTGGGCCACCGCACATGTATGAGACTAGTCTTTGGAGTTGATGTAGCTCATCGTCCGATAGCTTGCAAGTGGCTGGTTCGTCCGGTTTACATGGTGATATGATTTTCGGACTTTTCAGAGATAGGACGCATTCGAGAAGGTGGCACACCTAAATTTAAAAAAAAAAATGTAAAAATCATGTTTGAGATTAGCTGTCGTGAAAATTTACATTTTACTTTAGGATAAAGAAGACAAAATCACAAAACTAAGAAAATCATGCCACAATAAAAAAAATTTGCCACTTCTCCCCCGCCCTCAAAAAATAAAAAAAAAAGTTTACAAAAAAATTTTTTTACCCCGCCTTGCAAAAAAAATGAAAGGTTTCTTAAAACCAAACTTCTAAATTTAAAAAAAAATTTTGTTCCTCTCCCAAAAATAAAAAACTTTTTTAAAAATTTTGCCACCCCTGCCCTCCCCGTCTTAAAAAATTAAATTACCCCGCCCCTTCAAATTTCATAAAAAAACCATAGAATACAATTCCCATCTCTAAAAACACCAGCAAATTCAAATAACCCTTCCCTCCCCTCCTCTTCCCACCCCCGCCCTCTACAACCCCTAGCGATACATAAAAAAACCTTACATCAGTGGCTGGATACTTATCAATCAGCTTTCGCATAGAATCCAGCGACGAGTTTTGATGATCCCGAAAGTAGCACCACTCCCGCGTGTAATCGGCATCATTCTTCATTTTCTCAAGAATCGCATTGTAGATAAAGTCCTGTGTTGAAGTTGGGAATTGTCTGTCTTCGTACATGGATCGATAATTGTCATCAGTTATGGCGCCCCAACGACAGCCGGTAAAGATGTACTCCTTGAAGTGGTGAGTATGGAAACAGAATTGGCGTGGATTCGTAAAGACGTGACATTCTCGGCACACGATACAATTGTCGCCGAGTAGGGATGGGTAGTAGTCGCCTTCGGTCTCGCCGCCTCCGTCGCAGGTTATCTGAAATATAATAGCAAAAATTGAAAAAGATACCTAAAAAATTTAAAAAATGTTTAAAAATCTACCCTAAACAACTAAAAAAATAAAAAATGTACCGCAAACATAAAAAAAATCTAAAATCCACCCCCTAACTAAATTTAAAAAAATACAAATAATTTCAAAAAAATTAGAAAATCTACCCTACCAAAAAAAAATAAAAACCTGCCCTATCTTCAAAAACAACCATAGTCCAAAAATATTTAAAAAAAGATCAAATAAATGAACCCCCAATCCTTAAATATCATAAAATGAACCCCAGCAGAACCATCACTAAAGAGGAGGAAGAAGTTAATAAAGGTGTATCCACCAGACATTTTTAATCATTGCTTATCTTAGGGCTAGGTAGACATGAGGAACAGACCTGGCCCAATTTTTTACGTAAAAACGGGCCGCGCCGTTTCTCATGTCTAGAGCTAACAATCAGGGGCGTCGCTAGGGGGGGGAGGGATGATCCACCCCCCCCCCAGAGCCGATCCGAAAAAAATTCCACAGGTAAATACCTGTACGTAAAAAAACAAAAAAAAAATTTTTTTGGGTCTCCACCCCCCTCCCCAAGAAAAAATCCGTAGCGACGCCCCTGCTGACAATGTAAGGCAAAGTCTAAAGTAGGGTAGAACAGAGAAAGGTAATATAGAGAAGGAAGTCTATATAAAGAGAGAAAGGAAGGAAGAGAGTAAATAGAGATAGATCCGTCAGGCATTTTAGAAGCATCATTGCCTTAGGGCTAAGGCAGAGTTAAGAGAATCGCTAGACTAGACAAGGAAAGAAAAGAGTGATATTGACTAAGAAATAGCTAGAAGTTAATAATTTCACCCCGCCCCTTCCATACATTTGAAAAATCGACAATTAGAGCTAGTTATATGTAAACCATACAATTTTTTTAGGCTTCCACCCCACCCCCTCCCAGAAAAAACTTGTAGCTACGTCCCTGATAAACACCTCAAAATCTCCTCCACCCCTCAAAAACCATAGAAACCTACCCCAATATTCAAAAACATTTTTAAAAACCCACCACAATCCTTTCCCTCTCCAACGCCTTCACCAAGAATGGGTCCATTTTGAGATCAGTCTCGCCGATTCCAAGCAATGGTCTCACACCGTTGGCCCAGAAGTGACCGACGACAAAGAAAGCGTTGCCAATCGTTAGCAGTGACGGTTGTTCTGGACTGTCCTTCGGATATGCACCATGTTCGGCCATTTCGCGCATCATATCTTTGGTTGGTCTCATTGGGCTGATCCCGACTTCGGCAAACTCTTTGTCAACATACTCTCGAGTCAGGTGGGGGAAGACGCAAGATCGAAGATGTTGGTATAGAATGTAGGGTTCTTCATCTGAAAAGAGGGTTTTATAATAACGTGCTTATGTAGGTTTTTCGGAGTTAAGGAGCACATAATTATTTGAAAAACCCAATAAAGATATATGAAAATTATTTGACGTCGATATAAAGAACCCGCCATACTTTTCCTGTAATTTCCTGTCGAGAATGGCGGGTTCTTTGTGTCGGGACCTAATAGATAGGCTTAGCTCAGTAAAAAAAGTTATGATCGAGTCCGAATTGTGATAGAGATTACTATTAGAGAATAAAAAAGTGAATAAAAAAAAATTGTTTTTGAAAAATTGAACTTGTTCCCCCCCCCCTGTTAACTTTTTTTTTCAAAAAAGAGAAATTTTTTAAAAATTAGGCCATTTTATTTTGTTGTTCAAATAATTCTGTGCTCCTTAACCCAAAAAGTTTGCGTTCAGAGGGAGCACAGAATTAATTGAACAACATAATATAGTCAAAAAAATCACTCAAAAACAAGATTTCAATACCAGCTTAAAACAAAAATTCAATAACGACCTAACCCCCCCAAAATCCAAATCAAAAACCAACTTACCAACAATAAAAGCGTAAAGTTCGTGAGCACAAAATTGAACCAAAACCAAAGGGCCAGAATTCTTAATAGCGTGACCCATCGATATTCCAGGCCGTGTTTCATAGTATGTTGATGGCTTTGGATCTACGGACCACAACGATCTATCGTCATCTGATGATGATTGCACCGGCAAACGCAGGAAATTCTCGTCTACATTGATTGTTAATGGAGTATGCAGGTCGGAAGAGGGATCGGATGTTGATGATGGATTATCGGGTGATTCTTCGGCTTGTTCTCGGGTTTCTGAAGATCTTTCTTTTGAACCTGAAGCCTTTTCTTTTGAACCTGAAGGCTTTTCTTCAGATCCTGAAAGCTTTTCTTTTGATCCTGAATCTCTTTCTTTTGATCCTGAAGCCCTTTCTTTTGATTTTGAAGGCTTTTCTTCTAACACCTTGCCTTCTGAATCCTTTTGACTTGATTCTGCATCTTTTTCTGTCAGTTTTTCTTCAGATTCTGTAGCTTCAGCGTCTTCTCCAAATCCTTCTTCTGATTCTTTTCCAGATTGAATAGCTTCTTTCTTTTCTTCTCCTTCTTTTTCATCATCTTTCTGTTTCATTTCAGCTTCTTTTTGGACTGTTTTTTGTTCTTTTGCAAATTTTTTTCTTTGTTCTTCTTTTTCAACGTCTTTTTCCTCATCTTCCTTCTCTTCTACTTCCTTTTCTTCGTGTTTATTTCCTTTTTCTTTCCTTTCCTCACCTTCTTTAACTTCATCATTCTCTTCTCTGTCTTCGTTAGTTTCTTCTCTCCCTTCGTTACTTTCTTTAGCTTCACCATTTCCTTCTTCACCTTCTTCCGCTTCTTCTTTCCTTTCATCGCCTTCTTTACCTTGGCGATGATTATTACCTTCTTCATTAACTTCTTCCAACGCCTGCAATCTTAGTTTTTCTCGTAGTTTTTCTGCAGTAACCTTATTCACCGCTTCATTATACTCGATCAGTAGGAAATGGTTTGGTTTCGGAATTCGACGGCCAACCAATCTTGATATGCCGAGGCTCATGAAGTGGCTTTCTCGTAGCCATTCCTCGAGTTCAGCTTGCTCCTCTTCCGGCGTCAAATCCGATGGTTCCGGTATGATGTAGTCTTTGACCGGGACAATGTCGTCGAGTTCGTACGGTATACTAATGGAGTCGAAATCGATTGGCGGCATGAAACGAAAGTATCGTGGTAGTTGAAGTTGCAATCCATCGCTACAACTTGAAGATTTCCGCGATAGAGGAGCTGATTTTGATTGTCCGGACTCGGGAGCTGATTTTGAGGATCCAGCGACAGCTTCTTGTGATTCAGCAGATTGTGGAGCTTCGGAAAGAGATTTTTGAAATTCAGCGGCAACTTTTTGAGATTCAGAACCAGCTTCTTGAGATGCAGCGCCAGCTTCTTGTGACCCATCAATGCCTTCTTGAGATTCAGCACCAGCTTCTTGTGATCCAGCACCAGCTTCTTGAGTTCCAGCTCCAGCGTCTTGAGACTCAATAGCAGACGCTCCAGATTCCACGCCAGATTCCTGAGATTCTTCTTCACTGTCACGCTTCTTTAACGGCTTCTTCTCAGACAAGCTTTTAAAATACTCATTGTGGTGTCTTATTACCTCCGCCATGGCACGACGATACAAAGCTTCGTCGAATTTGTCGCGTGGTACTCCAGCTTCATCCCATACGTCTTCGAAACAGACATTGAAGCCGTCAGAGTCGTGAAGTTGATTGAAATACATCATCTTTTCCTCGAGTGTTTGCTTCGATGTATCGAAAGTGGACGAAGTTTTTGCTTCTGCATTTGCTGGATCCTGCTCTTGGGCTGAGCCTGATGGAGCTTGATCTGGGCTTAGCTTCAAAGGATTCTGATCAAAACCTAAAGATGATGGGTTCTGACCAAATTCCAATGATGACGTTGATGGATACTGGCTGAAGCCTGATGATGACGTTGATGGATTCTGACTCAAGCCTGACGACGATGGCAGCTGTGATACTTCATCACCCTGAGCTTGGAGTTGAGTTTGATCTTTCTCAAGGTTCTGGAGCGTTTCAGTTTGTCCAGGATTCTGAAGGCTTTGGTCTTGAAGAATCTGTAAGCTCCGAGCTTGTTGAAGATTCTGAAGTCTTTGAGCTAATTGAAGATTCAGAAGACTTTGACCTTGCTGAAGATTCTGAAGGCTTCGACCTTGCTGGAGATTCTGAAGGTTCTGATCTTGCTGGAGATTTTGAAGCGTTTCACTTTGACCAGGATTCAGAAGGCTTTGGAATTGTTGAAGATTCTGAAGGCCCTGAACTTGCTGGAGAGTCTGTAGGCTAGCTTGCTGATTCTGAAGACTTTGGCCTTGCTGAAGATTCTGAAAGCTCTGACCTTGTTCAACATTCTGAGCTTGAGGTTGTTGAAAAAACCGTTGACGAAACTCATCGGCACTTTCCACATCTGGTTGACTGACTTCGTTTACAAATTGCTGCCGGTTCTCGGTAAAGTAACGTTGAAGATTCACATTCCCTAATCCATGTTGGCGAAGAAAGTTCTGATTCAGAGCTGCATGATACAGATTATGCCCTGCCAGACCTTGGAACGGTGGGAGTTGTGGAAGGCTACGTTGCTGAAGGCCGAGCTGTTGAAGGCTACGTTGTTGAAGGCTGAGCTGTTCAAGACTACCTTGTTGAAGACCAAACTGCTGAAGGCCAGGTTGCTGAAGTCCGAACTGCTGAAGGCCGAGCCGTTGAAGAGCAAGTTGCTGAAGCGCCCGTTGCTGAAGTTGTTGTTGTATAAGCAGCTGAGCTTGTCTTGTTTCTTCCTCCTTCTTCCGTCTAGCCTTCTCCTTCTTCTTTTGGCCACGACTTTTGGGCCGTTCTTCCAATCCTGATTGCTCAGACGTTGCGGTTTCTTGGTAACGTCGCTTGCGTCGCTCTTCCTTCTTCTCCATGTGATAGCGTTTGGAAAGCTTGTCCAAGTCCTGAAGAATGATATGTTTATCAGCTTTAAAATATTTGGCAACCAAATATTAGGTTGTTCAACAAATCCTGAGCTACCTTTCAAAGCAACTTTTATGAGCTACCTAACTAAAATTTTCACCTCACAAGGAAAGGTCCCCACCGTGAAATGGATTGGTGAAAAAGTGGTACATACAAGTTATAGAGCATAGTCAAATTAGTAGAAAAACGTTAAAAAATTTACCCCCCGTGGGGGGTTTTGAGGTACTTTTATTTGGCCAAAGTTTTACTTTTATTAATTCCCCTTTCTCTCTTGTCTCGGAAAACAAAAGAGAACGCCGTTGATCGTTTAGCTCGGCGGTTGCGCGTCTGCTTTCGGCTCCGAAGGGCGCGGGTTCGATCCTGCGGCGTCGGAAAGCATTTTCGATCGTTTTTTCTGAATATAATAAATAAAATCTTTAAAAATTTTGCATTTTTTTGCAAAACATTTTTTTCTTCTTTTTTTTAAATTACTCA
The DNA here is from genome assembly GCA_904066225.2 of Bursaphelenchus okinawaensis. Lineage (NCBI taxonomy): Eukaryota > Metazoa > Nematoda > Chromadorea > Rhabditida > Aphelenchoididae > Bursaphelenchus > Bursaphelenchus okinawaensis. Next base: position 8,952,282 of record CAJFCW020000002.1, on the reverse strand, counting down.
AGATTTTTTAGATTAAAATATATAATAATGCATAGCGCAGACATTGTACTAGTGTTGAAAACTTGAATAATTTAATTGAACAAATGATTAACGAGTAGATAAGTCGCTAGAAATTAGGTAAAAATGTGTTAAGATACAAAAAGATATATTTTTTACAAGAAAATTTATAAATATTTTTTAAATTTTATTTAGAAAAAGTGATCAAAAAATACTTCCGACGGCGCAGGATCGAACCCGCGCCCTTCGGAGCCGAAAGCAGGCGCGCAACCACCGAACCAACCGGTCGACGGAGTTTCCTCTTGATTTCCGAGACAAGAGAGCGGAAATAAGAAAGTAAAACTTTGACCACAAAAAAGTACCTCAAAACCCCCCACGGGGGGTAAATTTTTTTTCGTTTTTCTACTAATTTGACTATGCTCTACAACTTCTATTTACCACTTTTTCACCAATCCATTTCACGGTGGGGACCTTTCCTTGTCAGTATAAACCCTTTGAGAGATAAATGGATAAATTTAAAATTAACCCAAATTTGTAGTTAGGTAGCTCATAATTATTTGAACAGCCTAATATAATAAAATTACAAAGCAAACGTGAATATGGTTAGCAAGTGCAAAACAAACATGTTAGTAAATTAGTGTAAAACTTCACAAATTAACAGCAAAACAAAAAAGAAATGTAAAAAAGCAATTGTTAGTACAACAAACCCATTATTTTTTTCACATGTCTATCACAAAAAGATCAAAAAATAATAGATATACTTCATAAAAATAGTAGAACAGCCCTGGAAAAACAAAAAACCAAGCCAAAACATACCACAAAAAACTTTGAAAATAGACAAAACACCCTATAAATCAATAAAAATACATAGAAAACCAATAAAACCACAAAAAAACTGCAAAACCATGTCCAAGAAAAATAACATCTTGTCACCAGGTAGAACAAGCACAAGAAAAATGTCAAAAACACATAAAAAATACAATATAAAGCCAAATCCATGAAAATGCCTCAAAAAGCCATAAAAAACCTCACAAAACACAAAAACACTTCACAAAGCAACAAAAACACCCCAAAAAGCCAATGAAACACCTCAAAATCAACAAGAATATCTCAATAATCAATAAAAACATCTCACAAAACCATAACATCCCTTAAAAAGCAACAAAACACATTGTAAAGCAACTAGAACACCTTACAAAGCAACAAAAACACTTCACAAAGTAATAAAAACACCACACAAAGCCATAAAAACACATCGAAAAGCCAATAAAACACCTCACAAAGCAACAAAACCACCCAAAAATGCTAAAGAAGAAGCCATATAAAGCCACAAAACGTGCAAAAACAGTAAATCTTACTGATAACAACATGTCTTCGCCATCCGACTGATAATCATTTTTAGGTAGATCTTCCGGTGTGTACAATATCTCATGCGGCCCTTGGTTTTGAGGTCGATTCTTGCCGAATGCATAGCCTTGATTACTCATAACTTGCAGTTTCTACTGCCAAATTACTGTTTCTACTGACAAATAACTATAGATGTAGACGCTCCTGATATGGATATTGTAGTAAAAAGTAATTTTTATCGTATAGTCGATACAAAGAAAGTAATTTTGAGCTACTTTTCTTCAAAATTACTTGATAACAGCTCAAAAACCGCAATTTCAGGCTCTTACCACACCTTTATTATACTCCCTAGAGCTTGATATGAATATATTCTACTATCTACAGCTTGACTTAAAGCTATTCTATTAAACCAATGAGCTAACTGTAGAAAGAGCAATAGTTTCAATGAGTAATAGTAGAAAAGCCACTAATAATATGAAGAAAATCCTCAAAATTTTTGATTTTCCGTTGCATTGGTAAAAATATTATAGTAGATAATGTAGAAAAAAATATATAGTATGTACAATGTAGCCTTCACACTATAGAGAAACAATAGTGTTGCAGAAAATACAAAAATATCGCCTAAATTTCAAAAATTTAAAAATGTCAAAAAAAACCAAACATTCAAAAAATATTCAAAAAAACAGTCAAAAATGCCTTCAAATAATTGAAAAATAATGAAAATACCACGGTCATTAACCAGTAACCTGCTATATAATAAAATTTAAAAAAAAAGTGAGTTTATTTACAATTGATGTTCATAAAGTTACAGTAAGATACAAAAAGTCATAGTAAGATACCAAAAGTTACAGTAAGATACATAAAGTAACGGTAAGATACCAAAAGTTATAGTAAGATACAAAAAATTACCATAGGCTACCAAAAGTTACAGTAAAATACAAAACGTTACGATAAGACACAAAAAGTTACAGACACATAAAAAAATTAATAATAAGACAAGATAACATTATTATTTATAATATTACTTCATATTATAATAGATATGTTAATGTAGCCACGGTCTATTGTCAAATGAAAATTGAAAACTTTGATAAAAATACAGTGAGATAATAAAAACTGATGATAATAATAAAGAAATGCAGTCTTTTACAGTACAACCTAGCGTAATATGACATAATAAATACTATGCCACAAAGCGATATACATATACATACTACCTCTCAATGTGATATGGCAAGTCATGACAGTACTACATATTAACATTACCACACTAGCCCCCAAAGTGATGTGATAGTAAACACCTTATATTGATGCTACACAAAGTCCTCTCTCTTCAATTGTAATGGATTCACATAATCAAAGCCTTCGAATTCCGACTGGTCGATGCGAGCAATTACAGACGAACCATATGGAGTTAGTCGTGGAGATTCTTCTGTGAATTCGGGGTCGAAACAGTGTAGATCGAGATCATCCGCAACGTTCGGGTTATATGGAGGTTGGACTTGACGGCGTTCGAGCTGAAATGACAAAAGTTATTCAAAATGCCATTCTTTTTGCATCAAATTTAAAAATGCCATCATTTACAATCGAAACCCGCAAAAACTCACCGCGTTCCAATCAATGTTGTCCCTGAAGAAGCTTTTCATCTTAATATCGTTCATTCCCTCCTCAATGTCTCTCTTGCATCCCAACCTTAATGTAGGGTCTTTGTTCAAGAATCCTTTCAGCACATTAGACGCTCCAACGGACAAATGTCGCGGGATTCTGATTTGTCTTTTCAGAATCGTCTGGAAAACTATTTCTTCATCATTTTCTTCGTCTCCAGTGCCCGGTAGTTGGAAGGGTGATCGGCCAGACATCATTTCGTACATCAACACGCCTAGGGCCCAAAAGTCAATGCTAAAGTTGTAGGGTTCGTATTTCAAGATTTCTGGAGCAATGTAGTTGGGGGTACCACAAAACGTGCTTGTTACGTCGTTTGAACCAACTTTTTCCTAAAAAATTGAAGTTATATTATTGTAGCTAGTTCTAAAGACAAGTTACAACATTCCTTTCAAAAACTAGCAAGAAAAAGCCTAAACAAAGCAATAAAATTTTTAAAAAATCATAATTTAAAGCTAATAGACAGTCACTTTTACCTTACCTTGCACATTCCAAAATCAGTCAGTTTAACATGTCCGTACTGATCCAATAGCACGTTATCCAGCTTCAAATCACGGTAGATGATGTTCCTCGAGTGTAAAAAGTGCAAAGCCAAAATAATTTCGGCCGAGTAAAATCTGGCATCTCCTTCTGATAAGCGCCGTTGTTGTAGCATGTGGTACATCAAATCGCCTCCGGCAACGAATTCAATAACAAAGACAAGATGGCTATCGGTCTGAAATTAAACTTGCTTCAATTTTTGTTTCAGATACTGTAAAAAATCGAGTAAAAAATCACATTATCGGGTAAAAACAATCATATAAGCTAAGAAATCAAGATTTTCTGCCATTTTTCTACATCTAATAACAATAACCAATAGTTTTTCCAAATTTTTCCATTTAAAAATACAAAATACTACACCTTCCATTCTTTTTCATCCAAAACATCCCATAAAAATAACCAAAAACAACATAAATCTTACCTGAAAGCACGAATGCAATCCAACCAAGAACGGATGATTCGACGCCGTTTCAAATACAGATTTCTCAGTTTGAACCCAGTCCAAATCCTCGCCGTCTTCCAGAAACATTGTCTTGTTAATCGTCTTCATGGCCACGATCTGCTTCGTCTTTCTGTGTTGAGCTTGTATCACTTTGGCATATGAACCTCGGCCCAATACCTTCAACAGATCATAATCGTCCATTGGGTTTCGCTTTAGTTCTTCTTCTTCTGATACTGACTAAAATATACATCATTATAACAATATTAAACAATACCAATAAATAAAACCTTTAAAAATTCAAAAATTTCCAATAAATCCCAAGTTTTTGCCTACAACAATATAAATTAAACTCACACTTAGCGTCAAATTTCCAAAACTCATGTTCGATCCGTAATTTGTCTTCAATACGCTCTTATTTACACCATCACACTCCTTGCATAAATACTTGTGACACTTTTTATGGACCTTCATGTTGCACTCTGTGCATTGCAGACCCCCGCGTCCTAATCCCCATATTACATCATCACAAATCTCGCATCGTGTTCGCTTAGCAGGCCTGTTCACCTCAAATCTATGGCCACAAATGCTGTAGATCTTGTTTTGTCGTTGGGCATTCCGTCGATGAACTGGTACTGAAAGAAGGTTGAGTTAGTGATGTCAATGACAATATGTTACATTCTCAAGTTAATGTCGTTGAGCAAAATAAGTTATACACCAAAGCAGGTGCAGAAAAAACTGCTCTATCTTATAAAACCACTTGATCAGACTAATGTTTCTGTATCCACTCACAACGACTTAAACAATTTATATTATACTACCCATCAACCTCAATTTACCGCTATCACCACTGCTCGTGTCCGAATGACAGCCCACTTGTATCACATACATTATCACATCTTCATATGGGCTAATAAACAATAAAACTTCATTTAAGTCTGCTTGATCTTCTACTGTTATCACATCGCCTAAAACCAGAAGGATTAGTTCAAAGGACAACGTTTAATTCAAAATTTATAAGCTTCCAGTTAAAACCAGTTAATTACAACTAAAAGCTATAAATCATATGCAAAACCTGTAAGTTCACTCCAGAATCCATCAGTTTATCTCGAAATTCATCAATTCGCTTCACCTAAACCAAGAAGAACAATATAAAAAACCAAAACCTACCTTCAATATCCATTATTTTGAGTAAGATTTCATCTTTATCCTTGTAGCCAACCGTTCTTCGTATTTGTGTTATCAATTCATCGTATTTTATAGGCATAGAAACATAAATAACGTAAACATTCTCTCCCGCATGAATGTTAATATTGAGTCGTGGTCCTACACTTCTTCTGGAGCCATTTCTCATTCTGTAAAGTGAATAATACCTTCATACTAAGAAATATAGCCGTATAATAAGATAGAGAATACATTTTTAGCTATTCTTTGAAAAGAAGAGGTTTTATTTGTCGAAAAACGCCAAGAGTTTGTACTTTTCCCTTGTTTTCGAGAAAATTCTTCAAATTTTTCGTTTCCCGCTCAAATTTTACCACTTTTTGTCATGATTTTTCCTCTCAAAAGGTTTGTAAGATGCTTCTTTGTCTATGACCAATCAAATCAAACAATAATTTGTTAAAATATCTATAAAATAACCCCAAAAACTTCATTTTACATAGCAAAACCACGGAAAAAACGCAAAAATGCCGTCCGAAAAAGGTGATCGAATATGATTTTATGCAGACCACTTTCTGTCCCCATAATGATGGGAAATCCCCGATCGGAGGCCACTCTAACTTGGAGGCGAGCAAAAAACAGCTATGTTTCTATTGAATGTTAATTGTTTTTGGTATAATTATTGGTTTCCATTAAACAATGTCGTTCTTTTGCGGTTTTACCGGAGAAGAAAGTATTTTAGACCACGTTTCAGGTGTTTTAGGACCTTGTTTTAGATTTTTTCTCTGCAAAAATTATATCAAAATGACCGCCAAAGTATTCTTTATAACATTAGATATACTTGAAAGGTATAAAACATACTGTTGCGAGCTTCTGAAGCTCGTTACGATGACAAATCAACCATTTTTTAGCTTCGGCAGGTCTTTAAGGCCGTTTGAAGAGCTCCATACCAACTTTAGCAACATGTTTTAGATAATTCAACCTTGAAATGAGAAAGATCAATCCTTCTTCATCTTAATGTAGCTATTTATCTTGTGTATAACGTTTGTGCCTTCTTTATTTTCAAAGAATTGACCAACAAAATGGGATAAAAGTTTGCAAACGTTAGTTTTGGTCAAAAAGTAAACAGAACACTTAAAAATTTGTACCTATCTTAATCATAAAAAGCAGCTCTAACTACTTTTTGACCAAATTATGGCCAAGTACTACTTTCTTTAAAAAAATATCAAACATTATCTTATCCTTGGTCCAACAAACCTAAAACTTCATCTTCCCCCTACATCTATTTACTTTTTGACAAGAAAACCAAAATTCTACTACAAATCTCAAGTATTTTTGCCGTTTTAACAGCTCCACATTGTTATAGCTGACAAATTATAGCATATACATTTATTTGGAATAAATTATTATAGCTCTGTAAGGCACGAAAGGAAGGAGAATTGATATGAACTGACTAATTTTGTGTTTCACTTTGAAAATATTCGTATTTTAAGTGAAAATTATGAAGTTTGAAGCGAAAGTTTCGAATGGAATTGATTTTCAAAAATCCTCGAGAGAATGGGAAGAGGCTATAGTAATGAGCAAGAGAGATATGTTACATGTTATCGTAGAAGTTAGAGCATGAACAACTGAAATTTTTTCAAAAATAAAAAATATAAAAAATTATTTTGAATTTTTAGATATCGGTCTAAAATTACATAGAAAAATTGATTTTTTTCTAAAATAACGTAGAAATCGTATTTTAGAGTTTACGTTGGAAACTTAAATAGAAAACTGTGTTCCTGATCAAAAATACATAGAAAATCGGTTTTTCGTTATGAATAAGACACATAGGTTATAGTAAGACAAAAAACTTACAGTAAGACACTAAATTTACAGTAACACGTAGAAAGTTTCAGTAAGACAAGAAAGTTACAGTAAGATACAAAAAGTTACCGTAACATATATAAGGTTACTATAAGACACATAAGTTACAGTAAGTCACAAAAATGTTATAATAAGGCATGTTAACATTATTATTAAAAGTTATAATTATATATTACAGTAAATATCTTCATCTATTTCAAAAGAAGTTAGAAAATAAAAATTTCGATAAAATACAGTAAGATAAGAAAAAATTAGGTAACACTGATAAAATACAATCTTCTATAGTGATACGAATCCTAATATCACTGTGATAAGACGTTACTCTACATTATGATAGGTTGTTCAAAAAATCATGTTCCCTCCAAACTCGAAAATTTGTTAGAGAGACGGCTCAAAACTATTTGAACGGCCTAACATTGGTTTTTCATATATGTAATTCTGTGCCCCTCACCCCAAAACGTTGATTTGAAAGGAGGCACATAACTATTTGAACAAAATTAAAAAAGGCACATCATTATTTGAACGACCTAATATTATATAGTGATATTACACTACATCCTCTCTCTCCAACTGTAGCGGATTCACGTATTCGAAGCCTTCAAATTCCGACTGGTCGAGACGAGCTATTTCAGCCGGATCATCCGGAGTTAGTCGTGGAGATTCGTTAGTGAAATTGACATCGAACCGGCGTAGATCACGATCGCCGGCTACGTTGGGGTTGTATGGAGGTAGGACTTGACGGCGTTCGAGCTGAAAAGACAAAAGTTAGTCAAAATGCCATTCTTTTCGCATCAAATTTAAATTGCGCCATTCTTTTCGCATCAAATTTAAAATGCGCCACTCTTTTTGCATCAGACTTAAATGTGCCATTATTTTTGCATCAGATTTAAAATACGCCATTCTTTGCCTGATCAAAACTCCAAAAACTCACCGCGGCCCAATCAATATTGTCCCTGAAGAAGCCGTTCATCTTAATATCGCCCATGCCTTCCTCAATGTCCTTTTTGCAGCCCAACCTTAATGTAGGGTCCTTGTTCAAGAATCCCTTCAGCACATTGGCCGCTCTAACTGATAAATGCCGTGGGATTCGGATCTGTCGTTCCAGGATCGTGTGGAACAGCGTATCTTCGGCGTTCTCTTCGTTTTCGTTTCCAGGTAGCTGGAAAGGCGATCGACCGGCCATCATTTCGTACATTAACACGCCTAGTGCCCAGTAGTCAACACTGAAGCCGTAGTCTTCGCCTCGAAGGATCTCTGGAGCAATGTAGTTGGGGGTACCGCAGAAGGTGTTGGTTACGTCGTTTGGGCCAATGTTTTCCTAAAAAATTAAATTTATTTTGCTAATTTATATTGTTGTAGCCAGTTATAAAGAAAAATGTTAACTTTCTTTTCGAAAACAAGCCAGAACAAACCTAAAAAGAAGCGTAAAAGTTGTATAAAGTACAAAATACAGCCAACAGACAGTGATTCTTACCTTGCACATTCCAAAATCAGTCAGCTTAACATGTCCATGTTGATCCAACAGCACGTTATCCAGCTTCAAATCCCTATAGATGATATTCCTCGAGTGTAAAAAGTTCAAAGCCAAAATAATTTCTGCCGAGTAGAACCTGGCATGATCTTCTGGCAGCCGTTGTTGATGCTGCATATGGAACATCAGATCTCCTCCTGGTATGAATTCGATGACAAAGAAGAGTCTTGAATCCGACTGGAAACAAGAATGAAGACCGACCAAGAACGGGTGATTTGAGGCCGTTTCAAAGACCGACTTCTCGGTTTGAATCCAGTCTAAGTCGTCTTCCTCGAGGAACATGGACTTCTTTATGATCTTGATAGCGTAGATTTGTTTTGTCACTTTGTGTTCGGCTTGAACGACTTTGGCATAGGAGCCTCGGCCAATGACTTTGAGCATGTTGAAGTCGTCGAGGCCGTTGTGTTGAGGTCGTTTTTGGCCGTTTATCTAAAGATTTGGTGAAATTGAATGAGGAAAGGCTATACCAATATACATTATTAATAATAACATTAATTTTTAAATAATATTGAGTATTTGTGTAAATTTTTGAATCAAAAAATTAAAGTTATAAGTAATATTTTTCTTAAAAAGCCCGTTTTAGAGCATTTCTGGCCTAAAACAAGTCTTTTTCAAGCATTTTTCCATTTAAAACTTGAAATTCTTAAAACTTCTAAAAAGAAACTCAAATTCCCTAAACTTTTTGACCTCAGAAACCTTAAGCATACCCATTCTCACCTGCTCCGCCTCAATCCTCGCCTCAAATCCCTTTGTCTTCCCATTAATCGGTGACACTTGCTCAGAAGCCGGAACAGTAGTCTTCTGAATCACCGGAGTTTGTGGGTAATTGCCAACCTCTTTTGTACAGAACTTTCGCACAAACTTGTGACATCGTTTGTGAACAAACATTCCACAATCCACACACTTCAGACCACCTTTCCCTATGCCCCATATCGAGTCTTGACATAAGGCACAGTCAGCACGTTTTGAACGTTTCACTTGGAACCGATGACCGTGAATGTTGTAGAATTTGTTCCATCGACGGGCGCCGCGTCTGTACACGTTTTCTGGAATGAGTTTAGGTATTATAACCTCGTAAAGAAGTAAAATTTCAAAGAAACATTTATAAATAACAATGTAGGACGTCTCGTTACTTTGGCAGATCATACACTAATCAAAGTTGCACCATTTACAATACAAAACGTTACATTAATCAAAACTCAATGTACAATCCCAAATTGTTATGAAAAACTTCTATTTTCTCATTTGATACCTAAAATCCAAGCAAAAACATCAAAAACTTACTGTCTTCTCCAATACAAGGAGCACCAGGTGTTGGTGGGACGCCGTTAAAGACGTGAATAAGCATGTCTGATGCTCCATTCTCTGTTATAACGTGTATAATTTCGTCTAAGTCACTCTGATCCAATACTGTGCACGGATCACCTAAAATAATGTGTTTTATAATAGGTAATTTTTAGATATTGACTATGTCTTTGAGTTCGTCTTTAGGCTTGATTATGTCGTTGAGCTTTAAGCTTTAATTTAGCACCCTTTTAATAAAAATTCGTTTTCTTGTTGTAAAATACGTCCATGAAATGTTGTTGTTAAAATATTTTAAATTTAGGTATACATATACACATCTAAAACATGCCAGTTTCAACCGTAAAACCAACAAAACTATAGGTCCTAAGCTAGAGAAGCTATTTTTTAGTGTAAAATACGCATCACCGTGCATCTGCCTCAAATCAAACCTAAAAACCAAGACAAAAATAAAAGAAACGCACCTTCATCGTCAATAATCTTGACTGTAATTGTATTGCCAGCGGCCAGTTTACAAACATCCTTTAATCTGGTGAAGAACCCGTCGAAACTAATTGGCACCGAGAAGTATACCACGTAAACATTCTTCTCAAAATGTATTTTACCCTTCACTTCGGTTTCTATCCCTTCTATGCAGCGTCCCGCCGTCATGCTGTAAAGAAGGTTGTAATTATTATAGTTGTAATACAATTAACATGTATAATGTAAAGTAATAGAGCACGTAAAGCAGGAAGTATTATTAAATATCGATATAAATAAAAAAGTTAAGAAGTCATACAAAAAATGAAAATAAAATAACAAAATACGTAGTTAAAATACGTAGTTTGCGTATAAAAAATTATAAAATATAGTCACGTGAAGGTGATGTTAGGAATTAAATAAGGTAGTGCACGCAACCCTAACTTATAATTTGAAAAACGCAACAAAATTAAACACCATAAGCTTGAAAAAAATAATGTTAAAACCTATAAACCTTCTTTAACAATAAAAAAATATTTTTCAATATTATAGCCCAATGCCATTTTTTGTAAAATTGTAATCGTTAATGCAAAATCATAGCCCTCAAATTCTAACATAATAAAACCAAATCCATTATACAACTAATAGCAAAAAAACACCTAAAAATGTTAGCTATAACAAAAGTTATGACCAAAAGAGGTTTTGGGTGCAATAAGATGTCAAGGATGTAACTCAACATCAAAATATAATTTCCCTAGACTACAAATATAAAATTTAACTTCACAAAATTATACAGTAGTTTTATATACGTATGTTTTCGTGTAACCGTCCCTGAGTTACAGCTGGTTCTGTGATCTTATACTAGTAAAATCGCCGAAATTTTAAAAAAAGTTGAATACCTTATCTTACTTTCGACACATTTTAAAATTTCTATATTCTAAAACATCCATATCATCTACTTAACCAAATTATTATCAAACCAATCAAAAAATCCAATTTAAAACCAAAGAAATCCTCCATAAACCAATGTCTACCAGCTCCAAAACGATATGAATTCCCGCAAAAAAACCGTTGACATACTTTTATACGTTTTTTATACAAAACTACCTCATTGTTATTTAAAATTCTTGAAGAGGGTGATGAGTAATCTTATACAATCATTCATGACCAAATTTCCCCTTTAAAGCGCCATCAAAATCTGCATGAAAACAGCAAGCCAATTCGCGGCAGGAGCCCTGATTTTTACTTTAAAGTTTTTACTCTTTTCAAACCAAAGGGTATTTTGATGCGTTTAAACCGTTTCGAATACGCGATAATGGCCTTTACCTTGGTTTATACCTGTCGAAAGCCTGTTATGTTCAACATGACCAATTGGGCAGTCAAAAAGATATGACCTGTCAAACTATTCAAGTCCTACAAATGTTTTAAAATTAAGAACTTAAAACCATAGTAAAACATGTATATATTAAGTTCGCAAATTCATACAAACCGATAAAAAAATTCAAAGAGAGAAATGACGTTGATACCAATAAAAGAGCAGTTCAAATGAATTTTAATGAACAAAAATTGAAGATTTGATCTAAAACTACTCAACAATTGTAATAGACAATTTTTCATGTCTGTTTGCAAAAAGATAAACAAGTTTTATTGCTTGAAACCTCGATCGTATCACAATAAAAGATTCTCCAACAAAATTTTGTTTGTGAACGTTTTGCAGTTCGCAGAAAAACGGGCGCGGCTCGTTGAAAATTAGAGGATTGAAAAATTATTTTTAGAGAAGTCTTTATAAAATAAAGTAAAAGTAAGTCTAATATTGCCAATACTTGTTAAGAAATGAGTAAGAAAAAGCTATTAGACTCTGATGATGAAGATAATGGGGATTTGAATCTTACTGTGAACAATGATTATGCCGAAAGGTATCAAAATTGGAGGAAACGAGAGGAATTGCAAAAGTGTAAGTTTATTTTATATTTTAATTGTTATGGATTTTAGTGAAGGACAAATATGGAAGTGATGTTGAGGATGAAGAAGATGGGGAAAGCACTGATGGAGAAGTGGTAGGTTTTTCGATGTCGTTTTAAGCACTTCAAACTGCCATAGTTCATATCGCTTTTTGGAGATGTCTTTTGAATCACAGCTTATTGAAATTACACTTAAAAGATGTCTAAAAATCTCTTCTCTTATATTTAAACAATTTTGTATTTCAGAACTGGGATAGTGAAGATGAAAAAGACTTCTTACGAACCTTAGGAGCTTTGAAATCGAACGATCCAAAGATTTACAAGGAAAAAGTCAAGTTTTTTGATCCAGAACGTGAAAGGAAAGTGAAAAAGCCAGAAGCTACAAAGAAGAACGAGAAGGATCAACCAGCTTACACTTTGAGAGATTATGAGACAAAGCTTGTCACTGAAAGAGATGGAGTTTTCAGTGAAGATGAAGACGAGGAGGAGCAGCCTAATGATCCTAGTTATTATCAAAAGGAGGCACAGTTGAAGAATGAGTAAGATTTTATAGTTTTTGTTTTGTTTTTAGGCTTGTAAAATTAATTTTGGCGTGTTGCAGGTCTTTTGTCCTCTTAATTTAGCCGGAAACTTATGAAACGGCCTAAAATTGGTTTTCGTTTATTCTAACTTACAAATTATTTGTGTTACAAAGTTAGCTTATTAAAACATGATGTTTTATAGGTTTAAAAAAGCTTTGGGAGGAGAATCTGATTCTGATGATGATCTTCTGAAGCCAAGGAAGAAAACAGAAGCCGAGAAGAAGGAAGAAGAAAACGACTATTATGAATGGCTGGCTAATCATAAGGAGCTTGACAACGTTGATGAGGATTTGGTAGGTATATTTTTAATGTCTGCTTTCTTTTATACAGTTTTTAATCAGATTATATAATACTTTCGGTTGAAGAGTTTTGGTTTTGATTAATGGTTCTTTGTTATATTGACGGATGTTGATATTGGCCAAACTAAAACTATATCTTTTAGCAAAAGTTGAAGAACACGTGGAATTCCAACAAGCTATCGCCTGAAGATAGGTTTTTGCGAGATTACCTGTTGAATAAGAAGTACGATACTGATGGAAAGCACATAGAAGAGGCTCTACCAACATACGATGAAGTTGTAAAAGTAGATGAAGAATTGGAAAAGGCTGAAGATTTTGAATATAAATATAATTTTAGATTTGAGGATCCGGATCAGGACTTTGTAAGTTATCTTATGTTCTTTATATTGGTTTAGTCAACATTTCAGAAACATTTTTAGCATATTAATACATTTTTTATTTAAAAAAAAGTTTTCAGTATTTTATGTTGTTTTAGCCTTGTTTTCACTTTTTGAGGCATTTAAACTACTGGAATTCATTTTAAAAGCTAATGTAATGTCATTTTAGATAAAGCAATATCCAAGGACAGTAAAAGAATCCCTTCGTAAACAAGATACACGAAGAAAAGATGCCAGAGATCGTGTGAAACAACGAAAAGAAGAGGAAAAGAAAGAGAAAAAGGAAGAAATCAAACGATTAAAACAACTGAAGAAGATGGAAATCGAGGAAAAGCTACAGAAGCTACGTGAAGTCACAAAAGACGAGATTCCGTTGACGTTGGAGGACCTTCAGAAGGACTTTGATCCTGCTGAATATGACAAGAAGATGCAGGTAATGATGACTTGTTTTAAGCTGTTTATATTTGGTTGTTAAACTACTTCTGTGCCCCCTCTAAAATCAAATTTTTGAGGTTAGGGGCACATTATTACTTCAACATCCTAATAAATGTATTACTTTCTTTTAAGTTTACAAAAAGCTCCGGAGCTGGAGCCGGAGCTAAAATTTAGAAAAAGGCGGAGCCGGAGCTGGAAATTTGAAATTTGGGAACTCTGGTTATTATTTTTTCTTTTATTTTGTAATTCTATGTTTTTAGGAAGCCTTTAATGATTACGATGAGAAAGAAGATGTAGACGAGGAAAAACCTGTCTTCTCTGACATATCTGACATTGATGATGATGAAATGGACGAAGAGAATGACGACGAGCAGGATGAAACGACAGAAGACAAGCTAGATGATGAAGAAACGATAGGACAGGAAGAACAAGATGAAGAAGAACCTGAGGATCAACCAGGACCAAGTACATCAAGGAAAGAAAAGCTCTCAAACCGAAGACACAAAAGAAACACCAAGTTCAATGAAGCCGTCACCAAGAAGAAGCCAGTCTTCGATCCAAAAGAGAAGACGTTCGAAGAGTACTTTAACGAATACTATGCACTAGACTACGAAGATATCATAGCCGATAATTTGAAGACCAAATTCAAGTACAGAAATGTGGAAGCCAATGATTTTGGTCTCTCAACCGACGAGATATTGAACTTGGACGACAAAAAATTGAATGCATGGGTATCGGTGAAGAAGGTGACAGCCTACCGGTCGGCTCAAGAAGAGAAGATGGATAAGATCGTGTACGGTAAAAAGGCGCAGAATCCGGAGAGGAAACGCAAAATATTTGGATCAGTGTAAGTTAATCTTGTAGTAGGTAGAAAGATTTTAAGGGCAGCAAAGAAGTTATAAGTGCACGGGCTATGAAAATAAGGTTAATATTGGGTTTTTTTTATAAATAACGGTTATGTTGAAGCTGATGCGAAAAGAATGGCGCATTTTTAAATTGTGACAAAACGAATTGCTTACTTCTACTTCATATTATATAAAAACTTTACACTTTCTCAATTTTGACAATTACAGCGACGTTGAAGACAAAAAGAAGAAACCAAAGGAGCCAGAAGGGGCAGAGAAACCACAAGAACCGGAAGAAACAGAGAAGAGTGGAAAGAAGAACAGAAAGAAGAGGAAAAGTCGAAACGAATTGAGCAAAAACCGCCTCAAGGCCTACGGTGTGAGCACATCAAAACTGAAGAGTCACATCAACAAGGACAAGTTCAAAAAGAAGCAAAAGGTTTAGATTTGATAAGAATAGTGCTTTCGATCATTGTTGAGTTTATTGTTACTGTTATATGAATTATTATACCTATATGGTCGAATCATGATGTTGTGGTTAATATTGATGTTTCTTAGGAGGTTCAGGCGAGGCTTTAGTATTTTAAGGAAAGCTTTTGGTGTTTAAGCTCTTCTCGGAGATTGTGAAGGATGTTATAGTAGGTGCTTTGGCTTTTAAAGGGACGAAATCGCATGTTAACTATAACGAGAGCTTGGTTATGAAATGACAATAACTTGTGATTTTGAACATTTTTTGAAATTTGAGAATCTTGTTCACATTGTAATTGAATTTTGACATTAGTTTGAAAAGTTTTCTACTGTACACTCAATGACGAATCCGAACCGATCTCATGTCAACTTGAAAGCACGATACCGTAACGGACTCGGAATTGGGTACTACAGTAATGTAGGTACATGAATATTGTATTATTAGAAGATTCATACCTTCAAATTAACTTTAGAAGCTAATTAAGAATATTTTTATAGGTGGAAATGTAAAATTCAAAAATAAGCCCAAATATTGTAATCAAAGATATTGCTTTTAGTAAAATACGTCGGCTAAATTACTTCCGGTAAGATTCTTTTTTTTTTATTAAAAGGTAGTGATAGTCGATATTATAGTAGTAGTTCAAGAAATATTCAATGCCATCAACGACAACGATATTCCGTTGTTTTGTAGTAGAAAATAGAAACCGCCAATAATATATTGTAGTAGATAAATATTCTAGAAGATTGAATTAATATTGTGGTAGATAGAACATTCAATGTCATAATCGCCAATCTGAGTCTATACTGATCTCATATCCATTGTCTATTAGTATGATATCAGTAAAGAAACAGATAAGCAAAAATCGACTTATCTTCTTTGTCCGAGTAGGTAGTCAAATAGCTTTTCCACAGAATAGGTAGTCAAATAGTGAGATACAGGAGGCCTAGAAAGCTCACGTTGTGGAAAAGTCTACAGAACTGAAGTCAGTAAGTTATTGTTGTAGAAAACGCTACAAAACTGAAGTAAGAAGAATTTTGGTTGCAGAAACCACTAGAGGACTGAGGTAAGAAAGAATCTCATTTTAGACATCACAAAAAATAGGAATTAAGAGCCCTCTATTTAGAATGTTTCATAGAAATAGTACTCTAGCCATATGAAACATAAAAAAATGGATATACAAAAGGTTTTTCTTATAAACAACATATAAAAATGGCCATTTTGGGTTGATTTTAGCAAGAAACCGCTCTTTTTGTGATGATCATAGTAAGAAACCGGCAATTTTGAATCGATTTTAAGCCGTTTTTTCCATAATATTGGGTATTTTAACCTTAAAAACAAGAAGAAAACCTAAAATACGATCAGACCTCTTTTCCACTTGATTTTTATTGTCCAAAAATGTCAAAAACGGCCAAAGAAATCAATAAAAAAGAGTGGAAAAAGGAGTGACCTTTCGATAAAATAAAAAGTTTTCGAATGAAGAGATCATTGGTGGAAACCATCTCTCGGAATCAGCAATTATGGTTTGTGCCCCAGGGCATCAGGAATTAAAAATTGGATTTTTGAGGAAAGTAGGGGTTTTATATTGGGGTAAACTTACAAAAAATCGTTTTTTAACTCATAATTTGAATTTCTTGATTTTAGGTAACAATTTTTTTTTCGTTTTTGAGTGAAAAATAGGATGTAAAATACGTTGCACGTTGGTATCGCTATATACGTATAGACTCAAAATATGGTAAAAATAGACCGTAAAATACGTTCATCGTTAGTTTAGAAATAAAAATAGGATAAAAATAGAATGTAAAATACGTTTGATCGAGTAAAAGTGCTTCAGTGAACAACCTGTTGCATTAGGTTGTTAAAATAATTCTGCGCCACCTCTCAACGAAAATATTCGGGATTAAAGGGCTCAGAATTTGTTGAACAACATAATAAAAATATATATGAAAGCAATTTTCATTAGCAAGGACTTTCTTTACAAAACAGAAAATGACAAGAACTATCTTTACAAGACACAAACGGCAAGAACTTCCTTTACAAGACATAAAACGGCAAGAACTATCTTTACACGACACAAACGGCAAGAACTTTCTTTACAACTCATAAAACGACAAGAACTTTCTTTACAAGACGAAAAATAGCAAGAACTTTCTTCACAGGCCATAAAACGAAAAAAACTTTCTTTACAAAAAAGAACATTGATTAATAAAAAAAAAAAGATTTTTTTTTATAAAAAACCATGCCCAGACAGAAAAATGAAATACGTTTTGATTAGTTTAAAGCCTTTTATATTTTAGAAACACATTAGTCAGGAAATTTCTCCAGCGACGCATTAGTTATACATAAACGAGAGATAAGCGGATCGGAGAGTTTTGACTCGAGAGTCAGAGATGAATAGCAATGCGTTGAAGAATGGCCAAAAAAGAGCAACCAAATGATCGTAAAAATGGATTACTAACTGACAAGAGAGAGGGAGAAGAGGGCGGGGTAGACAAAATATTTTCTTTTCAAAATATGCTAATTTTAGGCTTGATTTTAGGTATAGATTAGTCGAAAAGTGTGTAGAATAAGACAAAGGTAGCATTTTGTAAGTTTACTTAAAAAAGATGCAAAAGGAATGGCGCATTTGGAAATTGATCTAAAAAGAACAACGCATTTGTTAGTTGGTTCAAAAAGAATGGCACATTTTTATGTTGATTCAAAAAGAATGGCGCATTTTGAATTTGTTGGAAAAAGAATGGCCCAGTTTATCCCCATGGGCTTACTTGTGCTGGTTCAGCCCAGCCTTTTTTAAATTTTCTTCGGAACAGCCCGTTCCGATTTACTTCGGTTTGGCCTAACACATCAAGAGAAGTCAGGCCGAGCCAGGTGATCTTTCTTTCTGACGTAGCCCAACTAGTGGAGCCACTTTCAGATCTAGTCCAGCACTGTCCATACTCAAAGGCTCCAGGTAGCCCAACCATTTTGAGAAGGCCTAGTGGCCGTCCTTCAAAGTCTACCTCAGCACTGACAATACTTAAACACTCCACCTAGCTGAAACTTTCCGTAAAGGCCTATTGGCCCCCTTTCAAGTCTAGCCCAACACTGCAACACTCAAAACTCCACGTAGCCAAATCCTTCCATAAAGAATCAGAAACAAAAATAGCCGAAGCGGCTCGCTACTACAAAAGACGGAAAAGGTTATGAAACGAATTGGGGGCACACCGAAATGGACACCCCAAACTGGCCTTGGATTTCGTACAAAATGGGCGAAACGAATCGCATGCGACCACTCCGTGGGGGGCGGGGCCAACATTTCTCACCCTGACCTCGAAATCAATCCGATACAATGATGATTTATGCGCCGCCAATAAATCGCTGATTTTAATCTACTAATTTTTATCGACGAGATTTGATGACAGCCAAGGAGAGTTTAAAGCGAAGACGGTTCTTGAAGTCGGCGTTGTAATAGGAATGGCATGGTTAATCATTATCAAAAAAATTTTTTTATATACAGGGTGCGCCAAAAGTTCTGTTACAACACTTTACCGGTCGTTTTCTCCGGGTTGCAGTAAAATGAGCCTAAAATTTTAAAATTTACCTTACTGTACTTTCTATTACGGTACTCGTTGTTACAAGAAAAGATAAAGCATCCTTTTATCAAAAAATTTTCAACAAAAGTGAACTTGGTCCAGATAGGTGTGGGAAAACTTCAAAAAACGTTTTTAGTTTAGATTCTCTCTTTCCTTTAAATGTTATACATTATATGGTCAAAAAGTACCTAGAAATATTTTTTTTTCTGTATAATGAGTAGATCTGTAAAGGTACCGGGGCTTGGCTTGGGACCCCGCCCTAGAGAACAAGTGTGAGCCGGATCTAGTAGCTTCTTTTCTGGTCTAATCTAGAGTTGAAGTACAGATAGGTGTGGTCAGGGCCAGGCGCTGGTGGAGGGGGGGGGATGGACGGGAAGGGAGGAACCTCCCTGAAAAAAATTTTCGAAAAAAAAGTTGAACGTGGTCCCTCCTGTGGATTTTTTTGGAAAAAAATTTTTTGTGCCGATTTTTTCGGCCCCTGCCCCCAGACCAAAAGTCCCCATCCGCCCCTGGGTGTGGTAAAACTTCAATAAAAATTTTTGAGCTAACATTGCCTCCTAACATGTTTATAAAAAAAAAGTTGCTCCAGTTTTTTTTCTTTC
This sequence comes from Bursaphelenchus okinawaensis, assembly GCA_904066225.2. Classification (NCBI taxonomy): domain Eukaryota; kingdom Metazoa; phylum Nematoda; class Chromadorea; order Rhabditida; family Aphelenchoididae; genus Bursaphelenchus; species Bursaphelenchus okinawaensis. Next base: position 8,932,843 of record CAJFCW020000002.1, on the reverse strand, counting down.
CCCTTGCCGTCTCCACCTCTGTTGTTCTTAAACCACAATAAGATGCCGAGCATTGACAATACAGCAAACTTCTGTATAACTAGACATGGGGATCGGACCGCGCCGGGCTTACTCTTCAATTTGCTCACAATAGTAGCCTTAAAACTAAATGTCAACCCAAGTACTATTCAACTCAAGCGTCATAACTGTACAAGCCAAACATAGTTATGGTTTGATCATTTACTACACTCAAATCAAACATTTGAATGCAATGGAACTCCTGTACAACACACTCTTCTACTACAAAACTTCTGTACATAGAGCGACTTATAAATCCTGGTCAGCGCTACACAGTGCATTTGAAACTCCTCTATTACAATCACGACGGTAAAGTTTTGTAACAGAACTTTTTGCGCACCCTGTACAAAACTTCTTCATGAAGAGCAAATTTAAAATCTACAAACGATTTTTTATGCTCAACAGTATTGTTATACAGGAGTGCCAATGTATATATTTTCAAATCTTTTCTCACGTCCAAATCAAAATTTAAAAATATGATTTAAGTACCACATTTCGCCTCTCCAAGCCATGTAAACACTCTGCAAATGAACCAAAACCGTCCGTGTATTCAAATAGCCAAATCGAAATGGAATATTGTACGAATTTCGGTGGCTTCGGACACGTGTCGTCGCCCCGCTCTCCCCCCTCTCCGTGTCTCGACTGCCCTTTTTCCAAAAAGCCGCAGGGCCTGTCGCAACACATTTGAATCGCCGCCACTCCCAAAAGTCGAATCCCGAGAAATGTGGAGAAACGGGAGAGGAGGGGGGGGAGGGGAATCATATTTTCACAAAAAATGATGAACTGTCGGTTCAGGGACGGTAATACAAATGTTTGTTTTACGGAAATCGACTTAATAATTGAATAGAAGCAAGGCATGAGAATGGGTTATACAGTCCGTACCACGAATTACAGGAGGTAGACATGGGGAAGCCGGGTCTGAATGTTAGGCCCGGTCCAATCTAAGTTTTGCTCAAGTCCAGCCCAATTTTTTTACGTGGAAAAAAACCGGGCTTTTTAAGTCCGGCCAGACATAAATTTTGCTCAGCCCCGACCCGTTTTCCATCTCTAGCTGACGGCATAAACCAAAGCCCGGCCTAGCCTTTTTGCAGGTCTAGACTATAGCAAGCTACTCTACCCTGCACTATTCTACCATATCCTACCACACCCTTCCTTACCCTAGTCTACCCTCCCTCCCTACCACACCCTTCCTTACTCTAGTCTTACCTACCCCACGTTACACTCCCCCCCCCCTCTGTATACCACCCTTCCCGTTCATCTACGTATAATCATCAACTGCCATAATAATGAACTTGAACGCTCATCAAGTGGACTAATCGTTTTGTTTACAATCCGAAAGCCGTAAAGTTAAACGAATTTGGAACGCTGACAGTCGATGGAATTAGATAACAAAACTGACCCACTTAGCCGAGCAATTAATACGAGGTCGGCATGAATGGGATTAATGAGCTCACAAAAATAGAATTTAAATTAGAAAAATGAATATGAAGAAATTTTTGGGTCAAATCATACCTAAAATAAGGTTTTTAAACTGATTTATCCCTGACTTTTAACAATCAACAACAACGTGATAAATTAATACCCAGATATCCTTAAAAACTATAAAAACACTATAACAAGTTAGGAAATGTGACTAAAAGTGTTTGATAACAAGTATCTTATGAACAAATTGTGAGATTCTACAGATTCAAAATCTTCTATTCGAACATCGTCGTTGTCTTGGATAATACGGAGTACGTTTAGAAGGTAGTGGGCTGCAGCTTGTTGAAGTTTTCGGCTGAAAAATAGTCATTACTGATCTATACAAACAAAGCTTTAGTAAGAAAAAAGTAAGGCTACTGTAGAGCAAAGATTAAAGCTGCTGTAGAGTGAAGGTAGGGCTACTGTAAAGCAAAGCTGGAGCTACTGTATACCAAGAATAAGTTTACTACAAAGCAAGGATAAAGCTACAGTAAAGTAAAAGAACTACTGTAGAGCAAGGGTATAGCTACTGTAGAAGAGTACGGCTACTGTAAAGGAAAGATAACAGTACTGTAAAGCTTGAATAAGACTACTTTAAGGTAAGTTTAAAGCTACTATGATGCAAGAACAGCGCTACTGTAGAGTAAGAGTAATACTATTGTACAAGAAGCGCATGACTACTGTAAAACTGCTGCAGAACAAAGCAATAACTACTTTATAGCAATAGTAAGGCTACTGTAAGGCAAAGCTAGAGCTAAAAGTAAGGACACTGTAGATTAAAGGACGTTAAGGCAAGAGTAAACTAATTTAGACCTACAGTAAAGCTGACATACCGTTTCAAAGTGAAAGAAAAATGTTTAGCTGCCACGCGGTTCTTCATCATCTTATTTCTGGTCAACTTCAACATTCGTATGTCATCTCTTATAAATCTGTCAAATTTCAACAATTTTAATCGATTTCGATCCAAACAGCCTTTAGTGCACGATCTCAATGCCAACCTCCATTTCAGCTCTGGCGTTGCTCTTGATATTAAGAAAGCCAACACATTGGGCACAGTTATTGGTAGTCCTGTCGGGTAATGAGCTATTTGGAGGTGGAAACTGCAACACGTTCAAATTTTTTTTTCAAAAAAAAATTTTTTAAATCCTCGTGAATTCGTTCATTCGTTGTTACAGTAGTGCTCCATTTTAATTGTAAAAACAATGTTTTAGATTTACCTTTTAGCTGGTGGAAAGAAGACAATACTTGGTAACGAATCAAACACATAGGCGTACGGCAATGAGTTTCTTGATGTGTCAATGCTAAAAAATAATGAATGATTTCAAATTTTTATTCTTTCATAACCCAAAAAAAACCTTTTAGTGCACAGGTTACATGTGCAACATCCACTTCTGGAGTCCGAAACCCAACTTTAAAGTCCGGCCCGATCGTAAGGCCAAAACTAAATGACACGTTTCTCACCGCCAATCGGCTCTCTTACGAAAAAATCCTAGTAAGTCCCAAAACTTACATGTAAAACTTCAAAAGCGATTCAAACTTGACAAACTCTTGCTTCACAGCATGTAGAATGTAAGTCACAGCTACGGATTGTCCATGAGCTGAGCCACCGGAGAAAAACACCACTGCTGAATGGGTTCTGTTCGGCTAAAATTGCAAAAGTTACAGTACCTTAAACTCTGTGTAAAACCACAAAATTGATCCCGGCCCCTTTCCAGGTCTATTTATACCTAAAAATCTCTAAAATGCCCTTACATTGTTCAAAATTTCTGTTTTAAACCTTTCCGAATCCAGCTTGACCAACACCGACGGCCTTGAAATTGGATTTTCTTGAAGATCAATCGAGTCTGTTGTGTTTGTGAAAAGACTTTGCCTATTTTTCTCGCTAAAGCTCAGTGTTCCAAGTGTTGTTGCATCCATATTTTCTAGGAAATCAAGAAGATTGTTCCTGAAATTGGTCAAAAATTAGAGTTTTCTTGGGTATGGTCAGGCAAAGCATCGATGTTTTAGACAATTTTTGATTAGTTTTCTAAATTTTGTAAAACATTTTTCAATTATTCAAATAAATAATGACAAGCTCAGCTTGAAAATGCTGTTTTTTGTTCCTAAACAGCCTAATACCCCTTTCAAACCCACAAAAACCTCAACATCTCAACCTACAAATCCCTTTTGAACTCGATCTCCTTGATCACCTCTTGTTCAATTGAAATTACAGCAATCGTATCCTCTGTAAACCCAAATCTACCTCCGTTTAGGTTCCATATTCTTCCAAAATAACCACTGAATCTCTTTTCGGCCGCTATGAATTGAACTGTTCTATTAACTTGACATCCATTTCCTCTGATTCCCTTGATATCACCAAGCTTTTTAGTTGGCAAATCCTCTGTTGTTCCTAGCTTTTGAGATTTCTTACTGTAACATTCAAATACAACATCTTGAGGTAGTTTCAGTTGGTCTTTAGAAGATTTGCAACAATGGTTTTGTAGGGATTCTGAAAAAAAAAGTTAGTTTATATATAAAAAACGTAAAAAATGATCCAAAAGATAAGTAAAAACTTTAAATTTAATACCTAAAAACCTTAAAAAGATCATTAAAATATCAATATTGATAACAGACAACACTAAAATACCAAAATCAATAAAAAAATAAAATAACTTCATTTCCAGCCCAAAAAGCCTTACTTTTCTTTAAAAACTGCAAGTTTTTGCAATTTTTTCCATAATACTCCCCCAACTTCCTGCCGTTTTCATCTTCTTTAGTTGAATACTCATCACTTTCTTCCTTCCTTTTACCACAAGCATCATATTCTTTTAGTTCTTTACAACATTTATCTATTAAATTCTGTTTTAGTACGCATTTTTCATCAAAAACATTAAAATTTATGTTAACATCAGCAGGGTCTTCTTCTACTGTAGTCTCATTTTTATCACATTGATAGTATTCAAATGCTATCTGGAATTACATTTTGATAAAAAATGGCAAAAAATGTTTTTAAATTCAAAAAATATTATAAAATTCCAAAAATATTTGAGCCCAACGATTCAAAACCTTAAAATTTAAAAATTGCACCGTGCAGAGGCCCAAATTTTACTTTTATTAAAATAACGATACCTATACTCAGCTAAAAAATACTGTTGTAAAACATAAAATCAAAAAAGTTACCTTTCTCAAGCTCTCCAAATTCTCAGAAGTCCCAAATTCACCGTGCATTGATGTGAAAAAGACAACAGCTGTCTTTGACTTGTTAACCAAATCAAATAACTGTGTTGACATCAGTCCTTCTGATTCTTTCACTGAAATTTGTGTTTACATTACCATCTAGTGACCATCTATTGCCTCATATTACTTTGCAATCAAAAATTATATTATAGAATTTGAATTAGTAAATAAAGTAAACTAAAGTAAGCCATTTAAAACCCCAAAAACTCACGTTCAGTCCTCCAATTAGCCACCAAACTGCCTTCAATCTCCTTGTAATGCTTGTTGATTGTCTCTAAAACAGCTTGTGATGTTGTTTCAGCTCCAATTCGATACAGCTTATTACCAATTTTGAATAAGCCATTTTCTTTTAATCCGAACTTTTCCGCAATTTCCAAATCTGTCGTGTAGAAAAAGCCAATTCGAGAATTCGGAGACTTCAAAGCCGCTGCTCTGAAGACTTTGAACTCACGAAATAGAGGGTGGTTTGCCTATAAATGAAGGTAATGATGAAAATTAGTCTAAAAGTTAGCCTAGGGTTAATTTTTCGTCAAAAAAATATAAATTAACAGATTTTTAATTATCAAAGTGCCAACAAAAGTCATGTCGTCAATATATATAGCATTGTACACTCAAGAACGCCAAAACTTTTTTCGGTCACCAAGTCTTAGGTCGTTCACGTAATTCTGTGCCCACTCTCAAAGAACATTTTCGTGGCTAGAGAGCACAGGCTTATTTGAACAAGCTAATAGATCACTTTGTTTTATAAAGTTCCACTTTAGGTAATAATTCAACCCAAACAGTCAACCAACGTATTTTACCTAAATTTCAAAATAAAAATGACGTAAAACCAACTTACATTAACCGTCAAATAAGCCACTGTAATCATGTCATATCTATTATCATTATACTTTTTATCATCTATTTGATTAAGCCTATGCATTGGCCTAAACATGTGCAATATCCAGCTGAAAAAAGAAAATTTTCAAAATTAAAAAAAAATTTTAGGTAAAGAGAATTCCAAAAATAACATAAAATGAGTTTTGAAAGGCATTTTTGATGGTGTAGCGTCGTACTTACTTAAATACTCTACTTACTTAAAAATCTTATCAGCAACCGGAACTTCTTCGTAGAACACTGGTATACCACCCGTAGCCACCGCTAATATAGCGGGATAATTATGAACTTTGAACAAATGTCTACAAAAACCTGTGTCACAATTTACAGCATTCAATTTGACCTAAAAAGCAAGGAAACTCATTTTATATAGATCAATATATAAAACAACATAATTTGATACCTAAAATTTGTTAAAATCACTTTACAGTTCAATGCCTCACAAAAATTCAAAAAACCTACGCTTAAGTTAGTGTTATTGAGCAATTGTCCTAGCCTAACATACTCTCGTTTAGCTTCTTTACTATGTAAACTCCACGGGGCATAAAAGAAAGTGACTGAAAGGTCCGCCTTATTGTACATGTCGTATGCTCGACCAAAGTTTCCATTATAATAATCATTTACACTCGTATTTGGGCCAAAAAACGGCCGAGGTAATGGGGGTTTTCTCACTAACAGCTCTCCTTCTGAACATCTAAAACAGGCTTTAACTTAGTAGTTTAGGTAACTAAAACTCGTGTTGTTACGTCGGGAAAAACGTTTTTAAAATAGTTTTTATTTAACTACACTTAAATATACAAACGCAATTCAAAAAATCTTAATAATCAGCCTTAAAAAACCAAAATATCAGGTAGTCAACACAATATTTTAGCCATAACTCCATTTAAAAACATGCTACAAACCAAAGATTGCTTCAAAACAAAGCCAAAATACCTGAACATTCAAAGAATAATAAAAAACTTACAATGTGTTCCTTATCAACGCGGTTATAGCATAAAAGATCAGAGCTACACAGAAGAACGAAGGCATGTTAATATAAACACCAAAGTAGTTTAGATTAAACCAACTTTGATTTTCCTCCTTATTTTCAGCTTCAAGCTCTTCTTTAACTATCTTTTCAATGTCTTCTTCAGCGTCTTCTGAGCTGGACACTAAAGATATTCATCATTATATTCACTGTACCCTCAAAAAAGTTATGTTAACCGAAAGATGAAATATATTGTAAAATCAAAACAAATTGCTGCAAATCAGCTATAACAGAACCATTAATCCCTAAACAATATAATAAATAAAGTGTGATGTTACCTGAATCCGCCTTCTCTTCGATTTGTTCAAAAAGCCCGCTCAATGTCTCACTATCTAAAACAATATTTTTAAAGTGTAAAAAAAGTATTTTTAAATGACGTACCATTAGATGAAAGGGATTCTGAACTGTCCGTGAGACTCATTTGAACATTTTTTGTTTTAAAAAAAGATTTTTACATAAATTATTTTAGATAAGACACAACGCCAAACATTTTTGCACGTTTTACTCTCGTTTTGGGACAAAGATTGCGGTAATCCGCGAGCTTTTGAAGGTAAAATAAGATTTTTCCTTGTTTAATTTAGCAAAAAATAATTTAAACTTAATTTACTATCTATTTTTTATTAACTACATTAATTACAAATAATTTCACACGGTAAATCATAAATTATATTGTGTTATATGTTCAGTTAGAAGAATTTCCTCCAGACGGTTGATAATTCAAGAAGCACGAACATTCCAATTCATGGTTGACATGTCTTATCATTAGTTCGAGGTGTTGAATATAAATAATGGTTAATCTTAATGTGTCGACTTTGCTGATCCGCTTTTCGTTTTGAGTTAGCGGAAGATGTTCACGTAGCCGAGCGTAGCCGTCATTGACTTGGCGGACTCTTTCGCGTTCTCTTTGGTTTCTACGATGTACTGTGGTGCCGTAGGCCCTGAAAATGGTAAGAACTGCACATTAAGGAAAAATGGCAAAAACTTTCTTTACAAGACCAAAAATGGCAAGAGCTTTCTTTACAAAACATAAAATGGCAAGAAGTTTCTTTACAAAACAAAAAAAATGGCAAGAACTTTCTTTACAAAACCTTCCTTACCACATTTCATCCAGCTGTGAAGGCAGCGGAATCTTGGCTTCAGAGGAGAATGGGCTAATATATTTCTTCTTTGATGGTACTGGGCTATCATTATTGGTCTTTTCATCATGTTTTGGCGAGCTATCCACTACATTTATGATTTGATCTTGTTGTGCTTGAGGTTCCGTTGTTACCGTTACAGGTTGTTGTGGTAATAACACGGTCATGTTTGGGGTTAGGAACTCATTGATTTGACTGTAGTCTACCCCTGAAGATTTTTTATATTATCTAATACTATTTTTTGAATATTTTAGGTGGAAAATGTAAAGACTTTTTTAACATTTTAACTTATTTATTTAGGAAATTTATCGTTTTTTAGGTATAAAAATTCATCATTTTTAAGCCACAAATTAATCTTTTAGCCTAAAATTTTATTTGTAAGCTTAAACTTTATTTTTAAGCCTAAATTTTTAGTTTTAAGCACAAAATTTCATTTTTAAGTCTAAAATTAAGTTGTAAGCCTAAATTTCATTTTTAAGCCTAAAGTTGCAATTTGAAGTCTAAAATTTTATTGTTAAGCCTAAGCTTCAAATTTAATCCTCGTAAAGAATAAAACGAAATTCCAAAAGCAAAAACAGTTTGTACTTTTACTTACCAGGCGGATACAATAAATTATTAGCCGTGGGTATGCCAGTTATGTTAGTGTAGTTGGGCAGTAAATTTAAATTATTCAAATTATAGGCCGGAATAGAAGTCATCATGAAAGGTTGTGGTCGATCAATATTTATAGTTGAGCTTGAATCCAATTTTAGAAATGATTCGGAATTGTCAGTTAAGGTTGTCATGTTGATAGGTTTTTTAGATTTTTCAGCCTATGATGGGGTTGGTAGGCTTTTGGAGGGCAAATAGAGTAGGGTTGGTATCTCCGTATCACAGTAATCACCACAGTAATAGTAGAAAGATTTAGAAGTACCAAGAGGTTTAGTATAGTACAACGTATAGTACAAAGTATAATACAAAGTATAGTACAACGTAAAGTACAACGTATATTGCAAGACAGTACAATATATTTTAATACTGTAAAGAGATGGAAGTTCAGTATAATTGGTATGATAGTACTAAATTTTAAGCACAGTAACTTATACTATAGAACCGTACTTTCGAGTCTAATATATATTATAGTACAGTACTCCTAAGACTATTATAAATATTTTATAGTACAGCACTCTCCAGACTAATATAGATGATAGTACAGTACTCTCTAGTCTAATAGTCTAATATATATTACAATACAGTATCCTCTACTTCAATATAGTACGGTACTTTCCAGTTCAGTACAAAATAATTTTTTAACACCTGAAGCCGCTCCAACTAATCAAACTTGAATCACCTTACAATTATCCTGATCCTACAGAAGCAACAGTTAATGAAACACAATGTTTCCACAAAGGTGAATCAATAAAGTCTGGCCTATATAATGGAATCGAATAATCCACTCCCAGAGGGGCGGCCACGTTTGAAATACCACCAGATTTGGACAAATATTCTCTTTGACAAACAGATCTGTAGTGACAGTGGTTGGCTTGTACAAAAAAAGAGATTTCGGGGTGACGGAGATTATGGTGATGATATAGTTTGGTAGTAGAATAAGAAGATATTACGGTAGTCAGATAAGGAGATGATTTATATTTCTTGATCGTTAAAAGCCTACTATAACTTGCTGATTAAAGACCTAATAATCAAATAAGAATTGACTTTGCTAGCCAAACAAAAAAGTTTCTTAACAGCCGAATGAAGACTTAATCAGACGTGATATAGTTCTCAATTGATACTTGATTTGCTAGCCAAATAACAGTTTTTCAAGAGACCAACAAGAGCTTGATCGTACTTGATCTAATATCCAAAAGATACCTGATTTAGTAGCCAACAACGACCAGTAATCGAATCCAAATTTTCTTTTAACCGACTATCGATACGCTTCAGTAATCGAATAAATGCGTTTTGCGCGGAATTTCCACTCCCTTTCTCAGGTTTCAATCAACATGCGAATTGCCGAGTGTGAAGCCAGATCGACATCAAATTCAAATTTTTGACTAGGCAAACACCGGCTTGATATTTTTTATTTAGAGAACTAACTATGTCGTTGCTTACAAAGAAACTTTTTGTAATATGACTAGTTTTTTTAAACATGATTGGGACGAACTAAAATTTTTTACAGGCAAAAACTAATGAAGGATCAAAGCCACCTAGCAATTTAAAAAAAGTAATTAGTACATATAACCAGTCTTTTGCCGAACCGGTCCGGACCGGACAGACCGAAACAAAAATTTTTGCAAACTGGTCCGGAGCAAAAAACCTGCGGATCCGGACCGAAGAAAAAGCTCCGGACCGGCCCAAAAATTTTTTTTTTATTTTAATAAAACGGTTTTAAAAATTGCAAAAAATATATACAGGGTGTCCTAACTTTTCTGAAGGAAAGTAAAAGCTTCGTTCTCGAAAAGTACTAGTCCGATTTGGATGATTTTTTTTTTTGCACTAGACCAGAAATTGCTTGCGGATTTGGTTTTGGTACTTTGTTTTTTAGTATTCGGCGGAGGCTCGGCGGAGCACGGCGGAGGGTGCTTTTTTTTATAGTTTGGTGGAAATTACGCAATTTTGATGGCAAATGCTCCTCAAAAATTTCAAATAAAGTGCTGTTTTCAATAGCAAACTTTTTTTGTGTCGGCGGACGATCGGCGAAGAAATTCGGCGAACGCCATAACTCGGCTAGTTTTTAATATTTTTACACCGGACAAAAACCAGTGATATTCGTATGCATTTTTCTATCAAATTAATCAATTTGTGAAAAATTTAAATATATTTTAAAAAATCGGCGGAGGCATCTTATTTCGGCGAAGGCCATAACTCAGCCAGTTCTTAATATTTTTGAACCGGACAAGAACCAATGGTATTCATTGCCATTGTTCTTTAAACTGTCAAAGTTTAATAAAGTATCAACAATTTTTAACAAATCAGCGGAGACACCAGATTTCGGCGGAGACCATAACTCATTTTAAAAGTTACCAATTTTTTACAAAAATGGTCGGTTTTTAAAAAAAAATGCTTCAGAACACCACTAGTTTTTGTTCGCTTCAAAAATATTAAGATCTGACCGAATTATCGTCTTCGCCGAGATTAGGTGTCTCTGCCGATTTGTCAAAAATTGTTGATAATTTATAAAATTATGACATATTAGAGAAAAATGCTAATAAACACCATTGGTTTTTGTCCGGTTCAAAAATCTTAAGAACTGGCCGAGTTATGGTCTCCGCCGAAATTAGGTGTCTCCGCCGAATTTTTAAAAATCACCATTTTTTTCAAAGTTTGGTCGATTTTATAGAAAAAAGCTTCAGAACACCACTGGTTTTTGTCCGGTTCAAAAATCTTAAGAACTGGCCGAGTTATGGCCTTCGCCGAATTTCTCCGCCGATCGTCCGCCGACATAGCAAAAAAGTTTTTCATTGAAAGAAAATGTTTTGAGAAATGTTTGGGCAGCATGCGAAAGCAAAATTACATATTTTTTGTCCGAAACATAAAAAAATCAGTCTCCGCCGACCTCCGCCGAGCCTCCGCCGAATAATCAAAAACAATGTACCAATACCAAATCCGCAAGCAATTTCTAGTCTAGTGCAAAAAAAATCGTCCAGATCGGACCAGTAGTTTTTGAGAACGGAGCTTTTACTTTCCTTCAGAAAAGTTAGGACACCCTGTAGTTTAACATAACGTAATAGAAGTTTAAAATATTTTTAAAAAATTAATGGTGCTTTTATTTATTGTAAAATAAGGGTAAACATCAAGAGAAAGTTAGGGTAAGCTCTTAAGTGATTGGTTTCTTGGAAATGATAACCAAAATTGTAAAAACTTAGTATTATTGGACAAAGCGACTAAAAAAAGAAAAAAGAGGCAAACATATGAAAACAATTATCAGAGCAAAGATCGATAACAATTTTTCATTTGGATTAAGCGTAGTGTCGTCTGTAGCGTTTAAATGTACATTGGTCTTCGGTAGTTTTGTACCAAGTTGTGTCTTGTTGGAACTGTCAAAGGCGCAGCCTTCGCCCTCCGGGTGTTTACAGTGGTATTCGACTAACTAAAAATGATATTTTAGGCTTAAAAACAAAATTTTAAGCTTACAAAAATTAAATTTTAGGCTTAAAAAGAAAAAAAAAATAAAATTTTAAGTTAAAAATAAAATTTTTTCTAATTTTTAAGTTTTGCCCATATAAGAATATCTTTAAGCCTGAAAATGTTGAAAAAAAATTTTTTTTTAAATTCAAAAACCAAGACCTACTTTCAAATTCAGCTTGTCGCGAATTTCCTTACAAATTTTGCAATCCGACGTCTTAATCTTCGTTAGTTCAATGGTTTTTCGATGTAGAGTAGTCTTCTGTAATTCAGTAGTTTTTGTAGGTACAGTAGTCGTCGATAGTTCAATGGTTTTTGGAGGTACAACAGCCTTCTGTGCTTCAGTAGTTTTTGGAGGTACAGCGGTCTTCTGTACTTCAATGGTTTTTAGAGGTACAGCTGTCTTCTGTGTTTCAGTGGTTTTTGGAGGTACAACAGTCTTCTGTGTTTCAGTGGTTTTTGGAGATACAGCGGTTTTCACGGGCCCAAGTGGTCTCAAAGGTGCATTTATAAGTAAAGCATCTTTCTTGAGCTCGTTAATCTCCAATTCCTTCACACATCGTTCGATTACTTTCAATTCTTCAACTGCTTTACTGTCCTCGGAGGACATGACGAAAGAACTCATTAGGGAGCAAACCAGGTAAAAGTTTTTAGCTAACATGTGGGCTTCCAAAGGTCTATCTTTTACAATGTTGCCAATGAAGTATCTCAAAATATTAGGGCCGTAAATATTTTCGTCGTCCTTGTGAACATTCTCGGTTAACAGAAGCAATTGTAGCATAGTCGTGCGATTGGCAAACACATCGTTTCTTTTGATTTCTTCATCACAAACACCGTCGGAATAAAGCCTTTCCAAGTAAAGGCCATGAAGTGGGGTTAGAAGCGAGCTTGTTCCTGAAAAACGTTATTTCTAACTTTAACATGTTGGGTTGTGAACCTAAAAGGTAAAAAAAGAACATGCCCCTACCTTATCGTACCCTACCCTACTTTACCCTACCCTTCTCAAAGCTCTATTTACATTACTTTTTCTTACCCTACTCCCACTCTTTCTTGCTCGGTCTAGCCTTGCCTTTAGTACTACCATAACTTTAAAAAACTATGAAGAACTTACTTTTTTCAAATTCAGCTAAACTTTCTTCGCGACAAGGAACAGTGACAGTTGAAGTTGACTTGCTTGGGAGATTCATTTCAAAATCTGACAAAGCAACTAGATCAAATGACCAAAGCAACTAGATCGAATGAAAGAAAAGATACCTGGATATGCAAAAGCGACGCAGCCGTATATGGGAGATTAAGATGCCCTTTCCTTGGAAGAGCACATATCAAAAAAAAGCGGTATTGGCTTGGTTTTGGCGCGAATCAATATATAGTAGATATACAATGTAATTGCATAAGGAAATGCTAAAAAATTTAAATTTTGCTCGTTTTGCAAAGAAATTTTGGTATACAGCAGTTTTTAATTCCCTATGTAGTGTTAATCAAATATAAAGCTGTTCGTTGCAGAAAAGTTCGTTATACGTGAGTTTTACCGTATTAAAAATCAAAAGAGTTTTGCATGCCACGCCTGATTTTTTTTGATATTGTGTTGAACGGTTGAGGGCATTTTCCTTTCTTGCACTGGGTAGGCTCGAAATATTAAAACAAGATCCTCTTTCATCAAACAATTTATAAAAAAAACTATTTATTCCCTTTTTCAACGCAAGGTATATAAGATGTGAGGGGGGATGAGGGTGTGGTGAAGACCGTCAGATATCAAAAAATTACTTTACAAAAATTTTTGGTTTTATCTTAAATTGGCAAGTTGAAACTTCAATAAACAAAATGAAAAAAAAACTCATAGAAATTGTCATCAAAGTTTATTTTTAGTTAAATCATTACACAATAATCACATAAAAACACTGTAAAATTAGTAACATACAAGTAAAAATTTATATTACAATTTATTAAAGTTCAAAAAATTAAAGTTGGCTAACTGTGGTAACGAAAAAGAATTGTAGTATTGTTGTTAATAATAATATTCACGACGAGGGTCAGGACCAGTATAAATCATGGACGGACCATTTAGAGCGTTATCATCGCAAAATTTTGCATCTAGACTTTCAGTAGATGTGTTTAACGTTGAGTTTAACTCTTTTCGGCTTGATGATTTTAGTTTCTTGGTATTATTTGGCTTTGCGTCTTCACTAGAGTCATCTTTGTCAAGGACTGCTTCCACTATTCCGCTGATTGTTTTATGGATAGCTAAAGCATTCGTTTGAGATGTATTTTGGCTAGTTGAATCAATTTTAAAGTCAGTGTTAAAAGTAGGGCTCTTTGGAACGTTATCACCATCTGAGTCTGTATACGAAAAGGGTGGGCTCTGTGGAACGTTATCACCATCTGAGTCTGTATATAAAAAGGGTGGACTTTGTGGAACGTTATCAACATCTGAGTCTGTATACGAAAAGGGTGGGCTCTGTGGAATGTTATCACCATCTACGTCTGTATACGAAAAGGTAGGGCTCTTTGGAACGTTATGACCATCTATGTCTGTATACGAAAAGGTAGGGCTCTGGTTATGACCATCTATGTCTGGATATGAAAAGCTAGGGCTCTTTAGAACCTCATCACCATTCAAAGGTGTATAAGAGGCGACGAGACTATTTGGGAGGTTATCATCGTTCTTGTTTCCAGTTGAACGTTCTGTAGATGTAATGCGAATCTTCATGATTTTCTCTTCTGATTCTTGACAGTCTTTCTCTTCATTAAGTTGACGAATAGTTTTGGGAGATTCTTGAAGCGAAGACGACCGAGTATGTGCTGGTGGAGCTGATGCAGTTGGAGCTGATGCAGCTGAAGCAGTTAAAGAAGTTGAAACTCGTGGTGGTACAACCGGAGCTGGCGCAATTGAAGCACGCTCAGTCAAAGCTAGAAAATTCCATGAGTCTTCAATTAGGTCCAATTCTTTAGCATATTCATCTCCTTCCAAGTAACGTTTGAAGGAATCAATAACCGAGCAAACATAATCAAAATTCTTGGCAAGAATTTCAGCTTCAGCTGGTTGATTTTCCATAATGTTGCCGATAAAAGCTGCCAAAATGTCAGAAAAACAAATTCGGTCGTTTTTGCTTAAAACGTGGTCGGCTAACATAAGCAGTTGAAACATTGTTTTTCGTCGAATGGTTGTCGAATATTCTCTATACACGTTGGCCTTCTCGATATTACTGTCGTTCGAATTGTACCAGTCTACCAAACGGTATCCTTGCATATGGTTGAGAAGAGTATTTGCTTCTGTAAGAAATTGAGATAATACGTATCCCAAAACTATATTTTACATTAAATTTTTTTATTATTTTAAATTTTTCGACCCCCTTGTGCCGATTTTTTCGACCCCCGCCCCCAGACCAAAAGTCCCCGCTCGCCTCTGGCTATAGGGTAGGCTAAAGCTGATTTTGATATGGAGGGAGGAGGTTGAAAATAAGAACAAATGTGGCACACAAGCAAATTACCCTGCCCCGCCCATAATCAGCTCAAACGTTTTATATGACTTTCTTGCACCATGAATAGTACCCATACAAAATTTTAGCTCTTTGAGTTTTAAATTTAAATCATTTTGTTTTCCCGCCTAATTGGCATTGTGTTTTAAGCACTTTTTCACTTTTCAGACAAGCTACGCTTACGAATTTAAAAATGTATATTCATTTAAAGGTATTCTAGTAATATTCTAAAGAAAAATTATTAAAATTTAAAAAATGACGAAGTTAAAAGTTTAAAACATTATGTCAATTTGGCGCAAATTTAAAACGTCATTTTTAATATTGATTTTCTCGGGATTTCCTAGAAAACGCGATTTATTACTTTGCTGCAGGTCTTATATTTACATGATCTTCCTATGCGAAAAGTTTGACGTCAATCAGAACGGGGCAGGTGGGGTACTTTCCTTATTAACCAATATGTTTTTAAAAATATTTTTTGGTGTCCCATCTCCTCCTTCATCATCGTCCAGCCCTGCTTACAACTGCCACTATAAAACTCTTAGCCTACTGTTCAAAAAGAAAAAAAATCTTAATAAAACTCACTTTTTTCAAATTCAGCTGAAGGCTTGTCAAAACGACTAACTTCTGATGGTTTTTGGCTTGGAAGATTCATGTTCTCAATAGATCAGGACAAATCTCGAATAAGGAAAGGACGGATGCGTGTGGGTTGGAAGGTAATGCAAATGACGCTCTGCTAAAGAGATGCAATGCGCGACACAGCAATTGCTCGGCATTAGTCGGGAGAGAGGGCATATTTTACAGCGAGTTCGCTAGGGGAGAGTAGACATGAGGAACGGGATGGGCCTGAATGTTAAAATTTTGCTCAGGCCCTACCCGACCTAAATTTAAGTAAAGCTTGGCTCGTTGCTCATATCCAGGAGAGGGGGTTAGAGTGAGGTTAATGAGGGGAGGAAGTTGGTGTGTGTGGGGGATACCCTATCTTAAAAATCTACCTACCCTCACAAATTGAAACCTACTTTTACATCTGTTTCATTCTCTACTTGTCTACCCTATACTAATCAACAAAACCTTACCCAAACCCCCCTACCGTTTAGTCTGTTGTACTATAGCTTTATCCCAAAATGTGTAATACAATTCAACCGTTCCGTCACATTCAAAATCTAACCAAGCCTACCCTCGCTTCACAACAAAAATCTACCTCATCCTACCGTTGTTTCACATCCAAAATCTACCCTTAAACCAAAACAAGACAAATACAAGCCCAGAACAGATCAAAGACAAAAGTACCCAATAAAAAAGGTTAAGATCGGTTTATGGCTACAAAAGATCAGTCAGCAAAGAGTAGGATTCACGCTTCCTCTTCAAGTCGAATCAATTCCTTGACTCCATCGTACATCTGCTTGACAGCCTCGTATTCATTCATTCCAAGTCGAGCCTTGTTGGAAATGTCAAAGACGCCGCCTTCGCTCTCCGAGTGTTCGCCGTGGATTCCGCGTACCTGAAAATAAAATTTTTGGATTAATCAAACCAAAATGAAGGTTTAGGCTTAAAAATATTCCAATTTTTAAAAAATTTTTATTTTATCCCATATCAAACTTACTTTAAAGCCTAAAAACTAAATAAAACAAAAAATTTTTAACTTCAAGTTTTAAGAATTAAAAAAAAATTTTTAAAATTCAAAACCCACTTGCAAATGCAGCTTGTCGCAGATCTGCTTAAAGTCTTTGCGAGCCGACGTCTTTGGAAGCTTGATGTGGACTGAAGCGCGCACGGTGGTACCCAAATTGGTGGGACAGAAGGTCAAGTATCCCAATCTGTCATCACGGCCAAATGGCACTTTGGCTTCAATGGCCTTGACTCCACGAATCAAACGATCCAAAACAGCACCAACATCACTGCCCTCTTGCATCGAGATCAAACGAAGATGGTCTTCTTCATTCACCCACACCAAGAAGGTCTTGTTGTTGTTGTGGAAGATGCCACGTCCTTTCGGCCAGAAGTTGCAGGCATTGGCGTGTTGCAAGTGGCGATCGCCTTCTTTGAACTGAAAAAGATTGTTTTAGTTAAAAAAATTAAAAAAAAAATTTTTTTAATTTTTTTCCCACAGGGGGACCAAGCTCAAAAATTCCAAAATTTTTCAAAAACTCAAAATCAAAACCTACCAAAAAGTGGTCGGCAATCAGCTGATTCTGGGTGTCCTTGCTCATACCAGTCAGAGGATAGTACTTCCCTTTCAATTCTTTGTCAGTGACCGTGTCGAAGACGGCCTTCACCTTCTTCTCCATGTTCTCGTAGTCCTCGGCCTTCAGCAGCGGGTTGAACGGGTACCCCTGGAAGGAGCGGCCGCATCGAATACGCGTCGACTTGATGTATTTGCCCTTGGGGTCGAGTGGAGGGAAGTTCTTAGTCTTTCCGTCGCCCAAATCGACCGGAGGTTGCTTTTGTTTAGGTCCGAAGCCGTGGTAGTCCTCGATGATCTTGTCAAAGAGCGGGGCAAATGTCTGAAATTTGGGTTACTGTAATTTTTGGAATTTGGGGAAAATATTGATAAAGGTCTAGGATAATATAACTTTTTTAAATTTTTTAAAATAAGGTTAAAAACTAGGTTGAAATGGCAAAAAAAAACAGAAAATTTCAAAAAAAATTAAAAAAGTTTTAAA
Source organism: Bursaphelenchus okinawaensis (assembly GCA_904066225.2). Lineage (NCBI taxonomy): Eukaryota > Metazoa > Nematoda > Chromadorea > Rhabditida > Aphelenchoididae > Bursaphelenchus > Bursaphelenchus okinawaensis. The sequence continues at coordinate 8,914,830 of CAJFCW020000002.1, read as the reverse complement.
TTTCAAAATTAAAAAAAGCCAAATTTCTAACCCCTACCTTATAAGACTCAGCATCCGGAGCATAGACACCAACACCAGCATCCAAATTGTAGACTCCCGACCGGATGACATCGTACAACGTAGCCCCAAGCTTGGTTTTTCTACATTTGCATTGCTCAACCACATCTTTGGTCAAGTGCTTCTTCAACAACGACTTGCATTTGACGGCTTCCGGACCATTCAATTTGGCATAAGCTTCTTCAATCTTTTTGATCGTCGCTGCATCGACAGCACAATCTTTGCTCGAGGAGCTCTTCTCTTTCTTCTTCATTTCGGCCTGGAAATGGTGGAAAGTCAAAGCTTTAGGCTTAAAACCATTAGTATATCAACAAATCTTAGAAAAAATAATCTTTTATTAATTAAAAATTTAAATTCAAAAACTAAAACCAAAATTTTTAAATTTAAAATTCAAAAACGTCAAACTCACGCCCTGATTGAAGGTGTAGACCACGCCAGCGGCGCCGGCTGAAGCGCCCAACAGCTTGAAGAGCGTGGAATTGTGTACGAACCAACTTGACCCAGCCATACTTGGAACACAACGAGAACCGACCGCACCAAAACGATCTGGGACGGACAAATAAGCTCGACCCAACACGCGACGTGCTTTTTATATTCCGACCCAAATTTGCATAAATTTTACACTTTTTTCGAAGAAAAATGGCAATTTTTAAACCGGGAATGTAAAACAATGTAAATATAGGACAACTATATGTTTCATTGTACTATATCAAAGAAAACGTATGGCATTAGCCTAGAAATCACGATTTCATACCAACCTTTCATTAATTTTCTTTCGTATAACTTGTCGCGCTGCGAACTGCGCCCAAATGTTAATCTTTTTTACTTTTCCGCAAATCGCGTTGTACATCTGCATATCGCGCGAAAACTCGCTTCCTTTGGATTGCTTTTTATATCTGTAGTATTTTTATCAATTGTAAAAAAGTTATGCATTCAAATTTTGTAAGAGTTTTTGATATTACTTTAGCTTATGAGAAGTATGGAGGAGAAAACTAGTAGTTAGCTTGGTATTTGGGTTTTTGCCTATATTATCGTTAATTATACTAATATGGCTTTTTCTAGTTTAATTAGAGTCTTTTTATAACGCGATCGAGCTTTTAAATTTACGTTTTGTTAAGCTTTTAACGAATTATATTGTTTTAGGGTTCCCGATGTCGCAGGCTTCGACATCAAAGGAAACGGATCAATTAAACACAGAAATTGTGATCGATAGCGATCATGGTAAGGTTTTTATTTATTTGTTTTAATTTTTAGGTGTTAACTTTAGTTTTGTAGTCCCTAGCACGTTAGAACGATGTTTTAGTGTTACCTAAAATTAGAAGAGTTGTACTCAAAGTTATAAGAGCATTACCTAATGTTAAAACCTTTAGAACTTAATCTAAAACAACGTTTTTTAGACAATGCAGAGGTTCATCAATCTCCTTCTCAACCTACGACGTCTCAAGATGAACCTTCTTTAGAGTCTGCTTCATCTAAACCACAAGAAGACAAGTCTGATTCAAGTGACGAAGAAATGGAAGTAGATCAACAGAAATCTGATGCCAGTTCTTCGTCTGACACATCAGACACTTCATTTGACTCTGATGAAGATGAAGAAAGCTCAGAATCAGATGAATCTGACGATGAACCTGAAGTTCCGAATGTTTTTCTCAATTTCAAAGTTGGATCAGCTTATTCCGAGCTTGAAGATCAACGATTCTTGGTCATGTTTAAGGATTTCAAACGTTTGTTCAACGAATGGAAGGATGATACGACTAATATTGTTAAAAGAGACGCTTTCTTCGACAAAGTTCATGAATGTATGCTTCAACCTTCTTATAATCGACTGGTAAAGAACGAAAAAAGCTTTGAATGGCCAAAGTCAAGGAGGAAAAAGGATGTTGTTGATAAGAAGGACGAAATGTTGTGTGCTTATTGTCAAATTCAAAGCGTTTTGTCTCGGGTTTCTTGTAATCCACTAACTCATTTGATTCAGGTAACAGTTTTTTTGGTGTTTTTGATGTTTAGATTGCTTTGAAGAGGGGTTACTTATAGAAGTAGTGAAGGTATAATGGTGAACACATTGTTTTCATGTGTTTTAAAGGCTAAAACAATGTCTTGTGATGCTTTTGAAGGCTAAAAGAACGTTATTTTCAATGATATTAAGGCCAAAAAGAATATTTTAAACAAGAAACAGAGTAAAATAAAGAAATCTCGTTAATTAAAACGTTTCAGATGGCCATGATAACTCCAAACAACAAAGATATATGGTTACGAATAGTCAAAGCCGCTGCTAGTTATGGCGATGTTAAGATGGGAGCCTTTGCTTGTAAAAGATTGGCCTTGTTAGGTGAAGGACGAAAAGCAAATGAACGTCTAATTGTCATGTATTATGGGTTGTGTCGATTTCCAGGTAAAATACGACCTTTCATTTATAAATTGAAAAATTAAATTTTTAAAAAAATCTTGAAAGTTTACTTTAACATAAATCTTCAAACAATTATAAGTCATCTACAAAACTAAAATATATTTTTCAGAATGTCTTCTTGCCATTAGAGACTGTTTGAAAACGTGGCCTGACAATCAGGTGGCATTAGTGCTACTCGACCAGATATTATCATTACCTCTTTCGCTAAAAGAAACTCTTGACAAAATTATGTATGAAAACTTGATCTCAACCAAGCAGTACTACAAGGTTAATGAAAAAGCGAAGAAACGGGTATGTTTTTGGGATTTGGGGGTGTTTTTGCATTTTTTCGAAAAGAATTTTAAAATTTTAAAAATTTGATTTTTTTGAAATTTTTAGTTGATTTACTAGATGTATGACGGTATAAAAAATAAAAAAAGGTAAAACATATTCTAATTTTATGTTTTAGGTAATGGAAATGGTTCAAAGGTTCAGAGCAAAAGTGGCTGAGAGCGCGAAGAAAGAAGCGATTGATTTAACACAAGATGGAAGGTTTTATCAAGTTGATTTGGATGAAAACGACTTGAATTTTGATGTGTTTGCAAAGAAATTAAAGAAAATATATGACAATCTATCATATGTAAGTGTTTTGATTTTTTTTGGATTTTAGGTAACAATATTAACAATTTTTGATGGTTTTTGGGCTATTTGATGTTAATTTTTCATTTTTTAAAAGTTTAATGGTTTTTGAGGTTTAGGTATAAGTAGAAAGTATGTTATAGTACGTTTGGCCAGGCGGTAACTTACAAATTTAAAAAAAATTGAAAATTTGGAAAATTTTTAAATAAAATGGACTATTTCAGCGCTTAGAAACAAAGGTCTCAATGGTGTACAAGGTCCCAGAGAAATTTGAAGAAGAGCAAGAAGAAATAGAACAAGATCAAGTAGTTGAACAACAAGAAACTCAGGAAGAACAACAAGAACAAGACGTCGAAATGGAATCAGAAGCTTCAACAAGTTCAGAAGAGTCGGAAGAAGAAGATGAAAGTCAAACGAGTCAAGATGAACAACTGTTGGACGAGGAAATTATTCAAAAGGTTGTTGATGATATGATTCAACAGATTGTTCAAAAGGAAGGTCATAAAGATGGACCTGATGATGATAGAGGCGAAAAGAATGGATCTGCTGGCAAAGAGAATGGTGATGAAGGTGAAAAGGATGGCTTTGAAGGTAAAAAAGAGGAAAAGAATGGTGCTGAAGCTGATGGCAACGAAAAGACCGTTCTAAAGAGAAATCTTGAGTACATGTTTTTGATTGATGAAGCTTCTGAGGATTCAGAAGCCTCAATTAGAAACTATCAGGACACGAGAGATGAAAATGAACCTCCAGCAAAGAAAAAGAAGGTAAGACATGCTTTTTAAGTTTTAAGTGGAGCTACATGAAAATTTGAATTTAGGAAAGAGGGATAGTAACTTTCAGGGCTAGGTGGGTGATGTTTACTTGGGAATGCGGGCCAGGAAGGGGAGAGGTTAAAAAGTTAAAATTGATTTTTTCTTCAAAAAGTCAACAGGGGGACCAAGTTAAAAATTTTCCAAATTTTTTTTTGTTTTTAAAGGTGTACAGCCTCATAAGTTGTGATGTTACTGTAGCTACGACCCTAAGGTCAGGGATGAAAGGCAGGGGCCTTTGGATGTGATTTATAGTAAAAATAGTATTTTCAGAAGCTACAAAAGTTTGCGACAAGAAGGTCGACACGTTTTGTTGAAGAAATTGAGGACACTCCATTCTCTTCCATGCCTGTTGTGATTGAAACTTATAATGTAAGTTGTGTTTTATGAATGTATTGATAGTAATTTGCCTTTTAACAAAAATTCATATTATTTTAGATCCGAAAATGCTTGAACGTGGAAAAAGAAGGGGAGCTACAGCTGACCGAGTCATCAAACACCTATTACTTGAGACTAAAACCTCCAAGTCAACAAGGAACCTTAACAAAGTTGTCGACAAAGCTGAGAATGTACAAGTTTCTGAACAGTTTGTTAGATGATATGGACAAAACGAGTAATGGATTGACATTTGTGTCCATTTTGGACAGGTTTTTGAGTTTTGTAGCGACAGAAGCCCTAAAAAGACGAGTGAAGTTTGAAAAGGATGAAAAAATTATGTTTTGGTGAGTTTTAGAATGTAATATTGCTTTATTTTTTAATCTTTAGATGTGTATGTTGTTGTTCTTACGTGCTTTTGATGAAAGAAATTTGAAAAAGTTGATATCTTAGCTAAAAAATGAGTTTCTAAAGGAATAAAAAGCGAGTGTAATATTATTTTAATTGGTTTTAGTAGTTTATAATGACTTTTTTGGAATTTTTAACTTTTTTTTATATATTACACTTCATTATCAATGTTTCAGCTACTTCTACACCTTATGGAAGACCCTAAGAACCAAGGGAAACAACAAAAAACGCTCAAGAAACCCAATGAAGATCCATCTGTTGGCTGCTGAATTCGGCAATCAACAAGCACAAGATCTAATGAATTATCAACTAACTTGTGACCTCAAGGATAAAGCAACAACAAGCAAAAGTACCATGAACATTACTCCTCTGTTGGACTTGAAAATTGAAACAGAATTGAAGAATTGTAACGACAAGATGTTGAAGTTGTTGGTTGCAGCACAAAAAAGTGTTTTGAGGGAGAAAGATGGCTTGGATTCGAATGTAAAGTATCAAAAATGGAAGAACAGGGCTTTGGATGGTGATATGGAGAAGGAACTGGCTTCAGAAGATGCTAGAAAGAGTTTGGCTACAGAAAGTGTTAGAAAGGATTTGGGGGCTTCAGGATGTACTACAGGGAACAATGAGGCTTCAAAAGGTGCTACGGAAAGCAATGATGCTTCAGAATCTGTTGATAAGAATACAGAAGTTTTAGAAGTTGATAAGGATAAGAAATCCGATTTATATGCCAAGGATGAAAGGTTTAATCAACCTTCTACAAGTTCAGAGATGCCAAAGAGCTTCATGGACGAATTTGTGGAGCTAGGCGGAGACCCAGCTACGAACTTTGGTTTGGAAAAGGCGATGAAAAGCAAGGTTTACTGTAGTTTTGAGGTTCCAGAAAGTTTGAACAAAGATTTGGAGGATGGGAGTGTCATGGATAAGATCAGGTGAGTTTTCAGAGATTTTTATTTATGTTTGTAGATCAGCTTTTTGGGACGGTTTTGGGAATTGAACTGCTTACAGCTTGGATAAGAGAGGATTTTGGAGCTGTTAAGAGCTCTGGTTGTGAAAGGAAAACACAATTTTTGAATTGAAGTAAAATATGATCACATTAAAATACCTAAAATTAAATTTAAACTTAATTTTCTTATAGATATCACTGGACAAGAGCCCTCCAATCCCGTTTCCGACCAACAACAGAACCATTAGAAAAGAAGATTGAACGAAAAACCGAACAATATCATCTGATTCGAATCTTCAAACTCATAGACACACTATCAGAAGACCAACGTCAAAAACTAAAGTCAATCACATCATACTTCACACCAACAACACCCACAGTATCAACAGAATTCAGCACAGAAACGGCCGTAAGAAGATTCACTCAGAATTACAAAAACGATATGGACAACTACATCATGTACTTAATATCGCAAAAGGCTTTGAATAGTATTGGAAGCCGGGAACAGGTGGTCGAAACAGTCTGGCATTACTTTGATTGGAGCAAATTGCAAGCGCAAGACAAGTATGAGTGTTGGCGGTTGGTGTTCAAGGCATTTAACGAGAAGAAGGCTTATGGAGAGCTGTTCAAAATGGCTATTAGGTATGGTTTTGGAGGGTTGATTAGTTTAAACTTTAATTTTTTTTTGAGATTTGAAACATCCTTTTTTGCTTTGAAACGCCTTTTTTGAGGTTTTTGTTACCTAAAAATCAAAAAATGCGTTTTTTTTGACTGAACATATTTAAATTGGCGTATTTTACAAAATCATTCAATTTTCATAATTTTCAGCGGCCTAGAAGACGTCCTCAAGAACAAAATCACCTTCAACAAGAGCGCCCTAGAATCCCTGGAATTCTTCCTCGAACAAATCGAAAACTGCCTATCAGATATCACTCAGCAAGACAAAACCCAACTCAAACTGATCCTAGTAGCATTGTCAGAGAAATTTGCATACCGAACAAACTTGAGACTGTGGAAGATTGTGTACAAGATGGTACAACTGGATGATCCCAAGAGTACGGAAGAATTGAACGAATTTTTGACGAAAATGAAAAGAGTCAAAGATCGACTGCCATTAATGTCGTTGATTGCCCTGAGGGAAGCTCATGATCTGATGGGACAGGAGAAACGATGCGGGTTTGAACAGGTAGGGTAATATTGATGTTTTTGGCTAAAAATGGGGGGGGGGTTTGGATTTTAGGTATGAAAAGATGAAAAAAATGATAAAGATAAATGATTTTTTGAAAATTTTAAAATTTTTTTGAAATTAAAAAAAAAATTTTTTTTTAATTTTTATTCTGAAAAACTTAAAAAAATGTTTAAAAATGAAATTATCAAGCACATTTTCCATTTTCAGGGCGAATTCCTCCTCTTCTGCCTAAACGAATACTGTAACGCCTTCGAATCACTCTTATTAACAGACTTTTTCGCATTAGAAACGGAGGAATCAGAGGATTTGAAGCTGAATATGGAAAGAGAAATGCTACAACTGTTTAGTTGCTACACAGGACAACTCGTGAAGTGCCGTTTGAGACTACAAGATCACTCACAAAACGACAAAAGAACTTCGTTACCCTTCGCCGTGGTCCAAAGAATATTGCAGCTGGTGCTGCCAAAGGAATTGCCATTGTTTGATGATCAAATATCACTGAAAACCGAGGTCATGGAGTTTATCAAGATTGTTCAGAATGAGCTTGAGGTAAGGGTTGGAGAATGGGGAAGGAAAAGGCTGGGGGTTGGGGAAGGTAAGGGTTGGGATGTGGGGAAGTAAGGGTTGGAGGATGTGTAAGATATGGGTCGTGGGCTGGTGAACGTAAGGGCTTGGGAAGAGGAAGGTAAAGGTTGGAGGCTAGGGAAGTTAATTATAAAAATGGCATTTTCAGAGCTCTCTAACCCCCGAACACGTCGAAGAATTCAAAAACTTTGTGGAGAAGAACCACAACTTTAAACCAGAATTCAAATTCGAAAAAGATGGAACCCTCTTACCTATCAGCACCATCCACGAAGGCCGCAATCTCCTCGACTGGCCGAAACTCACGGAACTGTCGAAGGAACGAGCCATAGTAACGTCGAAATCACTATATCTACAAGCCTTTTATCAATACCGAAATACCAGCAGGGATTTGAGAAAAACTGCGTATCAGATATTACTTATGAGTGACGTATTGACTAAAGAATTACAGTCAAGTGTGTGGATCATGTTGGCAAAGAGTGGCATTGGCAATTCGAATGGTCGGATCGAAAATGCGGATGCTTTGCTGTTTCCATTCAGAATGTCATTGCTATTGAAGATGGATTGTGCTGAAGGCCACTTGGATCTGGGCAGTATCATGTATCAGATTCATGCGTTGAATAGCAGGCAGTTGGTATGTTTTTCAGGTTTGTGGGGTAGGGGAAGGTAAGGTAGGATGCGATGAAGAGGTAGGGGAGGGTATAGTACGGTAGGGTAGTGTGGAGTTGTGTACTGTAGAGTAGGGTAATGTAGGGTATGATAAAGCAGAACAAAGTAGAGTAAGGTAGGGTAGGACATGGTAGGGTAAGGTATAGTAGGCCAGCATAAAGTAGAGTAAGATAGGATAGAATAGAATATGGTAGGGTAGAGGAAGGCCTATGGAGAGCTTTGTAATGTAAGTTTGGGTATAGCAGTGTAAGCTAGGTTAAAATAAAGTAAATTAACTTAGGTCAGGGCCCGTGAATTAAACTACAGTAGTAAAAGGCCGGTTACGGTAGATTAGGTTTACAGTAATATATTATATGGGTAGGTTTAGGTTGAACGAGGTTGGGTAAAATAGAGAAGGGTAAGATAAGGTAACTTTTGGTAAGGTAAGACAAGATAAAGTAAGTTAGAGTATGGTAAATTAAGATGAGATTTGTAGGATGGGAAGAAAGATACGGTATAATTATTGAGTAATTTAAACCTTACAACTCATTAGAATTTCAATATTTCAGCGTCAAACCTCCTCATCGCCAGAAAAACGCAAGAAACTAGAAGAACAACATCAACTAATCCGAACCTGTCATACCCACTTCCTACTGGCTGATCGCTTCAAAACCGAAGCCATTGACATCGGATGGTTGTGCAGTTATTTCGCCGGAAAAGCGGCCGAAAAACTCGGCCATTCGGTGGACTCGGTCATGGATCATTACACGGAATGTGCCAAACGATTACATGAAGATCAGTACATGTTTGTGAATAAGATTTCAAAGAAGACACAAATGCACCTGGAGCCAATGGAACTGTTCTACAGAGTTCATGCTTACCTGGGAAAGAGGTTCTATGAGGTCAAGGAGATGAATAGGTATGCTTTTGGGTTACAGGCTTTAGGATGGTTTTTGGGTTTGGAAGGAAAGTATTTGCCATTTTTTGTTTTGTAAAGAAAGTTATTGCCATTTTTTGTTTTGTAAAGAAAGTTTTTGTCATTTTATGTTTTGTAAAGAAAGTTCTTGCGATTTTTTGTTCTGCGAAGAAAATTCTTGCGGTTTTAAGCTTTTTAAAGAATATTCTTGACATTTTATGTTTTGTATAGGAAATTCTTGCTATTTTTTGTTTGGAAAGCAAGCTCTGGCTAGTTTCATTAACAATAATATCAGTAATTTGATGCTGAACATAATCTTCTGCTGATTTTTAATTGATTTTGTTATTTTTTAGTCAAAACGTGGCATATCGACGCAAGATCCTACGTTACCTACAGTATTTCTCAACCTATGGAGCCTCCAAGATCCCGGATTCATCGATGAAATTCAAAGGATTCAGAAACTTTTTCAGCTCGACCCCAACAGCATACGATACAACATTAGACATCGTCGACAAAGTCTGCAAAACAGAAGAGGAAGAAGATGGAATCGAATGTCTAATGGACGGTGTAAGCATGAACGATGTAGAAGGCGTGGTAAAAGAAATGACAGAATGGGTAGAGATGGAGATCGAAGCCAAAAAGTTGTTAACCTCAGCGTATGAAAGCATTCTGGCCAAGTTTCCTCATTACAAGGCAGCATACCGTCTGGCCGAACTTCAAATGAAGGAAGGGAACACGGTAAAATGTGTGAGAACGTTGATGGAATTTGTCTTCAAGGCACAGAAGAGAGTCAGCGTGAACTCGAACATATTTTTGGTGGGTTTTTGGGGGTTTTTTGAGGTGTTTTTGGGCAATTTGAGAGTGTTTTTGAGCTATTTGGGGGTGTTTGTGGGCTATTTGGGTTAGTTTTGGAGGCATTTTTTTGGGATTTTGGGGCTTTTTTGGGGAGTTTTGGGGATGTTGTTTTAGGTTAAAATGCTATTTTGTAATAGTATTATCTGCCAAAACTTTTTTAAAATTTTGTTGCTGGGCGGGGTTTTTTTGATATTTGAAAGGGGAGGGGAATTTTTTTTGATTTTTTTGTTTATCGATGCATCAGGTTGTTCAAATAATTCTGGACCCTTGTTAATGCAATTTTTTGGCTTCAGGGGACACAGAATTATTTGAACAACTTTATACTATATAAGCTATAACAAGATTATTAAAAAACCCCATTTTCAGGACATTGTCGAGATCCACCGTTCCGATTTCGAGCGAAACAAGTCCCTCTTCTACCACATTTCTCGATGTCTCGACCTCTTCCTCAAAGCACTGATAAGAAACAACGATCTGGGCCATGTTATCGTCACCCTACACTCAATCGTAAACCCGTCCTTCTCCGCCAATGACTACTTATTGCCAGAAACGCTGACAGAAACAATCAAACGATGCTTTATCATCATTAAAAACATGTTCAACAACCCAAGAAATGAATGGGCGACGCATTTCGAAACGTACGAAGCGGTACTACAGTCGGCTGTTCAACATATTACACATCAAGGCATAAAGTTTGATCCGGAATTGGCTAAGCAGCTGGGAGCGGCGTTGGGAACGATCAAAAATTACTTTAGGCATAAGGTAAGGGAGTTTTAAAATTTTTGAAAAAATTTTTTTTTTGAAATTTTTTGATTTTTTTAATTTTAAAAATGATTTTTTTTAATTTTCAAAAATTTTTAATGTAAATTTTGAAAAAATAGGTATAAAATTTCATTTTCAGATTCCACAACGTCCACAAGTCATGTCACGCCCGCCACACATCACCAAAGCTGTACCACAACCTCAGCTATCGCCAAGACCCCCAACCACAATCACTCCAGTCTCACAGAAGTCGATCACGATTCCAAGACCACCTCCAACAACCTTCAACTCGGCTTCAACCTCTCTAAAGACGATGACAGGGAGTTTGAAGTCGGCCTCAAGTCCAAAAACGGCTTCTGACTTGGTGAATCAGATCCTGGCTTCAAGAAACAAGAATTTGTCTGCGATACAGAATCTGATTAGTCAGAGTCAGGCCGCGAAGAATCAGAATCCGGCTTCAAGCCAAAGTCCGGCTTCATGGATTCAAAATCCAGCGTCAATTCAAAGCCCAGCTTCGAGGGTTCAGAATTCTGCTTCTAGTCAAAGCCCGGCTTCAAGGATTCAAAATCCAGCTTCAAGTCAAACTTTGTCAGCCAGAAATCAGAATCTAGCTTCAAGCATTCAGAATCCGGCTTCAACTCAGAATCCGGCTTCAAAAAGCCCACATCCGACGTCGAGTCAAAGCCCAGCAGCCAGAAGTGTGGATACGAATCAAAATTTGGCTTCAACATCTCAAATTTCAGCATCAGCGGCCAAAATGATTGAAAGCAGCGTGGCGATAAAGGCACTGTTGAAGAAACTCAACATCACCAGCTTGGACTCTCAGCCAGAGTTCATCCGCTTATTGTCCAAATGCTCGAACAACGACCCCAAAGTCTTCGAAGCGCTGTTACGGAAGTTTGTCGAGGATCAAGGCGCCCAGAAACGACCATTACCTGCGGAAACACCGAAGCGAAAAACCGGCGAACCTCCACGCAAAATGGCCAAAACGGTAAGAAGGTGAAGCACTCTTTCCCCCAACACAATTTAACCCGGTTGCCTTGGTTTCTTGATGATTTTAAGCTATCTTACCTTGATGTTAACATAACGATATCTTACTTTGATGTCAAAACGTAGCTACTTATCTTGATGTTAACATAGATAACTTACACCAATGTTAACATATGGCTGTATTACTTCAATGTTAACATAAACCTTGTCGATAGTAACCTATCCTCGCTTTATGTTAACAGTTTATCTTCAAGATGGTAACATTTAGCTACCTTACTTCAATGTTAACATACTACAAGATGTTAACATATTACTTAGAAATTCATTATTTTGTTACTGGATCTTAACCTATCTTCAAGTTTTGGTTTATTTGCTGTGCTTCATCAGACCTATCTTCTCACCTATTTTTGAGTTACATTTATAATGTTTGGTCAATAAATCTGTCGTTTCATTTCTTTGTTGTGCTGTGGTTTGTATGCATTATTGTATGGTGAAGGGGTGATCTGGGGCTTGGGAAGGGGATTTATTTTTTTTGCTTTGGGATTGGGAAGGACGCGGTTTTTTAGCCTTTTTGAGATTAAAAGTTAACCCAGCTTTTTCTAAAACGATACCATAGTGTCCCAAGGGCCATGCTTATCTTAGGGTTTGAGATTATAAAATTCTGATGTGAAGTGTTGTTTTTAATTTTTTAATAACTGCCATTTAAAAAAACTGCCTTAAACATAGTAAAGCACATTTTGTAGGCGATTACCAGAGCTACTCCGATTCTAAACAAAACTTCCGTGAGCTCTTCAGCAAGCCCTTTAGCAGCGTTTGGCTCTACCGCAAGCTCTTTGGCAGTCAATGCAACAACTGCTTCTGAAACTTTGTCGGCCTTTACTAATGGATCTGCAGCTGAGCGGACTGGAAGTTCTAGTCCGGATGATATTGTTATACTATCTTCTAATACTACTAATTCTGACAAATCGAAAGATGTTTCAAAGAATGATACATTGAAGAATCCGAGCTTGAAACAAAGATCATCGAAGAGCCCAGTAGCTTTGAGTAAAGATGATTTGCCTAAGAATGGTTCAACTTCATCAAGATCGTCTAAAAGCCCTAATCCGACTACAAAAAAGGCAACTGCTTCAAATAGTGCTACACAAGATCATGACATGCCTACTGAAGGTACCTCAACTTCTAAAGCATCGGAAGCCAAGACCTCAGAAGCTTCTAAAAGTTCATCTACCTCTTCCAAGCCTTCATCAACCATGATGAATCTTCAGAACATGAACGCTCAAGACCTTCAGAATGCTTTGTTATCGCTACAAATGAACAACTTGGCTAACCAAATGTCTCAGGCTGATATGTTGAAAGCCATGACGGCAGCTTCGAATCAAAAAGGGTTTTGGGACAACTACAAGAAGGTCTTCGAAGCTATGAGTAAAACAGCTTCTGGTCCGAATAAGCAAAGTGGGGCTACTGCGGCTTCTGCTGTGACTAGTGGTGGCACTGGAGGAGCAAATACGAGCACTGATGGTACTGGAGGAGCAAATAAGGTCAGTGGAAGTACTGTTGGAGCAACTACGACTAGTAGTGTTACTGTAGGATCAATTGGGTCTGCGACATCTTCCGCTTCGGCTGCCGGACCTACTGTAACATCAAGTAAAGAAAATGGATCAACTTCAGCTACAAACAAACAAAATGGCTCCAGTTTGACCAGTAGTACTGCTTCTATGACTACCGTGATGAATAGTACTGGTAGCAAGCCTATTGCAACATCTGCAACTTCATCAGTACCATCTAGAACATCTATAAATCCATCAGTAGTGTCAACATCTTCCCCATTGTATAAACTGAAGCCAACGTCGATGGCGATGGCTGAGATTCTGAAGAATGCTACAGCGTCAACTAAGGGTGGTTTGAGTTCATCTACAGCATCTGGGGCTTTAAATTCACTGTCAAAACAGTCATCAATCGTGGCTTCTGGAGCCCAAAAGAAACCGTCAATATCTGCTTCTGGGGTCCAAAAAGCACCTTCAGTATCTACTTCTGGAGCTAAGCAGACACCGTCAACATCTGTAGCAAAACAATCATTATCATCATCAACTCCAGGAGCCAAGCAATCAATTTCATCAGCTCAATCAACCTCAACTCTGGCAAAGCAACCCATGGGAATGGAGTTGATGATGAAGTTGGCATTGATCATGAAGAAGCCAGCAAACACATGGACTTCAGAAGAAGGACATCTAGTCAAAACAAGGTTGGCTGAAGCACAAAAGTACTTCTTGGAAACTTCATTGGGAAAGCTGCCTAATCAAACTGGAAGTGATAAAAGTGTCAGTAAGGTGGGTATTTTTGTAAATATTAGGCTCTTCAAATAATTCTGTGCCGCCTAAGCCTGGAAAATAGCTTTGACAGGGGGCGCAGAACTATTTGAACAAATTAATAGTAAAGGAATAAGAAACAAGTTTTTGAAGATAATTATTTAAAATTTCAGTCCACTGCTTCAACAACTATCCATCAAGCATCTAGTAAAACCTCAACTGTGCCAACCTTAACGTCAAGTGCGCAAAAAACAACAGGAAATTCAATTTACAGCCATAATTCCTCTCTCGACTCAATGCCAATCCTACAACCTAGTACCGGTACCACTAAGACCACTGGGAACAAAAATATACCTCAAACTATAACCACCAGCACTAAGAGCACCGAACTGGCTGCTGATGCGAAAAACAGTAATAATGGTGCTACTACTGGGACTAATTCTCCCAAAGTGCCAAATCTTTCGAGTGCCACGAAGGCAAACCTTCAAAACGTAACCACAACGGCCAATGTCACTACTTCATTAAAGTCAACAACAAAATCATCGAGTATGCCATTTAATATGAGTATATTGAACAGCCTTGCCAGCACGACCAATCCCAGCACGCTGGCAGCCGCCATGAACAGCATGATGCAGAATCCAGGCAATAACACCATGGTCTCACTCCAATTGGCCAAACTCAAAGAACTCATGGATAAACAGAAAGCCGATGAAGCCACACAACAAGTGCAGAAACTAAAACAAGCGCAAGACAAACAAAAAGAAATGGAGATGAAAAAGAAAGAAGAAATCGAAAAGAAACAACAAGCCCTACTGGAATTCCAAAAGAAAGAAGAAGAACGACGAAATCAAATAGCTCAAGAAAAAGCGGCCAAAGAAGCGGAGAAGAAACGAAAGCAAGAAGAAGAGAAACAACGAAAACTGGCCGAAAAACAAGCCGAGGCACAACGAAAAGCGGCCGAAAAACAAGCGGAACAAGATCGGAAACGTCAAGCCGCCGAATACGAACGTCAACGCCGTGCCGAGGAGGAACGACAGCGTCAAGAAGAACGACGACGTCAAATCGAAGCCGCCGAACAGCTGCGGGCCGAAGAGGAACGACGACGAATCGCCGAAGAGGAACGACGAGCCGAAGCCGAACGTCGACGTGAAGAAATGGAACAGCGAAAGATGTTGGCCGAGGAAGAAGCTCGAGCTGTCGAATCCATGAAGAGCTTGATCGATGATGACCAACGCAGCACGAACACCGATGAAAGTGAGTGTGTTGAAGAGGAGAGAAGGAGAATGTTGGAGGAAGAACGAAGGAAAAAGGTAGAGGTGGAAAGGTTAAAGGCATTGGAAAAGAGAAAACAGCTTCAGGAAAGGCTTCAGGCCGAGAATAAAAAGAAAATGGAAGATGAGAGAGCTCGAGAAGCTCGTCAGGCCCAACAAAAGGCTAGACAAGCTGAAGAAACGACCAGAACTCAAAATATAGGTATAGAAGCTCAAGAAAAACCTCGGGAAGGTTATAAAAAAGATAAGGAAGTTGAAGAAGAAATGCAATATACTGTAGAAGGAAACGAGAGGGCTATAAATAACAGAGATGTTAATATAAGTTTTGGAAATCATCAACAAGCCCAACTTGGTCAATCAGGAAACTGGGATCAAGCTGGAAAACGAAAGACTAGTCAATCTACTACAATATCAGGACAAAACGCTTCAATATCCACTCAAAATTCATCTTTTTCTGGCCAAAATCCAACTTGTTTGACCCAAAATTCATCTCATTTTGGCTCCCAACCCTCCTTCCCTGCCCAAAACCAATCACAACAAGAGACAGAAAGCCCGTCTACTGATTATGTCATTGGAAGTCAAACTCAGGAGTACATAAACAACTTTAAGCAGATTAAGCAGGAGTCATTGGCTGACTTTGGCATGGATTTCAACTTGGATAATCAAATGCAAGACTTGTTGGATCCGGTGCCTGAAAAGAAGCCGAAAATGATGACAAATCCAGGTTATAGTAGTCAAAACCAATCTTATAGTAGTCAGCAGGGTAGTGAAGGAAGTTATGTTACTCAACCAGGTACCCAAGAAGGCTACAGGAACCAACAAACTAGTCAAGGTGACTACAGTAATCAACAAACTAGTCAAGGCGGCTACAGTAGTCAACAAAGCGGTCAAGGCGGCTACAATAACCAGCAGGGTGCTCAGGGAAATCAAGGTCAAAGTTACAGTAACCAACAAACTTCTGGAGTCATGTACGGTAATCAACAATCTTTCAACTTTAGTAATCAACCAGTACAGTCTTTTAACTACAGTAACCCGGCTCAAAATTCGAATATTCAAAGCCAAAGCTACAGTAAACAAGCTTACGCTAATCAGCCAAATACATACCGTAGTCCTCAAGGAGTGCAGTATCAAATGGGTCAACAGAACACATCTCCAATTATGGTACAAGGTGGTACACCAAAAGGACTAGTACCAAATCAACAAAGAGTACCAAATCAGATGGTACCAAATCCTCAAATATCATCCTATTCACCGAATGCTCAAAAAGTGTACCAAGCTCGTCAGCTGAACTGCAGTAACCCCGAACCTACATTTAATACTCCGCAAGTTCCTCAAGGCCCACGAACTGGTGCTTATGGTACTTCGAATGTTAACAAGAGTCCAGGAATGATACAAAAGAGCCCGATGAATCCAGGTAGTACCGGCAGCTCGGGAGTACCAGTATCACCGTTGAGTACGCATAGTACTAGTATGAGAATGAGCGTGGGACAAATTGGAAGAGATGGCAGTATGAGTGGTACCATGGGAGGCAATGGTAGTGGTATGAGCGGTGCTATGAATTCTATGAGTAGCAATGTAAATATCATGAGTACTACCGCTAACGTCATGAGTACCAATACTATGAGTACCAATCCTCGTACTATGCCAGCACCATCAATGACTGATAACAGATCAAGACCTCATATGAAAAGACAAAACGCAGTTGATAGTCCAGTTGGAGTGGTACCAAACTCACCCCAAATCGGCTCAAACCAAAGCTCACCTTTTGCTCAACCCCAACGAAGGCCTTCATGGTCCAATAGCTCGTTTGACAGTAAGTTTTTTACGCTTAAATATATCTAATATGTTATATGTTACTTTGGTGATAGGCAGAGTTTTGCCTTTTGCGTGCGGTCCGGATTTTTGAATTTGTTTTTCCCGCCAAACTCATATCTCGAAAACTATAACACATATCAAAAAACTAACAGCATCTAGAACAAAAAAAAGCGCGGGAAAAAAAAATTCAAATTCCGGACTCCTGCATTGGGTCCGGTCGAGGAAGAACTCTTGTGATAGGTAGCGTGGGTTTTCAAAAAATTACGTTTTGAATTTTCCGCCAAATTGGCATTGTATTTCAAGGTAATGGATGGTTATTTTTATGTTTAGGTATAATTAACATTTTTAATTAATGAAAAGATTTTAATTTCTTATTGTTCAAATGTAAACTAATTTTAATTCCTTATTGTTCAGATCAAAACTCTCCGTACCCAAACCAAATGATGATGAACATGAGCCCAATGAATACGAATTCACCTCAAAATGTTCAAATGATTCGCCAACGCTCAACACCGCAAGTTCAACAGGCTATTCAGATGCAAAATAGCTCTAATTCTAATGTGTTACAAGGTCAAATGGGTGGTACTGGATATGGAAATACTTCAGGGTATGATACAAATAGTAATGGTGGATATGATGTTACTGGAAGCAATAATATGGGCAGCGTCGGCAGCAACAACATGGGTGGTACTAGTATTGGCAACAACACCCTGAGCACTATTAGGACAGGCAACAGCATCATGGGTATTAATAATCCTGGAAACAGCAGTATGGCCACTACTAATTTAAGTACAAGTAATCGAACTCTGGCCAATATCCAAGATGGTACACCTTATAGTCAAGCAAGATCAAATTATAGTACGACTGGGAATTCTGCAATGGTACAAGGCCGAAATGTGTCCCAAAACATTAACTTAACTCAAAAGTCGGCCCAAAACCTTATACAAGGACAGAATCAGATGATTGGTAATGCCAATAACATGATGAATAATCAAATAACACACTCTGCATCAAGTTATGCCTACAACAACTCAAACTTCAATCAAAATAGCCAGAGTAACGCCAATTTTAACCAAAGTCTAAATCACAACGGTGCCATTTCGGCTGCTCTTCAAAGGCCAACAAATCCAGGCCAAATGCGACAATTTGTTTCAAATCCAATGCAACACACTCAGATGGGCCGAAATACGATGCAACAGCAAAATGTGACGAATCAAAACAAAACTAACACATCATATTCAGCTGGAATGAATATGCAACAAGGAAATGGTGCTAACAATGGTAAGCCTTTTGACTCTTTGTGCTGATCTCCTTTTCCTATACTAACTTAGCATATCTGACTCTAGCTTACCTCGCCCTATCTTAACATTTTTTACTCTACTCTGGTTTAACATGATAAAATGACTTTTTTCAGCGATTTCACCTCAATTCCAAACCAATGTGTCTTCAAACAATTCGAATTGGCCTCAGGGATCGAACAACTTTTATCAGAATTACTACGGTTAATGATGGAAAATCTCATTTTTGTTCGCGATATTTATCATTTTTATTATTTATACTAAAGCTTTTATAGCTAAAGTAACATTTTTTACTAATCAATTTTTTGACTTACAATTTACTGCACTGCGAAACAGTATTATCGTACTGTGTTACTGTATTATATTGTGTTACTTTACTAATTCTTTGATTGATTATATTGCCTTATGGTCAAGGGTTTTATTAAAGTCTTGTCGTTTTTAAACAAAGCTTAGAAATTTCAAAAGCGGCAAAACTTTAGCGACAGTTTTGTTATTTGGACCTTGTTGCAATTTATCTATTATATGGTCTTACTTCTACTATAATGTAATTACTTGTTAATATACCTAATTTATTACTTTTTCCAGATGAATGGAATCTGTTTTAGTATTTATATTTTATGCTTTTTCATAGCCTATTATATTATCATCAACTATTATTACGATATACTTAAAATAAATTATACTGTTTTACTAAAACTATTAGGGTTGGAAGTTATGTTTACAAGGGTGTTGCACGAAGGCTAGGGTAGAAGCAGCACTGTATTTAGTATTTTAACTTACATTTCAATTTAAATCTTTTTTCTTTTAATTTTTTTTGCAAAATACGCCATTGCATCACATTAAGCATTTTTTTACTACAATATGTATACATATTTATTTTGTGATATGATTTCACAAATGTAATTTTTTAAAATCTTTTTGACATAAAATGGTAATACGGTTATGGATTTCAAAAAGGATGATAATATTATTTACCTCAAGGGAATTATTTAAATTTTCGAGATATCAAAAGAAACTTGGCGACTGATGTTATCTACGATCGTTTAATAATAAACATAGTCGGGTAATGTAGTCGAAAAGAAAGCACTAACAATCCTAAACGACATTGGCATTTTATTTTTTTAAATTTAGACTTTGTCAAAGATATATTTGAGGTTTTATACAATAGCTTATCTATATTTACTCTGCTTTTATTTAACTGTCATTTTCATATGACATTCTTTGTTAAATATGAAACTTGGAGCAACAATAGTGTTTGTAATAGTACTTGTTGGAATTCTAATATTGAACAAGGCCAATGAGAAGAAAGATGTTGATATATATGAATTTATACCTAACTGGCAACAGCTATTACAATATGATCAAGTGTTTATAAAGTCAGTGTACAGAGTAAAGGACGATGAATATCGCATTATTATAGTTATGAATAGTCTTGTCAAGTAAGAGCTCTTGGTTTTTTAAATTTGATTTCAAAAAAGGTAGGGCAGAGTCGGACAATGTTAGGATAAGGAAAGATAAGGTGGGTAAGGGTAAGGTGAGGTATGGTACAAAAAGATGGTGGTAAGTTAGTGTAGAGAAGGATAAGGTGAGACGGAGCAGGGCAAAGCAGAGCAAGAAAGGACAGGGTTAAGTAGGGTAGGGGAGGGTAGGGTAGGGCAGAATTATATTAAAATTTCAGCTCAACAATACAGTACTCATTTGAGCGTGAAACCTGGAACAATTTGAGTATAAAATGTCAACGCAAAGGTGAATGTCCAAGAAAATTCTCTTATGCTTGTGTGTATAATGGTTATATTGGCTATATCAATGAAAAAAATAATGTTACAAGGAAGAATTCAACTTTTATTTATTTAAGAAATTTGAAAAATTTTAAATTTGTGAAAGTTAAAATACGGTAAGTCACTATTAGGTTGTTCAAGTAATTCTGTGCTCCCTAAAAATGAAAATTGCTTTGGGAAACAAAATTATTTGAACAATTTTAAGGGCACAGAAATTTTTGAATGACCTGGGATAAACAATTAAAATAGCTTTAGACCATAGTAACTATGAAAATAGTACATCCCCTTATCCTCAAAATAAGACTATTTTAAGTGACGTCCGCCTTCCTACCGACCGTAATTCACACCACTCTTCATACAGTACTGTGGGCTTTAAGCACAAACTTGGAATTTGCGTTCAGCCTTTGTTCTTGTACTCAAATTGGACTATGTTCATACTTTTCTTTGAGTACTGGCTTAGTCAAGGAGTTACCGTGTTCTACCTCTACTACTCTTCTATATCAACATCAGTATATGACATAATAAGATATTATCAAAGCACAGCCAAAAATGTTGAAATTCATCTTATCGACTGGTCGATTTTTCCTATAAATGGTATTGAGTTTTTGTGGGAATACTGTTAAATGGTATTGAGTTTTTGTGGAAAATACTGTGTAATATCAGCTTTTTTCAGATGCCAACAATAAGAACAAAAATTACAGTAACTCAAAGCACAGTAATCCTAATCTCAACCTTTATACATACAGATTAGAACCAGAGCTAGCCATTTTTGATTGTATGCATAACGCTAGAAACCATGTTGAGTTCACGGTGCAGACTGACATCGATGAGATTATTCAACTGAGTTCTGGACAGAAAGTTATCGACTTTTTAGAAAAATTACGAAAATTACATCCAGATATGGCATCTGTCAATTTTAAAAGCCAGAGAATCAAAACTGACGTAAGCCTTATATATTTCTACCCTACCCTACCCTACCCTACCCTACCCTACCCTACCCTACCCTACCCTACCCTACCCTACCCTACCCTACCCTACCCTACCCTACCCTACCCTACCCTACCCTACCCTACCCTACCCTACCCTACCCTACCCTACCCTACCCTACCCTACCCTACCCTACCCTACCCTACCCTACCCTACCCTACCCTACCCTACCCTACCCTACCCTACCCTACCCTACCCTTCCCTACCCTACCCTACCCTACCCTACCCTACCCCCACCCTACCCTACCCTACCCTACCCTACCCTACCCTACCCTACCCTACCCTACCCTACCCTACCCTACCCTATCCTATCCTACATTACCCTACCCTGTTCTACCTTATCATATTTTATACTACCTAGCCCTAGCCCTATAGTATAATATATCCTAGCTTTAGCCCTAGCTCTTGCCTTTTCTTGAGCTTTAGTTGGAATCCTAGCCTGAGCCGTAGCCTGAGTTCTAATCCGAATCCTAGCTCTAGCCTGATTTATAGCACAGTCCATCATACTCTGAGTTCTAGGCTGAGTCCCAAGCCAACAGTTAGTCCAAGCGTTAGCTCTAAACCTAAATCCTTCTTATTTACTCCTTTAGTTTAAAATCACCCACTTATTTGTCAATGAAATGTTTTTTTTTTGCAAAAAACAAGAAAACTAAAGCGCCTTATTAAAACATAAAAACATTTTAAAAAATCAGAAACCCTTTTGAATTTTAAAATTTCATAATTTCAGTTTGATTGGAATCAAGTGTCCGATCCAAATGCTTTCAATTTTCATCCATTAAAGTACACAGTTCAATTTGAAAACAAGGCATTCGAACGTTCCTTGTACTCAAAGAACATTTATATACCACATCGTGTTCGGAATTATGACATTCATTTTCGACTTGATACTGAAGAGGTTGAGGATGCTTTTAAGAGTGATAGTATTGACCATGATGACAAGACTTACAGTAGTAATGTATATTTACAGAAAGCAGGTGATAGTAGTGGTCATAATGACAACATTGTCAAAGAACCAAGGTACATCCACCACAACATAAGTGCATCAGAAGGCAGGATTCTTCATCTACGACAAATAAATGACATTTTTCCGTGGAAGAACTCAAAGTTCTCGCTAGATTTGATAGAACTAGCTAACGAATTGGACTACAACTTTATGCGACGCAAAATTAGAGCACCAGTTTATGGAAATTTTGAAAGTTACAGTAGAGTTGGCTATTATTTGAGTATAAAACTAGAAGAATGTAGACAAAAGTTATTGATGGAACGCCGAGGAAAATGCCCGTCTTTAGAGCTATGTCAAGATTTTGAAGAAATCAAGAGGATAAAGTGGAAAATAAGCAGGAATTCATGGATTGTGTTGTAAAAAATGTAATAAAATAAATAAAAAAATAAAAGTTTAGTATTCTAGCAAAGAAATTACATAACCTGCCCATACTCGTAATCAGCTCAAAATAATTAAATAAATGTTCCCCCGATAAAAAATTTTACCTCCCGCTTTTGAGTTTTAAAATTAAAATATTTGAGTTTTCCGACGATTTGGGAAATCTGGCATTGCGTTTCAAGCACTTTTTTCGACTTTCCAGACAAGCTACGTTTAAAAATTTAAAAATGTGGGTCCATTTGGAGGTTTGTCACTAGTATTTCAAAGAAAAATGATTAAAAGTAAAAGAATGACGAAGTTATAAGCTTGAAACACAATGCCAATTTGGCGGCAATTTCAAAACGTAATTTTTTGACCTCGATTTTCTCGTGATTGACTAATAAGCACGACTAAGTATTTCGCTGAAGGTGTTATTAACATGATCTCTCTATCTCTTATCTGTGTTTTTGTATTTATATACTATTAAAATTCTAGATACATTTACAAAGAGTAGAGCACAGAGACGTTGCTACCGAATTTTTTGGACGGTAGAAGGGCAAGCAAACATTTTTTGACTTTCAAATGAAACTTGACTTTCAACTACTCCCCCCCCCCTAACTCCACCCCATACCAATGTCCCTTCCACAACAATAATAACAAACTTTTAATATAAAAGTTTAAGTTTTAGTATTGGGTTTTTTTCTTTCCATGATGTCTATCATCAGTGTAGCTTTCCATCTCCACCAAATCTTCTTCTTTTTTCTTGATTTACTGGTAGTTCCACACCTGAGCACAAATCAGTACTAACAACATTCGCACCAGTGGCTATTGTGTACAAGTTGAAAAAGTTTGGCTTTATATCGTATTGGGTTGAGCCGAAGCAACTAAAATCGTTTCCTTTAAGCAGAGTTATAACAATGTAAACTTAGATTGAGTTAAAGTCTTATAAAATTTTACCCCTCCTCTCTTCACTGAAGATTATATACTAATAAAGAATCGAAACACAAAAAACTTCACCGAAAAGTCTTTGAAGTTTCAGCAGCCAACATTAAATCACCATAAGTAAAGGCGTACAATGAATCCGACAACATTTTGTTACAATCTCTTTGAATCCAACAGGTCAGGGGTATTAAGTAGTCTTTTAGAAACCTAAAAGTTAGCGGCCATACTGTCATAAAATAACTAAAATACTGAAACATATTTAGAAATGTACCCTAAGCACCAGCCAAAGCACCAGTCAAATAACTGTCCCTAGACCTAATCTTAGCCAAAACCCCAGCCAAAAACACAATCAAAAGTTGCCTAAAACAAAAAATTTTCTGTTTTAAAAACTAATTTTTTCAAAACAAAAGTTAATTTACTTACTGACAAGCCTCTCTTTTCGTAATACAATTGTATTTGAATATATTGATTGCCGTTACATTGTAGTTATGTACAAATTCCGGCTTCATTTCATTCATCTTTTGTACAAGGCATTCAGTGAAGTCCGATACTAACTGTGGAACTAAATGTACAAATGTCTAGTACAGTATTAACAATGTTTTAAAAATTAATATATAAAAAAAAATTTTTTTTTTAAATATGTAAAATACGATAAATTTTTATGAGAAGTATAAAATTATGATAAACTAGATAGTCAAGACTTGAATAAACTTACAAAGCTTAAAGGTAATCAACGCATTGGCTTTCATAACCTCCGGCTTTACACCATATACCCAGCATTGTTGTGGAGAGCTACAACAACATTATTTAAACGTACAAACTTAAACTATTATTAAAAAAGTTCTTAAAAATATAAAGTTAAACTTTAATTACTTACTACTTTTGTACGCATTCGTTTTCTTTCATTATTCTGAAAAAATGGAATAATGCACGTATATACATATTATTACAGTATTATCTTTTTCATTTTGTTACAAAAATAATTTAAACTTATGTAGATTAGACGAGCAAAGGGACCGAACAGGTCCTAGGAGTATTTGAACTATTTAAAATAAGCTTACTCTGTTTTTTACTTAACTTTTACGTTAACTTACAACTTTGTCCTATTAAAATCTCCACCAACACTTCCGCATTCCGTTCTGGCTTGGACAAAAGAAATGAAAACGAGCAAAATTGAAATATACGTAAACTGCATCTCGATACGAGAATCTGAATAGTCGTTTCAAGCCTGACGCTCATTTGTCTTTAAATTTTTGTAACAATGGCGAGACCAATTCTTGGCCAGAGATCATAAAGATTATTAAATTTCAAAACTGTAGGAGGCTTTTATTTATAGTGCTTTTTAAAAAACAAAAAGTCATGTAAAAACAAATAAATGTTGCCTATTTTTCACTAATGGATTGATGCTTCAGTTGTTTTTTTTTTCATTTAGTATGAATAACGTGAAATTCTTGATCGTAAAGAAAAAAAAGTGCAAGATAAGCAAAAGTTTACGCAGCATCGATGTAATATCGCGTACGGGCAGGTGTATAGGCATAATAAACGCATACTTCAATTGACCCAAGAGGCTGGTAGAAGGCATGCAGAGATCGCGCTTCTTTTAGCCTCGCTATATACCCAAGCATTGAGCGTCATTCGAAGAAATAGAATTGGTTATATATCTCGTCGAACCCTGGTCATTCCAGCTGCTTATCTTCACTTCGACTTAGTTGCCAAAATGTCTTCTGACAAATCTGTAGAAATTGTTAAAAGATGTTCTCCATTTCCAAAAGTGGATCAAGTATGGAGCAACATAGGAACATGGGTACGTTGTTTTTTAATTTGGTTTATTTATAAAAGGATAGTTATTTCAAAAAATGATTTTTCGTGCGGGTGGTTTATATTTACTTTTCACTGCAAAATTTTAAAATGAAAATTGTTAAGCATATTCAAAAACTTTATATAAAATTTATACGGTTTTCAAAAAAAATATTTACTTTTTGCAATCGATTAAAGTAAAATTTGTTTTTAACAAATGTAAAATATATATTTTTGAAAAGAATATTTTAGCAAAATGGAAAACCAAGTTTTACGTATGTGATCGTGGAGGAAGAGAGGACGCTGGTTATTGAAAGGAATTATTATGGTGTTAGCAAAGACATTGAAACAAGAATCGATTCATACTATACACCACAAATATACAAATGTCAACGTGCAGTTGTCGGTAAATGGAGCGTCAACCATTGGGAATATGTTTCAGACACAAACCAACTTTCGACCGACGACCAATTGGTCATAATTTGCACAAAGTTTAAAGCAAAGTTACTACTTATTAACGGAGCATTTTACTTACTCTCCGAAGCTGGACGCGTCATGTGGAAAGAAACATTACTGTGTACAAGCATATTTGCTGAAAAATGCATTTTTGACTACGAGTGGAATCGGAAAATCATCCCAAAGGTAATTTTTAAACGTTTTTTAAATAATTATATAAAGTTTTTCCCCTATATTTTTTTAATTGTTATTATATTATTATTTATCTATTGCGAAGACAAAAAAAATATATTTAAAAATTTCAGAGTAGAAAGCATAAAAAACAAAAGTTTGATGATGATGAGACGTGTAATTTTATGATGACCAAGTTAGAATACTTGTACCATTTGCAACCTATGCATTCTTTTGTTCCAAATCTGATGCTAGAGACAGAAAACGAAGATATTGTTTTACTGAATCAAATACATTCGCAATGGAAGCCTTTCAAATTTTTTCAGAAGGCTGTTTATGACTTTGTAAGTTTTTCCTGAAACTTAAAACTTAATCTGTAAGATAAAGCAGAGAGGGTAGAATAGGAAAGAGTAAGGCACGGTAGGCTGGGGCAGTGTACGGTAGAATAGATTTACAAATAATCAAATTAAAACAAATTACCGTTATTATGAAAACCTTTTAGAAAATGGAAAACATTGATATTGAAGTAGATTCAGTTGTTGTTGATCGCAAAAAAGTATTAACTTCTAAAGTTGAAACTGGATTCTTGTTTTGGAAAAATACTGCTATTGACGACTTCGACGCGTTATTGTTTGCTATGAATGGAGTTAAAGCGGCATTTGAATACGCTGGTTTACCGTTGCATAGAAATGCTAACAAAATTGAAGCCAATCGTTCGAAGAAAGTTAGAGTAAGCTTTTATTTTTTGATAATCAATAAAAGGAAGCTTTGACCAATAATTTTTGGCTTTAGTTTTTAAAGTTTACATTACAAAACTTAATAAGTGGTTTTTTAGGGAAAAGCATCGTATCATTTCTTGTATGTCGACGAAGAATTTAGTCAAAAAACCGTGTGCACAATCCATGCTGATGAAAACAACACTACTTTAGCAGAAGTGTTGCCAATCGTGGCCCGCAAGCTTCGTGTTTCGAAGGAAACCTTAATGGAAACCATTGTTTGGAGAGTCGAGAACGGTGGACTAAGGGCAAGCCATGTTGGAGACGTGCCTAACCTCAAAGAATACAACGCTTACCTGTTACAGTATCTTGGCACGAGATATAAAGATTATCTTGAAGATGTTGAATGTGAAATTCGTTTTGCCAAATGTTGAAGATCACAAAATAAACTTAACCTTTGAAAAATATTGTGATTGTAGTTAAATATTGTAGTTATAACGGCTTATGTAAAAACTAGCCAAGCAGTGTTTACATTTTTTAAAATTTTAAAAACTAAGAGAGGTTAGCTTAAATTAGTTTATTGAGTGGTGTTTTTTGCCAAGAGGCGGTTTAAAATTTAATTTTCTGGGTGGTGTTGGTTATTAAGCTGAATTTTGTGGATTTTGGGTAGTGTAGGGAAGGTCAGGGTACGGTAGGGTACGTTAGGTAGGGTAGGGTAGGGTGGGGTAAATAGGGTAGCGTAGGGAAAGGTAGGGAAGGGTAGGACAGGTAGGTAAGCTAATAAAAAATATGTTGACCGGTTAAAAAATCCCATAACAAGATCATATGATTATACAGCCTTTTTTTGGTTCTTTTATTTAAAAACGCCTGTTTGACGATAGAAAAGATAAGGCTGCTACAGTTTTAATTGTGTTTATTATCTGTCAATTCGTGTGAACTTCTAAATAACTTCATTTTGATAAGATTTTAGATAATTTTTCTAATTAAAATTTGTCTTCCAAGATTTGTGATGTCGATACAACTATGTATTGTTGGGAATGGCCAAATGGGTATTTCTATTGCGCAAGTAAAAATTTAAAAATTAAAATTTTCTTTTCTAAACTAGAAATTAGTTAAAATTGAAGAAAAATTTTTTAAACTTATGTTTCAGTTAGCTATAAATAACAATATACATACAATAATATACGTCCGTAAGTCACAAAATGTAGAAAAAGTCGAGAATCAAATTCGAAACAACTTGAAACGACAGTTGAAGAAGAGCAACGAAAACGTAAGTTTTTTTAACCTTTTACAGTAGCATCTGTATAACGAATTTATTAAATTTGTATGTTGTTTGTTATAAAGGAAGAAGAGTAAATTACACTGTGTTATCTGGAAGCTTAAAAGTTGTTCGTTATATAGAAGTTTCTTTATATAAAAGTTTGTTATACAGGAGTTCCAGTGAATATACGTCCTTTAACTTTAAAAAATATAAATTATTTCAGGATTTTGAGGCAGTGCTTGACTTAAAATTAAAATACTTGACGGTATCTGATGACCTACAAACATCCGTAGGGCAATCTAATATTGTGATAGAAGCTGTGGTTGAACAGAAGGAAGAAAAAGTCAAGGTTTTACGAAAAATTCAAGAAATAAACAAGTAAGTTCTTATACATATATATCTAGCCAAGTAAAAAATATATTGGTTGTTTACAATGGTAAGTGTTGAAAAAGGTCTTCAATATAAAATACTATAGTTAACATTTTTTTTTGAATTTAATGTCTACAGTAAATATCTACAGTATACAGGTTAACTTGAGTATATTTCGAATATATAACTGTAAAAAAATATAATAAACAAAATTTTAGAGATGTGACTATTGCAACCAACACATCAGCTATATCTGTTACAGCCTTGGCAAAAGAGCTAGAGCGTCCAGAAAATTTAGCTGGACTACATTTCTTTATTCCAGTGCATGTGAAAAAGTTTGTTGAAGTAGGTATAGCTTTAACAAATCTCTGGGCTAGGGCTCTGGGCTAGGGCTCTGGGCTAGGGTTCTGGGCTATGGCTCTGGGCTAGGGTTCTGGGCTATGGCTCTGGGCTAGGGCTCTAGGCTAGGACTCTGGGCTAGGGCTCTGGACTAAGGCTCTGGGCTATGGCTATTGTAAAATACGTCACTTGGTTCTCTTCTAATTATAAACTTTTATTTTTAGTTACCAATAACCTCATTCACTTCCCAAAAAACTGTCGACGACTTGACTGATCTAGCTAGTCTATTTAGTAAAAGGGTTATCAAATGCAAAGACTCTCCAGGATTTGTGGTAAATCGATTGTTATGTCCCATGATAAATGCTGCACATCGGTTAGTAGACGAAGGAGTTGTTGATGATTATCGACTGGTCGATGAAGTTATTAAAGATTGTTTGGGATGGAAAATGGGACCATTTGAAGTTAGTGACTTTGTGGGGCTTCAGAGCTTGGAGAATATCATTAGAGGTTAGTTTCTGGCTAGTATAAGTTTTTTTGAGTTTTAGCGGAGCTTTGGGGTAGAACTGAGCTTAAATTTTTGAAAAAATTAAAAAATGCTTTTTCTTTTCTTTTCTTTTCTTGTCTTTCCCCTACCTTTTTCTTTACCCTTCATCATGCATACACTTCAAGATAACAGTAAACCATAAAAGTGTAATTTTAAAAATTTTTTTTAAAACGAACAAAAGTTATTGAATGTTACAAGTCATATCGCTGAAAAATGTGTTGTTTCCTTTCAGAAATGGAAAATCAGCTGCCCAAAGGTGTAATAGTGGAAAGTCAAGTGTTAAAGGAAGCAATGATCCGTCAACTAAACACTGGAAACGGTTTTTATGAACGACGGTCTCAGTGACATTACTTTTGTTATTGTAATTTTTTAAAAATTTTTAAAAATTTTGAAATTGATATAAAATAAATTTTAATGTTTTTAAAAAAAATTTATTTGCACTTTGATAGCGTACGTTAGAACAGAGCAAGACAAGATATAGCAGGGCACAGTAGAGCAAGATGAGATACATCATTGTAAAATAGGGTAAAATAGAATATAGTAGAATAATGTAGGAAAGGTAAGATAAGGGTAGAGTTTTAAATATGAAAGAGACCAATGTTCGAGCCAAAATCATAATCGTTTTTAAACTTGAAAATTTAAAAAGAAACGAATTTTAAGAAGTGAACGCCATTAGCGCAATGTTTTTCTCAGTTTTTATATTCCGTAATAATAACTATGCTTTTTAAAAACGCTTTTAAAGATATTGGTTTTAAAAAATGAAATCGTCGCGGCTTACGAGAAAAAAGAAATCAGCGTTTATCGGCAGAGAAAAGACGAAAAATCGCGGCTCAGTGGTCTAGTGGTATGATTCTCGCTTTGGGTGCGAGAGGCCCCGGTTTCGATCACCGGCTGAGCCCAAAATTTTTTGATTATTTGAAGCTAAATTATCGTCCTCTATCTTGTTTTAGCAAAAGCCTTTTATTTGCTTTAACGTTGGTTTTTTCGTGCTTGTCCCCGTTGACTTACTTTTGGTTTAACCTTGTTTTACTTGACTTACCTTTGCTTTATGATCGGTTTACTTTTGCTCACTCTAATTTTGCCTTACTCCTGCTTTATTGTCTCTTTGTTCGTTCTTTATGTTATTTTTGTTCCCTATCTTACTCCCGTTTTGCCCTTCTCGTATTTTTGCCTTATCCGTTATTCATTTTTGTTTCACCCTTGTCTTACCGTTTTTATTTTGGTGCTTTACTTTATCCTTTTGTTAATCTTACCTTATTTTTTCCCTACCACTGCCCATGCTCTTAAAATTTTAAAATAATAAAACCTTTGTTATAAGGAAGAAATATTATTTTATATTGAGTTTTTAAAAAATACTTTGAAGCCTTTTGTAAAAAACCCTAAGTTCATAATCATAAACAGCTTTTTTTGCAGCCCGCACATACCATAAACGTTTTTATGCGATGTTTATCAGACAAAGTTGTAAATTTATTGATAATGTGCTGTAAAGTTAGTCTTTCATTAATCAACATTTGGCTGAGTAAAAACTCTAGTCAACTTGCTCATTATTGTATAAAAAAACGATAGTTGATATATATCTTTCTTTAAAAGTCACGACCATTAAAAATGAATCGTTTTTAATAAAACATTCTAAAAGACAGCAAGAGTGATGTAATAATCTACACTGAACGTGATGTAACAATCTACACAGAACGCTAGTGTAATGTAAAAAGTTATAACGAAGAGAAGTATAATGTAATATCTTTGCGCTACAGATCTATATGATGCAGTAATTTACTGATCTACAGATCTAAATGATGCAGTAATTTACTGAACACTGTAAACCAAAAGTCAATAACACTGTGAAAACATGTAGCTATTTATATATTTTGAATAAACAAATTTTGTGTATAAATAGCATGATGCGTTTAATGAAAGTATAGTGGAACATCCGATTTTTGGGCTCGTCAATTAAAATATATGATCAAAAATATTTATATAATTACTATGTATATAATGCATGATTTTAATCACTTGAAACATTGATCAGTCCTGGACGGGCTATCTTTATTGGAAAGGAACTAGACCCAAAAAACAAAGGTGGCTGGTGCAAATTGCACGTTTTTAGTTTTCTAGGCAGGGGAGGGAAGGAGGGTTTTTTCATCCCCGCAGGCAGAGAATCCCGCAATTTTCGAAAAAGATCTCCCCCCCCCCTCGGCCGAGAACACTACTCGTTTTCAAAAAGGGAATTTGAGAAAAAAAGCTTCTTCTTTGTCTTCTTCTGCTTCTTTTTCTGCTTGTTCTCCTTGTTTGTCTTTTTCTTCCGTTTCTGTTTCTTCTTCTTCTTCTTGCTTTGCTTTTTCTTTTTTTTAACGTCTTTTTTACTTTATCTTCTTTGTTACCGTATTCTTTTGTTTTTTAGCTTTTTTTTTCTGCTTTTTCTTTTCCACTTTAACCTTATGATTTTTTGGTTTTTCTTTTCTACTTTATTTTTATCTTTGGTCCTTTCTTTAAAAACCAATTTGAAAAAAATTAAATTATTAACCCCACCCCCCCCCTTCTTTTGCCCTACCTATATGAAGTCTACCTGTCTAGCAAAAATTTAAAAAACACGCCTTTAATCTATTAACAACAAAATTTGCTGTAAAAATCTATTTAAACACTCAAACATATTAAATACACCCAAATATACTTTTTAAAATTTTTAAAAGCTATTAAATACGCTTGTTAACAACATAATTAGCTATTTCAATCAAAAAACAACACCAAATACCAAGTGCATAATTTTCCAACAGCTTTAATTGCGCTTGAATTTTGATGATTGTTAAGAATTTGTGGTGATTTCTTGTTACAGCGTGCGTGGAACGACAAGCAACGTTTCTTCTCGACGTGATTTTTAAACAGTTACTTTTACTGTCAAATTATGGAGTAGGGTCCTGGTATGCCGGGGATAGGAATCTAGGATAGGCCTCGGGCCAGGTCTGTGGGCGGCTGGGGCTGTGGGCTAGGCTATTTTGGGCTTTGAGATTAGGGGTGAGAAACGGGCTGGTCCAACTTTTAGGTCCGAAGACGTTTTTGACGTTTACTTTAGGCCAGCCCGGCCCAATTTTTTTTATACTTGCCAACGAGATGAGCATTTCTGGCCTGGTCTTGGTTTTCAGGCCTGCCGAGGGTCTTGATTTCCAGGCCCTGTCTAAATTTAGCACACGGTCGGCTTGGTTTGGGCCTACACTGTTTGTTTCTCACCCCTTATTGTGCTAAAACTCTGGGCTAGGGCAATGGGCTAGGGCTCTGGGCTAGGGCTCTGGGCTAGGGCTCTGGGCTAGGGCTCTGGGCTAGGGCTCTGGGCTAGGGCTCTGGGCTAGGGCTATGCCATAGTATGAACTTCTATCTATTTGCAGTTACGCATTGGCCGCAGAAGTTAAGGCTACTAGAATATATTTATGCGCTTGGTCAATTAATTCTACTCGCTTAAAGTACAATGATCGTCTTTAACGTATCCTCACATTGAATTTATTACATAGTGTAGACATAGTTTGCCAAGCCCAGACGCTTTTAAAATATCCTCATTTAAGTTTTTCATTTTATTTTCTATTAATTTTACTACGCAATTAGTTTCGAACCGCCTGGACGTTTTTATAGTATTTGTTTTTTCTCAAAACACTCGAATCCGTCTACTTCAGTGCATTATTGCAAGTATATTTGGAGATATATATTGTTGTTTATTGTGAATTTGGAAGCGGATATAAGTTTTTTAAAAAGCTTGGTTCAAGTTTTGATGAGGTAAATATTATAGTCAGGTTGTTATACTTTTTGTGGTAAAAATATTTTGACTGAAAATCTTTTAGTTTAAAATTGAAAAAATTTTAAGAAAAAACATTGCGACATCGTATTTTACTTTAATTATGATGAGAAAACTGTGCAACACATACAATAAGTTAAGATACATGATAAGGCTTAAGGTTGTAGATAAAGGAAGGCCTGGAAGGAGTTTTTGAGTAAGATAATGGAGGAATGGAAGGGTAGCAAAGATGAAGACGGAAAAAAATAATTTAGGCTTAAAAAAGATACTACTACTAATTTTGGTTAAAATTTTTGAATTAGGATGGGGACAGTATAGGGTAGAAAGTAAGGCGTTTAAAATTAAAAATTTGCTTTTTTTTTTGATTTTTTGAAAAACAAGATGAGTGTTTTTTTTTATTTTTATAAGATTCGAATTTGTGTTTTTACTTTTTAAATGTCACTGTGACCTGAATAATGTTTTTAAAAATAATTCGCAAATTTATCCTTTTTAACAAATGTCGTTATCAGTTAGTGATTGATAACTATATCATATCATTACTATGATATATTTTTAGCAAAAATAACGTTTTTCAATTTTGCAGTATCTGTTTTTAAACAATTTAAAAATTATTTTGTCTTTTCGGTAATACATTAGAACTTCTGCATAGTAAGTTGCTTAGAAATCTAAAGTTTGTTCGTTATACTGAGATTTTTTCATGAACGAGTTTGTTATACAGTAGTTTTACTGTGTATACAAAATTGCTAACAAATTTTTCTGATATGTTATTTAGTTTTTAGTCTTGAAGGCAATTATAGTTTTTGTTTTTAATTGTAAACGGAAGAATGAATTTTTCTTTCGCTTCCGAGAGTATAGTTTAGTAACCTTTGACTTTGTATTAATTCATTTGCCTTTGCTAGCATAAGCTTAAATATTTTTATAATTTAGAAGGTCTTTCTGGTAATTGTTTAAAGCTAGGCAAAAGACGAACTTTAAAGGTAATAAAGATGGGGAGATGAAAAATATGGCTCGGTAAAGTTTAGAGACTGCTAGCTTACAATTGTTGGAATGGAAAGGTTGCTGGGTCCTTAACTAATCATCCGGGACCTTTAAATTTGTTCCTTATCAAGGAGCTTTGTTATAAGTCAAAAATTCGCTTGGCTTGGTAAAAAAGTTTGGTGCACAAGTTATATTGTGATGTTATAAAAAGTATAAGAACATTTTGATAACAAAATTAGAAAAAAAAGTCTTGAAGAAAGTGGCATATAACTTCAAAAACAAAAATTTTAAAATGGTGTGATTTGACAGGTATGAACTTCACGGCAAATTTACTAAGACTACAAAGATTAGCGACAAATTGATTTCTAACTTGTTTTCGTTTGCAAAATTTAAACCTCTTCCTTTTTGTTTTTGTAGTGGTAATTTGTTTCAGAAAAACATCAAAAGGTTTTCAACAGTTTAGTTTTCAACTTTTTCTTCAAATATTTTTGGATTTTTGTATTAGACTTCATACGCCATTCTTTTTGCGCCAAAACCACAACGCGCCATTCATTTTGCATCAGTTTTCAAATGCGCCATTCCTTTTGCATCAGCTATAAAATGCATTATTGTTCTTTTTGAATCAATTTGTTAACGCGCCATTCTTTTTACATCAACTGTGAAATGTAGAATTCTTTTTACATAACTTTTAATATGTGACATTATTTTTGCATCACCTTTCAAATACGCCATTCTTTTTGCATGAACTTTCAAATACGCCATCCTTTTTAAGTCAAATATAAAACCTGCTATTCTTTTTGCAACAACTTTCAAATACGCCGTTCTTTTTGCATCAACTTTAAAGTGCGCCGTTTTTTTAATCACAGTAGAAATGCTCCATGCTTTTTGAATCAAAATAGGCCATTCCTTTTGCATCAACTTTCAAATGCGTCATTCTTTTTACATGAACTTTCACATGCGCCATTTTTTTCATTCAAAATGACGATGCGCCATTCTTTTTGCATCAATTTTTTAATATGCCATTCTGAATCAACTATGAAATGTGACATTCTTTTTGCATCGAGCTAAAAAATGATGTGTTGTTTTATACACTACTAACCATTAGTAAGCCGTTTCATGTAGTTAAGCGCCCTTTCCTAACCCCATAAATTATTTACAACGCCCATCAAAGATCAATTTTTTTCGGTTTTTACGCAATCGAAAAATCTGAAAACGTAAAATTTAAAAATAGAAAAGGCAATCCGAATGGGCTAAGTTGGTATGGGTTTACAACTGGAGTTGGGAAATCGATCGTCTCGCTGGTATTGTATTATCAATCAGACCTTTTTTCTTGTTATTGCCGGCTGTCATTAAGAGTTTGTTACAATCTTGTGACATCGACGAACGTCCAGGTCTTGTTTCACTGAACTTGTGGGGTGGTTTGCGGGGTTAAATCTGGATTTTATTGTATACATTGTTGTACTTGAGGGCGGGCGGGTCATTTTTATTTGAGGGAGAAAGGATTAGGGTGAGGGAGGAAGAGGGGGGGGGGAGGGGGGGATAAAGACTTCTTATTTTTATGATTGAGTAGGACAAGCTAGGTCAGGATGAAGTAAGAAACAAAGGTAAGGCAAGGGTAGGGTCATGATAGACTTAATCTTGAACGTGATTAGGGCAAGCGTAAGACATGACTCAGTTAGGCAGGGTAGGTTGGGTAGCGTAGGGGAAGTTAGAGTAGGGTAGGATTAAAAGTACTTTTTGGGTTCAAAACTGACCTTCATCATCAACCATAGCAAGTTATCAACATATACGGACTTTTAATATCATAAAGAGTAAACTGTAGTCAATATTTACAAGATAATCGTGTCGTTCTATGAATTTTAATTGTTTTTTGAATTATGGTTAGTTATGTTGCTGTCTTTTTTAAACAATTATAACACATAAGTCATATTATACTTGATTTGATGGCTGTCTTTACATATGAAGTTTACTAATATTGACGGTACTTTCTTGGTAGGGCGAGGGGAGGGGGGGGCGGGGGGGGAGGGGCACTTTTTTTTGCAAAGTTTTTTCAGTGTAGATAAAGGTGGGGTAGACCTGAAAGAAGGGAGCTTAGGCCCCGAAAATTAACCCAACCCAACACAGCTCGGGCTACCATAGCCCAAAACCCGGAACCTAGCCTTGCCTTAGCCCTTGTCCTACTTCTACCCCTAGCCTTAGCCCAGCTTCGTCTCATCCCCGACCCCCTTTCTGCAGAGCTCGGCCCAGCGTAGCCAAGAGTAGCAGATGCTGCCCTCAGCCCGGCCCAACCCCTTTACAAGTCTAGGGTGGGCGAATGATGAACTTTTCTTAATGTTTTACTTTGATGACGAATATTTGACAAACGTGACTTTATTTTTTGATTTTTAACACTTTTTGTTTTCAATTTAGCGACTCGCTCAACACTTTGTTAACAAAATTAAGAAAGATTGGATTATTATGGAAGAGGAGTTGGTTCAATTGCTGTAAGTCATCTCTAAATTGTTGCTTTAATTTTTAGTTTATAAAAATAGTTGTAAAATAGGGGAATATAATTGTCTTTTCTTTTAAACTAAGAATCGGAAATTTTTTTAATTTAAAAAATTGAATTTAAAAAAATAAAAAAGTTTTTTTGAAACTCTTAAAAATTTATAAATCAGTTTTGTTTCAGGACGCTGATTGCAATTGTAATATTCATAGCTTTCCTCGGATTCCTCTTCTTCCTGAAATGGCGTCAAACCAAGAAATTCCAAGCACAAGTTTATCAGTAAGTTAAATCGTACTGGACTTGAAGCCCAGTACGCACGGCTTGGTCATGTGCCAGGTTAGGGCGGCCCAAGACAAATTTGAAACCAAGCGTGCTTGTAGATGCGGGCCCAACGATTACAGTAGGATAAGGCTAGGTAGGATAGGATAGCCCAAACCAAGGCCGCAGGGTCCCAGCTTAGGTCCCGCAACGAGGTTTAACTTCTCAGTTTCTTGCATAGTAAACGAGTTTCAAATCCCTAATCATTTTGTTATAAAGGAATTTACAGTACATTTAGTTTTTTCTTATTCAGTACCTTAATAATTACGAAATCTCAATGGTATTTTACAAATAAAAACAATGTTTTAGTTTGCCGACTCCACCTGAAAAAACCGGAGTTTTGGCCGAGAACAACCTCCTAACACAGTCGGAGAAGATATTACGAGGCAAATTAGATGGTCCTGAATCAGTACTAGTAGAAGAAGGTAGGTACTCTACCCTACCCTGGCCTACCCTACCTTGTCCTACCCTACCCTACATTACCCTACCCTACACTACCTTACCCTGTCTTACCTTACCCTACATAGGAAAATTTTGTTATTTTAGGCACATTATACACTGGCACAGCCGATGGTCGAGTGATAAAAATAGTGGATGGAAAAGTAGAGAAATATATAAACCTAAGGGATGATTTTGGAACTAGAGGTATATTTTCCTATGTTTTAGAACATGCAATATAACATGAAAATAATTTTTTTTACATTTTTTTAAGTCAAAGATATATCTAAATTTTACTCGTTTTTCAAAAATTTTTTTCAAAAATTCAAAATTTAAATTTCAAAAATTTCAGGAAAATTTGAAACAGAACCTCACTTCGGCCGTCCTTTAGGAATTCGACGATTAAACGCAGACTGTTTAGTTGTGGCTGATGCTTACAATGGAGTTTTTAAAGTCGACTTAAATAGAGGTATGTCCATAGAACCTAGCTTATCTTATTTAGACTGTGATAAAAACGCCGTATTTTACTATATTCTGACAACTCTTAGCTAAATTTACACTATTATCAAAATGTAAAAAAACGTTTTTTATATCAACGACAAAACTTTTTTGAACCATAATTTGAAAAAAAATATTAAAAAAAAACATAATTAAAAAAAAAAAAATTCCAGGCCTAGTGACCCAAATATTTTGTTCACACACAGACGTTTGTGGAGTAAAATGTGGTTATGTGAATGATTTGGACGTGTTGGACGAAAAAGTCATTTATCTGACTGATTCGTCGATAAACTTCCAACGGCGACAGTTCACTAACGTCATGCTGGAAAATGCGCCTAGTGGAAGGTAAGAAACAGAGCTAGAGTAGGGTAAATAATAGGTAGAGGCCGGGATTTTCAGGGTAAAGGTAGGATAAGAAAGTGGTTGGGTAAGGGTAGGATAAGGACGAGCCAAAGTCAGTCAGGGTGGTTCAAGGGTAAGATTAAGGTAAAAATAGGTAAAGCAAAAGTAAGGTAGGGGTTAGATATGATAAAGGTAAGGCACGAGTAAGACAAATGTATGTCAAAGGGCTAGGGACAAGGGTAGGGCAAGAGTAAAGGAAGATAAATAGAGTCTACCAAATCAGGGCAGAGTAGGATATAGTAGGGTAGAATAGGGCACGGTAGGGAGGGTAGTCTAGGGTAGGGCGGGTAGAGTAGGTTAGGGTACGGTAAAGTAGGCTAGGGTTAGGCAAAGATAAAGCCAAAAAAGAGTTGCGTAACGCTAAGTTACGATAGGTCTACGATAAGGTAGGGTATATTTTCATACAATTTTTGTCATTTATGCATGTATTTTTAATGTTTTTCATACCTAAAAACAAAATTTTCAGAATTATAGAAATAAAAATTTGGTCAGGCGAGAGCCGTGTCCTCCTCGACGGTCTCTTCTACCCCTTCGGCATCCAGATCCATCCCGACCGCCAAAGTTTAGTCTACGCAGAAGCGGTTAAATGCCGAATCATGCGATATTACTTTACCGGCCCAAAGGAAGGTCAATTAGAAGCGTTCGCCTCAAATCTACCAGGAGTACCAAACAACATACGACTCTCAGCGGATGGTAAATCCTTCCTATGTGGAATGCACGTGGCACGGTTTGAAGGCAAACCAGCACCGGTCGATTTGCTGAGTCCACACCCTAAGGCTCGTCGATTACTTGTGACAATGATACCTGACGAGATTTTGGGCCGAATGTCCAAAATGGTCCTTCCAAGATACGGGCTAGTGGTGCAGTTGGACTTGGAAGGGAATATTGTTAGGTCTTATCATGATCCGGAGGGAAAAATCAAGTTTATCACTCATGTATGTTTTTGATTTGTAAACAAAGTTTTTGCCATTTTTGATTTGTAAAAAAAGTTTTTGCCATTTTTAATTTGTAAAGAAAGTTTTTGCCATTTTTGATTTGTAAAGAAAGTTTTTGCCATTTTTTGTTTTGTAAAAAAAGTTCTTGCCATTTTTTGTTTTGTAAAGAACGTTTGTGACATTTTTGTGTCGTAAAGAATTGAAAATAAAAAAAATTAAAATTTGCATAAAATTTTAAAATTTGGTTAAATATTTTTTTATTTAAAAATTTTCAGGCCTCCGATGACGAAAACTACCTGTATTTAGGATCAATGCATAACAAATACATTGCGCGTGTACCCAAAATCGTATGAATCTCAAAACACATATTTACAACATAATTTATCTCATTTTGTTTATATTCATATTTACTGAATAATAAAATGACTTTACTGTTGAGAAGACTAAAATATTTTAAACAAGAGTTCTACTTCGTATTTTACTAAAAAATTATGTTTTCATAACTTATTTTACCTTACTCTACCGTACCTTACCCTACAATACCCTACTTTATCCTACCTTATCTTATCCTACCCTAATCTACCGTACTCATTATACCCAACCCTACCTTACCATGCATTATAGTAGCCTATCTTACCGTACCCTGCTTTTCTTCCCTGCGTTCCCTATTCTACCCGGAGGAGCTTTACCCTAACTTACCATACCTTATCCTATAGTATCCTATCCTACCCTATCTTGCCCTACTTTATTGTACCTTATAATAATCTACCCTACCGTACACTTGCCTACTTTACACCATCATATATCCTCTCTGCCCTGTCTTGCTGTGCCCTTCCCTGCTCTGCCATGTCCTGTCCTAACCTATCTTACCCTACCCTAAAAAACACCCCTCCAATCTCAAGAATTAAGCTACCACATTGACCACAAGTTTTTTGATGTCAGTTTAATATGACTTTGCAACATCATTAGGTCATTAAAGTTTTGCGGACGTGTCAATAATGGCACCTGTTTCTAAAACAAAAGGTCACTCGACAGGCCATGAATCAAATTATCAATTTAATATCAAAGTTTAAACCCTATTTACCCTTCGGCAACTTTTTAGTATGTCTTTCAAGTTTTTAAATTTAAATTTTGCGGGGATTTATAAAATATAATTTCAATTTTTTTCTATTTTATATTAGTTCCTATGTTCCTTGTTTTATAGTCTTTAGATTGCAATTTTATTCTAAACAAATTTTAGTTCCTCGTATTTTACAAAAAATGTTTTAAAAATGTCTTTTTTGCTTATTTTTCCTAATTTTAAAGAAACATATTAATATTATTAGATTGTTCAAAAACCTTTGTGCCCTTTCTCAACGCAAATATTCGGGATAACGGGGCGCAGGATTATTTCAACATCCTTATATTATATTAACCTACAACAATATCAGACGTCGATAGCTAAACTTATTATAATATTACCTTCGTTTAATAACAAATTTTGCAAAGAATTTGCTACCTATTTAGCTATAATTCCACCAGTTTAACACCTTTATCTTGTTTTTGTAGTTTTTTAGGTAACAATTAAGAACTTCGGAACTTTTTGGTCTTTTACTATTCTAATTTCCTCAGAAACGTTTCAAAACACTTACTAACATCTTTCTCAACGATTTCTGAGCTTTTCAACCAAAAACAACCCCAAACATTCAACTGTTACCTAAAAACCAGACTAAAACAATATAAAAGAACTGAACCTCAATAAGAATAGTCCAAAGGTTGACGAAATTTGCTAAATTAATCCATTTCACCTAAAACAATAAAAATATAATTACAAAAGACTTACCAACCGACTTGTGCTCCATTTTTGATATTGTTTTAACTTGATCCTAGCCAAATCTCTCGAAATTTTATTGAAAAAAGCGCTGAAACCATACGAAAATGAAAATTGAGGTAAAATAAAATAAATTGAATCTAAGTAGCAATATTTTATAATGTATAAACAATATAATTATTAAAAAACTTACAAAGAAACCAGGAGCAAACGGCCAAGAATGTTTTTTTTCGAAAAAATTTTTCGATATTTTTTGAAATTATTTTTCGCGCGGATTTCTTTCGCTATGGCCGCCATACTGGGCGTGTAAAATGACCAGACTGAGCCCATTTTTTGAAGTTAGTCCACGGGTCGGACCTTAGTTGGGTTTTCGGGTTCACTTGTGCTAATACATCATCAGCTGTTGGAGCTCGGCTTCTTTCAAACTTGCTTTGGTCTGGCCATACCCGGCTTGAGGTTAGGCTGTGCTGCGGCGAAGCCGGGCCTATCGGATCCTCTCAGGCCTAGCCACTTGGACTCACAACTCTATTTTAGTTAGATATGAGA
Source organism: Bursaphelenchus okinawaensis (assembly GCA_904066225.2). Classification (NCBI taxonomy): domain Eukaryota; kingdom Metazoa; phylum Nematoda; class Chromadorea; order Rhabditida; family Aphelenchoididae; genus Bursaphelenchus; species Bursaphelenchus okinawaensis. The sequence continues at coordinate 8,873,670 of CAJFCW020000002.1, read as the reverse complement.
AACGGGCCGAGTCGGGACTGAATTTTAAGCCCGGCCCGATCAAAATTTGGGTCAGGCGCGGCCCGATGCTCATGTCTGCTTTTAGTTTATTTCAACATGTTCTTCTTTGTGTCTATCAATATATAAATGAACTAGCTATATTGCACCAAATACATACTTATCTTCCATTTAATCTTGAATTCTTGTAGGTGTATAGTTTGCTTTAAAATTCTTTTTTTTAGAGAAACTATGAATAATTAGGCTAATTTGTATTATAACTCGTTGAAATCCAGCTTTTCCTAAACGTTTATTGTTCTCACGGTAATTTTCGCTAACCCATATATCATTCAAGATTTATATTGTACTCAAAGAGTTTTTCTTTTCGCTTGCAATGCCATTACTCTGTATTTTCATATAATTTCATTAGTTTTTATTATTCAAGGCAGGGCGGTACAGTGAAGGAAGGAAGGTGAGTTAGACTAGAGAAGGGGGTAGGGTGATGCTTTTTTCTTGTTTCCTTCCATCCCCTCCCTCCCCTTCCTTTCTTCCCTTCCCCCCCCTCTCACTCTAAGCAGGAAATGCCCTTACATGCATTATCTTAATATTAACCATTACCCTTCATATTCAAATTAAGTTGCACATTATAATAATATCAAAAAACGGTTTAATAATTCGGAAATACGAAACGGATTTGTTCGGTTAAAAGGTCAAGATCAACCGCCAAAGAAATACAATTATAAAATGAGAGAGTGCGACAAGACATGACGGTTAGACGAGAGAGTCGTCAGAGACAGAAAGGTTTTACCGTTACGGTGCGTTTTTCGACCGCAGGGTCAATAAATGTCGATCCGAGCAGCTCCTTAATAAATATTGTCTCCCTACTTAGAGCGGTGAAAGTAAATAAAGTAAACAAGAATCTTTTTCACGTAAGGGCAGGGGTTTCGGATGACCTAATAAGCGGTTGGTTTTTTTGGGTTTTGTTGGGTATGTGTAATCTAAAAGTAAGGTATTAAAAGTTATAATTTTAAAAAAGCTAAGGCTGAAAAGTTATTTTGGGAATTGGGTATGGCTAGCTAATCTTTTTAAGTAAGGATGGTTCAAACTGAAAGCTTTGGGAAGGGTTGGTCATATTATAAGAGTAGGTAGGGGTAGTTTTACATTTAGACTTTTGTAGATAATAAGATGATGTTAGACACAGTATAATGAGTTATAATAGAGGGGGACAGTGTAGGTATGTATTCTTGAAGGTAAGGGCGGATAGAGTATTGTAGGGTAAAGCAGGGAAGAACAGAACGGGTCAAGCCATAATTATGTAAGGAAAGGTAAGAAAGGTAACCCAAAAAGGACAGACCAGGACAGGGAAAGGCAAGGCAAAGGCAGGGCAAAGGCAGGGCAAAGGCAGGGCAAAGGCAGGGCAAAGGCAGGGCAAAGGCAGGGCAAAGGCAAGGCAAGGAAGGCAAGGTAGATCAAGGCAGAATAGCGTAAGATAGAATAGAGTAGAATAGACCACTTTTAAACCCTAAAACACTAATTTATTTGTTAAACTATGAATAATTTGACCTTTTAGCTGCCGAAACCCGCAATCTGTAGTTTATTTTTTTGCCGCGCTGAAACCCAAATTTTAATGTGTTGTATCTTCACCATCCCCTAATCCCATCTCGTTTCAAATGCCGAGAAGGCAGGGGACGTGGAAATTGGGCGTTTTACCGTTATTCACAGTTGGAGGTATCTATTTACTTTATACATTGATTAGAGTGAAAGTCGAAATGACTTCTCACTTCCCAAGGTCGAATTCTGGATTCTGGGCGTCATTACGATGAGGTGGGGGTGGATGTTGCATTTTTAATGGAGCTGATTTTAAAGGTTTACAAATTTTTTTTACAAAATGAATTTTTTGAGGGTGGGGGGGAGGGGGGGGAAGGGGGGGGCGTAGGAAACATTATCCAGCCTGTAAGAACAAAATTTTTGAATGGGCATGGCAAGGGGGGTAGGTTATAAACAATTTCACTGTTTTTCTTTACCATAGCCCCAACGTCTAGAGCCATAGCCCAGAGCCCTAGCCCAGAGCTCTAGCCCAGAGCCCTAACCAAGAGCCCTAGCTTAGAAGAGCTTTAGCCCAGAGTTCTCGCCGAGAGCCAAGATCCCTAATCTTAGTCCTAGCCTTAGCACTACCCTTACCCTCGCCTAACACAAATTTAGTCTGGTCACCCCAACCAACGTTTGATTGGCATAATGACCAAAAATGATATCTGTCCTGAGTTGCCCTGTTATCCGCTATGATTATCTCGACCGACCTCGTCCGTCAAAGCCCCACAAATTGTAATCTAAGAAGTGAAACAAATCGGTTTTATCGTAAAATACGTATAATATCTTCGCTTATTTAAGCAGGGGTTTAGCGTTTTTTAAAATGTCAATTTTTATTTTTTGAATTTGAAAATTTTGTAAAATACGTTCATTGTTTTCGTCCATCCCAGAAAAAGACAAGTCATTTAAAAGCGGCATTGAGAGAAAATAAGAGAAAGCGGTATAGATAAGGCTAGAGGTACAGCTGGAACTTTGACTATGGTTAGGGCTAAGGCTACAGCTTAGACTAAGAGTGAAGCTAGGCTTTAGGTCAGATCCCTGGCTAGGACTAAGGCTGAGGCACAAGATTGAAAGCTGGGCTTGGACTCAAGCTACGGGTTTATTCCAGATTGCAGGCTAGGGTTCAATCTATTGCTTAGGCTAGATCTGAAGCTAGGACGTAGACTAGGATGCAAGATATAGCTTTGGGCTGCGGCTCTGATTAACTAAGGCTCTTGACTATGGCTCTGGGCTAGGGCTCAAGCCCGGGTTTAGGCTAGCTTACAGGCTAAGACGCAAGTTAAAGCTCTGGGCTATGGCTCTGGGCTAGGGCTCTAGGCTAGGGCTCTAGGCTAGGGCTCTGGGTTAGGACTCTGGGTTAGGGCTCTGGGCTAGGGCTCTGGGCTAGGGCTCTGGGCTAGGGCTCTGGGCTAGGGCTCTGGGCTAGGGCTCTGGGCTAGGGCTCTGGGCTAGGGCTCTGGGCTAGGGCTCTGGGCTAGGGCTCTGGGCTAGGGCTCTGGGCTAGGGCTCTGGGCTAGGGCTTTGGGCTAGGGCTCTGGGCTAGGGCTCTGGGCTAGGGCTCTGGGCTAGGGCTCTGGGCTAGGGCTCTGGGCTAGAGCTCTGGGCTAGGGCTCTGGGCTAGGGCTCTGGGCTAGGGCTCTGGGCTAGGGCTCTGGGCTAGGGCTCTGGGCTAGGGCTCTGGGCTAGGGCTCTGGGCTAGGGCTCTGGGCTAGGGCTCTGGGCTAGGGCTCTCAAGGCACTGTAAAAGACGAAAAGATGGGTTTATATACGGCCGTAATTATAATGAGAGCCGGAAATTTTTGTTTATTAGAGCCTGAAGCATTAATTTTTTTTTGGGATGGAGGGGGTATTTTTTTAAAAATTTTAAAAAAATTTTATGTTAAAGGTAAAATAAGTCGCATCATAAAATTTAGTTAATATTGGATTGTTTAAATAAATTTGAGCTCTCTTGTTTTTTCATATAGTTTTGTGCGCCCTCTAGGCTTTTCAACTAATTTTGTATCTTTCCCACTCAATGCTGTTCAAATAATTCTGAGCTCCTCTCTATGACAAACTTTCAGAAATAAGGGCTCAGAATTATTTGAACGGCCTAATAATTTTTAAATTTAAAATTGTAGTTTGGACGTTACCAACATTACTTTCTATTATAAAAGCATTTTTTACAGAAAAAAAATTTTTAAATGCACTTTTACCCTGCCATTACCTTCAAATTCCACTCAAAAATCTCCCCCAATTTTGAAGAATCGGGCGCTTAAAAATCAACAAAAAGTCGTTGATAAAAAGAAGATTCGCTTCCAAAACATTATTTATTATTTGCAACTACAAAACTTTTGAAATTGATTTGCGCGAGAATTTTTTTAAACCAAATTATCAGTTTTTTATTTTTCCGTTAACCTTTGGGGTTTTACAAAACGCAATTTTCAGTAGGATTGCTGGGGGTGATGCTGGTGTTTTGGTGGTTATTAGTGAGGTTTTTTAAATGGAGAGTACTGAGAGTTTAGTACCGTTTTGTAATGTTTTGTGCTGGGCTGGTCACTTTGATTTGGAAGGAGCGTGGAGAGCAAAAACGAATTTTTTGAAATTTAATAGGGATATGGCTATGACAAAATTGACTTTTTGCTATTCTAAAGCCTCGAGGGCGTGTTTCACCTTGAGGCATTCAAGTTTTTAAATTTGAAATTAGAAAAAAACGAGAAATTTTTGAAATTTATAAATCAAAAAAATTTTTTTTTATGAAATTTTGATGACAAACAAACCTTATTTCATGCCCTACGTCACGAATTTACTCTATTTCAAAAGCCTTGAAGGCATGTTCCGTTGTGGTCTAGTGGTTAGGATTTGCGGCTCTCACCCGCAAGGCCCGGGTTCGATTCCCGGCAACGGAAGCAAGCTTTTTGGTCGTTTTTAGGCCAATTTTATTTATTTTCGAGCTAATATCAGTAAAGAATGGCAGAAAAGTTTGTTCTTAGCTTAAAAAGGGTGTAATAAATTTGAGTTTTTTGGTTTTACATTAATATATCGTGGTAAAAAATTTTAAATTTTTTAAAAATGAGCAAATTTATACCCCCCCCTTCTTCAAAAATCTGCAATTTCTGCATCAATTTCCCTTACTTTCCACCCCAAACGGTATTACTCATTTTTACAGTTTGTACTATTGTTTACCGAAGCATCTTATTCTTGATGAAAACCCAATTTTCTCTCTTCTCGCGCCATTTTCGAATGGTATTTCGATTAGAATGTGGTATCGTTTTACCGCGTTCGAAATGTATCTTTTTTTATTGTTTTTTGTTTCGAAAAATGGCCGTTCCGACTGACCGTCAATGGGCTGTTTGTCAGTTTTTTAGGGGGTTTATATGAGTTTATCAGGCTTTTTTGAAAATTTTACATTATTACTTGAAGCTCTTTAATATTTTTTGCAATAAATCACAAAAATTCTGTATAACGAAAAATTTTGAAATCCTCGAGGACACTGTAATACGAATTCAAACGTTAGGTCAATCAAAAAAATTCAAAAAATTTGAAAAAAAATATAATTTTGTAGCCATTTTCATGGGTCAAACGTGGTGGCCAAATATAATATAAAAAATTGACTTTTTTCCATTTTTTTGTTTTTATAAGGCTTCTGAAGGACTTTCCTGAAATTTTATATCGTTTGGCTACTCTAAAGGGCCAAAGACTGAATAAAAAACGTCTGGAACTAGTATAAAGTAAAAAATATAAGATTTAATAAATTTCAGTTATGTTTTTTAAATTCATTTACCGTGTAACTCCTGTATACCATATAACAGAAGTTTTACGGTAAATGAATTAGAAAATAATTGGATAAAAGATTGCTTGAAGATTTAAGTTGTGCGTTGTAAAATAGTTTTGTTATATTATATTAGAGCTTGTAATGCACTATGTAGTGTTGAGCGGGGATTTAAAAATTTTTCGTTATTTAGGAGTTCCACTGTATATGACTTGAGAACTTTCTAGTGGTTTTTAAAATCAATTTATATAATAATAAAACTTACAAGTTGCGTATTTTACATTATTTCGTAAATATGTATATTATTATTTTCATCACAAACTTGTTAAACCGTATTTTATAACAACAATTCTTACATATAATGCTTTATTTTATTGTTTTATGAGTAACAATACGTAAGAACGTATTTTACATTGATTTCACAAAAAATACAATGAAACCTCCTTAGTACGACTCTCGATAGTGTGGTAAATCAGGGCCGAGCGGGAACCGGGCTATCATTCAATTTTTTTTTCTAAAAATCCACGTCGTATTTTACATAGAACCATGTCAAATTGATTTTTATTGTTTTCAGATGACGAGGAGTTTAAACCGACCTCTCCTCCTAATATTACTTCTATACGGGCCGTTACTCACAAACTCTTGGTGGTTCTTTGACAATGAAGACTCGCTAAGTAAAAAGGTAGAAGAACTAACACAAGAAGAAGTTACTGGCACACCAATTGAAGAATCGGATGACTCAGACGACTATTCAACGTCACGACGGTTAAAGTTTGGCATTAAAGAGCATCGCTTCAATTCATCGTTGGTTGTTGATGAAGACAATGAAGTGGATGATGAAGAAGGTAATGTAGAACATAATGATGAAGAAGTTCCGAAACTAGGCAAGGAAAATGAAATTGATGAAGTTCCTTTAGATCCGGTGCCGGAGAACATTTATACGACCACGGAGAATGTGCCAGAGCTGCCTACGCCGTTACCGGATAATGGGGAAGGTAAAATACGAGAGTTTTTTTTCTGTGATTATCATATCTAAAAAATACAGAAATATTATAGTATTGTGGAAAAGGGTAGGCAATAGATAAGATATTAGAGTAAGAGTAATAATAGTGTATAAAAAAGGTACGGTAAGGCTGGGCAAGATAGGTTAAGGTAGAGCAGTGGAGGCAAAGATGGGGTGTTGTCGAGTAGGACAAGGTATGGTAGTATAAGACAAAGTAGGTTAAAGTAGGCTAGAAGACAATGTACGACAGGGTAAAGTAGAATACGGTAAGATAGGATAGAATACGGTGAAGTGGAGTAGCGTAATAGAGGGTATGTCGGTTAGAAAAGGGAAGGTTATGGTAGGGCCGGGTAGGATAGGGTAGGGTAGGGTAGGATAGGGTAGTTAGGGTAGGGCAGGTTATGTATAAGCTTTTTGAATTTTAAAAAATTAGTGTTTCCAGAATCTCCAGAAGAACCGGAATCAACAACAGAAGCCCTAGTGATTCCAGCAGACATTTCTGACACAGATTTGTCCGCTGACGATAAACAACATGCTACTGAGAGCGCAGAAGCTGAAGTCACTACTACAGTCATACCTACATCTACAGTAGAGGTCACTGAAGTTCCAGCACACCCTGAAGCTACAGAACCTACTACCGAATCTTCAGTAGAGGCTACAGAACCAACTACAAAGTCTCATTCTGACGTCACAGACTCAGATGTTACAGTAGTCGACATTGAAAGCCATGAAGGTGATTTGATACCTAAAGAAGATGCTACGACCGTTAAAACAGAAACTGATTTTCAAAATGAAGCAGATGTTACTGAAAAACAGATTGAAGATTCCACAACAACCTTACCTGAATTTAGAGCCACTCCAGAAGTCGAAGGAGATCAAGAACAAAGTCAGGAAGGTCAAGAAGCAGAACAATTTCAAGCTACAACAACTTCTTTAGATCAAATTGAAGAAACTGAAGCTACAGAATCTCCAGAAGCCCCAGAAGTCACAGAAACAACCCATGATAAACGAACAACAGGCTCAGCTTTAGAAGAAGATACATCAACAGTAGAACCACAACAAACCACCTTAACATTGGCTGATCAGCCTTTGTTAGAGACCACAACGATGGCTCCTATTGTTCAACCAGCCAATGAAGAAAGCGAACGTACCGATGAAGTGGCAGAAAGCACAACAATTTATCCTGAAGCTACTAAATCAGCTAGGGATGAAAATAATATTAATGTAGGTAATGAGGAAGAGAGAAATGAATATACAACCATTGATCCTGTTGGAAGAGCTAATGAAGGAGAAGGTAGGATTATATTATACTTTTTTGGTTTTTCGAATTATTTTTTATCAAAGATAAACAATTTCATTATAAAGTTGTTGGGTCCCACAACGAAAAATTTTAATTGCCAAAAATCTGTGGTATTCTGTTTTTTTGTAAATTTTATTTTTCGAAATTTAAAAAAAATGAAATTTTGATCGTTTTACACCAGTTTCTTGATGTTTTGAAGATAAAAATGAAAAGAAAGTAATGTTTTGACAAGGTAATGATGTTTTTTAGCTTATTTTTTCAAAATTTTTAGTTTTTGGGGGAGGATTTGTAAAATTTTTGACTTTTTTTCAAAATCTGTGAAATTATCGAGTTTATGGATATTGTTGTAGGAAGGTATGTCTATATATTGCTTTTTGTTTGTTTTAAATTAAGAATCTTGCTTTTTTATACCCTACCATACGTTTATATGAATGTATTTTTGATTTTTTATTGTAAAATACGAAGACTTCTTTTTATTTTATGTTTATTTCTTGGTAGAGTAGATATTCAACTTCATTTATTTTGGCATTTGCTTTTATAGCTAATGAATTGTGTTTTAAAATGGACTAAAAATCTTGCTTTAGGCTTTGAAACAACGCCGGAAGACGTCGCTTTTAGTCCGCCAACGGCTGATTCTAATGACATATTGCAGAACATTGAAATTGATACTCCCGACAGTAAGTTATATTGACATTTGGAGTTTTAAAATGAGGTTTTTTTTTGTAAAATACGAATTATTGAATTCTTTATTTTTTAAAAATTTTTGTTTTTAAATTTTTGTAAAATACGCCATTGTATCTTATTCAGAAGAAAACCAAGTTGTCTATATAACAAACATTGATGACTTACCAACCAGCACTGTTCTGAGAGGAAGAAGGCCACCAGCTGAAGTCACTCCACCAACAAATCAAGTTCAGGAACGGCAAGAAACAGAAGCGCCTCAAAGACCATATAAACGTAAGTAATGAGGTTTTATTGAGCTAGCGAGAGTAAATATTGATATCGTTAAGGAAGTGATGATAAGAATATTGTACTACATTATTTATTTCTTATGATATCTGATGGATATGGTTAAGTTAGTGATAGTACTATAAGAATGGTGTTTAATAAGATAGTAATAGTAAGAATAGAGGTGCCCAACGTAGTGAGAGGAAGAATGGATATGATATAGGTAATGAAAGCAGTTACGAATATGACTTCATATATTCAATTTTATAGTAATTTTTTAAAAATCTTGACGTAATTTACACAGAAAAAAAGATTTTTTTTTATAATCGATACTAAATTGAAAAAATATTACAAGTAACGGTTTGTTACCTTTGGTTTGATTTGCTTACTTTTTCGTTTATATTTCTGTTTTTTTTTATTTTTTATGTTGTTTACTTTATTAACAGTACGGGGGGGGCACTTTTGGTTAGGGGGAAGAACTAAATTTTTTTTATTTGGGGTTTCATTTTCTTCTTCAATTAAAAAAGAGGAGTGCCATTTTTAATAGGTGGTGTAGGCCTTATTCTACCCTACCTTACTTTTGTCCTACTTTTGCTAAAATCTTGGTTTAGCTCTCCCTACTTTTGCTTTATTCTTTCGAAAGCCTTCTTCTACCCTATCATATACTATGGTACCCTGCCGTACCCTATCTTACCCTACTCTGCTCTGTTCTACTCTAAACTACTTTACCCTAGGTTTCATTATTCTATTTACACTGCCCCTACTTTGTTCCTACTCTGCTTCTACCCTTCTCCTACTCTAACCTGCTATATCCTATCTTATCTTACCCTGCCTTGTTATATCCTACCTTACCCTACCCTGCCTTGCTATATACTACCTTATCCTACCCCGCTTTGCTATATCCTAACTTACTCTACCCTGCCTTGCTATATCCTACCTTATCCTACCCTGCCTTGCCCCTAACCTACTCTACCCTACCCTAGAACCCCCAAGTGTTCACGTCACTATCACCACAATTATCACATCAAACCTGTCCCCAGTCATATCTGAACGAATCTCGACCTTGACGGGATCGGTGTTTCACAAAGTGTTTAGAGAATGGGATTGCGGTCATTTCTATTTCCATCAACAACTAATTGCGCGATTTAAAAAAACGTTTCGGAAGGGCGGGTCATTTGGAGTGAGTAATGATAAACTAAACGTTTTGGTCGATAACTTGTAAACGGATCGCTTTTCGAACTTTTATTGGTTATTTATGGGTTTCGGCTGGGATTTTCGAAAAAAGTTTGTAAACATTTGAATACAACTTGGACCGGGGGTTTGGGTTGGGCTTTTTGACTTTTGGAGTTGGAGGAGAGGGTAAATGGAGAGGTAGAACGATTTTTAGTATGGACTTGGTAGTGTGTTAAGTGTGAGATTGGTAGTGTAGAGGGTAGGGTGGGTAGGATAGGGTAGGGTAGTTTACTTAAAAAATATTAGGAGTAGAGAAACACTGTTTTTAAAATTGGGATTGGTATAGTTTGGGTAGGGCGTTTTTTAAGGCTGATGAGGTATGATATTGCTTTTTAGTTTATAAGTAAGAGCCGGGGTATTTTTATGGTAAAGTATTCAAAATAAAAGGATATGGTGAAGTTCAATTTAGAGTAGGTAAAGAAGAATAAGGGCTAGGGTAAAATACATATTTTAAGGGTCTGTGTAGACGAGGTATGGAAGGGCTTGGATAACGATACTGTACGGTAGGGTAAGGTCATGGAAAATTAAGGCAGGGCAGGGTAGGGTAGGGTAGGGGTAGAGTAAATAGAATAGGGTAGGACAAGACTGATCAGTATTGGGTAGGGTAGAGTAGGTTAGGCTAAACTAGGATAAGTTAAATAGAATATTATAGGGTATGGCATTTTTAAATTTTGAAAATTGTCATTTACTAAAAACTTTTTGGAAAAAACTATTTTTATGAAAATCCAAAGACAATACAATAAAATCTTCTCCGGTAAGCTTTGATTGTGTGGAAATGTTTAACTGTCCACTTAAAATGACGGGGGAAAGTTTTGAGATCTAGGACCCGCACGGATTTGCAATGGCCGTTATTAAGTGCCCGAGGTCAAGAGCTGGATAGACTTTTTTTTGGAAAAAAAAATATTTTTTGAACTACTTTTTTTTTAAATTTATATTATTATTTTTGAAATATCGTATATTACAAATTTTTCTGTTTTTCGACTGTCGGTTCTTGTTATGACTAACTTTGACGGCTAGGACTAGAGATAGTGCTAGGGCTAGAGTTACAGCTTGGGCTTAGGCTGGATCTAGGTCTAAGGCTCTTTCCGTGGCTCGGGCTAAGGCTCTGGTTAGAGGCTAAGTCTAGAGTCAAGGCTAGGGCTATATTTAAGGCTAATACAAGGGCTCGGACTAAAGATATCGGCAAAGTGTTGTTTTAGGCGGGTATATATATACTTTTAGGGTTCTCGGCTATAGCAAGAGTTTAAATTTTCTAAATAAAAAAATTTTTATTTGGATTTTAAAAATTTAAAAATTTCGAAATTTTAAAAGTTTCAAAAAATTTTGAAACCCAAGCCTATTTGAATAAGCCTCAAAGCTTGAACTTGTAAGAGTGCGCGGCTTTTTGTTGATTTTGAACCACTCGTTGGTTGGCTTTTCGAGTGGCAGCCAAGAGGCTTGTAGACAACCAATATCCACCCATATTTACATAACGCAAAGATTACTGTTTTAGAATGTGGGTTACGTAAATCTTGGGCGCAATAATGACAAACATTGGCTATTAGGGCAATCGGTCGAGGAGTTGTGAGAGGCAGGGTTGGATATGAGGATTTAGAAGGTTTTTTCAGGGTTGGGGTTTGAAGCATGATAGGCATGATAGATGTTGGTGGGGCTGTATTTTGAAGATTGATGAGTTTTGGCGGGTAATTTTGAAATTGACAAAAAATCGGCAGGAGTGATTTTTGAAAATGAAAAGTTGGCTGGGGGGGGGGGGGGTGTTGAAAATTAAAAGAATGTTGGCGGGGTGATTTTTAAAAGAAAAAAGTGGCATGTGTGATTTTTAAAAATGAGAAAAAACTCTACCGGGGTGTTATTTTGAAAATTAAAAAACGTTGGCAGGGGTAGATTATGAAGATCAACTTGTGTTGGATGGGGTATGCTTATTGGTAAATTTTGAAAGGGGCGGATTTTAAAAATTATGGCAGGGTAATTTAAAGCGATGGAAAAACCTTTCAAAGGGCAATACATATGGGTTACAGTAGCTAAAAAAATTTCGAAGCTTATAGTTAAACAAAAAAAGATCACTGTAATGGCCGCAAAGCCTTAAAACCAAATATTAATACTTTATCTAGCTTGTAATTTAGAGGCAGGTGTTATTTTATGTTTATATTAGGGTTAAGGAGGTGCGAAAAGAACTGCTTTATTAATATACACATGACCCGATAAAGGTAGCTTAGGTATCATCATTTAATTAAAAGGCGTAGGGATTACCTTTGTTTGTAGGTACGGTTTGGTAGGGTATAGTATTATAGGGTAAGGTAGATCATGGTAGGGTAAGGTAAAGTAGAGTATAAAATAGGGTAGGGTAAAATTTCAATTTTCAAAGAAAAAAATTTTTTTTGAATAATTTAAAGCTACTTTAAAAACGGCGTCAAATAGCATTTTGTAGGTTACTAACCTCTTCCATAAGTAATACAATAGCCTTTTACAGTCAGTTGGGGTTAGTCAGCTACTGTGCCAAAAAAGTTCGCGGATTCTCGGAACGGAGCGGTACTTTTGTATTTTTTTGGCTAGTTTTAGTACTTGTCATATTCAAAAAGGTAGTAAAATACGTGATAGGGTACTGTAGTTTTAATTTTTTAAGAAATTTTTTAAAATTTTTTTGAGATTTAAAAAAAAATTGAAAAGCTTGTCAAGGCTTACCGAACACAGTTTATTAGGTTGAAACAAAAGTATGGGGACATTTTTACTTACTTTTCAACTAAAAAGTGACTCGCTACTTTTGGTTCAACCTAATAAAACTTTTGTACATCGAAACCCATTCATAATGCACAAATTTAAAACCCCCGAGCGATTCGTTATACGGGAGTTTTACTGTTATAACGGTTCTTTATACAGGAGTTTTACTGTTATAGCAATTCGTTATACAGCAGTTCCACTGTATGTCATAACCGATGCTTCAACAAGTCGCGCCGACCTATCCTTTTTTCGCTTTCCAAACAGTCGGAAGTTCAAGAACAAAGTTCAAGATTATCTTATTCTTCGAGTGACTTTTCGGACCCAGGTTTATTAGTGGATTAGTGTAGGCTTATTTTGAGGATGCGGCGGAAGGAAGGGGTTGGGAGGCGGGATTTGGGCAGGTACAACGTTGATGACATTTATGACGCAATTTTGGGCTTATGTGGATCAAGAAGGCGTGGTGGGGTGCATGGGATGGGGGGGGTAGACTTTTAATTTTTTTTTAGTTTTGGCTAGCTTTGTTTTTGATTGTAATAAACGTTTACTATCAAAAAATTATTAAAATGGTTAATTCCGGCTAGGGCAGGGTGAAAAAGGTCATTCTTGAGAATCTAAAAAGTCTTGTCGTTTTTTACTATTTAGTCACATTTAAAGTGACGACAAGACTTTTTTTACTTTATCAGTGTCTATACTGGATGATGATCGTTATAACATGACAATATTTCTCTAGATGATGATTTTTTGCGTTGTAAGACAGTTAACAATATTGTAAACTCTGTCCACTTAACAGCCCAAAGGTCCTTATGAATTGTTTCTCCAGGAAAACAAAAACAAGAGGGGGGATATTGTTGTAGGTCTCATCAGTTGTCCGAATGAAATTTAAACTGCGCAAGCGAAAAAAAAAGAAGATTGGGATTGTCTGCAGTATTTGTAAACACAAATTTATAGTTTCATGATGTGATACTTTTGGAGAGGGTTTAGAGAATAAAATATATTTGTAGTAAAGGCTTATAGAAGGGTCAGAGTGGGGGTGGTCAAGTGATGATTAAGGGTAGGGGAAGTCAAGGAAAGACAAGGCAAGGCAAAGGCAGGGCAAGGCAGGGCAAGGCAAGGCAAGGCAAGGCAAGGGCAGGGCAAGGCAGGGCAAGGCAAGGCAAGGCAAGGCAAGGCAAGGCAAGGCAAGGCAAGGCAAGGCAAGGCAAGGCAAGGCAAGGCAAGGCAAGGCAAGGCAAGGCAAGGCAAGGCAAGGCAAGGCAAGGCAAGGCAAGGCAAGGCAAGGCAAGGCAAGGCAAAGGCAAAGGCAAAGGCAAGACAAGGCAAGGCAGGGCAAGGGAGGACAGGAAGGGGTAGTGTATAACCGTTACAATAGCAAAAACAGGGCAGTAGCGTAAAAAAAAGGTAGGGCATAGCAAGCCAATGAAAGTTATTGGAAGGCAAGGTGGGGCAGGGAAAGGGAAGGCAAAGCAAGCAGGACATGACAGGGCGGGGTAGCGTTCAACTTTGATAATAGAAGAAATGGCATGGTAGCGTGGGACAGAGCAGGACAGAACCGGACGGGTCAGGGTAAGATAGTTCAACTTTTACAATCTAATATAATAATTAGAATAAAAAAACTAATTTGCATTACTCATCGAATAACTGTATAACTGTTCCGCGTCCTTTAGTTTTATTTATTTTTTTCGTCATAAAAATAAATAAAAAATAGTTTTTGGTTTTGATAAGAACTTGGAATTAGGAATAATGTTATTTTATGAGGCGCGTAAATAAAAAAGTAACATTTTTATGAAGGGAGGGGGTTTGAAAATGATGTAAAATTATTTTTGTGTTTAGGCAAAAAATATTTCTTTGGTTTAAATTTTTTTGTAAAATGCTTAAAGGATTTTGAATTTTTTCTTTGTTACGGTAGACTGTTGTTATAGGAAACATGATATGGGTTAGATATTTTGGGCTTATTACAACTGTTTTTTCTTGTATTAGGTGGTTTTTAAGACAAAGAAGATTAATGATAACTAGGACGTGAGATGTAATGTCTATATATATTGCGATAATTGTCTATTACTATACCACGGTAGTCTAATATACATACATAATTAAATTTGATTTTGCCAGCCAAATTTTTATAAATAACACCTTGTTTAATATCATTACAACATGTGGACTTCTCATGAATTTTCCTTGCAAATTGAACAGCCCAAATTTAAAAATGTCTGTTTTTATAATTTTTGAAATCTTTTATGATAAAAAAACGTCTGGCTACTTTGCAAAGCTTTTTATAATTATATTGTTTGATCAACTAAAGCTTTTTTTATATATTTAATTTAAAAATTTCAATTTAAATTGCTTTATAGCTTTATATTGTAATGTTGGACATTATGAACAATATGTTTTTGAACTAACTTTTGTACTTTTGTTAAAGAATTTTAGTTTTGAATTTTTTAAAGGGTGATTCATGATCATTAAACTTTAAAACTGTCTGATTTTTAATTTTTTTTTGGTTTTTAGAACACTTTGTTTAGCATATTCTAAGAGCTTTTTTGTCATGGACACGCGTATGGGGCTAAGGTAGGGGGTAGACATGAGCAACGGGCCGGGCCGGGCCCGTTAAAGGTAGGGTTTAAAACCTTGGTTGATGTTACAGTAATTTTAGGAGAGGTAAGGGCAAAGGTAGACTAAACGAGTATAGATTTACTTCTTTGTGGTAGGACTAGGTCAGGGCTTAGACTACGGTGCGTTAGGGTAGAGTAGGGCAGGGCTGTGCAGGGTAAAGCACGGCAAGACAAAGCCAGAAATAGTAAGGCGGGGGCAGTGCAGGACGAAATCAAGGCATAGTAGGTTAGGGAAAGACAATCGCTATAGTATTGTAGGGCAGGAAAAAGTTTAAAGTATAATTTTTGTATCCTTTTATTCAAATTTGGGTCATTTTTAGTATTTCTGTCTGGAGTAGTAAAAGTCAAAGGTTCCCTGAAACAATGGAAATTGCTTGTTATTGTATCAAAAGTTGTCCGATATTTCCGACTTTTTGTATTTCTTTTAAAATTTTTTTTTCTATGTAGCTTAACGAGTTTTGGGCTGCTTATAAGACATTATATGTTTGACTTTTGTGGTTTTTGTTACAGTATATTTTAAGAAAAATATTATTCTTTGACTTTTTTTAGTTTTCGGCTTAAACTGTCTAATATTGCCTCTTGATTTTGATACAAAAGAGTTTGAAAAGCAAAGATATTACGCGGACCGTTTCACAAACTTCATTTTTCTCAAACTTTTCAAGTTCAAAAGCTAAAGCTCTTAAATATCAGATCAAATTTTGGGCATATCAACATGGGCCCACCACTGCTGGCCGCCTTATCGGCCATTTTAGCCTTGTACCGAGTCACCATCAACCTACCAGACGTACCCTTCTCCGCCGAACTCCGTCGTCCTCATTCGGACGAATTTAAAAGCTTGGCCGAACAGGTTTCGGAATCGGCGAGAAAGGTGTTTAAACATGAACACAACTTCTACAACGTTAGTGTGCTTCAGTTTAGGTAAATTTTGGGCTTGGTTTTTTAATTTTTAAAAAAATTAACGAGGAAGGTACCCAACCTACCCCGCTCAGAATCAGCTCAAAGTTTTTATATGAATTCTTTGTACCACCAGTAGTCCTCATAAAAAATTTTAGTTTGCGCTTTTGAGTTTTAAATTTTAAATATTTGGTTTCTCGCCAAATTTGGCATTGTGTTTCAAGCACTTTTTTCGACTTTTCCAGACAAGCTACGCTTACAATTTAAAAAAATGCAGGTTTATTTAAAGGTTTTCTACTATTATGTCAAAGAAAAATCCCTAAAAGGCAAAAAATGGTAAAGTTACAAGCTTGAAACACAATGCCAATTTTGCGGGAAATTGGAAAAGTGATTTTTTGATCTCAATTTTCTTGAGATTTCCTGGAAAGCGCGATTTGTTACTTTGCAGTAGATCTTATATTTACATGCTCTTTCTATATAAAAAGTTTGAAGTCAATGAAAGTGGGGCAGGTCGGGCACGTTCCTTGTATCTTTTGGCGGGAAACAGGAATTTTAAATTTTTAAAATGGAAATTATACAATTTTAAAAGATTTTTTGCATATATGGACTAAACATTAACTATACGTATTTTACAAAAAGCATTTTAACTTCAAACGGAATGCCAAATTTGGCGCAAAAATAAAAATTTAAATTTTTTAAGTGTAAAATGGCTTTTTTAAATAACTTTTTTTTAAAATTTGGCTTATACTTGTTTAAGCAAAGGGCAAAATATGACAATTTATGACATGTAGTTTTCTAAAAGCTGAATTTTTTAGCGGGAAGATGGCATTTTTTGAGAGAAAAGTTGCCTAAAAACGGCGTATTTAAAAAAATATTCAACAAATTGAAAAAAATGACATTTCAGATACAACTCGGTAGTGGGAACGTCAGTAATATTCGACCTGACATTTACCGAACAAAATCCATCGGTCGAAAAAATCTTAATCGAAACGGTGAAAAAGGGGCATTTCGGTTCATTGACCGTTTCGGCCGATGGCTTTGAAGTGGCCGAACATCAAGGTAATCAGAGTTCTACTAGGGTTTGTTTGGTGTGTTTTTAAAAAATGTTAAATCTATTATAGTTTATTATACAGGAGTTGCACTGTATTTCTTTTTTATGTTGCTATCTTTCCTTATGTTTATGTTTTGCTTACTATTCCTTTTTTTACTGTCGGTATAAGGTTAATGTACTAATTATTAAAATATACCTAAAAGTATTGAAAGCTGTCGAAAATGATACTCAAGATCACTTTTTCGGTCAAAAAGTGTAAATTATGTCAAGATATAAGGAGGAAAAGAGTAGAAATGAAGAGATAGAAGAAATGAGCATATAGGTATGAGCTTCACACTATGAGGAGGAAATAATTTTGAAACTAATAAAAGTTTTTAGCCAATTCATCAAGATTAACGCGTCATTGTGCTGATGGAAGTACTCCCGAGTTTAGTTTGTAAGTCTTTTTTTACCTATTATCTTATTCTACCCTACCCTACCCTACCCTACCCTACCCTACCCTACCCTACCCTACCCTACCCTACCCTACCCTACCCTTCTCTATCCTACCCTACCCTACTCTACTCTACCCTACCCTACCTTACCCTACCCTACCCTACCCTACCCTACCCTACCCTACCCTACCCTACCCTACCCTTCTCTATCCTACCCTACCCTACCCTACCCTACCCTACCCTACCCTACCCTACCCTACCCTAACCTATCCTACCCTACCCTACTCTACCCTACTCTACCCTACCCTACCTTACCCTACCCTACCCTACCCTACCCTACCCTACCCTACCCTACCCTACTCTACCCTACCCTACCTTACCCTAACCTACCCTACCCTACACTACCCTACCCTACCCTACCATACTCTACCTTACGGAAAAACTTTTAATAAAACTGCTTTTAGGCACGGCAGTACCTATTGCTGGAGTGACGCGGTTTGCCCGACTGGATTCGCTTGTGTTGATGCACAATGCTGTCATTCTTCTGGACGTAGGTTTAAAAAACACCAACTGATAATTGAAAAAGACAAAAGAATATGAGAATACTGCAATCTGTTTGCAATTTGATGCACTGCCATTGCACACACGACGTTATAGGGTACTTGTACTGTTAGATAGGTAACTTTGGGATTATGTTATGTATTGAAGTTTCGTTTTATAAAGAATAAGAGATTTATCTTCTAAGTACATTTGAAAGGATGCTTTGGAGTTTATACAGATTTAAAAATTTAGTATGAACTGCCCTAGCTCTAGCCTTAGCAGGGTGTACAGGCCTGAATTCATGTAGGCTTAACCTGTCTGGACTAATTTTGTAATGATTTTTTAGTTGGGGTTATACTATAGTAAGTGCTATAATTGTAGATAAGCTAAAAAAAGAGTTGCATATATTGAGATAGGAAGTATGAAAAATCTGGAAAGTCAGTTTAAAATTGACAAAACACAAAAAAAATATAAAATGCTTAACGTTTCTGGGTATATTCTTGGTGCTAGTGGTATTGCTCATAATACATATCTTACTACAGTTAACGGGTAACTTTATGGCACTAATCACTCACTCCTTCTGTTTTATTTTGTATTGTACTGCTGTTTTTACCTTGTGTTATATACGTTATCTGTCATTGCGATCACTAACTTTATAAGCCACAAGCTTTACTACTAATTTCTATTGCTGTGCCTATGATAACCCTAACTCTGCCAAGCTTTTATCACACTTAAGGCACGTATTATGTTTTAGCTAACGGTGAACCGAAGCACTGTGTGGACACGGCGTGGGAATGCGACGGCGGGCGTTGTTTGCCGCTGCAAAAACGTTGCGATCACGTCGTGGACTGTTCTGATGGCACTGATGAGCTTTTATGTGGTAGTTTTTGTTCGCTTTTTGTTGGCTTAATGCTTTGTTATGGGCTTATAGGCTTATATTTGGCATTTATCTATGAATATGCGTTTTTAAGGTTGGGGGTGATTTTAGGAGAATAGAAGGGGGGGGCGGGAGGGGGATTTTTTTTTGAAAAATTGGAATTTTGAAAAATGCACAGGATTTTAGGCCTTGTAAAAAAATTTTCTGTACAGAAAGAATTTTTATGCGTTTAACGATTACTGTTAAAAAGTTTTAAGGTGGGCGTGGTAAAAAGATTATCCCGCATATTTTTTGGGTAAGGGGATATTTTTCTGCCGTCTTCAATGCCACACTCTGATCACCTCATAAATACACCTCACATTATATCTTGTTATAAATTATCAAACTTTACTTTTTCAAATTTGTATTCAAAATTTAAAAAAATTTTTTTTGGTTTTTTTAGGAAAATGCCATTTCTAACCCACCCCTTTTAGAGAACCAAAAGCGATCAGTGAAGCATCACTGTGATGAAGACGAATTTCGTTGCAAAAACGGTCAATGTATTGATAGTAACTTGGAATGTAACCGAAGATACGATTGTCCTGATGGATCGGACGAACTTCATTGTGGTAGGTCATGACATTTTTCACCTTTGTTGGTTGTATGACTTTATCAGGCTTTTATATGGCAAATTCAATCTTTGATAGGGTTAATTGTTTTAGCTTTTAAACGTTTTTAGTTATTTTATGTTGTTTTTGACTATTCGTCGTATTTTTGGTTCGTTTTACTAACGTTTTAGCTTTATTATTATATTTATACAACTGTACCGGGGCGTATTTTACAAAAAAGTTTTATTTTTATAATTTTTAGTTTAAAAAATTGGCTTTAGTCTACTTTGGAATGGCATTTTATAGTAATTTTCATATTGTCTATTGGCGGACATGTTTGATCGTATAACATGGAAATACAGCCTGCAAAATGGCTTAAAAACTGCTTTTTTTATTACAATTTTAACGTTTCGAACGAAGACTATATTAAAAAGGATTTAAGAATTGAATTTACAAAATAAAAATTCTTTTTAAATTGAAAATTTTGAATTTTTAAAAATTTTAAATTTTGAAATAAAAAAAAAATTAAATTTTCTTTTTTATACCAACAACTAAAGCAATATTTTTACGTTTCCTAAGTTCATACTAACAAACTCTATAGATTACTTTGTAAACCACCCCCACTACCAACCAACCACCACCACATACGCACCACAAGAGCTGCAATCAGCTCAAGAAGCTCGTCGAGAGTGCACTGATCAAGAATTCCAATGTTCAGCAGGGCAATGTATTCATTACGACAAGATTTGTGATGGTAACGATGACTGTGGTGACCGAGCGGATGAAGCTACATGCGATTCAGATGAACTGAATGTGAAGAAAGGCTGTGGTCAACACGAATACACTTGTCATAATGGCGATTGTATTGATGTTAGGAGGAAATGCGATAGGAATTACGATTGTCGCGATGGCAGCGACGAAACTGTTTGTGGTATGTGTTGTCATGTCGCTGTGAATAGTGGGGTATGGAGGTGGAGGAGGGTAGAGTAGGGTAATTTAGGGTAGGATAAGTTATGGTAGAGCAGGGCAAGGTAGGGTAGGGTAGGGTAGAGTACATTTCACGGTAGGGTAGGATAAGGTAGAATAGAGTGGGGTAGAAAAGGTTAGGTTATGGTACGACGTGTCACGGTAGGATAGAATATAGTAAGATAGAATAGGGTAGGGTAGGTTAGGGGTGAGAAGCGAGCCGGGCCTAGTTTTTAAGCTCAAAGTTTAGGCCCAGCTCGTTATTATTTTTACCTCAGGCTGGCCCGATTTTTTTACGTACAAACGGGTAGTTGAAGGTTGGCGCGGCCCGTTTCTCATCTTTAGGGTATATGCTATGCCAAAACAGAATAGAGCAGACTACGGTAGGGTAAGTTAGGATAGGGTAGGATATGGTAAAGTAGGTTAGGAAAGAGTAATGTAGAGCAGGGTAGGGTAACGTATGGTAGTGTAGGGTAGAATAATGTACGGTAGTGTAGAGTACGGTACGGCAGGGTACGGTAGGATATGGTATATAGTAGTGTTTTTGGTTTTTGTGATAGTAAAAGTAAAACATAATTTTGTGTTATGTTATCGTATATGTTTAGATTTGATGTTCAAGGACATTATGATTAGTTTTTTAATAGTTTTTGCTTATTTTTTAGTTTTTTTTAAATTTTTTTTTTATTTTTATGTTTCACATTTTATTTTTTATTTTTAGGTTCTCTTTGTTTATGCTCAAACTAACAAATTCATTTTAAAAAAGTTATAATAAACTAATATTTAGACTACTTTAACCGTGTTCAACAGCGACCAACGACTCCACCCCATGTGTTGGAACAGCAACGTCGTGAACAAGAAGCTGAACGACGACGAATTCATGAAGAACATTTGAGAAGAGTCGAGGAGGCAAGAAGGGAACGTGAACGATTGGTAAGTATTTTGAAGTTTTAAGTTTTTTTTTTAAATTTTATTTAGGGTAGGGCGTAAAGAAAGTTTTTGTTATTTTATGGTTTGTAAAGAAAGTTTATTGCCTTTTTTTTTGTTATGTAAAGAAAATTCTTGTTATTTTTTGCTTTGTAAAGAAAGTTCTTGCCGTTTTTATCGCTGTAAGGAAAGCTCTTGAAGTTTTCTGTTATATAAAGAAAGTTCTTGCCATTTTAAGCTTCGTAAAGAAAGTTTTTGCAATTTTTTGCTTTGTAAAGAAAGTCTTAGAGCCGTTTTACTGTTTATGTTATTTCAGGACGCAATTCAATCAAACCAAGTAAAGTCAGCCGAGATCTCATTCGACGAAGGGTGTAGTGATGATGAATTCACTTGTAGTAATGGAAAATGTATTGACAAGCGACGGAAATGTAATCAAATTCACGATTGTAGTGACGGATCGGATGAGGAAGATTGTGGTAGGTTTACTGCGTTATTTTGGATTTTACTGGAGTAATATGAAGTTCGATGTAGGTATTTGAAATTTACTTTAGTTTTTAAATTTTACTGTAGTTGTTTTAATATTAATATAGATTTTTCAAGTTTACTGTAGTTATGTATAGTTTACTGTAGTTATTTTTAAAATTCGAGCTTTATAAAGATAAAGATTAAAAAAGTTTTGTCGTTTTTTAACCTTGAAAACATCGATTTGGCGACAAGACTTTTTTAATCTCTTCGTACAGGAGCTCCACCTTTGTTAATATAAATTTGGTAGTAAAGTTGATTGACAAAACTTAAAACTTGGTAAAATACGACATTAAAATTCTGGTCATGAGCAATTCTCTTATCAAAAAGTAGTTTTTGTAGGTAATGACAATTAGACTTGTAAAGGGGTTCGATTTTCGTTTGGGCTTCGGCTCTCGGGCACTTATCTGATGGTCTGGCTCGTTTCAAAGTTGCTTCGACACGGCCACTTTTGGTACAGGTTTCTGGTCTATACCTACTTAACATACTGTCATAGCTAGACTTAGCCTTACGTATTGACCTAACTAAACGTAGCCCAACGTACTGACGTAGCTAGACTTGGCCTTACATATGGGCATGGCTAAATTTAGCCTTACGTATTGACCTGACTAAACCTAGCTTAACATATTGCCATAAGTAAACTCAAAAAGTACTCAAAAGTTTAAATTTAACAATTTGTGACGTTCCAAAGGCATGTGTGACAAATATATGCACATGGAATTAAGTGATGACTCAAATGTCATAAAAGAAAGGAAAGGAACGTTGCTTTTGCCAAGCACTTTATGTATTATGATTGATCGCGTACTAGGGTTAATATGGCGTTTTTTCGAAAGGTAAACGATGATTTTTAAAGATTTAGAAAGGGGTGATAACTTTTAAAAATATTATATATATGAGGTTGTTAGTAAACAAAAATAGTGGGATTTGAAAGATTCGCCAGAGGTGTAGGGTAGAGTTGGAAGGTAGATTAATGTAGGGTAGGCTAGGGTGAGGTAGGGCATGGAAGGATTGAAAGATTTTTTAGAAGGTGGGAAGGGGAGGGGGTTATTTTTCTTTTCTAATTGTTTTTGAAATCAACAGGAGACAAACCTTCTCCCCCCTTGTTTTACCCTTGCTTCTTGTACTAGACAATGGGCCAAGCTTGAGACAAATTGAGGTCGGGCCGGGCTTGGAAATCCCGGAAATGCCCGACCTGTTTCTACGTAAAAATATTCGGACCGGGCTTGAGCAAAAATTAGACCAGGTCGGGTCTAACATTCAGGCCCGTTCTCCATGTCTATCCTGTACCGCTTGATGATAATGGTCAAAAGGTTTAAGTCTTTTCTTCGAGACCAAAATCACTTGCTTGCCATTAGTCCTAACTTAATTTTTGTACCAAAAAACTTAAAAAATTACGTTATTTACCTATTAAAACAACCACTTTGCTAATTTACTCTGATCAACCCAAAAAACAAATAAGATGAAGCGGCTAGCTATTAAGTCCTATTAAAAAACGACTTGTTTAAACTTCTTTTTGTTTATCCCCCCGGTTGTCTTTTTGAATTCGCATAAAAAACATCCTCAGGGGCGGATCATGGTGTCAAAAGTAGTGAGGATCAAACTGATAAACAGACAGAAAGCAACAGAATCAACAAATGTTCTCGGCTTTTTTCGGGCCGTCTTTTGAAAGTGGGGCTCTTTTTGTGGTCAGGTGCAGGGGTTGTGGAACACTTTTGGCATGGGTTTTGCGGGGAAGGGGAGGGGAAATAGAGTAGATGAGTTAGGGATTAAGAGGTTAGTGATCATAGCAGGGGCGGTGAGTTAGACTAAGCAGGTTATGTTGGCGTAGATTAGAGGAGACAGGGGTTTTGATACATTAAGGCATGAGTTTCGAAACACTTTTAGCATTAGCTTTGGTACACTTTTGCATATGCTTTGGTACACTTATAGCATGAGTTTTGGTACACATTTGGCATGGATTTTACAAAATTTTTGGCATGGGTTTGGGTACCCTTTTGACATGAGTTTTGGTACAATTTTTGTCGTGGGTTTTTGAGGAAGGAGAGGGTGTAGTAGAGGGTTGGGGATGAATAAGGGTAGTGAACAAGCTTGGCAGGGCCTGTGCGTTAGGTTAGGGACGGTATGTTAGAGATGGATTAGAGAGGTCAAACATTTGGAACGGTGAAACAAAGAGCTTCTTGATATACGATTAGAAACTAGTGGTGGAGAGGACTTTTTCACAAAAAAGGGTTTAAAATTCATAAAAAATTTATTTTTAAATTTTAAAGTATGAAATTTGCTAAGAATAGTCATCATCAACAAGATCTCATTTTTGCTAAATTTGGCTTTCCTTTTATGAAAAATGGAAAAGTTGTAGAGCTTTTAAAAAAAGGTTTTACATTTTTTTTAAAATTTGTTTTTGAATTTTAAAATTTGAAATTGGTACAAGCAATTGTTATAAGCTAAGGTATCACTGTGACAAATTTGTTTTTTTAATCATCAAAAGTGGCAATGTTATAGGACTTTAAAAAAATTTTAAAATGTACGAAAAATTTTTAATTTTTTTTGTATGACATTTTATATTATAATGATTTGTATATTTTTCAACTTATTAAAATTTATGTTCTATTAGCAAAACGAAGCAAAAAACATGTTATAATAGACTAGTATGACTCATATGTTCTTTTATAATTTGTTTTATATACTAACCGGATCTAAATCTATTTATAAAGCCCAAAAAACATAGTAATTCATTTTTAAATGGTCAAAAAACTAAAATTTATTTAAAAAAAAGCAGATTTTAATGCATTAATGTTCACCGTTCTTCTACTGTTCTAAATCCAGCTCTTAATATCACTACCGCCGTTCTACTAAAAATGAAAACCGTTCAATATTCCACATGCTGCCCATTCAATCCTAATATCATTTCTCACGTCCCAGATGTGTTTCCAGAAACACGACAAATCGGATCGCATTCACTTGTCCTTAGGGCCTTAAGGCCGGGGGATCAGGATTCGCGCATTCTTTTTGTTTTGTCTGCAAGTTTTTTTTTTTCGGATTTCATGACCGCAGGGGATGAAAGGGAGATCGGAAACGTTGCTAGGAGTTTCCTCTAATTAAAGGGATTTATTTTAATTAGCGATGAATTGGGCGTTAAAGGGATTTTTACAGCCTGTTGATGAAAAAAGGAATGGCTTTTAGGGATGATGGTTGGGGAGAGGGGGGGGGGTGTTTGAATACGGAAGTACTGTATTTTTCAAATTGTTTTGGCTAGTTTTTGGCTTCTGATTTCACAATTTTAGATTACCATGCCTTACTTTACCCTATGGATGGCTTATCATGCCCTAATTTACCCTATGGGTTGTCCATACCTTACCTTATCCTATGGGTAGCTTACCACGCCCTCTTTCGCCTTATATGTAGAGTAAAGTAGGGCATGGTAAGCTAAATAACAGTATTATACAGGTAATGTACGCGTTTCTTTTCATAAGAATGGTACACTTCTGTAAAAGTATGGTACATTTTTTGTAGGGCCTGGTAAGGATAGGGTAAATTAATAATTTTTTTAAGGGTATGGTAAAGCTATGGCTATATTAATATAAGAAGCCATGTGTGTTAGTAAATTAAGGGTTTTTTATTGCAGGGCAGGGCATGACAGGGTAAGGTAGGGTAGGGTAGGTTAGGGTAGGGTAGGGTAGGGTAGGGTAGGGTAGGGTAGGGTAGGGTAGGGTAGGGTAGGGTAGGGTAGGGTAGGGTAGGGTAGTGTAGAGTAGAGTAGTGTAGGGTACGTAGGGTAAGATGGTTATAGTTAGGGCTGGGTATGGCGCTCTATTACAATTTTTTCGAAAAAATAAGTTTAGATTAACATTCCCAAACCAAATGTAAGTGTAATGTAAGATCGATTTTTCAAGAAATCGTTTGCAAACGGCTTGGTTTAGTTTTTTTACCAATCAACTGCCGGAAAACGAATCATTTCCTTTTACAAAACTAATTGGTTTCGAACCTATTTGCTTCGGAATGTGTCAAATTTTGATCTTCAGCGTTATTGAAATGGGAAACGAGATGGTTCAGTGGCATTGATTAGAAGGTAGGGGGAGGTTCATTATAAGGTTTGTTGGATACTTTTTTTTGAAGTGAGAGGTGGAGGGGGGTGAGAGGGGTGTATTTAAAAAAATTGGGGAGGACATTTATTTTTGATTTTTCAAGGCAGGGTAAAAAAACTTTTTTACGGCGTGGTACATTTTTTAGGGCGGTGTGAATCTTTTAGGGCGGGGCAATTTTTTTAAGGCAAGGAAAAAAAGTTTTTTTTACTTTTTTTTAATACAGGGTGAATATCTTTTTTAGGGCGGGGTAAAAATTTTAAGGGCGGAGTAAACTATATTTTAGGGCGGGGTAAATTTTTTTTCTTTACTCGGCGATGTGACAGTTTTTAAACCAAACTAAACAGTTTCCAATGCCAAATTAAAATTTTTTTTGTTTTGATAATAGTGCTGATTCACCTTAAAAAGTATTTACAATTACCTAAAGTGATCTTTTAAAAGTCTAATTACATTTATTTCGTTCAAGATCAACAACTTTTGTCTAATTTGTAAGAGTTTAGTCATCACAAACAAAAAAAAACTAGACGATTAGACTTCTACTTCCACTTTCGTGGTCAATCAACGCTAACTGCAAATTTAATGAAGCTGAAAGTAATTCCAAAAGAAAACAAATTGTGTCGTTTTTGAAACTTTGAGGGCTTGTGGGTAATCAGCGGATATGTGGGGTGGGTTTTAGATATTTTTTGGAGTCTTTTGGGGTAGAGAAGTAAAAATTTTAGTGTTTTTTGCTTTACTTCACTCTACTTTATTCTACCTTACCCTACCCTACCTTATCCTACCCTACCTTTCCCTACCCTACCCTACCCTACCCTACCCTACCCTACCCTACCCTACCCTACCCTTGCCATATCCTACCATACCTTGACGTTCTCTACCTCACCCTACCTTACCGTGTCGTACTGTACCTTGACGTACTCTACTCTACCCTACCTTATTCTACTCTACTTTACCCTTTCCTTCTCTACCCTACCCTATTTTACCGTACCCTACCTTACCATACCCTACTGTAACTTGACGTTCTCTACCTCATCTTATCTTGTCGTAATGTATCCTACCCTACCGTACCTTGCTTTATTCTGTCGTGTCTTGCTCTACCTCACCCTACTCTTCTTTATTTTACACTATCCTAATTTGCTTTGCCTTGCCCTATATTACCATACCCTGTCTAGCCTATTCGGCTCCACCTTACCCTAGCCTACCCCAATGCATTCCTTTAGGATCTATCTACAGTTTTTGTACAAAAGTTTCTAAATATCTTTGAAAACGGTATTGCAAAACTACTTGTACGATAAAGTTATTGTAATGTATTCATATTGTTGGAAACTGAATATTTGTGTCATGAAAGGAACAATTGAATTCGTTTTGCTTGGCCATCGGGAACTAACCTTTTTGACTCACAATATTATGATTTTTTCATCTAGTATTGGAAGTGGAGCGATAGTAGTCAAAACATGTGTTATAGTAGGCAAATCATATTTTTCGTGTTATGTTGTTGTATGCATATTGTAAAGTTTTGTATAGGCATGTTATTGTAAGTCATAGTGTTTTGAGCTGTTTGATCTGATGTATTGTAGTATTAAAAGCGGCAGCCTATGGTCCAGGGATGTCGTTTGGGGGAGGGGGGGGAAGGATTTTACAGGCACCTGTGGACCAAAAAAAAATTTTTTGACTTCCCCCCCCCCAGAGAAAAACCGTAGCGCGTCCCTGCTATGGTCATATTCTTGTATGAAAAGCATGGTTTTTGTCTAGTGGTATTACGATATTATAGTAGGTGTAATGTTGTGAAACTATAGAAGGCACGGTGTAATGTTTCATTGTTTTATGCTATAGTAATCACATATTTATTTAGCCTTCGTAAGGTTTACTGGTACGTCATAGTAGTCATACTTACTAATTTTTTCTTTGCGCTTGACCACTACTACAATATCATCAACACCTTTTTCTCAAAAAAATTTTGGTAGGGATTTTTTGACTAATTTTTCTCTATTACTACTTCTATATCACCATCTTTTTTCAAAAAAAGTGTTAATGTTACTTTTTTAACTAAACTTTTCTTCACCATTACTACAATATCACTCTTTTCAACAAACAAACTGGGATGACTTTCACCCATCGAAGTCCCATTATAATTCTTCGTATAATTCTTACGCATCGTACAGTGCGGCGGGTCATTGCCAGTTGTTTCTCTTTCTATGGCCAATATGATTCAGGATCGTATTGTCCGCGGGGAATTCGCAGCGGAAGCGTTTTCAAACTTTATTTTGTTTAGCACTTGGGCATCAAACTTCGAATGGCTACTATGGCTATTATGTGGTTTGTGGCTGATTGTGATAGGATTTTTAGGGAAGGGTAGGGGTTTGAAGGGAGGTGCATGTTAAGATAGGCTAGGAAAAAGGAAGGGCAAGGATAGGGCAAAAGTAGTGGAACGGCAGATTTAAGGCTAGCGATAAGGCTGGGTCAGGGCTAGGGCTAGGCTAGGCTAGGCTAAGGCTAAGGCTATGGCTGAAGCTACAGCTAAAGCTAAGGTTAGGTCAAGTGGTCGGGTTAAGACTATTGTTAGGGCTAAGTCTAGAGCCAAGCCTAGCCCATGCCCATGCCGTTGTCGAATACCAAGGCTAAGAGCTTGAACTTAAAACTAAGTCTAAATGACTAGTATAATGCCAAGTCTAAGACCAGGCTGAGGCGAACAGTAAGACAGGGCTGAAGTACTACCTATTCATCTACTATAATATAATTTCTCTAAATTTTTCTATTTTGTGTACTATTTACCATCCCCATTTCCTACCCCTCGAATTCCATGATTTATATCAAAATTGGGAACAAAAAAGTATCAATCTCAAACTCGCTGATAGTGACTAATGATCTGGAAATGGCTTTTGGCGGTTGCAAATGTGAGTCCGGATTATTTATAGCCGTTTTTATTTTGGCAAAAAACTTGAAATCATGGGACAATTGGGGTGTTATGGGGGTTAGATCATGGGTTGGGAGGGGTTTTGGGGTTGAAAGGGGTGGATTTTTTGTAAAATACGTAGTAGTCAATTTTTTCAAAAAAAAAGAAGAGGGAGGGGTAGATCAATTTTTTTTCTTTTTTGTTTTTATTTTAAAATTCTGTTTAAAAAATAGCGATCACCTCGATTTTACGGCTATTGTAGGTACAATACCTCTATCTTAATGTAAAGTACAAAAAATTTGATTAATAGTCCAAAAATGATGACTAACAGTCAATTCTTGTGACCGTGGAACGCCGTTTTCATTGTAACACTAAAACCTTTCCCTAACCAAAATCATATTTACTTTTACAAAAAGTTTACAATACTCGGTTTCGTTGACAAACCCTTCAAAACTTACACTGGGAACGCCACCAAAGGGTTTTCTGTCGCCTGGAATTGCTTTATTCGTCACCTAAAAGTCGCACTTCCATCTTAATTTATTTGTTTGTCGCCGGATAAAAAAGATTTCTTGGATTTGTACGGATTTGGTGGTAGTGGGGGTTAGGGGGAAGGTAGAGGGGTAGCGTAGGGAAGGGCAAAGAGAAAGTGGGCTGTGATAAGGTAGGGCAAGGCAAGGCAAGGCAAGGCAAGGCAAGGCAAGGCAAGGCAAGGCAAGGCAAGGCAAGGCAAAACAAGGCAAGGCAAGGCAAAGCAAAGCAAGCCAAGGAGTAAGTAAGACAGCGCGAAGGGAAAGTAGGCTATGATAAGGTAGGGAAAGATAATCTGTTTGGACTTTTTGATAACAAATGGAGACGGGGGGACTTTAGGGTAGTATAGGTTAGGGTAATGTAGGGTAGGGTAGGTCACGGTTGGATGGTGTATTACACGACAGAGTAGGGCACAGTACATAGGGTTGTGTTAAAAGAAAGGAGGATAAGATAAGGCAGGGCAAAAGGAGAGCAGGGTATGATTAGACGAGGAACGGGCCGGGTCTAATTTTCAGGCCCATCCCGATCAAAATTTTGCTTAAGCTCGGCCCGACTTAAATTTGGGTCAGGCCCGGCTCGTTCCTCAAGTGTAGCTATGATAAGGTGAAGATAAAGGTAGTTTGCTGGGACATTTTGATTAAAAAATGGAATGAGATGAATTTTAGGGTAGGGACTTTCATTTAAAAAAAAGTTTAATGCAGGTACTCTTTTGGTTCATTAGTACTAAAAATGTTAAGTTGGTACTTTTTTAGTACGTCTTTTTTACTATGATTTCTATTACTTTCTTCAGTCATAACCTTACTCTTTTTCCACTCCAACTTCCATATTATTACAGTACCTCCCGTCGCTTCCCCTTTCAAATGTATCAACGCCCAAATTGTAACTAACCATTCCAATTAACTTTTATTTACTAAAGAGAGTAAACAAGTCGATTATTAAAGCAATTATCATGAAATTTAGCCCCGCTATGAAACCGATCAATCTTGCGCCCGAATTTTTTTTTATTTATTTTCCGGCGTTCTTACTCTTTTCGCCTTCTACCCGCCTCACATTATCAACTAATAAACAATCGAAAAAAAACGTCTCCGCCTCGACGCGGGGCGACGGGGTCGGTCGATAATGTGCTGGGAATGGGTTGGTAATGACGGTTTAGGTGGGGGTAGTATAGTTGTAAATTTTGGGAAGTAGGGGCCGTGAGAATCGGGCAGGATAGGGTAGGGTAAGGTAGGAAAGTAGGAATCTTTTAGAGGTAGGACCGTGAGAATAGGGTAAGGTAAGGTAAGACAGGGAAGTAGGAATGTTTTTAAGACAGGGATCCTAAGAATAGAGTACGGTTGGGTAAGGTAAGATAGGGCAGTAGGAATGGTTTGGACCAATCCAGGAACGTGGGCTTCATTGGAGGGGTGAGGATTAACAATTGAGGACAAGGCAGGCCAAGAATATGGTAAAGGTATAACAGAGCTATAATTATCCATAGGGCTATGATAGGTTAGAAAAGTGTTATGTTAGGCTAGAAGTGACGCTAAGGATGATAAAGTAAGGATATGGCTAGGGCTAGGGCTAGAGGTACAGCTAGAGCTAGGGCTAGGACTAAGATTCATATTGTCGGAATGAGGTGAGGCACTTATCTTGTATGACTACGGTCGGGCCCAGGTGGTGTTTTACTAAGAGTGGGACTATGACCAGTACAAACACTAGGGCTAGAGTAAGTATCATAGAGTCCCAGTGTTTTGCTTTGCGCTCTAGATATAGTTTTTCGTTCTTACACCAGTTTTCCAATGGTCAATGTAGTAAAGCAAAGAAAAAACGAAAGACTGTTTGAAATTGCGATTTGATACGAAACTGGTTTTTACATTTACTACACATTACATTGAACCGTTTTTTAATTGATTTTTCATTTACTGACTGTTTCTTTAATTTTCATTTCAAGTTATGTTTATTTAAAATTATTGATGCTAAAAAGTATTGTCGTTTTTGAACAATGCTCAAGGCGTTTACAAACGACAAGACTTTCTTTGGCCGTTTAAGTAAGCTTAAAGGCTTAAAATTAGTTGGCTAGCTTGAGATTTTGTAAAATACGTGTATGGCGTTGAAGAAAATTTTTAAAAAAAGTTTTTTAATTTTGAAAAAAAAAATTGTATTTTGAGAAAAAAAAATTTTTTTTCTATTATCTAGCCATTTTTTAAATCCTTCAACTTCAAAAATCAAAACTACAGTATTTTTTGCGACACTCAAAGGTCACTGCTGACTAATCCGATTTTACTTTTTTACTGTTTATTTCCTCCTACTTTTTACGGCGCTTTAATTTTACTGTCGTTTTTTTTTGTATAGCGTAAAATTTTTTTTGTAAATTTGGTTTTTGTTGTTTTTTGGAATGATTCATTTTCCTCGCGGCCCTATTATACTTTATCATTTTGCTATTGTGCACACAGACTGGGCAACATGAAACATATCAGTCGTATGTTTATCTGGAGGGGAAACTTTTTGGAATACCTATGGAATGTAAGGGATTAGGGGGGGGTGGGTAGGGGTTGATATGATAGAGTAGAGCAGTAAAGGAAAAGGCAAGTGAGGGCAGGGTAGGATAGGGCAGGGCAAGGCAGTTCAGGTTGGGATAAGACAGAACAGGGCAGTACAAGGTAGGGTAAAGTAGGGTAGGGTAGGTAGGGTAGGGTAGGGTAGGGTAAGAATACTGTAATATAGTGGTCTTTCTATGTAGTGAACCATCTGTATAAGTAGATCTCCTTATAGTAAACGTCATATTTGGTCTTAAAAGTTAATTTGAACAAAATCTCACTCTGTAAAGACAACACCCTCTATGGTAAACACATAATGACGGTCTCTGCGGGTAGCTTATATGGAGAGAGTCATACGTAACAGTAAACTTTCTTTCACCCTCTGTCTTCATACTGTACTGTAATTTTTTTTTAAATTAAAATTTTTTTAAAAATTTAAAGTTTTGTCTATAAAAGCCCCGTCTCAAGCCGATGTTGCCGCCAAAAGAATGTACCCAGAAGGGTCGACCTTGTCCTGGTGTATTAAAATCTCGACGAAACCCAAAGTTAACTGATGCGTTAATGAGGTGCCGTCATTCTTCTTAACACGACTTCAAACCGCGAAACATATGCAAAACTTTGGCATTTCTCTGCCGTCTCGTTTCTGAGTTATATTTCTTTTCTTCTCTGTTGTCTATATTGTTGTTTGTTATCTTTTGATGACTTTTCTTTACTTTCTAGGTTTTTCGTTGATTTTTATGTTCTTTTTGATGTTGTTAATTACCTTTTGTACCTTTTTTAATATATTTTTACATGCTATCTTATGATCTTTGTATCTCTCGACCTTCTCTATCATCTTAATCTTCCTTTCTTTACCTTACCCTTTCTCATTTTCCTTTGCCTTACCTCTTTCACGTCTCTCTCTACTCTTTATCTCTCTCTTCCTCACTCCTCAAATCCCACGCTATTTCCCACTCCAAGTTGCGGCATAAAATTTAGCGAAATGAAGCGTTAATTACGGTCGGAATATTTGGAAATAAGTGATTTGGAAGAAGGAGATATTATGTTAATGATCTGAGCACCTGCGGCGCCGTCATTCCGACCACCAATCGCTTGAGGGTCGATGACGACGACAAAAAACGGGATTCAAATGGTTTCAATTTTGATCGTCGGGTTTATGGCGAGGAAAATTGGGTGCTACAGTCTGGGGGAGGGGGGAGGGTAGGGTGGAGGAAAGTTGAGGTTCTACAGGCGGGTGATGTGAGGATGAGGTAGTCTTCTTATTACTACATTATGCTAAACTTCATCATAGTTTGCGAAGATGAAGGTTAGCGTAATGTAGTACAGTCTCTTTAGTCTGACACTCAAGGGACTTGTCCAAACTTGACTATATAACCAGTGTGTCACACTACCTAGGTATTTTTTGATAGGGGTTCTTTTATGAAGGGCGGTCAAAAAGTTGACAAGCTGTAATTATAAAGTTGGTATCATAGAGGATATCGTAAAGATGTAAGGTGTTAACCAAAAGGTCAGTATCAACTGTTCTGAGGATGAGGACGGGTTTAGATATGGTGTGTAGAGTAGGTGGTAGTCATGCTGTTTATGGTACAGTAGGGTAGTGAATGATAGGCCGAGCGATTTAGGGTAGAGCAGGGTAGGGTAATTTAAGGTAAAGTAGGGTAAAATAACGTAGATTAGGGTAAGGTAGTTTGAAGCAAGTAAGGGTAGGTTAAGGCCGGGAAGGATATGTCTGATCAATGTCATGGAGGATAGTTCTTAGGTATTAAAGGAAAAGTTATTATCGATAACTTTAAAAAGGAGATGAGAAGATTAACTTAACTATGCGATAAAAATAATTAAGGTTTTTTATTAGCGGTGATTAACAAGGAAAATTAAGTTTAACGGAATTATGTTTATAACACATGTATATCCAAAGTTCTGTTAATTAGCTATTTCTTATGTTAGTGAGCGGAAAAGGGTTTAGGTATATAAAGCATTGTAATAAGGAACACCAGACCTTATATCGGAAGGGGTTTACGTATATAAAAGCACGGTAATAAGGCGCGTATTACTTGATTTTACTTGACATATTGTCTATTGTAAATTTTTGATAAAGTGGTGTCTTTTGAGCTTGTTACCTTTTTATATTCAACTCTACTAACTTCAAATTGATTTATCACCCATGCCCCCTCCCATTTGGGCCAGTAGCACTCCGTTTGCGCTTCAATTTGCTACAGATAAGCTTGTTTTGAAAATTGTTGGTACTCAGCATTTTTTGAAATTTGTAATCTTATCAGTTAGTTATCATTTTCAGACCATATGGAGGTCTAATCAGAGAGTGTTCCACTTTATAATTGTAAGCTTTTTTGTCAACGTTATTACTAGGGTTTTTTTACTTTTTGATTGATATTACAGTAGGTTATTGGCCTTCTGCTTAATTTTCGGCGATTTTTATTGAGGCAGGGGGTGGAGGAGGTAAGGGGGCGAGGGATAAAATTTTTTTTGGTAACAAGTAGCTGATATCACATTTTTTTTTAAATTTTGGTTTATTTAGAGGGGGACTTTTTAATTTTTTTTCAATAATACGGTTGAAATTTGAAATTTTTTAAAATTAAAAATTTTTGAAATTTTTGGATTTTTTTAAATTTTGGATTTCCAAGATCATTCTCTCTCTAACCTCAGTAACCATTTGAATTACTACCCCTGTAAACTAT
This sequence comes from Bursaphelenchus okinawaensis, assembly GCA_904066225.2. Lineage (NCBI taxonomy): Eukaryota > Metazoa > Nematoda > Chromadorea > Rhabditida > Aphelenchoididae > Bursaphelenchus > Bursaphelenchus okinawaensis. Next base: position 8,839,050 of record CAJFCW020000002.1, on the reverse strand, counting down.
TTGTTTATTCAAAAACAAAAGATTACTCGAACTGATAACACGTTTCGCACCACCCTCCCCGTCCTGCTCTGATCATAGCGGTCATATTAATCGACCTTGGGGCGGGTTAATTGTCTCGTCCTGTAATTAAGACATGGAAGAATGTTGCTGCGAATTCCGATGACATAAAAAGTTGTTTTAATTAAAACAGGCAAATTAAAATGTTAAGGTGGTTGTTTGGTAATCATTTCGCTGTAATTCTGTTAAGAGTGGGGTTTTCTTTGAATGAGGGGTGTAGGGTTGAGGAAAGGGAGGGTTAGAAGAGGAAACTAAACTTCTTTCAAGCCTAAATTACAAAAAAACAGCAACTTTTAGGGTTAAAGTAGGGTAAGTTACGTTGGGGCAGGGCAGGGTAGGGTAAGTTACGTTAGGGTAGGGTAGGGTAATTTACGGTGGGGTAGGGTAAGGTAGAGGGTATGAAAAGCAGGTGTTACAATTAACACCTTCCTTAAGCCAAACATTTAGCTAATGTGTAGCGATTTGTTTGTTAATCGATTTGTAAAATTGGTTTAGCGAAAAATGCGGGTCATGTAACTTCTCCTCCCCCCCCCTCCCTTCTGATGCCGCTTCAGAATTCTTTCAAGCTGAAAAGTGAAGTTTAGCGGTTTTAAACCGTTTTTTTCATCTTAACGATTAAAAGAATAATTGGGTTATTAATGTGACGTAGGTGGCATTAAAAAGTTTTAGATTTCTCACATGGCAATTTTTATTCTTTAGGCAATAAAAATGTGTAGAAGGGAGGGGGGGGGGAGTATTTTTTTTGGTTTTGACGAATAGTACCAGCAGTACAAACATGTTGATATAAGGGGGTACTCTTTGATTTTTCAAGCTGATAGTGCCTATATTACCATGCTTTTTTTCTTTAGGCGGTTAAAAATGGTGTAGGGAGGGGTATGTGTTGTTCTTGGGGTTAAGAGTACCAGTAGTACCAACTTGTCAAACAAAATAGTTTTTTTAAATGTCTTTTGGTAATAGTATGCTTAGAAAAGCTTTTTTCGGATTGTTATTACTTTTATTTTGTCAGTTAAACACAATTCCAAAATTGGCGGGATTTTAATTTTTTGAATTTTTAACCTGATTTTTGCGACGTTTAGAGGTATGAAATTAATAAAAATTGTGTTTTGATAAAAGAACAATCAAAATCAAAGTAAAATTAAAAAAATTTTTAATTGAAAATTTTAATTTTTTAAAACTATGTATTTTTTTTGTTGGGAGACTCCATCTATACTATAGCTTTTACACCATCTATACTAGCTAAATTAGTACCATCTATAGCCTCTTTATCTCATCCAAACAACATTTTTATTTACTTTTCTTTCTCATTGTTCACACTTGACTTGACGACTTTTTATTGAAACTTTGAATCGAATTAATCGAAATAAATATCTAAACAATTTATTTGTTAACAAGTTTTTTTCTTTTCACAAGACTAAACAATTTGTTAATGAGAGCGACGTTTCATCGCGATTTCCGAATGGAATTGATTCGATTCAGCGTTTCGCTGATGGGCTTTCATCAACTTTGTTTAGTGTTAGAGGGGTTAGTGATAGAGTGGGGTAGGAGCATAATTAGTAGGGGGTTGGGGTAGGGTGGGGGCAGATATTAGTAGAGGTTACGGTGTTGTAGGGCGAGGTAGGGTAACGTGGAGTAGAGTAAAGTAAGATAGAGTAGAATAGGGCAGAGTAGGGTACGGTAGGGCAGGGTAGGGTAGGGTGAGGTAAGATCTGTAGGGTAGTCTCCCCTTAGTTAAAGGGATTTTGGCGGTAATCTCAAGCATTAATGATAGCAATAGCCTACTGTAACATAATTTTGAAAAATATCAGCTGCCGTCATAAAGAACCGCCATACTTTCCCTGTAATTTCCTGTAAAAAATGGCGGGTTCTTTATGTCGGCATCTAATATGTAGAAAATTTTTTTTATTTTGAAAAAACACCCCTACCCCTCTAAACAAAAAGTAATCAGAGTATTGTCTCTCCATTTTCATCGCTTGCTTCAATTTTAATTCGACGTTTCATTGCTGAAAAACCAACGTTTTTGTTTGTTTTTTCCGTTGGAAAGCGAGACCACAAACAGGAAAGGGTTACTGTAATAAGCGATGACTTTAAACTTTTGTTTTTGTAACTTTTTACTAAGGTTTATGGGGTAAAACGTTACTTTTTGACTGTTTTGGCTGGTAAAACGGTGATTTTTGAAGGGTTTTGACTATTTTAATCGATATTATGTTGTTCAACTAATCCTGTGCTTCTCTAAAAGCAGTTTTGTGCCGCTTTCAAAGCAAAGTTTTGGGGTTAGAGGGCTCAGAATTATTTGAACAACTTAATAAAACAGTGATTTGGGAGGGTTTTGAGCATTTTTTGCTAGATCATGACAAAATGAGTGACTTGAATTATAAAATTTTGGCTTTTTATGCCATTTAAGACTGTTTACCTTCTTGTAGTACCAAAGTAAATAATTAAATTTTGAGGAAAAAGAAAGATACGATAGAAAATGTAAAATACGCCCAAAAAAATTGAAATCCATCGAAATGACAAAACCTTTATCACCTAAAACCAAAAAAACGTTGTTAAGCACTAATCTTTAACAGAGTGGTTAATAAAAATGTTGGAAATTGGTGGCGGCTGTCTGTGGTCGATTTCTTTGATCTTGTTTCAATCAAACTTTTTCATGCTTTAATGTGCTCTTTAATGGACACTGGTTCTCTTATCACGTTGTATTAACGTTTGTGGGCTTTAAAAGGTATTTCGCGGGCTAAAAAAAAGTAAAATTAAAAAATTTGTGAATTGAATTTTGTTTTAAATTGTGCATTTGGCTGGCATTAATTTTGGATTTTTGAGGTAAAAGGGTAGAGTAAGATGGAGTATAGTTAGGCGGAGTAGGATAAGGTGGGATGGTGTAGAGTTGACGTAGATTAGGGTGGAGTAGAGTAGAGTAGGTGAAGATTGATATCTTAAGTTTCAGCAAAGTTATATTGATATAAAAATATAAAGTTCAATATTAAGAAAGTTCGAACTCTCCTGGAAGCCGATCATTTTTTGTTTCTTTGACAATCTGTAACTTTGCCATTTTGAAATGTACATTATTGTAATTTGTTAAAATCATACAGCTTGTTAAGCTCTGTAGAACTAATAGTCTGTTTTTAAAAAACGGAAAAAATGTTTTTGGTTTTAAAATTTTTTTTACAAAAAAATCCACAGCGGGACCACGTTAATCTTCGTATTTTACCTATCCTTATTGTCATACTATTCTGAACTATTACAAAACAATTTTAGCCTAAAAATAACTCGTTACTAAATACAACAGCTTTTGTAAATGACGTTAATCGACGCATCTTAAATAAAGAATGAATCGTCTAATATGGCCGTAGTAATTAGCTGAATTAGACATAGTAACCTCTCCCTGATTTAGCTATAGTAATCGTATGAGTTGGCCGTGGTAATCGGTTGATTTGGCCGTAGTAATCGTCCGACTTTTTCCCTAATAATTGTCTGACTTAGTTTAGTAATCGGCCTGATTTAGCCCTACTAATAAACCGATTGCTCGTTTCATGCGAGATGGCCATGCGATTTTACGACCAAATTTTATGACTCAAAAAACGGAAAAAGTGGCCATGTTCTTCGTGATAAATAACTTTGAAAACAAGTTCGCAAAACATCTTGATCCGCCCGGTCATGTTGTTATTTTTGGGGTGGGGGAATTGGAGTTATTAGTCATTAGTTCAAAGAGAGGGTATGATCATATTAAAGTGAGGGGTATGATAATATTAGGTTTTTCAGATAATACTGTGCCTCTTAACCTTTAAAATTTGGTTTGAGAGGGGGCACAGAATTAATTGAACAACCCCCCCATCTTACAATATTTTTTTTAAAGTTAATGTTAGTTTACTGTATTTTTCTTCAAAAAAGAACGTTTGCATAAGACCTTAACGCGTATTTTACCTTGATAAACCACGTTCATTACCCTTTAATTCTTAAAAAATCGTGTTTATCCGACCTAACACAAAGGACTGATTCACAAAAAGTTTACCTTGTGTCATCTTCAAATACGAGCTTTTACCGTGTGTTTTAAAAAAATCAAAACTAAAATTTTTGTCGTATTTTAGCATGCGAAGGCGGCTCCTAGGGACGGCATTGAGCGCCGTCGTTGTGCTGTTGGCACTAACCGTGCCAACCATAGCCCGCCGACACAATTACTACTCAAATGGTATAATATGACTTTTAAAGTGTCGTTTTTTAAAATTTTTTAGGTTTTGTCAATCAACTTACTATAATATCAATTTTATAAATTTTTTGGTTTACTTTAGTGATAAAAAAGTCTTGTCGTTTTTTAACGCCTGAACTAGTGCAAATTGGCGACAAGTCTTTTTTATCATTTTAAAATTAGTAAAATCCTTAAAAACATGTTGCCAATCGTATTTTGCTTCAAAATTAAAAAAAAATAAAAATGTTACCTAAATTTAAATTATAAAATTAAAAAAATTCAAAAACACCCCCTAAACTAATATAATTTCTTCAGAAAACTCCAACGCCGGAAGCGAAGATCTCCAAATCACGGTCTACCCCCACGAACTGTCGGTTCGCGAAGGTCGTGAAGCTCGATTCGAATGTCGTGCTCGTACTTCCGATGGCAGTACCTTCCCCCAAACCCGCTGGACTAAGGTCGGCGGACCGTTGCCAAAGCACGCCCATGAAAGCGGAGCTGAACTGTTCATACCCAGCACGAACGTCAACGACAGAGGCCGGTACGCTTGTATCGCCGTGCTAAATGGACGTTCCGTTGAGGCTTATGCTACGCTGGATGTTCAGTCTTGTAAGTTTTTTAAATTCGAAAGTTTTTTATTTAAAAAATTTTTTTACCCCGCCTATCATAAAAAACTCTCTGCCAATCCCAAATGACTGTCCCTGCCCCTTTCGTTGTAATACAGCCCGTAAAAACTCAAAAATACTAAATCCACCCCTTCCAGACGGCCCCCAAACCTTCTCCAACGCCCTGCCAGCCGGCCCAAGCCACGGTTGTATGGCCGACGAACGTGCCTGCGGCTCCAACGAATGTGTCAAGTCCGACTACGTTTGTGATGGTGAACGCGATTGCCGCGACGGATCGGACGAGGAGAACTGCCCAGCCAAACGGCACTGTGAACCAAACGAATTCAGATGCAACAACGATCGTTGCGTCCAGAAAATGTGGCTCTGCGACGGTGACGACGATTGTGGAGATCGGTCGGACGAACAAAACTGTAAAGAAAGAAAACCCGGAGAGCTGTGTCAACCCACCGAGTTCCAATGTGCCGACAAAAGACAGTGCGTGCCGAGATCGTTCCAATGTGACGGTACCAATGATTGTCGTGACGGGTCGGATGAAGTTGGATGTGTTCAGCCAACCGTCGTTCAGCCTCCAGACTCCAACCGAATCGTGAGGCAAGGGGATCAATTTAAGCTGACTTGTCGTGCCGTTGCCGTTCCCGATCCATACATCAATTGGCGTTTGAATTGGGGTCCAGTGTGTGAGCCACCACGTTGTCAACAACACTCGGAGGGAGGTGTCGGCACTTTGACCGTTAACAACGCACAGTAAGTTGTGTTTGAATATGGTTTTGGGCTTGTGATGGCAAGAACAATATCACATCATACTAGTTTTTAAATTTTATATTAATTCAAGTTTGAAAACTACTGAAATTTTCGAAAAAATTACATTGTACTAGCCGTCTGACGTACCACAATTTTTTTTGGTTTTTAAAGTAAAGCATGCCAACCTTTAGGTCGATTTTTATCTTTAAAGCAAGAAAGACATGTTATCTTTGACTATGTTAAATTTTGAAGCAGTCCAACATCAAAAACGTTACCAAATAAATAAAACTATATTGCACTACCCATCTACTATAACATAACTTGCTTTTTATCCTCAAAGCCCATCTAATCCATAAACTTTTAGACCAATGGACCAAGGAGCTTACACTTGTGAAGCCATCAACGTGAAAGGACGTGTCTTGGCTACACCAGATTGTATCGTCAGAATCGTCAACATCCCCGCTCCACCACCACCAACTGCTCCACCAGCTCAGTCGTGTAGAGTAAGTTAATATATTTAGCTTGAAGATGTTGGAAATTATATTATTGTGCTAAAAAAATGTTAGTAACTGTTACATCAGGCCTAAATTTTAAGGTTTTATACATAAAATTATATTACACTAGACATCAGAGGCCTCTAGGTCAAGATAAACACGTTTTTTGAGTCAACACCTTTTTATTCTATAAATATTTAATAAAATATAAATTACAAATTATTTTACTGACCAATAATACCATTTACAACTTACAGTCCGGTGAATACAACTCGCCACAACAATCCAAAGGATGTCTGAACTGCTTCTGTTTCGGAGTTTCGAACCAATGCCAATCTTCCAACTGGTACAGAACAAAGGTAAGTAAAACATTTTGAAAATTATCTTTAAATTATTTTGAACATATATTTTAGTTTATAATTTTATGTTATTTATGTTTTATTTTGTTATTTTTGTTTACACATAATATCGGTTTGGGTCCCGACAAAAAACTTGATTTTGTTAAAATTGATTAGGGAATGACGTTCTTTGGGACGTTTTAAAATTTTTAAGTTAGGAAGTGGTCTTTTAAATGATGTTTGTTACTTATTGTTCACACTTCACTTGGTTTTGGGTCTCGGCGCGAAAACTTGATTTGTGAAAAAATAGGCTGTAAATTGACTTTACGGTAATAATAATTACTTTAAAGGTCTATAATGTAAAATACGACAAAAACTATTCTTTATTTTTTTTTGGCATTTTAAAAGCATGTTTTATAATTGGTATACTGTATATGTTACAGTAAGACAATTTACTTTAAAAGATTCTATATCTCTAAATATGTTTTAGTATGGTAAAGACTGTAATAATATAATAAAAACTAATGTAAATGTTGAACTTGTTGCAGGATATGGGCTGTGTAAGTGTTGTCAGGTCCCAGTTTAGAGACTAGTGTACCATCATCGTTCATTTGTTTTGTGTTTAAACTTGGTTTTGTTTAGTTTTTGTTACCTAATATCTCTAATTTCCGTTACTAACAACACTATCACTATCTCTGTTATTCCCTCGAACATTTTTTGTTGCTATGTCATGTTAAAAATGGCATTTTAGGAGAAACTGTACTTTGCTGAAGGTCATTCAGATGGAGTCGTACTTACCGACATTGAAAAGCGACCAGTCAGCGAACAGTTTGAGTACACCGTGCCAGAACATTTGACGAACACTGAAAGTCATCCGGAGATCAGATACTGGCAATTGCCGCAGAGATTCTTGGGCGACAAGGTAGGGTGGTTTATATTGTTATAGGCAAGTGTATGGTTATAGGTATCGAAAAGGTAAAAACGGTCAAATGATTAATCTAACTTGTAAAAAGTAAATAATAGATTGCTTTTGCCTTGTAAACAAAGTTCTTGTTAAAACTTGATTTTTAAAACCTTCAAACTCTTAAAAACTTCAAATTTTAGGTATCAGCCTACGGCGGTGACCTCTCAATTCAACTCCAATACGCTGGGTCCGGCCCAATCTCTCCAGAACCTCTCATCGTTCTCAAGGGTAACGGAATCACATTGGTCCATCGTCCACGTGATCAAGAGCGCACGTTCCAGCCTCATCAACCAGTCCGAGTTCAGTTCGAAACCTACGAGAACAACTTTGAACATTTGAGCGGACAACCGGCTCAAAGAAGCGACTTGATGATGGTTCTGGCCGATTTGGACACTTTCTTGATCCGTGCTACTCACACTGACGATCAGACTTCTACCAGGTAGGTTTATAAGGTTTTTTGTTTATTTTAGCAGGTTTTAAAAGTATTTTAAAGGCACTTTTGGTTTTTTAAAACGACTTTTAGGCTTAAAAACGGGATTTTTCAGCTTTTTTTTAGCCATTTTTAGGCATTTTTTAGTTGATGCAAAAAGAATGGCTTAATTTTAAATTTTTTTTATATATCAATTGATGCGCCATTCTTTTTTCAACAAGACAAAATAAAATATTTTTGAAAAAAGGGTAACATATATTTTGGCATTATTGTATCAAGAGCAAGGTTATTATGTGAATATCATTAGTTGAGAAAAATCGTTGATACTTAAAAAAATAGGGTTGATGTAATACCTAAAAAGTGGTTTCAAATTGTGAAAAAGAGTCTAAAATTTTAAAAAATTTAAGTTATTATTTTGTATAAAAAGTAATGAGCTATTTAAGAATATAAAGGAAATTAATTTGAATTCAACTTTTTTCACAAAAATTATTACAATGTGTGGACTTCATATGTATTACAACATATGTTCATAATGTAGAAAAAGTCTATAGTATATAAGAAGCTCATACATGTGTAATTTAATGTCCTACGTAATCCCCAAAAACCATATGGTTCAATATGAAAAAGTTTTAAATGTATGTAATTTGAAAGAAATTGAACTTCCTAACGAGCCCATTATCTTTTATTGCAAAATTTAAAGCATTTGGCCGCTGGGCATTTGAAAAAAAGGTTTATAAATGCATGAATTTAGTATAATTTAGAGATTTTGATAAGCGGCATTTAAAATTTTTTTTGTAAAATACACGAAGTCTGATTGCTATTTAATATTTTTTATAAATTATTTATTTGAACTTTCAAAAATAAGCAGAATTAGATCGAAAAATAAAAAAATACAGTAATAAAAATTAAAAATTAAGCTTTGTATGAACAAAAGATGACAAGTTAAATCAAATTTGATAATAAGACAACACAGAGATAATAGGATATTAAAAAAGGTAAAGAACTTAGGTCTATATTATAGTAGACAATAGGACTTGTTCGATTTCTAAAGTACGAATAAATACAAAAAGAAATACAAAAAATGATGACAAAAAGAGATGCGATATCATAAGAATATAAGACAAGGATAACATATCACATATGTTTGCGGTAGACGCTAACATTAAATCTTTATAAAGAAAAGATTGAAGTTTCAAAAAATTTTAAAAAATTTTTAAATGATCAAAGACTTCAAAAAATAGCAAAGTCGGCGATATTACCCATAGAAAACGGTTTACAATAAGTTACAATAACTTTTTGAGACATTTTTATATCATACAATAAGGTAAATTACAATAAGGTACCCTAGACGTAATAAAGAGCTTTTTAATATCAAAGAGGACAAGTTGAGTACGAAGCACTATAATTTCTAAACTACTATAGTACAAATCATCTATTCTAAAGCTACTGTAATATCAATCTTTCCATTTATAAGCCAGTATAATATCAAGCATCAATATCTAAGCTAGTATATTATCAAAGATTCTAATCCAGTACAATACCCAAACCAATATTAGCCAGGAAACCTAGCTCTATCAGTCAACACTGCCACAAACATTTGGACAAAGTGTCTCCAGATCAATAGTTTCAACTCTCTCTCATGCACATTCCCATCTTTATCCACCCCCACACTACATTGATACTGATGTGCCAGCACCTCACCCAACTGTACGAATAATGCGTCAGTCTGACGAGCAGCACTGCCTCTCTGCCGTCCACCACAAATACAGTCAAGCAAACCAGGCCGAGACTTTGTAGTAGTCGTCTCCGTGATAACACCATTCTTACGGCATAACCTTGATGATGATATTGGTGGAGCAGCGACGGCGGCCGAGAATGAGCGGGTTCGCAACAGGGTTGGCGCGGCTAGCGTGGCGGAGACGGTGGCAGCAGCGTTGGTACATTTCCATTGTTCACGTTTATGACGATAGGCGTTGAGATTGTTCTCGATTTCATCGTCGAAGATCCCTTTTTCCATCAAGGTTTTTGCGACCAGTCGGATCAGTTCTTCCAAGGCTTGGCCTTCCGACTCGAACTCGGTCATTGTTACTGGTGGAGCGGCTGAAAATGGGGGTTTATTAAGAGTTTTCATGGGGGTTTATAAGTGGTTTTGAGAGAATTTAGGTAGTTCTTCAACCATTTTGATTGAATTTGGCTTGAAAAATCGAATTTTAAAAACTTTCTTGACTGTGTTTTGATAGACAAGATACACTCTTATATTGTAAACACGTTTAGACGATCTTAGACGTTCTAGTCCAAAAGATACTAGTCCTTTTGTCATCACTTTGCCTATTTTTCTTCAAAATTTCATTGTTTTCGCTCAGTTTTTGTCAGTTTTCTTTGTTTTTCTTAGGATTTCATGCCATTTCATAGCTATTACAACTTTCCAGATTCTTCTATGTTAATTCTATATTGCTTTGTATTAATACGTGACATTAATACATATTAGTTTTTTGGCTTATCTACATCATAAGACTAAGGAACTTTGCTTTACATCACTTGTAGCCTCAATTTGTCTTAAGCAAATGTTTTAAAACTTCAAATTGCCTCAAGAGAAGGTCTTAAAACTTCAGATTGTTATAAGACAAGCTTCTAAAACTATATTTTACTTCAAGGCAGAGTACGAAAAATTTAAAATGGTTTAATAAAGACTACAAAAACATCATTTTTTGTTACCTAAAACTTAAGAAAAGGGACTAAACCTTCAAAAAGTGGCGGTTTTTATAAATTCAAGCTACAAAATGACATTTTTCTTCAACGTTTTACTATAAAAATAATTTTTTTAAAGCTTGAGATGCGAAAATCTTTATTCATCTTGCTCAAACGTAATGAAAATTGAATAAAAATGGCAGAAATACAATTTATTTTAAAATTTTTATAAACGTAAAGCTACTACAACATGATAATGTTAAGTTTAGACATTTAAACACCTACGTTACAGCCTTTTTTTGTAGCTATAACTATAAAAAATATTAAAACGGAAGAAAAAATTTTTTAAAATTTGGCCAAAAACAGAGGTTTTGTCATTTATTTTTGGCTAAAAATGGAGTTTTTGACATTTTTTAAAATTTTCAAAAAAAAGTTTTTATAATTTTAGAAATTCAAAAAATGCTTTAAAAAATGCAGACATTGTATTGAAACAGCCTTAATTTAAACCTCAAAAAGTTTTAAGTTCATTAAGATTTGTCACATATAATTAGCGTCATAGTTGTAATGTATTCATGGCATTACACTCTATGACGCCAAAAGTTACTTCGGCCGGAACTTTTTCTTACGTACATAGAACAAAGAGTATATGATACGAGATTGTTTTGGCCGAATAGGTGATTTCGAGCAATTTTTAATTAGTTGAAACAAAAAAAGGTGTTTTTTGAATTTTTAAAGAGTTTTTGAAAACGTGATTTTTGTAGTTTTTGGCCGGTTTTAGGCTTAAGTTTAGGCTTAAGTTTGGGCTTGATTTTGGACTAAATTTGGGCTAGTTTTCGGGTTTTTAAGGCATGCTTTAGTCTCATTTTAAGCTTAATTTCAGGCATAGTTTGAGGCTACATTTTGGTTGTTTTATTATGCATAATTAGGCTTACGTTAGGCTTAGTTCTAGGCTTGACTTTAAGCTAAATTTTGGCTGTATTGTAAGACTTGGTTAAGCTTAACTTTAGGCTTTAAATTCATATTTGAAACTGTACCTTACAAGCCTAAACTTTCAATACTTAATTGATAAGCTTCTACTCTCAATACCTAATTTGTACTGTACTATAACACCTCTAAAATCACTCTTATCACCGTCAATTCAAAGCACTACAATCCAAATTATTCAAAACAAAAATATTTGCTTTTTTGCACGAGTATAAGGAAGAAGGTCGCTATGCTTAATTGTCGTCTTGTTAGTGTAAATGTTCCGTTGGGAACGCGGAAATACTCGTAATTCGATATTGAATACGATTTCCATGGAAAGCAGCATGTCATAAGGTGAAAAACATGTTTGGCAACATTTCTTAAGCTTCCATCTTGTTTGGGTACATCTTTTGAAATTTGGTTTTTATGAGGACATTGATTCAGATGAGTAGTATGAATTTATTGACATGGGTTTTTAAGTACTATGAAGTCATTTTCAGGCATGTAAAATCACAAAACTACAAAAAATCACAAAAAAAGTTCAAATTTGATTAAAAATGATGACAAAACCCAATATTCTTGGCTTTTTCTCTATACTTATGACCTTTTTCAAGCCTTATTTAAGCCTATTTGGTAATTTTGTAAACTTTTAAAACTTTTTTAACTACTTCAATAAGTTTTTACAAGACTTTTGTTAACAATTTTTCACTTTTCAGTAAGCCCACCCAAGAGCAGGGGTAATTAAAGTATTAAAAATTAATTGACAAAAGCTAAAAAACAGAATAAATAGGCAATTTGTGGTCTACTAGTCGTATGTAAAGTAGTAATAGTTTAATTGGCATGACTTTTGACACGCGAAAAGGCTTGAAAGTGCAGGAAATAGGCAAAAATGACTGTGAAATGGGGAAAAACAGGGGTTTTTGAGTTTAAAATTTGAGTTTTGATGGTTTTTTGATCATTTTGGGGTGAAAAATTGATTTTTTGGGAATTTTTTGATAAAAAATTTATTTTTAGATCAACCTAGGGTTAAAATAAGTTTATTTTTAGCGGTTTTTTGGCTTAAACATTAGATATTTTTGATGTTTTTTATACCTTATACTATGAAGAAAAGCTTAGAGTAATACTGATCTAAAAACCCAGCTTACTGCATTAAAAAATCATCTTACTGCACTAAGAAAACCACCCTTTTCCTCATCAAACACAAAGCAAAACTTACAATAATTCCCGGAAACCCCCGGCACATTCGGTTCTCTAGCCGACGCAACTGCCTCTTTGAACCATCTGAAGCTGACAGTCTCGAAAAACCTTGGCGACTGTGCTGACAACTCCTTGAGCATCATCGGTACCATTTCCATTTCGTAGGGCGTTAGGTAGTTTTCCGGTTTCTTGCCGGCTCGTCGATTCCTCGACCGACACCGGAAACGACGTAGAATCCCGACGATTGGAAAACACGGCGACATTTTTGCTTTTTGTTGGGTTTGCAAGTGCTAAAACATTTTTTTTAGTTTCGGTTTATAAGCGATATGGAGCGGTGTATTGGTTAATATGCGTGAAAGTTGGGGAGGGTTGGAGAGCACGGTGTTGTTTGGCGATTGTAAGATAGAAAGTTGGTTTATAGGTCATGATAAGTGCTCTATGGGCATAATAAGATAGCACGTTGATTTTTAGGGGACCATAAGTGCTCTTTGAGCATTATAAGATAGCACATTGGTTTATAAGTAGTGTTTGGGCATCATAAGGTCGGACGATGGTTTGTAGAGCACGATAAGGGGTGTCATGCCTTGGGGGCTTAGAAGGCGTGATAAAAGAAGAAAAATAGGCTAAAACTATTCTTCCAGCACTGACACTCACCTAAATGTTTGTAAAATACGACATACTGCTTTTTGACATCTTAAGCTAGCAATTTTAAAAAGTCCTACAACCCCAAAGAAGGCAAAAACAATAGAAACCTAACGAAAAAAACAACTACTCGCTTATAAATAGTGAGGGTGTGGACAAACATTTTAATAACTTTGGGTAAACAAACAAGAAAACATGCCAAACACAATGAATAAAGCAATGTTCAGGGCTTAATAATTAATAAGAGGGTAAAAATAACATTGTTTTTTGGTTATATTAATGTAAATAATTGTGGAAGTACGACTAGCAAGAGCTGTTTAGTGTAACAAATTTGACTAGCAAGAGTTATTAGGTGTTCAAATAATTCTGTACCCTCTAATCTTAAAAATTTGGTTGGAGAGGGGCATTGGTCAATAATATAAATAAGATTTGATAGAGGGTACAGAATTATTTGAACAATAATATTAATAAGCTTTGAGAGGGGCACAAAATTATTTTAACAAGCTTTACTAATGTTAATAAGGAATTTCTTGTTATTTTAGGTATCAAAAATGGGTTGTTTGTTATTTCCAGCACCGCCAAATACAAGTTTTTCGAGATTTGTTACTCACGAGGGTCAAAAATAATTGGCTTTGGATTTTTTTAGTTTTATGAGGTGTAACATTTTGTTTTATTTGATACGATTGAGTCAGAAAGTAATGGCATTGGCCGAAGATTGGGTCAGAAAGTAATGGCAGCGGTCGTTGAAAAGGTTACGGGGATGAAAAATGAGATTTTATGTACTATTGGGTTGTTCAAATAATCTTGTGCTCCCTCTGAAACAAAATTTTTAGGGTTGGAGGCACAGAATTATTTGAACAACTCAATAGTACCTAAGGCCCCATTTTTCAAATAATTTTTATATTTTTTTACCCCTTCATTAAGGGGTAGCCTGTACACGGCCAAAACAACCCAGCACGTACCAAAATATGATAACATGCCCTACCCATACCCTTAAAAATAGAACTAAACCCAAAAAAATTTAAAAATTGATAAAACTCATTCATATTCATATAAAAACGTGCTGGTCTTCACAAACACTGTCTGTGTATTCTGACGCGAGTGTAACATAAAGGATGTACTAAACAAACATACGAAAATTTATTGAGGAAATACTGGCAAACCAAAAATGATAAGACAACGTCATTTTTGAGCTCCTTATAGACAATTTAGGGCCACTTATAGTAATTTGGAAAATTTTGAATTTGAGGAACAGGGGGTTTGGTTTACGGATGAGGATGTGAAACATGAAAGTAGTATAAGGTAGTGGAACGTTTTTGGACTTTTAACTGTAGGTAGCCTTAGCTTTCGCCCTAACTTTAGCCATAGCTTTAGTACTAGCCATTGTCTTACATTGTTAGCTCTAAGCTCAGCTTGAGCCTCAGCTCTTGCCCTAGCTCTGGCTTAAGCCCAAGCTCTAGCCTTAGCCCTAGCTTTGGCCTTATACCCATAGCTCTAGCACTTGCCCTTGTCTTAGCGCCAGATTGACAAGGCTTCAGCTCTTGCCCTAGCCCAAGGCTTAGCTTAGGCTCTAACTATAGCCTTAGCTCTAGTACTAGCCCTTGCCTTACCTTAGATCTAGTACTACCCTTTGAATTAGCTCGAGCCTTAGCTTGAACCCCAGTTCTTGTCCTAGCCGCAGTTAGCCTTTGTTTAATCTAAAAAGTTTTGTCGTTTTTGCCCGTGCAAGCCAATATAAATTGACGACAAGTCTTTAACCTTTTACTTAATAGTTAAAGCCTAATTCTAATCAAATTTTAATTAGGTTTTGCTCGCAAATTCACGAAACCGGTGTTATAATGAGCAAACAGTAATATATTATCTTCATCGTTCCGTGAACATACGATACGAATTGGAACATTGTAAATATAATTCTAATTTTATGCGTAAACAGGTGCAATGTCAGGAGCGTTTTAATACTTTCTGAGGGGTGTATGAGTTAATAATTTGGCCCTAAAGTTTTGTGTTTTATAGAACGGCATGGGTAACAAAAAAATTTTCAAAAAAAAATTTTTTTTTTTAAATTTTGAAACTTTTTCATTTTTCAAAAAAATCTTAAAAAAGTCCAAATGCTCTACAACCATACCCTACAAGCCCCCAATCATCTAATTTACATATCCCAAAAGTTTTGACTCGAAGTACGTCTGAAGCCATTCTCATTATTCTACTCCGACCCACTAATTATACGTTAAGACAATCAAAACGGTAATATTAACATAACAATTTTATATTATTTCAACGACAATTAAAGTTGATTAACCTTAAACTGTAGGAGAAGTCATGCGATGTTTACTACAAATGCAAATGTTATACTTAATGTGCACGTTGAGAATTAAGTGCGTGTAGGCATAAAAACAGACTTGAAATGTGAAGAAAAGATGGAAAAAAAGAAGATAATTGAGGTTTTTTGGGTATGAAAGTTGAGTTGTATGTTAGCATATGATAGTATTGGCGAATGGAAAGGGTAGGAAAGTTTAATAAAAAAAATTTTTTTGAAAAATTTGAACGTGGTCCCCCTGCAGGGCTCTGTAGAATTAAAAAAAATTAAATTAACAGGGGAACCACGTTCAACTTTTTTGAAAAAAATGCATAGTACGGTGGGGGGAGGAGGAAGGGAGTTCCAGAAAACAAAATCTGAAAAAATCATGACATTTCTTTTTAAACCCACTGAAAAACCATAAAAACTAATAAAATAGTTGAAAATTTACTAAAGACTTTTATTTTTCTTATGTCAATGTGCATCATGACTATAAGTCAAGTACTCATAAGTTTTTTAATGAGTATTGTATGCACCGAGACATAGAAATGTATGTTATGGTATGGCAACGAATGATTGTAGCTGAGGAGGAAGAGATGAGGAGGGAGATCAGGTGTATGTGAGGAGGAAGAATAGGTTTGTATGAGGAGGAAGAGTAGGTGTATAACAGGAGGAAGAGTAGGTACAAATGAGTGGGTTGAAGACAGGTAGAGTACAAAATACTGTTTGTACTGCTTTTTTAAACTTTTTTCTTTATTTTTGTAGTTTTTTGATAAAAAACACCCCTTTTAATTTTTTTTTTCAAAAACCACCTTTCACCCCTCCCCCCTCCCCGCAAAAAAATTTTTTTTTAAAAGCATATGCCCTACAAATACAGTGGAGGTCCTGTATCACGAACAACTTTTAAATTCTTGAACTATCGGTTATATTACACTTTGCACAGTAATTCAAGTTGTTCTTTATACAGGAGCTTCACTGTAACTATTGTATAACGAATTGAAGGTTACTAAGATATCATTCCAAGTCTCAGTCCAGACAAAACTATAAAAATATTAGCAAACTATACAGATTAAAGCCAAAAACAGCTATAATAACATGGAAAAGTGATTGTTGTAAGCCATAAAATGCAAAAAATAACCTTGTTTTTGCATCACATCATAACAAATTTTGGTTTTATTATCTTCTTATAAATATATTTTATGGATTATTGGAAATTTTAAAATGGCATGGGGAAGAAGTCAAAGTTTTAGTACGTTTTCAAGGTTTTAGTAGTGGTCATAAAGGTTAAATGTGGTATGATATCACTATATGGTATAACTTGGCTTAAAAATTGATGACAATATCAACTTCAACTGTTTGGGCATTTTAAAGGGCCTAAAATAACCTTCAGATGTCTTAATTTTCAGAAGAAAGAAAGACAAATCTTGAAAAAAGCCTTGTCGCCAATTTCCTCGTATTTGCACGCTCAAAAACGACAAGACTTTCTCAGACAGCTTTATATAAGTGATAAAAAGAATAATATCAATTGGGGACAAAAACAAAAGACTTAAATAAAAGTAATGACATAAACAACATCATTGTGATATAATTACCCAGACAAAATTACGTGTTTACTTGAGGTACGTGCCTTGTTACTACGTAGTATATTTACGTACACACGAAAAGTTAGAGGAAAAAACTTTCGGACAGGTGTAAGTAGGGTGAGGACGGTAGAAAATGGTTGGAAATTGTAGTTTTTGAGGCTTGGGTTAATTAGAAATGGCATTTTTTGGGGTTTGAAGGGTTGTGTGGGGTATGGTAGGGTAAGGTAAAATACGATGCCGTAAAATAAGATGTAAGATAAAGATAGGGTATAACTTGCAAAAAAAAAGGCAAAAGAACATTTATTTTTTAACAATATTCGAGCCCCTCCCCCTACCCCGAAAAGTAAAATGTACCCTTGCCACTTTACCAGCCTCAAAAAATTTTTTTTAAAAAACTACCCCTGCCTATTCCAAAACACTTTAAAAAAAGCACTTTCTCCTTCCTAAATCACCACTAACTCCCTGCCATGCCTTGTCCAAGACTTTTCCTTTATTGCTCATATCATGGCTCTCCGCAGCCTCAGGGCCCAACGCTCCTCCCACTTTTACTGCATTTATAGGTATTCGAAAGAGCGGGCCTCGAGGTGTGCGGGAAAAGTCAAACGGAAACATGGCTCCTATTTTTAACACCATTTCTAATGGATAATATCATTCTAATGGATAATATTATGGCTTAAATTAAACGTTGCAGCCTGTGGCATGGATTTGAAATTTAAAATTCTTGCTGTGAGGTGATTAGGGACTTTTTTGGAATTTGAGGCATATGGCATTGAAATTACAATGAAAATGTAAAAAAAGTTATGGCATTTTTTCACAAAAAATTTTTTTGAAAATTTCGAAGTTTGAAAAAAAAATTTTAAAAAAATTTTTAAATAAAGTTTAAAAATTCGAAAATTTAAAAAAAAAATGACAAAAAACCTTATTTCATAGCCTACGGTACAAATCTGATCGAGTTTAAAAGCGTTGAAGGCATGTTCCGTTGTGGTCTAGTGGTTAGGATTTGCGGCTCTCACCCGCAAGGCCCGGGTTCGATTCCCGGCAACGGAAGCAAGCTTTTTTTGCTCTTTGTTATATTTTTATCAGGTAGTCCATATAGTTTTGTGCTCCCTCTCAAAACAAATTTTCGGGGTTAGGGAGCACATAATTACTTGAACAACCTAGTAGCCCATTAATTATCTTGCTTTGATACTGTAAAGAATGTATAGCTTATAACCAGATCGTAAGCTTGTAAGCAGACAGTTTAAAGACTAATTTTACAAAAACTAGTGTAATATTTAGAGATTGAGTTAATATTTTAAAATTGGCTTCTGCACATTATAATTATCTTATTGTGAGTCTGGTAAGAAAAAATGGTTTTAATTGTAATTTATTACAGTAGACAAGATGGAAGACAGTTATTATCGTTGTAGATTGCACGTATCATGTACCGTATTGTACTTAATAGCGTAGGGTAGGGCAAGGAATGATAGAGTAGGATAGGGTAGGGTAGGGTAGTGCATAATAAGGTAGGCTAGGGTAAGGTACGGCTTTTTTGATGGCTAAAAATGGCAGAGACTAAAAATTGATGACAAAAACAATACCAAAACTACCAACCCCATCAAGCTGATTAATGTTGTACATTGTACCAACAGAAACATTACTTATTACAACCAAAAATGACAGTTTCATAACATAAATCGTTTACATGTGCGGAAACGGCCAAAACCAATAAATATAACAAAATTACAAACACCTGCGGCCTGCTACGTCACAGCAATAGGTAGCAAAGAACAGGGATAATTTCGAGAAAATCCGCTTGACTGCGCACGCTAGCCTTCGGCACGCACAATGGATAAAGTAACACCACAGTTTTGCGGATATTAGTTTACAAAGTTTGTCGTGACGAAACGAATAGTGGGTTGAGCTGGAAGGCATGGTTTCAAATGTTTAAGAAATGTAACACAAATTGAAAACTGAAGAAATAGCTAAGATATACGATACACTAGAGGAAGAAGTATAGTAGGAATGAAATACAGTAGGGGAAGACGTACGCTGGAAACCGAGTACAGTACAGTAACTAATGTTAGTACGTATAAGACTGAAGGTACAACAAATATGTGGGGTAAGGTATAGCAAGGCATAGTGTGAATGGTATAGCAAGGCATAGGTTGTATAAAGGCTCAAAAATGACAATATAAAAAGCATAGAAGCTAATAAATTTAGAAAAGGTGAGAAAGCTAAGAGTAGACTGATTGATGGTGAAGCATACGATCAGTACGGGTAGGTCAAATTTTAAAACAGGTAATGTAGAATGGTTCACTGTAGGGTAGGAAAGAGTATGGTAGGGTAGTTTTGTGTTATTTAGGGTAATGTAGAGTACTGTGCTTTACGTTAGGGTAGAGTACGGTAAGATAGGTTAGACTAGGGTAGGGTAGGATAGGATAGGATAGGATAGGATAGGCGGCAAGGCAAGGGAAGCCAAGCCAAGCCAAGCCAAGCCAATACAAGGCAAGGCAAGGCAAAGCAAGGCGGCAAGGCATGGCAGGACTGGACAGTTCTATCCAAGGCAATGCTAGGCAAA
Organism: Bursaphelenchus okinawaensis; assembly: GCA_904066225.2. NCBI lineage: Eukaryota > Metazoa > Nematoda > Chromadorea > Rhabditida > Aphelenchoididae > Bursaphelenchus > Bursaphelenchus okinawaensis. Next base: position 8,819,291 of record CAJFCW020000002.1, on the reverse strand, counting down.
ACAAAACAAGACAAGTTACGGTAAAGTAAATCAAAACAGCATAACTAATGATACAGTACGGTAAATAAAATAGACTTTAACTAAAGGACATCACCAAATTAAAAGGCCAAATTATTTTGTTCTGCCAAAGTATAAAAACAAAATTTAAAAATTCGAAAATTGTGACGTACTGGTGAATCCGGCCTTAAAGCCTTTGTTAATGCGATTTAGGTAGTTTTTAGTAATTAACATCACGTAACGGAAACACTTCGGATATAATACCACTCTGTGATATTATAGTCAATTTGTGTCCGTTACGTGGAAGTTGAGGTAAAAGATTACAGCGTAGGATTATTGTGGTCTACAGAGAGTGTACGTTTTGGTCTGGATATCATTGGGTCATTAGACAGTACATTGTGTTATGTCTACCATAGGGACATTACATAGTATTTTGTGGTATTTCTGTTATAGTGGAATTACGTAGTACATTGTAGTACATTTGTAAATGAACATAGGGTATGGAGATGACTTTTTCATTCATATACGAAGCAGATGGTCGGACATGTTATAATGATCACTTTTTTAAAATTTGGCAATTTTTTTCTCCCCCCCCTTCTTTCTTCTCTAGCCTAAAGTTATACGCCTCTTACTATAATAAACAGTGTAAGTTGTCAACACTTCTAATGTAAACAAAACATTACAGCCTAGTACATGCTAATATGTTTAGGTAACACTCTCTTTTTTCTATATACTTCAAGCATGACATATTTTTCTCTACATTCACTTTCTACTCTCTAAAACGTTCAAGTCATACTCCTTACATTACCTTAATTTAGCTAATACTAAACACAATTACATATGTTAAACTAATACCCATTACAATGTAGTATGTTTAGGTAGTAAAAGGTAAACGCAAAGGCAGTAATTTAATTTCAAACGCCCGGAAATTATAAGCGCTCTAGTAAAGTGTTAAGTAGGTATATCTAATTGTGTTTGGGCACGTTAGAAAACGAATGTTCATTTTACTTTGGCATACACATACATATATGTATTATGTAAATGTTATATAGGGAATATAAAAATAGTAAGTATGTTAAACGCACGATAACCGGAGTAAGTGAAATACCTATTTTAATTTGGTATACACATACAAACATGTATAAGTATGTTATAGGTACTTAACCAGGACTATATGAAGGATATAGGTATAGAAAAACTAGGATAATATCACAAAGATAGTACTATAGAAGTAGTACTGTTAAGTAGCAAAAGAATCATCTTGTCTGTATCTCCAGCCTTACCAGATTAATATTAGGGTAAAATACTTTTGGAGTTGAGTTACCTATACACCCCTTAGGGTATTACTGTCAGTCCCTACTAATACTATAAAGATAGTATACCTAGCCTGCGCCCTGTCCGGGTAGTTTGGACTTGCTGACCTATCTCCCTAGTCTATCAGTTAGGTACGATAATAAGGTTCCTTCTTACTGATGGTATATGATATTTATTTATACCTTAATTACAATCTCTAATTACGACATATTAGGAAGACTAATATACGGACAATCTACAGTACCCTTTCGATAGAACCCTCAAAAGTCCCCAACTGTTCTTCCCGTTCCCCAAAACCCTTCTGCCGTTCTCTCGAAGGCCGAAGGCTTTTTCGGGCGTTCACAGCCGGCTGTTTTAAGAGTTCTGTTTACAATCTTTCAATTCAAGACATAAATGATAATTTGGTCAATCGTGACCATAACATTAAGATTGAAATACCAAACTATACTCCCCCAAAAACCGCTGCCATTTCAAATATAAAATGACTTAAATGCCAATGAACAATGTTCCTTGTGCTAGTAGGGCTTCATTTGTAACGCTATCCGAGACAAAGTAACTGCGTCACCAAGATTGCATTACGTTTATGAAGATGACTAGAACGCTGTTGCACTAAGTTTGAGTACCTGGAACTGGACGAGGCTTCAGAAGACCATAAATTAACGTTTACGACAATAGAATGATGATATAACACTGTAGAACGGTCGGGAAGGATAAGGGTTGGTAGGAGGGGTTATTTGTTGTCTAAGTACCTTGCCCTATCATACCGTGCCTTACAATACTTTACGTTACCCTAACCTACTGTACCGTACCCTACCCTACCCTATTCATCTCCTCAACCTCACATAATAAATTTATGCCAATATTAACAATATATAACACCATAAACGCTGTTTACCTGGCCTAATTGATAGACCAATACAAGTAAACAATAGCTTAGCCAACTTCGATTAGGCACGATATAACAAACGAGAAGTAACAATAAAAAACAACATACTCTGAGCAGCCTAGACAACCTAAACAGTAATTAGTTATTACTAATAATGAGTGTTTGTGTAAGTGTAAACACTCACTAACCGGTAAATAAGATATGTAAGAGGTTAAAGCGCACTCTTACTGTAATTAGCGGCTTTAGTTGCAAAACTTTACTATGGATTTGTAGGTTGAGGAGGGTTTTTTGCAGTTTGTATAATAAGAAGTAAAACAGAAATTGTCTACAATAAGGTAGGTGTTGCTAGGGGTACAGCTAAGACTACGGCTTAAGATAGAGCTTGAGCTACGAGTTTGGCTAGGGGCCAGAGGCGCTAGTACTAAAGCTAGTGCTAAGGCTAATGTTACAGCTAGGACTAGGTTTAGAACTGGGGTTAGAGCCAGGGCTAAGGCTAGCGCTAATGCCAAGGCTATGGCTAAGACAAAAGCAAAAATTAATGCTAGAACAAAGGACACTAGTTTGAGAGCTGGTAAAGGTAGAGTAATGTAATCGATCAAGTTGTTCAAATAATTATGTGCCCTAATTCAAAGCAAATCTTGGAAGCTAAAGGGCACAGAATTATTTGAATTATTTAATAGCTTAACTAAAGTTGAGTAAAATCACCACTTACTCAATCCTCAATGTGTGGTAAATAATTGCTATAGTTTTCGCGAAGCTTTTTGCGTTTTTGCAAGTATAATATGTATAGCACAAAAAACAAACTTTTTTAAATGACTGCGTATTTGACTTTTATATTCATAGCTTAAGTTATAAAAACAAGATGAAAAGGTAGTTAATACGTTGTTGTTTACTCATGTCAAGTGCATAAAACTTTTTAAAATTGGGTTTCGAAATGGTTGAAATTCAAATTATCTTGCTCTTGGTACATCAAAATTGTAAAAAATTAAATTTTACGGGTATTTTTGGAAAAAATACTTGTGATCCGTACTATATCATAACTATTGCTAAGGCTAAGGCTATGTCTAAACTTTTTAAGTTCAAATTTTAAAAAACATAAAAACCGTGTCACCTAGAACAATATAACTCTCTATTTTCAGCCTCGGAGACGTGAACTGGCAAATCGCTGTCGAACGTGACACCCAAGAAGGCTATGCCCTCGAGGTTGAACAATGTTCTTGCCCACCAGGCTACACCGGCCTTTCTTGCGAAGACTGTGCTCCAGGCTACGAACGTTCCGGCCAAGGACCATACCTCGGTACCTGTATCCCAATCCGTGAACGCCCACGCCCACAAATCAGCTGTGGCCCTGGAGCTGTGGCCCCAACTACCCAAGATCGATGCGAATGCAAACCCAACGTTGTTGGACTAAACTGTGACCGATGTGCTCCAAACACGTTTGGTCTCAGTGCTCACAACCCTCAGGGCTGTAACAGATGTTGGTGCGCTGGTGTGACCGGTACTTGTGACTCTTCCTCGTTCCGAAGAGCTCAAGTTGAGGTCGACTACCAACGTGGTGCTCAAGACCAACTTCAGGTGCAGACCAACGACATTGAGTCGCCATTCCAGCCCAGCCAACAACCAAGAGTTACCGGATCCAGCATCTCCTTTGACGGATTCAGCGAAGCTCGTGGTCAGCCTTTGTACTGGAAGTTGCCGGCCAAGTTTGCTGGTGATAAGGTCACGTCCTACGGTGGAAACCTCGAGTACTCTGGTCGCTGCTCAGGAAGTGGTGAACCAACTCCAGATGCTGCTGTTATCATCCGTGGTAACAATGTCGTCCTTCACCATCAAAGCCGCCAGCCACAGACTGCCGAACAGGAACATCGTGTATCGATTCCAATCACGGAACAGTCCTTTACTCGTGCTGATGGACAACCAGCTTCACGTGAAGACCTGCTCATGGCTTTGGCTGATGTTGATGATGTGTTGGTCAAGTCGACTTGTGTTCAAGATACCACCAACTCCGAGCTTTACAGTGTCAAACTAGACTACGCCGAGCCATATGGATCCGGTGCCAATGCTGTTGAGGTAGAACAATGTCAATGTCCAATCGGCTACGTTGGCCCGTCGTGTGAGGACTGTGCTCCAGGCTACTCCCGGGTACAAGGTGGACCATATCTTGGACTGTGCCAGAAATGTGACTGTAATGGACACGCGAGCCAATGTGACAGCCAGTACGGTACTTGTTTGAACTGTCAACATAACACTGAAGGCGATCACTGTGAACGATGTGCTCCAGGCTTTGTGGGTGATGCTCGTCGTGGTACTCCACATGATTGTCAGCCAGAACAGGTCAAGCCGCCATGCCAATGTCACAACCACTCACCAAGAGGCTGTGACTCATTCGGAAGATGTTTGTTATGTGAACATAACACAGAAGGCTTTCATTGTGAGGCCTGTAAGAAGGGATTCTATGGTGACGCTACTCGTGGTAGTCCTTACGATTGTACTCCTTGTCCTTGCCCGTGAGTTTGAGGCTATATTAATGTAAAAAAAGGTTTTGAAAATGTAAAAAGTTTTTCAAAAAGTATTCAAATACTATTATTTTGAATTTTTTGTTTGATTTTAAAATGACTTTTTAACTTTCAGAGGAGCAGCCGACTGCTTCTTGGATAACGGAGGCCAAGTGCAATGCAGAAACTGCCCAGCTGGTTATGCTGGACGTCTTTGTGATGAGTAAGTTTACAAAAAAAAATATTATAAAAGTAACTAGCTTTCAAATAAAAAGTTTTAAATCTTTTTTACAATTTTTGAAATTTCAAGCTACCAAGTTAGCTCAAAACTTTTTGAACAATTTAATAAAAAAATTGGCGCTCATCCAGAATAGCCCCCCTACCCATACCATTTCAAGCACCCACCGATCTTATCCAGAACAAACCCCCAAAAACTCATTTTCAAAAAGCAAATTGAATATTTCTTTTTTTTTCTCTTGCGATTTCTCACATAAATTTCAATTTGCAGAAAATTTTTAACCCCCACTGCACCCCCACCCACTGTAGATCGCACCCCCACCCAATGTAGATTGCACCCCCACCCACTGTAGATCGCACCCCCACCCACTGTAGATCGCACCCCCCCCTTTGTAGATCGCACCCCCACCCACTGTAGATCGCACCCCCACCCACTGTAGATCGCACCCCCACCCACTGTAGATCGCACCCCCACCCAATGTAGATCGCACCCCCACCCACTGTAGATCGCACCCCCACCCACTGTAGATCGCACCCCCACCATTGTATTTCACACCCCCAGAAAATGAAATTCACAACCGGCACGTAAAAAGTCAAAAATTATTCATTTTTTAAATTGACCTTTACGAAATCAATGAAAATGCGTATAAAAGGCAGCAGATTTTGCAAATTCTTCATTCTGCTCCTCCGTTCACCGCCCTGGCCAGTCAGCAGACCAGCACTCTCTCGCGCGACCCTCAATCCCCAACTTCGGACATTACCGATATGGTTCGGCCAAGTGGGATCGACCTGGAGTTGGAGATTGGGGGTTTCACTAGGGGTGCGAACTGGCGGTTGGGTGTGTGAAACGGAATGGGGGCTGTTCTGGATGAGCCCCAAAAAATTTTTTTTAAATTGAAAATTATAAGAAAGTAAAAGATGAAAAATCTAAATTTTGGTCATAATCTGTGCTAGGAGAGGGGGCAGGGTAATTTTTGGGAAAAAAAAATTTGTAATTTTTAAAAAGTTTACGGAATAAATTCACAGGGGGACCAAGTTCAATTTTTTAAAAAAAAATTTTTTTTTCATTTTGAAAAATTAAAAAAATATATGTTAGGTTGTCTCAAAAGAAATGGCAAAAAATAATTTTTAACCATCCTCCTTCCCCAGCTCCGCCCAACACCCCAAATTTTCAAACCAAACCTCATCAAACCCTTCCAGATGCGCCCCAGGCTACACCCGTTCCCAACAAAGCGGTGGTCGCGAATGCGAGCCGATCGGACGTGTCGAGCCGGACCGTGTACACTTCGTGGACAATCCAGCAGGTCAGCATAGCTGGAATAGTAACCGTCATCATGCGGCGTCGTGGCGCGAGGGCCGACGCCGTCGTTACCGCGTGCGCGGCCGCTTTTTCCGCCATTAATACTCTCGGCTTATCATTAATATTTTAGTTTTTTTTTCGTTTTGCGTTCGCTTTAAGTTTTCAGCGTATTTTATGTTTCGATGGTGTCTTTGTAACGAAAAGATTTGAGGTATGGCAATGAGAAAAGGTAAGTTTAACATATTTGGTTGTTCAAATAATTCTGAGCTACATAAGCCTGAAAATTTGCTTGTGGAGTGGCGCAGAATTATTTGAACAAATTAATATTGAAAAAAAATAATTCTGAACATAATATTGGATGTTCCATTAATTATGTGCTCCTTATCCCCGAAGTTCGCTTTGAAAGGGGGCACTGAATTATTTGAACAAATGAATAAAGATGGATTCAAAATGCCATTTTTTGATGATAAACATAGATTGAGAGTGTCATTTTTAACTAGTTAAACTCAAAAAATCAAGCTTTATTACCCGCCCAGAAGATGATAAGAGCCATACCCAAACACTTTTCAATTTTTGTGTCATACGGTCTACAACGCACTATAATACTGCCTTTTCTAAACTTAATCAATATCATGTCCAGTCAATTTTAATATTAGAATTTTCGTTTTTTTCATGTCACAATCGTTGTTTCGCGTCGTATTGGTGGGTGTTGTACTACAAATTTAAAAAAAATTTTTTAGTCCTGACTTTGAAATTCGGAAAACTTAAACTTACACACTTCTCAATACCACGTCAAAACACTGTCATACTGTAGTTTTTTTTTTTCATTTTTTCATTATTGTGAAAGTATGTTTTTCGTGTTTTTAGCACAGTAAACATTTATACGTTTTTTGTTCAGCTTACTTTTAGTTCTTTTATACATGTATTTAGTTTTACAGCACAACTTGTTAACGTAAGTGATGGTATCAATGTAGTTTTTGTTCGGTGTAAGTTTATTGGTCGATATCTTCTTTGTGACGTAAGTTACGACAATGTAAAGTCGATATATCGTACTTGGTGTAAGTTGTGACTTATTAGTGAACAGTGGTGAAAGTTATGACTATATTGTCCATGGCGAAAGTTATGGCTTGTATAGTATTGTATAGATCATAGCATGAGTTATGAATTGTATAGTACTGTATGCACAAACGTAAAAAGTTTTGTTGGTTATGTAATTGCCTTTTTGGCTAATGTACTGTGTCACGTAAGGTACTATTACTACAATTTTTTTACTTTTTTCATTTTTTTTTGTTTTCGCTGTTAATATTTTTGCATTTTTGTTGCCTAGCTATTAATTTCGATGACTGGTGAAAACATTTTTATCATTAGATTATTTACCGTAGCTAAAACCCCCTTATTCAACCTCTAACACCTTCTATTTCAGTACCCCTCCGAGTTGAAATCCTAGCTCCAAAACACTTGGTAATCCACGAAGGTCAGCGTGCCAAATGGACCTGCCAAGTTGTCGGCCACAAGCCCGAGAATGTTGATGTCAGCTGGATCAAGGTTGGCGAGGGTGAGCTTCCACCTCACGTCAGGGTTCATAACACGAACCAGATCGTCATCGACCAGGTCCGCCACTCCGACCAAGGTCAATATCGTTGTATTGGAACGTCGAAGATCGATGGAACGCAAGCCAGCGACGATGCCACACTTCAAATCAGTCGTCCACCTCAACTTCCAGCTTCTCCATCGACTGGCCCTGTTCCTCAACCGGTCGTAACTCCACCACAACAAACTGTCAACCAACATCAGTCGGCTACCTTTACCTGTCTGGTTCCTGGCTTTGCTGACTGTGAAGTTGTGTGGCATTTCAACGAGATTAATGGAGCTTTGCCGCCTGGTGTTCATCGCCGTGGAAACCAGATCTTCATTCCACAAGCTGAACAACATCATGTTGGTAACTACATTTGTACCGTGGCTAATCAGTACGGTCAAGGTGTTTCGAACCCTGGTCACTTGGATGTGAACAAACGTGAGTTTAAGGAATTGTCATGGTTTTTGTAAGAGTTCAAGAAAGATTTTCCATTTTTTGACTAGTAATTGCAATGTTTTTACTATGCTTTGCATATCAACATAGCCTAGATCAATATTTTCAGCTGACATGCGTCCAATCGCTGATCCACCAGTCCAGACCGTCAGCGTCAACGACCCAGCCCGTTTCCGTTGCTGGGTTCCAGGCCATCCAGACGCCAAGATCACATGGCGTCCAGAACAAGGTTCATCTCTACCACAAGACGTTGAACAACGTGACGGCATCCTCAATATCCCACACGCCCAACAGCATCACGCTCAACGTTACATCTGTTCGGCGTCGGATCCCAGCGCTCCAAACCGACCACCAGTCGATGCGAACCCAGTCCAACTTGTGATCAAGGCTCCGGATGCTCCAGTAGCACCACAAGTTGATCCACTTCACCAACAAGTGCCTAAAGGCAGTCCAGCTCGTTTCCGTTGTTGGGTACCTGGAAAGCCGGATGCTCAAGTGAAATGGAGCGTGCACGGTGGTGGAGCATTGCCAGAAGGCGCCGTAGACAAGGATGGAGTTCTTGAATTCCCATCGGTCGATGACTTCCATGCCGGAGGCTATGTCTGCTCAGTGTTCAACCCAGAGAACGGTCAACCAATCGACTCGCCTGTCGCTCGTTTGGACGTCAAACAGCCTCTGAATCCTCAGGTCGATCCTCGTGAACAGACCGTTCCAGAAGGCAATCCAGCCAAAATCCGTTGTTGGGTCGATGGTGTACCAAACGCTCTGCTTCGCTGGAACGTCAAGGGTGGTCGTCCTCTACCTGCCGGAGCTCGTGACGATGGTCGTGGCAACTTGTACATTGACAGGGTTGGTCAAGAACATGCTACCGACTACGAATGTACCGCTTACGACCCAGTCGACCGTACTCCAGCCGTCTCCGAACCAGCCAACATCCAAGTTCAACGTGCTGAACAACCTCAAGTTTCTGCACAAGGTAGACCACCACGACCGGTCGCTACACCACCAGTAATTACCGTGAAGCGTGGAGATCCAGCCCGCTTCCACTGTGATCCAAACAGCGACGTACCAGCTGAAGTTCACTGGGGCTACGGCTCGGCCAACGGTCCATTGGAAGGTGATGTTTCACAGAACGGTGACGATGTTATCATCAACTCTGCTGATGACTCTAATGCTGGTGAATACTATTGTCAAGCTACCAACGAGTTTGGTACTGGACAAGCTGAACCAGTTAAACTAGTGATTGTGGACGATGAAGAGGTTATTCCACCTACGGCACGTGTCGAACCTAAAGTATGGAACGGCGAACCAGGAGAAACCCACCAATTCAAGTGTATTGTGACTGGCACACCTCACCCAACCATCAAGTGGGTGGGTCCTGACGGTTCCTCATTGCCAGAAGGCGTTGTTGATCTGGGTGAAGGAATTCTGGAGATCAGCAAGGCCAAGAAGTCGCTCCACGATGGTGACTACACTTGTACGGCGTCGAACGAGCACGGTGAAGCTTCTGATAAAGGAACTGCCAATATTAACCCATCAATCAAGATTATCATTGACAAACCTGAAACTGGTACTCCTCTGGGACCAAGAATCGTTCTTACCGTTGGAGAACCATTGGAAATCAGATGTACTGCTCATGGTGAACCTGATCCAGATGTCGAATGGCTTCAGTAAGTGTTTCCAAAAAGCAAATTTCAAAAAAAAGGGTTACCACAGGTTTAATCACGTTTACCTACATTGTTTTTCTTTAACTACCTAAAATTCAAAAAAAAGTAACCTACTAAAATATAATTTTAGTAGCTGTGGGTTGAAACGGAGCGAATTTCCACAATATTCATAGTTTTTACCTTCGTTTTACACTTTTTTCAAAATCCGAATAGTTATTCTCCATTCTGCCCTTTTTGAATACCTAAAATTCAAAAAAAGAATAAAAACAACCTACTACAATATCGTTTTAGCGACCCCGGACCGGAACGTGGCGATCTTCCAGACGACTATGTTCCAATCACAATCTCTGAACAGTTCATCCGTCATCCAGCCATCGGATTAGGCAATGCTGGTCGCTACACTTGCAAGGGATCCAACCAATTCAGCACCGTGACCAAAGACATCTACGTCGAGGTCGTGGAAGCTACTGCTCGAACTACAGTAGCCATCATTGGCGGATCCAACCAGTTCTTCCCAACCAATCAACCAGCTCAGATCCTGTGCACAGCCACTGGCGCTTCGTTGGTCGATAGAATCGAATGGACAAGATTGGATGGAGGTCTTCCTGATGGTGTCGAAGCTCACAACGAACCTGGATTGTTGCATTTCGAACAATTCAGAGAGTCGGATGCTGGAGAATATGAATGTAGAGCTTACAGAAAGGAGGAGCTGATTGCCAGCTCCACCGTTCATGTTTACGCCGACAATCGCACTCCAGCTGATGTTGCTCATGTCGAGATCTCAGCTCCATCTGTTCGTGTCGTCAACAAGGGAGACTCGATCGTTTTGGACTGTCTGGTTCACGGTTGGTTTTGATTTTTGGATTATATTTGCCTAAAAATGAAGGGTAATATTGAGAAAAATAGTTTAGAAAGAAAAAAATTGGTTTGGAAAGGAAAAATATTGTTTTAGATAACAAATAAAAGCTGTTTTTGGTATATACTATTAATTTAGGTAATAAAACAATTTGAAAGCTAAAAGGCAAAGCTTTAGATAGTATTTTCAGACCAGAAAATTGTTTTAGGTAACAAAATAGTTTTGAAGCAAAAAAACGAAAAAATTAGGTAACAAAATAATAAAAAATTTAATTTTTTAAAATCTTTTAGTTAATCTAACATAACATACCTATATTTTGATAATTTTATTGGTTTTCACTTTTGTTTGCACTAACAAATCCATGAACAACATTTAGCACGTCGACGCCCAACCTCATTCACATGGTATCAGGGTGAGAATACACAGCATTTGCAAGATATTGTGTGGTGTGATCGTCGTATGTTGCACATAATCAATGTTCAATCCGAACATGCCGGTGTTTACTTTATTCAGGTCGATTTTGAGGATGGACAACGAGTCACGTCAAAGCCATCGTATCTTGTGGTACGATCCACCAGCTACTACGGTTACGTTTTTGATTTTGTTTGGTTTTAATTTTGTTTGTTTTCCTTTTTTTTTAACTTTGTTTTTATTGATTTTCATTTTCTGGCATTTGGTTTTGATTCTTCTTGAGTTTGGTCATGGTGAACATGGTGTTCGGCTTCTGTTTTAAAGTTTTCATCAGAATTGGATTGGCGTTGAAGACTAAATATCATTTATATTATAGCAAAGATGTGATAGATGGATTCTAAGGCCATTTTGAACGTGTTTGAGTTTGATAACAATATGATTTGCCTTGGTTTTCTAGTTTTTTGTCGTTTTTTGGTGGAGGTGTTTGTATTGTAAAGCCGATAGCTCACTTGCTTCGCTTCAGGTTTTGATCATATTTGGTATAGAGGTAGCAAAGGACCTATTTAGTACGCATGAAATGTTGTAAATTCAATTTTTTGATTTTAAAATACGAAAAAAATTTAAAACTTCAAGTTTTACCTAAAAAATTTGATTTTTTAAATATTTTTTTTTGGATTTTTAATGAAACTTGAAGTTTTTTTACATGGTTAGTAATAGTATTCTTGGCTATCTTTGCGCAAATTTTGAATGAAATCTAAAGCGGTTTGGTTTCTTCATTATTAGTTGATGTTGTACTTGGTTTGGTCTTTTTTGTTGAATTTTTTGTTGTTTTTGGTTTAGTTAACAATTTTAACTGAAGAAAAGTAATTTAGTATCTAAGAAACAGTTTAGAAAGACATGGAGCCTAGTTAGACTATCAAAAAATTTCATTTTGGGCTTAAGTTCAAGCCAAAAGCCTACCTTTTGTCTGTTTAGGAGGTCACGACTCCGAACTCAAGTATCGTTGGTCGTTAGCTCGTGGTGGTTCTGTGGTTAAACAGTTGGGTGAAGAAGCTCAATTGACAATCAAATCGGCCGATCCAACCAATGACTATGGTATCTACAGATGTGAAGTCGACAACGATGATGGTGACACATTGGGCAGTGCTCAAGCTGCTGTTTCTGTTGGATACGACGCTTCTACAAGTTCGTAACATAATATCTTGGGAGATAATAACTTGGGAGATTGTCTTTTATGATATTGGGTTGATAGTTTGAAGGGGATGCCTTGTTAAGCGGTTGGGAATGGTTTTTGTTAAGGTTTATAGGGATTTCTAGGTCAATATCAAGGTTTTTGTGGATGAAGACAGAAGTTTCCTTAAATTATAGACGCTGATCTAATACTTCTTGTTGATATTTACGATCTTTTTGATAAAATAGGTCTTTTTCTCTAAATTTACTTTAAATTTTTACGTCCTTTACCTTCTTTACCTATTTACTTGTCTTCTACTATCCACTTCCTATACCTATCTATCTTCTTCTATCCCTATCTCTTCCAAATATGAATGTATCTCTCTAACTTTTAAACTTTTAGACCCAGAAGAAGCTAAGTTCGAAGAGGAATCAGAAGCCGTTTTGATTTGTCCAGTCTTCACCGTACCTGGAGCTACTGTAACATGGTACAAGCATTCTGGTGAATTGCCAAAGGAAGCCGAACAAAATGGAAACAAGTTGACGTATGTTTGTTTTAGTACTGTTTTTGAGGTTTTAGGTGCCATATTTTGACTTTGGTTAAATAGGATTGGAGAGCAAGTATCTTATTGTACTGTAGGTCTAGTATCTTATCATGCTGTCGATGGTATATGTTATAGTTTTTGACTTATAAACTCCATTTTAGTATTCCATTGTTCACTGAAGAAACCGCCGGCTTGTACACTTGTACTGTACAATACGGACAAAGCACTGTGGAAGGATACATCAATGCCAAGATCTTTGGTAAGCTACTATAATATAAATGTGGATTCGTAGCTAAACACGAATTTTAAAGCAAAGAAAAACAGAAAAATTAAAAAATACACTTTAAACTTCGTATTTAAAAAAAAAAATTTTAGTACCAGACACAACGATCCAAGTAGTACTGAATGTTTCATCCGAATCCGTCAGAGAAGGTGATCGTGTTTGGTTGGACTGTGTTGTCACTGGTGACCCAACAGCAAAGATTGAGTTCAGCAAGGTTGATGCTGATGAGCTACCATCTGGAGCGCAGGTAGGGCTTGAAGGGTTTCTGCTAAAAACTTTACTTTTAACCTAGTTTTATTGTATATTACTATAGCAAAACGTGCTGACAGGTTATAAAAGCATGCTTAAATTCCAGATAACAGAGTGTGACGATCTCGCGCGCGAAAAGAAAGTAAGATATAGGTGTTAGGCGTGCAGTTGGTGTAGTGTAGTGGTGGTTTTGTAAATATGGTGGTTGTTGTGATAGTGAAGGGTTTAGAATGAAAGTTATGGTATCAAGTTGTTCAAAAGAAATCTGTGGCTTTAGGTTGTTTAAATAATTCTGTGTTCCTTCTCAAAGCAAATTTTTGGGATTAAGGGCACAAAATTACTTGAACAACTTATCAGTTACAGTGGCTATCTTATAGTCATGGTTCTCTAGAGCTGCTGAGTCGGGTCTGGCGCCAGTACACATTTGGCTCCGGATAGACGGAGCTAAAATATAAAAAAGGCTGAGCTGGAGCAGTAACTAGACCGGGAGCTGAAGCTGGTGGTGGAAGCTTTAAATTTGGGCGCTCTTTATATATCTATTGAGGTGGTGGTTGCAGTGAAAGGTTTTCGAGTGTTATTATGGTTGTTATAATGAAGGTTTATTCGAATTTAATGGTGGTTCTTGTGATGGGTTTAATTTTTTAAATTTTATATTGTAGTAAAGTTAATTATAATAGTGTTTTGTGCAAAGTTTGGCACTTTTTATCAATAAAAAAGTGTTTAAAAAAGTTTTGTCGTTTTTGAACGTGCAAAGCCAATGCAAACTGGCGACAAGATTTTTTTCATTTAACGTGTAGTTGTAGTAATGTTTTACAGGTTTTCAAGCACGACTTGGCATGTAAAAAAGTCTTTTCGGTTTTAGACGTTTAAGCCAATGCAATTTGACGACAAGTCTTCTTTTTCGATTTCGCACTTGAATTTTGACGTTGTTTTTGGTTTGAAGTGGTCACAAAACTCATATTAAGGTGTTCAAATAATTCTGAGCTCTCTAACGTCGAACATTTGCTTTGAGATGGGGCACATAATTATTTGAACAACCAAATATTGGTTGTCCAAATAATTCTGAGCTCCTTTCCAAAAATTTTTTTTGAGCTGGGGCACAGGATTTTTTGAACAACTTATCAATTTGAAAACCAAAACTCAATTTTAATAAAACCTTTCCAGGTAACCGGAAACCGACTTCTCTTCACGTCCGTAACCGCCGACGACGCCGGCAAGTACCAATGTCGCGCCTACATTACGGGCGGATTCTTGGACACCAGCGCCTTGTTGAGTGTGGAGCCAGCGAAACGTAAGCGAAAACGGCTGAGCCGGCAACAACGTCGCCGTCTCTTGGCCAAGCGACGCCATCGCCGCAGGCATTCGGAGCCGGAAGCCGGCTTCGCGGCTCATCGGCAGCACGATGAAGCCATGCCACATTCGTTGTTCGGCCGGTGGTTTGCGTCGATTTAAATTTGGTCGATAGTTGACTTTTTTGGCTGATGGCAAATTTGGCCGAAGGTCAATTTAGCTTTGTCATACGAAGCTCGAATTTTCTCTACTACAGTAAAAATAGATTTACATTGATACTGACTATAGTATCAGGTTGATTTAAGTCTTGTTGCTCCCGGTTAGGCGCTTCTTCTACCTTATTGTAGTGTTTTTAAGACAGTATTACACTCTTCTTTAGCTATTTCATGGCTGCGAATGGTCATTTTTAGCTTAGAACTAGCTCTGATACTCTTTCAAAATGTAGTACTTTCTCTTAAAATTGTAGTAATGTGATATTTTTATCATTTCATAAGCTCTTTTCTAGTATAATATTGAGTTTTTTACTATAATATGTAACCCTTTTCCTCTAGTATAATATATTTTTCCTCTTAGTGTAAATCTAGACGTTTTTCTACTGTAACAACACTTTATACTGGCTCTAATAGTGTTGATATACTACTATAACATGGTTATATATCTATGTTGAGTAACTACTACAACGTAGCTGTACTGATATGTTAAAGTAGCTACAATAACACAGTATATTTCTATGTAGAAGTAGCTTGAAATTACATTGTAAGACAGCTTAAAGGTTGTTGTAGTAGAAAGACCATCCCACTGCCATAACGTTTCATATGACTTAATTTTTTACTTTACCCTTAAGATAGCTATGTTAATATAGGAGGTTTTTTCAATTACTTTAACTCTGGTGTTACATACTAGTACTACTGTAGCTGTATGATGTCAACTATTTTTATTAATACTGTATCTATATGGTACTAGGCATCATACAGCTACAGTAGTCTTAGTATGAATTTAGTAGTACTAGTATGAAGCATAATACTGTAGTACTAGCGTTACAGTATTTTTAAGGAAGCTGCTGTAAGTTAAGTGCTAAGTAGTACCAAGCTGCCTACAGTAATCTTAGTACTAACTTAGTTCTACGATAACTATTGTAGTATTAGCATAGCTTACTAAAGTGGTTCTATTGTGTACCTAGTAGCGATTCAGTGACAGTACTCTGCTATTGTCTTTAACTGCTCCTACTGTACCTTTGTATCCTACCCTTTACCCCCTCTATCCCATCGTTCCCTGCTCCTTTCTCAAAGCCTCCCCCCCCCCTACGTTCGAGTGTCCGCACTCTTCCCCTCTCTCTACCCCAACCCCTGTTTGTTCTACCAACCTACCGTAACATAGCTACCCCTTAAGAAACAAAACCCTAAAATTTAAGAGCATATGAAACTTTTTTCTGCTAAAATACAAATGAAAATTGCTCAGTTGTGCTGTGATAACATAACCATATAACAATTTTCTTCTTCTGTCCCATTGTGTTGTTGTATCCGCCCCCAAATTGTGATGTCCTCGACGAAATAAAGTGGATTTTGGAAAACTGCCGTGCCATTTTTACTTTCTCTCTTTTACATTATCGTAAACCATTATATACGTGATTGTTCTCTGTTTTCGTATTTTACTTTTTTTATGTTCACAACTCATATTTTATCATTTTTGGTTTGTTATCAATAAATAAACAAATTTGTGAAGCTTTTCATTATGTTATATTGGATTTGGGTGTCAATGTTAATGTGATGATGAAATAATAAGGGAAAAGGAATTTGGTGTTAAATAGTACTTTATAGTAACAAATAGTTTTTAAAATTTAATTTTTGTGGTACTACGTAGTATTGCACTAAATGTTATTGTTTAGTACTGAATTAAAGAAATAGTGAAGTTTTTTTAATTTTTGGTACTAAATAGTACAGCATAAATCAAAAAAATTTTATTTTTTGGGTTTTGATGCTAAATAGTACCGCGCAAGGCCGAGCGGGGACTTTTGGTCTGGGGGCAGGGGTTCAAAAAAGCGGCATAGGTAGCTCACTACAGTTACCTGTGCCGATTTTTTGCAAAATTTTTTCCCGAAAATCCACAGGGGGGACCACGTTCAATTTTTTTTTCAGGGTACCCCCCCCCCGTCCCCCCCCCCTCGCGCCCGGCCCTGGTACCGCGAAACACTAAATTTTAAAAAATGAAGTTTTTTTTGGTTTTTGTAGTACTGTATAGCACTGAAATACAAAATTAATAAAAATTTTTTTTGCATTATATAGTACTACGTGATACTAATATTTGAAAAGCTATGAAATTTTTTTTGGTACTGAATAGCACTGAATATTGTGAAAATCTAAAAACAATTTTTTTCTAGTACTAAACAGTACTTTTGGTACTAAATAGTACTATATAATACCCAAAGTTGAAAAAAAGTTGAATACTATCTTTTTTGCTACTAAATAGTACTAGATAATACTAAAGCAAAAAAATGTTATATTATAGTATTGTTTGGTACTAAATAGTACTGCAGAGCACTGGATCAAAAGATAAATAATTTTTTTTAGTTTACTTTTGTATATAATAGTACTAGTACCGAAAAGTATAAAAGTGATGAAAAAATATTTTTAAGCTATGTAAAATACAAAGACTCCACATTGTTTATTAAAGGTAAGTCAACCAAGGTAAGTCATGTTGAATATTGAAGTGGTCTGACGCATCTACATGTTCTATGCTTCTTTTGAAAGGAATAACAAGAGAAATTAAAACTATTTCCGTGTGTTATATGACTTTTTTGATTGATTGCTGTATCTTGAACTTGGAAAATTTAATGTAAAACTTTTTGAAATTTCAAAAAATCCAAAAAGCTTTTGTAATAGATCAAGCAAGGAAAGTGCCCAACCTGCTCCGCTCCGATTGACCTCAAACTTTTTATATAGAAAGATCATGTAAATATAAGCTCTTCAGATAAGTACTAAATCGCGCTTTCCAGGAAATCTGGAGAACATCGAGATTAAAAAACGCCATTTTGAATTTTCCGCCAACTTGGCATTGTGTTTCAAGCTTGTAACTTTGTCAGGTTTTTGCCTTTTAATAATTTTTCTTTAATACACTAGTAGAATACCTTTAAGTAAACCTACATTTTTAAATTTGTAAGCGTAGCTTGTCTGGAAAGTCGAAAAAAGAGCTTGAAACACAATGCCAACTTTGCCAAATTGGCGGAAATTTCAAATATTTTAATTTTAAAACACAAAAGCGCAAGTTAAAATTTTTCGTGGGTACTATTGATAGTACAGAGATTTCATATAAACATTTTTAGCTGATTGTGAGTGGGGTAGGTTGGGTACTTTAGTAGTTAGCTTTCGTTAGCAATAAAAGTAGTTTAGGTATAAAAATTCTTTTTTTGAAGTTTTTCAATTTCAAAAACAAAAAAAATTAAAATTTTAAAACGAAAATTTGCTAAAACAGCCACTATTTCATATAGAATGCTCTATATATTTACCTTTTCTATCCATATTATAACGACTATAATACCATATTTTCCTCTAAACTTATTAAAAATTCATAACTCTAACCAGCTAACCCTACCTCTTTTAGCTGAAGACGTGAAGTGGGTAAAACCACCAGAAAGAGAAGACTATGATGAGTTTACCACAACATCGTATGTTGAACATATCATTGATGTAACCACCACACTGCCACCTCAAAACATGCCACATACCACACCATACTCACAGGAGTTATATACTACACAGAGGCCAGAAGTACTGGCTAGTACGTCATATTCAAAGATACCGTATACTACACCGTATACAACGTTGTACTCCTTATCACCATCAGAAAGTACTCAAGTTATTGTGGGAGAAACGGCTTTCTTGCCTTGTAGAGCTTATGGTGTCAGCTCTATTGACAGCCGGATTTACTGGGAAAAGGTAGGTATCAGTAGGGTAGGGTAGTTTAAAGACAAAGAAAGTTAAGAGAGGTGGGATAACATAGGGTAGAACACTTTAAGATAAACTAGGTAAGATAGGGTAGGGTAGGGTAGGGTAAATTAACGTAAGTTAGGGTGCATTAGGGCAAGGTAAAAACTTTCAGGGCCATAGTAAATCAAAAAAAATATTTTTGTGAACCGGTCCGGGCAGAAAAAACGAAATTTTGTAGTTATATGCCTTCAAAATTGCTGTGTAATATATTATCTGACCGAAAACCTTACCGAGATTAAAAAAAATCAAATTTCAGTTGGATGGAGCAATGCCATCACAATTCAGAATCGGAGATACGGCTTTGGTAATACCAAAAGTGAAAAAACAAGATGCTGGAACATATCGATGCATAGTAGACACTGTAGACGGACAAAACCATGTTGCTATTGCTGAGTTGAGTGTTGGGGGTATGAAGTTTCAGAATTTATTTTTCATTTTATTGACAAGCCTTAGGGTCTATCTTATACTAGGCTAGGGTGGCCTAGTATAAGATAGATAGTTAGGTATTAGATTTCCGCAAAAGTCTTGTCGTTTTTAGGCATCAAAATCATTGTGAATTCACGACAAGACTTTTTATAAAAAAATAAAAAATTTTTTTAATGTCCCACCCTTTAAAAGTAGGTCTACTAGGTGCCGACATAAAAAACCCGCCATTTTTTACAGGAAATTACAGGAAAAGTATGGCGGGTTCTTTATGTCGGCACCTAATATTAGGTTGTTCATATAATTCTGCGCCCCGCACCCCTAGTTGTTCACATAATTCTGCGCCCCCGCACCCAACAAGTTAACTTTGAGAAGGGCGCAGAATTAAGTGAACAACCTAATAAAAGAGCAGCCTACTATGCCCTGCCTCGGCCGGGAGGGGCCGAGCCAAAATTAAACGAATAGAGTCGAACCAAGCCGGATCGTGCGAGCCTGAAGGCCGGGAATAAATGTAGCCCCAAAATACCCACCCCTAAAATTAAAAAATCTTTTCCAGACTACATCCCAACCTTTGACGGCTCAAGAATCATAGAAATCACTCCATTAACTCACGAACAATGGCAGAGACTCGATCTCGAGATATCATTGCGGCCAAACAAAGAGAATGGAGTTGTTTATCATGCTGAAAGACACGCCCCTGCCCAAGACCATCAACTCTTTCATGATATTGCTTTGAAACGAGGTCATGTCGTCTACACTTTTGATGTGGGCAACGGTGTTAGTCGAGTACAAAGCCCGGTTTCAATTAAAAATGGCGAATGGAGCAAGATTCGGATTCGGAACGATGAGAGCAGAGGTAAAATACGTTTATATCAAATAAGAAAACAAATTTAAAAGTATAGGTTGACTTAAAATTTTTTTTTCAATAATTTTGTTCAAATAATAATGCGCCCCTAACCCCGAACACATGCTTTGAGAGGGGCACAGAATTATTTGAACAACATAACATATTTTTAACATATTTTTTTGAAAGTATTAAAATTTTTTAAAATTTCAGTCTCACTAAACGTGAATCACCAAACCAGTGGCCATGCCAGAAACGCTCCGCTGCCCTATATCAAGGAAATCAATGATGGCACAGTGTATCTAGGCGGTATTCCAGGACATTCAAAGCAGTATCAACAACTTAAACAACCGGAAAACTTTGCTGGTAAGAAAAAATTGTAGGGCGGGGCAGGGTAGGGCAAATCTAAAAAAACAAAGAACAATGAAAGGCTTGGCCCGAAATTCAACAGTAAAGAGTCAAACTTGACACAAAATGTGTTTTTTTTTGCTAAAATTAGCTGTAAAATACGTCTCGTAGCTTTTTTATCACTAAAAAATGAACAAAACCAATAATTTTATTATGTTCTATCACCTTTATTTCATAAAAAAATGTTTCAGGATCAATATCCAAGCTCGTAATCAACGGAAAATCCATTGATATTGGAGAAAGCGCGACTTCTCCCCCAGAAGTCGTTCTCCAACTCTCGACAAATGAATGTTTCGACAGTCCATGCCAAAATGCAGCTCAATGTGTACCTGCCCACGAGTTTGAAGGCTTCAAATGCGAATGTGAAGCCGAATTTACCGGAGAATATTGTCAGTTTCGAACGGGCTTGTGCTCCAACAAGGGTAAGATGGTTTTGATTATAACTTTTGATTAAAGTTAGGTAGAGCTTTGATTTTTTGAGGGATTGTAGCTTGTTTAGTTTTTGATCTACTGTAATATAAAGATTTTTTTATTTGTTGTATTCTTGATGTTATAGTAGGTTTACTGCACATATGTTTTATAAGTAAAGTAATATGGATGGCAGGCTGCTTTTCGTTATAACTTGTTTTGAAGAAGAGATATGATTCTAAATTTTTGAGACGTTGTAGATCCTTTGATTGTTCAGCTACTACAATATAAAATTTTGAACATTTTTCAAAAGTTTCTAAGTTACAGTCATTTTGCCAAGGATTACATTTTCTATTGTTTTTGAAAAACGTTTTAAATCTACATTGCTTTCGCTTTTAAATAATCTTGAAAAATGCCAAAGCCTTGACGAACTTGCAGTTTATAACATCTATTTCTTATTCTAACATCCGTATTTTACCTAAAAATAATTTTTTCAGAAATGTGTGAACATGGAGTATGTGTAGATGGAGATTGGGGCGAAAACCACTGTGTTTGTCCATACGGAAGGTATGGCAAGTACTGTGAGAATATGAAAACGGACATTCCTATCATAACATACGATGAGATGGGAAGAGCAAATAAGGGTTCAAAGTTTAATGGCAGAACGAGCTTCATCAGTGTACCTGCTCCTCAAAGTTCACGGCATTTTAGGGTGGGTTTTCTTTGTTTTTGGGGGCGACTTTTGTTTTTATACTGTGAATTGGTTGCTATAGGCTTTTTGATGTTTTTAAGGTTTGTTTAGTATAATGAATGTTCAAAATGAGGTGTTTTAGACCTTCTTTAGCCAAAAAAATCAAGAGTAATATACTCCAAACTAGGGTTAACAATGATCTTTCAGCTCTCCTTGGACATAAACCCAAAGAATTCTCAAAAACCTCAGCTTCTAGCTTACGTAGCTTCTACCTACAACACGAAGAAAGCCGAGTACATGGCTCTAGTGCTCCAAGATGAAGCACTGTACGGTCTTTACCACGGTAAACATGGCACCAACCAACTACGAAGCTACGGTCGCGTGAACGCCAACAAAACTCACGATGTATCGTTCCTGCATTCCGGTAAAACTATTGAACTTATTGTGGATGGTCGTCGTACTATGCAGCATCTGGAAGAACCTGCCTTTTCGACTGGTACTGCTTTGTATATTGGTGGACTAGCGCCTGGAATGATGGTTACTGAGGAGTTGGAACAGTACGGTAATTATGAAGGATGTTTGAGTACGATAAGGGTGAATCGACAGTTGATTGAGGTGGAATCGACCAGGGATGTGGAGTCCGGCGACTTGGGGGAATGCATGTTGAATGTTGATGAAGTGTATGTGACGGCTAGTCCGAGCGAGGTTCGGCCGATTTATATACCGCCGGCTAGAGGTGAACAGGAGTATTATACGGTAAGTTACAGTAGGTTTTAGTGGTAGGAGTATGTGAGCTATAAGGTTTGGACTAGCAAGACGGCTTAGAATTTAAAAAAATTTTAATTTATGGCACGATATTTCTAAGCCGCAATAACTTTCTTTACAGACAGTGAATTTTACAAAATTATCAACTCAGGTTTATTATATTTGTCATTGCTTACTGTAAGTTTTATCAAAATCTGTAGTCGTTCAGTTTAGTTATGACACTACGTTTTAAAACAGCAATAACTTTCTTTACAACAAATTAAATAAAAAAATATTTTACACCATGGCATACATTACCAATGGCTATTATATGCTGTAATTTCACAGTAATACTTGTACTTACAACATAGTCATGCTACTTTAAAGTATAATTTAGTGCCCTTGAATAAGAAAAAAAATTATTATAGGTTGTTCAAATAATTCTGTGCCTTCTAACCCTGAAAATTTGTTTTAAGGGGGAGCACAAAATTATTTGAACAAACTAATATAACATTGTTGGGTAGGATTCAGGCTACTGTATATGGTAATTTATCGTACTTGATAGACGGAAAAAGAATTACTATAACAAGAGGTACAGACTGTATCCCATATTGTACTGTACCGTACAGTACAATATTGTTGCTAACAGAACTAGTTCGTAGTTTAATTTAAAGCCATTTTAAATCTAATTTTAAGCCATTTCAGCCAGGAGAACATCTCCCACTACAAAGCCGCAATAAGGATGTTACTGTACCGCCCGACGATGGTTTAGAATCCGTTTCTATTACTGAATTTACTGGCTCTGAAGATCATTTTACTCCAAGGATGACCGTATTACCTACTACAACTACAACCACTCAAAGACCTACTACTACCTCAACATTGCCGCCTACTACAACATTAACTACTACTACTACGGAACTAACCACTACTACTGAAGCAAGTACTACGACAAGCTACTGGTACTATAGTACTACTGTAGCAACAACTAGAAGAAAAAATTTGTACCGAGTTACTAGTACTCGAAAACCTACTACGACAGTACGACCGTACACTACAGTAGACTACTATATTACTAAAGGACTGGAGTATGACACTACTACAGTATATCTTACTAGTACTACTACATATCCCACTACTAGTACTACTACAATAACACGACGGCCGTACACAACAAGTACTGTAACCATGAAGCCTACCGAGCAGTATGTTCACGTAGCTTCTGAAGATGATACGGTAGCTACATTAAGACCTACAGACAAGGTCTTACCATCAACTACAGTACACACAATAACCAAAGATAGTATGTTGGACACGACTCGTATCATACGACCAACCAAACCACCAAATGTTGAGTTAGATAATCGACCGGTCGATAACACAAAGACAGAGCCAATCAGTACGATACAAACCCAACCACTCAGTACGGCAAAGTCTGAAGAAGCAAGAGATCTGGAAGTCGATGAGACTTCAGAAGAGCTGACGATCGAAGACCCAGATGAATTACCAGACACAGCTACTACAATATCACCATTAGTGACGAAAGTTGTCGATCTGCCAACTGATGTACCACCACATGATTCGTATGTATCTGATATAGACTCTGAGGAACTAAAAGAGACTAAAATCACTCCGACGATGACTTCTGATGACGATTTAAAGGCTAAAAGTAGCTTGCATACTACTGAAATTGTTTATGAAGAAGATTCACTAGAGACTACGGAGATTGTAAGACCAACAGAATCATTGGATGAAGTGCGACTAGGTCTGTGTGAAGATGCCGATTGTGGAGAACATGGTGTGTGTGAACCTGTGAATCAAACTCATGTAGCTTGTGCATGTAGGGATTACTATGTCGGTCCGAACTGTGATCAATGTAAGTTGGTTCTGGGTGGACGTAGGCTAGAAAAGGGGATTACTAGGCTGGGTTGGGTTATGGGTTAGGCACTGGGACAGCTTGGACTGGGTCAAAGAAGGTTTGAAAGGGTCTGGGCTGACAGATTGAAAGGGGCTGGGCCAACACCTGTGGACTCGAAGACCGGGCCCAATGGCTTTGCCAAGCGACGCTTTTGATCTGGTTTGGGCTGGACTTTACTTTGAGGCATGGTCTGGTCTTTTTTGGGTCAGGCTTTTTCTTCTCTCTTAAAAATTTTAAAATTTAAAAAAATTTTGAAATTGCAATTGAAATTTACCAGCAAAGTGCCCAACCTGCTCTGCTCAGCATCAGCTCAAAATTTTTATATGAATTTTCTGTATTACCAATAGTACCCATAACAAGTTTTAGCTCTTACTTTTGTGTTTTTAAAATTTAAATATTTGAAATTCCCGCCAATTTGGAAACATTTGGCATTGTGTTTCAACCACCTTTTTTCGACTTTCCAGACAAGCTACGCTTAAACTTTTAAAAATGTAATTCTATTTAAAGCTTTTCTACTAGTATATCAAAGAAAAATGATTAAAAGTCAAAAAAGGACACAGTTATAGCTTGAAGCACAATGCCAATTTGACGGGAAATTCAAAACTTAATTGTTTTATCTGGAGTTTCTTGAGATTGACTGGAAAACGCGATTAGTACTTATCTGAAGATTTTATATTTACTTGATCTTTCTATGTAAAAAGTTTGGAGTTAATCAGAGTGGGGCAGGTCGGGCTCTTTCTTTGTTAATTTAAGTCTCGGGCCGGGATTTTTTTGGGATAGACTGGTTTTTTGCTAAGATTTTTAAAATTTTTTTATTTTTAAAATTTTTTTAAAAATCTGATTGAAGGTACTTGTAAAATACTATAGTAAACACCTTAGTACAATCACTTTCAGTCAAACCAATTGAATACGCGGCCAAATTCGAAGGAAACGCGTGGATAATGTTCTCCGTCGACGACTTCCCTCACCTGACCTCGGAAAAACGAGAGATCGTGGAATTCAGATTCAAAACCACTGCCGAATATGGAGTTATGTTATGGCAGGGACAGACTACAGAAACAAGTGTAATTGGAGAAGACTACGTCTCAATCGGACTGAACGATGGATTCTTGGTGTTCTCGTACGAACTGGGAGGTGGAGCTGCTCAAATCATATCTGAAACGCCGGTTAATGATGGCAAAGAGCATTATGTTAGGGTGGAGAGACGTGGCAGGAACGGCACGTTGGTTGTGGACAATCAAGAGCCGGTCGAAGGACGGAGCAGTGGAATATTGGCCATGTTGAATGTTGAGGGGAATATTTACGTTGGTAGGGAATTTTTTGGAGGATTTTTAATAGCTAAGCTTAAATAGAGGAAGTATATTGTAAAGTAGTTTATTTTGGATGTATTTACTCGATATGAATTTGTTATCTTGCTTTACAACAAAGTTATGTTAATTTAAAAGATGTCGAAAATCAAAAAAAGTTCGAATCCGCTTGAAAAACAAGGACTTTTCCCTTCTGTTTGATGCCATAACATTGTTATATCTTATTGTAATTTCTCAAAACTCTACAACAATGCTCTACATTACCTAAAATTTAATATACGTACCATACTTTAGATAACACTTTTCAAAAACACTCAAAAAATGCAATTTAGGTGGCCTCCCGGACCTCACAACAATGACAGCCGGCTTACATTCCCACAATTTCGTGGGATGTATAGCTGATTTGAGGCTGAATGAAGACCCACTAGATTTGATGGGTAATGCCATTGATGGAAAGAACGTTCGACCGTGCGATGGCTGGACGAGGAAACGGAAATGGCTTCAACAAAAGTATCGACATCGACGGTTCAGGACTCATGGTTAATACTTGATTGGAAGTATTTGTGCTTGTTGTTGTTATAGGGTTTTGTAATACTAGGGGAACTAAAGGAGTGTTGGGGATAGTATAAGCTTGGTTCTTTATCTTGCTTAACATAAGGTTTCTATATATTAAAGGATAAGTTATTAATGAGCCTTTTGGCTACTATAAGATAGGTCATAAGAGGACTATAATCTAATCGTACTAACTGTAATCAGTATGTAATGTAGTACTTATTATCAGGATACATTGAAGAGTCTCTAGTTTTAGTTTTTTTGGTCCAAAAGTTTATAGAATTACATTTTATTAGGTTGTTCAAATAATTCTGCGTCAGTCTCAAAGCAATTTATTGGGATTAAGGGGCACAGAAGTTTTTGAACAGCCTAATGTTTTGATATTTGGCCATTATTTTTGGTTTTTCAACTATTTGAATATGATTGGCCGAAAAGTATACGTAGTATCACTGCCTAACTGTACATTGTCTGTAAATACTGATGTAATAACAAAATTGCTCTTTTATTGAATATTTTTCTTGATTTCACAATATTTAAATTCCTAATTATACACTGCCAATAAATTTATGCAACATGTTATAGTTGTTGGTGAAAATTGAATGTAAAAACATTTTTGTTTGGGTGTAGGGTAACATTTACATATCATAGTAAGAAGAAAATACACAATGGTAAAGATAAAGATGTTAAACAAGAGAACATATTAAGTGCCGACATAATAAAGTTATTGTTTCTAAATTTTTTTGCAGACTTAATGCTATATCGAGATCGGTAACAGTGGAGATTTTTAGGTAACAATAGAGATCAAAGTACTGTAAAAAAGGAATTGAATGACTATAGAAAGGTAGAAAGGTACAATAATATTATACATAAAGTAGATTAAGGAAAAAAAACTAAAAGTAAGTTATTACTTGTAATTATAATGACTTAGGGTAGAGTAGAAGGTAGGGTAGGTAATGACTATAAGTTAACGAATGTTATACTATTTACAACGAAAGGAAGACTATACATATTGTTTTAGGTTCATGTAGTTAAAACACAACAAAACATTATTCCAAAGATCAATAATAACGGTACCAATGTCCAAAGAACCATAGTATTGGTACCAATGTCGTAAAATTTATTCTACCGGTACCAATATCCAGAGATTCATGATAACAGTACCAATGTATAAAGATCCATACTAATGGTACCAGTGTACCATTTGAACATATATTAGTTTTGTAAAAATCACCAGTGAGGAGACAGTTTGTGCCAAGCGGTAACGGCCGTTTCCGGATGTTCCATGGCTTCTTTCCATTGCTTCGACCCAGAATCTCGGCCCAACAACCCTACAACACAATGCCCAATCTCGTCGTTTGAACTGATCGGGTCGTAGTCCATTACCTAAAATTATTTGATTTAGTTTTTAAAAATAAAATTTTGTAGTATAATCTAAGAGAGTTATGTAAAACGTAATATATAGAGCTATTGTAGCACTAGGGTATAATTTTGAAGAAAGCAATGTATTTGGTTGAACCAAAGATGGCCTGACATTTCATTAATTTTTCAACAAAAAGGGGTCCCGCTATTTTTAGTTCAACTTAATAGAATAATGTACTGTAAGGTAGAGAAGAGTAGGTAATGTAGAGTACCGTTATTTAGAGTTGAGTAGGGTAAAGTGGAGTCAAGTAAGGTAGGTTAGGGTAAAGTAGGGTAGAGTAGAGTAGAGTAGAGTAGGGAGAGGTAAGATAGGATAGGATATGCTAGGCTAGGGTAGAACAAAGTAAGTTATCACAGTTTATTTTGTAAAATACGTTTACCATTTCTCTTTTTCTTAACTAATTTTTTGTGAATAGACCTGAAAGAGTAGGTAAGGTGTGATAGATAGCACAAAAAATTTTGAAAAGGCTATGTGAAAACCTTTACCGAAACGACCAAATTGATTTCCTTCTCCAACTTCTCTCTGCACGGCACGGTAAACGAGAAGATTTCATTGAATAATGGAGCCAAGGTCTGTGGTTTAACCGTAGTTTTTCGTTTCTCCAACTTTGAGCCTTTTTGAACCAGCCATAGCTTGACATAAGGATCACATGTGCCAATTTTGTCGCGATTTGGCAGATCTTTAGCTTTGACCAGGGATACATTGAGCTTGTTGGATTCGGGGAGGTAACAGAGGGTTATCATCACTTCTCCTGCTTGTTCCTGAAGAAGTGTGGTTAGAAATGGCAGTTTTTGAATCTTTGAAAAAAATTTGAAATTTTGAAAAAATTTTTTTAATAAAAAAATTTTTTTTTGAAATTTGCATAACCTATCCCACTCAAAATTATCTAAAAATTTTTAATATAAACTCTTTGTACCACCAATAGTACCCATAAAAACTTTTAGCTCGCGCTTTTGAGTTTTAAAATTTAAATATTTGAGTTTTCCGCCAAATTTGGCATTGTGTTACAAGCACTTTTTTCGACTTTCTAGGTGACCTACGCTTACAAATTTAAAAAAATAAGTTAATTTTTAACGTTTTCTACTGGTACATCAAAGAAAAATGATTAAGTCAAAAAATGACAAAGTTATAAGCTTGAAACACAATGCCAATTTGTCGGGAACTTCAAAATATAATTTTTTAATTTCGATTTTCTAGTTCTACCTCTAAGCCTAGCCTAGATAACTTTCCTGTTACTTCAAATAAGTAAATTTTAAAATTCAACCCTACCCTATGCACCGTCGGGCGTTGTAGATGCTTCCAGTAGATGGGACTCTTTTCGAATTTGACATTTTTCATTGGCAACAAGATTTCACCAATTGGGTCGTCAGCACTGAATCTGTCATAGTCCATGACTTGCATGACCATGGTCATGTCATGTAGCTTCTTCATGGAATGTCCTGTAAAAATTATATTATTCATGGTATAGCTAGAGGTTTAAGTGGAAGTTTTTTAATTTTTTTTTAATTTATAGAATTTTTTAAAAAATTTTTTTGAATTTTTATAACTTTAATTATGATTTTACGGGTTTTTTCGTATATTTTGATACTACAATATTTTTCATCCACCCCCTAAAAATTACCACGCCCGCTAATTTTTTTGAAAGATTTTTACCCTACCCTATCTTATTCTACCCTACCCTCCCCAACCATAATTTTTTTTTAGTTTTACCCTACTCTACCCTCCCCACCCAATTTTTTTTTCAAAAAAATTTACCCCTCCAACCCCTCCCCCCTTCATTCTCTTAACCCTTAGCTACAACAATATTTTTACTTTGAGTAGAAGGCAATGGAGAGATCAGCCCTTTCGATGTTGTTCTAGATGGATTGATCAGCCCTCTTCGATCAGCCAAACTCAACGATCTGTGACCAGATCGTAAGTGCTGACACGAAGGCGAAGTGGCATGCCTACGACGATGACCTGGGACATGGAGGAAGCCATGCATCAAATGGCAGGCTGCTAGACGGTCCATTTTGGTGGGCTTAGAAGAAATTTTAGATTTTAAAACTTTAGGCTTAGAACGGCACGAAAGGAATTTTCTGCTAAATATCCACGCCCAAAACTAAAAAATTTGTTTTTAAAATCAATAAGCTGCCCCTTGATATCAGAAGCTACCTTAAAAGTTAAAGATCTACCCCCGAATTTAAAAACCTACCCTTAAACATAAAAATCTACCCTTAAAGTTAAAAATCTACTTCTAAAATATAAAAATCTACCCCTAAAGTTAAAAAGTTGCTCTATATAACCTAACGCGAAACAATCTCCTTTAAATAAAAAAATCTACCCCAACCCAAAAAAAATAAAATTTAACCCTAAAAGAAAAAAATCTACCCTTAAAGTAAAAAATTTACACGTCAAACATAAAAATCTACCCCCCAATTTGAAAATCTACCCCCGAATTTAAAAACTTATCCTTAAAATATAAAAATCTACCTCTAAAGATAAAAATTTACCCTTAATCTATAAAAACCTACCCTAAAGTTAAAAATCTACATTTAAAATATAAAAATCTACCCCTGAATTTAAAAATATAACCTAACGCTAAGCAATCTACTTTCAATAAAAAATCCACCCCAACACACAAAAAAATTAAGGTTTACGCCTAAAATATAAAAACCTACACCTAAAGTTAAAAATCTACTCTTTACATATAAAAGTCTACCCCCAAAGTTAACAACCTACCCCTAAAACAAAAACCTCCCCCCCCCCAGGATCAACAACTCTATCGCTAAATTTAAAAATATAACCTAACGCTAAACAATCTATTTTCAATAAAAAAATCCACCCCAACCCAAAAAAATGAAGTTTACCCCTCCCATTCCTCCTCTAATGAAATAAAATTTACCCCTCCCATTCCTCCTCCAAAGAAATATTGTCCTCAACATCATGAATGAAGTCAAGAAGCACTTTTAAACTCATTGCCAAAACGTTTGTTGGGCCTTCGGAGACCGGCCAAACTTTGTCCCCGCCAATTTGCATTTCAAATCCCCAGCCAAATAAAGACGCCTTCAGGCGTTTTTTATCAACTCGTTAAATTTCATTTTCACATAACTTTGTAATGCAAATTTTTTGTACAGATTTAAATTCATTAGAGGCTTGGGGGAAATTGCATTCGGTCCCACGAGGATTTTTTTGGAAGATTTGGGTAACAGGGGTGCAAGAAAAGTTAGTACAGGATAGTAATGATGGTACTAGTATACAACATCGTCCTGAATAGTACCAAGTAAAAATAAGTTAGTATAACTATGGTGCTGATGATACTAAGGTACAAAACTATGGTACTGATGGTACTAAGACACAATATATTTAATAATGAATGCTATTAGAATCAGTAATTTTGTACAATATGGTACTGACGATTCTGACATACAACATGGTACTGATGATACTCGTAGACGTAAGCTAGTACAATATGGTACTGATGGTACTAATATACTAACGTCATGAATTTGTTACTACCCTACCCTACCCTACCCTACCCTACCCTACCCTACCCTACCCTACCCTACCCTACCCTACCCTACTTTACCCTACCCTACCCTACCTATACTAAACAACTACCCTATTTTAGTCCTACCTTTGCTTTACTATTATTCTACCCTTGCCTTGCCACCTCTATCTTACCTAATTTTATGTAGTCTAACTCCCTCTTTCTGCGCTCCCTTTACTTCTTAAATTTCACCCCAACCCCAACACCTCACCCAAAGACGTACTATAATAAATAGAGTGAAAAAGGAAAGTTTCATGCCCCAACAAATTAAAGAAGATCTCATGTCAGTGCCATTTTGAGTAATTTAACTCGCAAAGAAATGGCTTCAAATTACTCAAACATTCGGTAATTGCCAACTTGTTAACAAGTGTATTTTAAGGCTTGAATTATTTATGCCCTCTGGGATGCGAAAACGAAAACTTAAGGTCATCTGTACATAAATAGTCGGTACTTGATGTTTGCAAAATGTTTTATAGTGCAGTACTACAAAATTAAAAAAAATAAAAAAAATTTAAAAAAAAACTAAAAAAATTTTTTTTTAAAAACCTGCTCTACTATAATTTACCCACTTTTTAACGTACAGTGGTCTCTCTATATAGTGAACCATCTGTATAAACACCTCTAATTATAGTAAACAAGAAATTTGGCCCCGCCAAGTCAATTTGCACTAAAAACCTTTCTGTAAACACAACACCCCCTATAGTAAACACAAAATGTCAATCTTTTTGGGTTGCTTATATAGAGAGAGTACTGTATAAATACATAACAGTAGAACTCCTGTATAACGAACTCCTCTATAACGAAACTCTTTTATAACGAACTAATTTTAAGTCCCCGAGCGATTCGTTATGCAGGTGTTCCAGTGTAGATTGATAACAAGACTTGTTTTTACTCCAATAAGACAATAAATGTCTAAACCATGCTATTATACATAGTACTACAAGATTAAAAGATTGATAAACATTACTAAAAGTTGTGACTATTATAAGCCAAAAATAGGTAATAAAATCAAAAAAATGGTGTCTTGAAAGCTTAAAACCCCATTATTATATCCTATAATAGTAAACGTACACCTCCCAGAATGTATTTTTTTTCAAATAAAATTAACTTTTTTTACTGTAGAGATATACACTTACACTTACAAATATATATGAGACATGCACTTGCAAATACCTACTTATTATGTTAATTCAATTTTGAATTTTTTGGTGTTTCATTTTAATAAGTACAAGAAAAAAATTAATTCTAGGCCAGAATGAGCGGCTAAGAGAGAGCGGGGTAAATTTTACATATACTAAAAAAGAAAGAAATTGGAGCGGAAGGGATAAAACTAGAAAACAAAAAAAAATTTTTTAAATTTAAAAAATATTTTAAATAAAATTTTTTTTTGTCTTTTTATGCCCCCTTTTAAAATTACCCCGCCGCTTTTTAACATTGTTTTTAAATACCAAATTTTAAGTTTAGTTCCGGGGGAAAAAGGCTAAAAGAAAACATTGTACAGATAGTACAAACACACAAATTTAAAAAATTTTACATAAAATGTACCCTAACTTATTCTACTCTACTCTAACTTACCCTATTCTCCATACACGGTGCGCCAAAAGTTCTGTTACACGGTTTTTTAATCAAATATTTATTTTAGCAACAATTATAACTAAAACAACAACTAGCAATAGTAACATATAGTACTAGTTATAAATTAGTCAATAAAAAAATTAAATAATTTAACCGCAACATAGAGAAAACAACCGGTAAAGCTCTGTAACAGAACTTTTGGCGCACCTTGTACTCTACAATAGTATACCTTACCCTACCATTACAGTTATACAAGCAACCCCTCACCTAAGGGGTTACTTACTGTATAGCAAGTAAAAACTTCAAAAAGACCAAAAATTATTTTTTTCATGTTCCGGAAGGAATTAACAAGCCTCGTGTTCGAAAAGGTAAACCGAAAAAGATATGCATCAAAAACAGGAAACGCCGAAAAGGCAAAGGTTTTAATGGCGGTTTATGTGAACTTCAATCCGCATGAATAATATGTTTTTCCTAAATGCTTTTTACATTTTTTTGCAAAAACAAATAATAAAAGTCAATTTTGGGTCGGTCCAAAGATTCGTAGAAAATTTTTAAAAAATATAGTTTTATAGCCATTTTCATGATTTTTTAAGTCAATGTGGTACTGTTTAACTAAATGTAGTACAATTTTGTTAAAAAAGGTACAAGTAGTACAAAACAGTTCAGAATAGCACTATTTAACTGGTACAGTGGTCCCTCTATATAGTGAACCATCTGTATAAGCAACTCTCCTTAAAGTAAACAAGAAGTTTCGCCCCGCCAAGTCAATTTGCACTAAAAAACCTCTCTGTAAAGACAACACCCCCTATAGTAAACACATAATGTCGATCCTTTCGGTTGATTATACAGAGAGAGTACTGTACTTTTAGATGTTAAATGGCACCGTTTTTATTAAAAGCCGTCTTGGTTTGTATAAAACGGTACTTTTTCAATCTGAAGGAGTACTACGTTCTCGTGCAAAGTAGCACCATTAGTTTTAAAGTCGTACTAATTTACATAAATGGTACTATTTCGCAAAGAGTAGTAATTTTTGATTGTGAATAGCCATTTTGAAGTTGCATTGTTTAGACATGATAAACGGGCCGAGCCCAAATGTTAGGCGGGCCGGGTTCAAATGTCAGGCCCGCCCCGATCGAAATTTTGCTCAGGTCCAGCCGGCCCGTTTCTCATGACAGGTACTGATTGATATATTAGATTGTACCAAAAGTAGCGAGACACTTATTAATTGAAAAGTAACAAAAAAGTGTCCCGCTACTTCTGGTTCAACCCAAGTCATTTTTTGACCTGAATTAGTACGTTCTAATGCAAAATAGCACGTATTAATTTACGCTGCTATTACTTGGCATAAGCCCTTGATTCTCAAACTTTTTGGCCTTTTTTTTTGTTAAAAAAAGTAAAAATTTTTCAATTTTATAAATTTTGTTGTTATTGCCATTTTCTACTAAAACTAAGAGTTTTAGAACCAAATAACAAAAGTTCAAGTATCTTATTCGAGTTGAGATGAAGATGCCACAAACGGTATTAATACTAAGAATTGTTGTAAAATTAATTTTTATGATCAACTGCATTTAAAAACTCATTTTTTAAAGTTACAGTACTACAGTACCTTAATTTTTTCGGCTTACAGTAGTATTAGGTGCCGACATAAAGCACCCGCCATTTTTTACAGGAAATTACAGGCAAAGTATGGCGGGTTCTTTATGTCAACACCTAATACTCTTCGTACTTTAACAAAACTATGAATTAAATCTACCGTATTTAACACTTGGTAATACATGAAACTGATTTTTCTTGTTACAGTACTCTACCGTAAGCAAAGATACCCAAAAATCATCATCAACAAGTTATATACTCCAAAGTGCCACATGACAATGTAAAACAACCAAATACAGCCTAATGAGTCAAAAGTCAAGAGCCTCTCCCATTTGGAGTACATAGTCGAGTAAAAATAAACTTAAAGTGCCATTACACACGCTAATCCGCGTGTTTTCACCCAAAAAGTCAAAAACAATTTGAAGGGATTGGCGGCCAAATAAACAAAAAGTTAAATAAGGCCATTTAAAGCCGCGCATGTAAGACGAGACGGTAAACAAGATTGCAGTTTTAATAAAAAATGTCATTCAAAATTTTAAATTTTGCTATAATGAAGAATTAGATTAAGGTTAAACTAAAAAAAAGTTAACTTGAGCTAAAACAGCACTAAGACTAGTTCAAGAGCTTTAAACTAGGGCTAAGGCTAAGGCTAGAGCTCTGAGCTAGAGCTAATTTAAGGCTACGGTCATAATTAGCTTGAGCTAAGTCTGGACTAAGACTATAAGTAAGACTAGGACTAAGGTTAAGGCTGAATGTAGCGCCACGGGGCGAGGGCTAGGGGTTTGGGCTAAAGCTAAGACTAGAAATCGAGCGAGAGCTAAGCCTACTGCTGCGCCTAGAGCTGAGACGGGTCTGTGGGCTAAAGCTAAAGGTAAGGCTGAAACTGAGGTTCAGATAGGGCTCGGAGCTAGGGTTCTGAGCTAAGGCTAGAGCTGGACCCCTGGGCTTGGGCTCTATGCTAAGGCTTTGGCGTAAGGTTCTGAGTTAGGGCGCTGGGCGAGGGCTTTGGGCTAAGGCTCTGGGCTAGAACTCTAGGCTAAGGTTCTAGACTAGGGCTCTGAGCTAGGATTCAAGCTAAGACTGAAACTTAGACAGGCGAGTACTAGAGATTAGGTTAAAGCTAGAACTAAGACAGCAAAGTAAAAAATATACAATAAGCGCTCTACTAGTACTAAAAAAGCCTTTCATTGCCCATCGTACAGTTATTAGCCCTAAACTTCAAAAAAAGTAGTTCCCAAATATCATAAACTGAACAAAAGCGTGTAACCTCAGCACGAACCTTGCGAACTACTGCTTTTATTGTTTGAGATGCGCAAATGCAATAAGAGAGTCATTTCAACTCATTTCCGGCCCCTTTTTCTGCCCAAATTTGCGAAGAAACTAATAGATTTTGGAGAAGTTGAGAGAGAGAAAGAGTACAGAGATCAAACACCACTTTGATTAGCTTAAATTTTTGGTACTGAATAGTGCAAGTAAAGTTAAACAGAAAAAATTTTTTAAAAGTTTTTTTTTGACAGTACTAAGTAGTACCGAAGCTTCTTAGTACTAGCCAGAGCAAAAGTTTAGTTGTAGTAAGTAGTACCAAATCTTAACAGTACTAACAAGTACCAAAGCTTAATAGCACTAACTAGTACCAACGCTTCATAGTACTAAGTAATACCAAAGCTTAATAGTACTAAGTAATACCCAAGCTTAATAGTACTAAGCATTACCAAAGCTTGACAGTATTAATCAGTACCAAACTTTGATAGTACTATTAATTACCGAAGCTTAAAAGCACTAAGTAGTATTAACGTTCTATAGTAATAAGTAGTATTAAAAAGCGAAAAAAAAATTTGTTTTGTTGCACTAAAGATACTCAAAGTTCTAAAAAAATTTTAGGGTTGTACTATATAGTACTAAAAAAAGTTTTAAAGCTTTAAGCAGTACTACTAACTCTAAAATTAAAAAAAAAAGTTAAAAATGTTAACTAACCTGGAAAGCTCAAAATTTGTTGGAATTTGGGGTTCAAGTTCCTGTGCATAACACGAGTTCTTTGACATTGCTCCGGCTCTTCCAGTAACCAGCAGTTGACGTAGGGGTCGGAGCTTCCTAAAAATAAAGTTTTTTAAAAATTGCAAGCTTCTACTTTTCTAAAATTTTAATTTAAAACACTATGTTCTATATGAATAAAACAGGAATAAATATACGTATTTTACAATTTGTTCTACATTTTTAATAGAGCCTTGTCGTCTTTGAACAAAGGTTTCAAGCCTTTATTTATAGCTTTAACGTTAACCTTAGGTTAGCATTAATTAGCCTTTACAAATCTGACAACATAAAAGTTTTTTCAAAATCAAAAAAAATTTTAATCCCCCCCCCCCTTCTTAATAGGCCAAAAATAACCGCCAAACCTTAGTTTTAGCCTTAGCCTTAGATAAGAGACAAACGTTTTTGGTCTTACCATCAGTAAGAAAAGTTACTGTAATATAACGATAATAATATCTTTTATTGCCAAAGCCCTTATTAGACCCTATCTACCAAATTAGCCTATCAAAAAATTAAAAATCGAATCTTGTTTCAAAAAAATTTTAAAAAATTTTAAAACCTTACCAGTGAGATCTCTGACAGGCAGATCGATGGCTTCTAGAATGTGAAGATACATGGTTTCTGAATCGTGATTGTAACTGATGGCAAAGTTCAGTCTTCCTCTGAATTCCTCTACTTTTTCTGGCTTCAACTGGTCGATTACGTGTTGAGACTGAAATTATTTGTAACAAAATACATCTTGAGCAACTGCAGTGTCCTCGGTCAATTTAAAAAAAAATGATCACACCCAAATTTTTTTTTGTTTAGTACTGTATTATTTTTGTCAGGTACTGTAATCTGCTTCATCAATGGTATATTACCCAATTTTTACTACACTAACAATATCTAACTTACACTGCTCTTCCACGGCAAAGCCTCCTTAACCTTGCTCTTTAAACTGGTCTGTGGCTGGATGTTGTTCACAGTAACCACCTCCTTCAACCTCGACTCCACCGGCCAATTGACTCTCTTATCATTCTTAATGTCATCATAGCCACTTGGTGGTAAGTCAAGATCAAATTGTTCGTATTGTCTTCGGTTCTTAAAATACGTCGCAGCAAATACGACAAACATGCCACACATTACCGAGCCCATACAGACTACATAGTAGATAGGTACAGTAACCTCGTCTTCTAGAAACATGATTCTTACAGATTACTGTAAAAGTTGTAACCCTGAAATGGTAAAGGTAAGTTAATTTTTGTATGTAAAAAGCACGGTAATGTAACGGTAGTGTAAAACACGAACGGTAAGAAAAACGCTGACTATAGTAAAGATATGGTAGGGTAGGGTACATACCGCATGTTACATTATATTAAAGTAAGTAAAAGACCCAGTAGAAAAAAAAACACATACGAACATTCTCTGCCCTATTTTATTAATTGTATATGTCATGTCAAAACAGTAGTAAATGTCAATTTAATTTCACTAGTTGTAACAGTAAATAGCATTAATTACTAGTAATATTATGTAAATACCAATAAAACACTCTTTTGCAAGCGGTTACTAAAGCGGATATACGATGGATTAACCACTGTAACGTGATATCATCCCAACATATATTAATATTATGATGTACTAATTGAATTGACTTCTTATCATCGTATTTTGACTCAGTTTTACAGCTCTATTATACTGCTTGTTTGTCTTTTACAGTGTAATATTGTTTTTGAATTACTAAAAATGAAATAAACAAAATGAGAACAATAGAGTGATAACGATACATTAGTTTGTGATATTTAGAGTAATATAGGCAAGATAAACGTTCTATAAACGTTAAACAAAAGTTTAATCCTCTAAATACAATAAACGTTTTGATACTCAGTAGAAGATCCAATATATCAGTTAGGTCATTTAAATTGATTCTATGCACTATATTGCATCTTAGACGTAGCCTTAGACTAAGCGATAGCTTGAGATTTAGCATGAGCAATAGCGTGAGCATGAGCATAAGCCTGGTCTTGAGCGTCAACTTGAGCATGAGCCTAAGCCGAAAGGTAAGCTTTAGCCTAAGCTTGAGCCTGAGTCTCAGCCTAAACTTGTACTTAAACCTGAGGTCTAGAACTAGACTTGACATTAGTCTGAGCCTGATTCTGAGCCTAAGCGTTGGCCTTAGCGGTAGCGTCCATATTAAAGCTTATTTTCAATGCCTTAGCTTAAGCCCTAGAGCTACCAATAGCCTTCTTGTGTTACATAAAACCTTAACAACTTAGTATGTTCCCAGTCTAAACTAAAACATACTTTATTCCAACAAACCTGAATAAATTAACAATTCCGTATATATCAAACGTCAAAAAAACTAAATGTTATACTTCCAAAATCCTCCACCACCCCTACAATGTACATAATGTCAAAATAAAAGAAAAAACGAAATTTTAGGAAGTAATTTTAAGGTTTCTTGTGCCCACTATTTTTGACACAACATAAAAATAGTACGAGTAGCCAGTGTCCAAAAAAAACCGCTAATCCTTTGTTTTACTCTCTTCTTTAATCTACTGTTCAAAACAACACACTAACAACGGAGGGGAAGCTACTTCATGACTAAAATGAACAATTATACTAAATGGTTTGGTAAAATACGGTATTTAAGCTTTCTTTGCAAAAATTACCTAAAATACGATTTATAAAGTGAAAATTTGTCTAACTGCTTTTTTAAGCTAGAACCGTTTAAAAAATACGCCTTTTGGCAACATTGTCTAAAAAAGCTATCACACTCAGTAACACCCACCCATACATATCATTCAAATATCATATAACACATTAGATATGTATGTGCAAGTCCTAAACTACCGTAAGGAAGATTCAGATAATGTAAAACTATAAAAAATTGCTTTTACAAGTTATACGTTATATCATTTTTATTTATCGCCTACAAAGTTGTAATAAGACAAATAACATATAAAAATCCTAATGGTATAATATTAAAATTAACCTTTTTGATTAATTCAGTCGCGTTCCAAAAGGCTTTGAAACTTAACTTTAGAATGATAAGGTTCAGAACGAAGGTGAACTTTAAAAAAATTAAAAATAAAAGACGTAGACTACGAAAGAGGTATTGGTCGTTACAAGTTTAATACTAAAAACTGAAAATTAACAAAAATCGCAAAAAAATTTAAAAAAAGTTGAACGTAGTACCCTCTGTTCATTTGACAAAAACTAAAAAATTAAAATAAATAAAAATAAAAAAAATGGTCTATAAAAGAGTTATAGGCCGTTGCAATTTCAATATGTATTATACAAACATCTAAAAAGTCAAAGAAATTCTTAAACAAAAATTTTTTTAAAAATTTAACGTGGTCCCGTGGCACCCTTCTCATTTCAAAAAACAACAAAATATGAAAAAAATAAAAATTAGGTGAACTACCCTACAAAATTTTATGTCATACTCCGTTATTCGACTGACCGTCCTTCAGTAACGTTTGCTAAAAATTAAAAATTCATACTAGGTTTACGATTTTCCACGTACAACAATATCCAAAAATTAGAAATGCTGTTTTTGAGTTTACTGACTTCAAAAACAAATTGAAAAGTACAGGTTTACCAAACGTTTTAAAGTTTAAAAAAAGAACGTCCAAACATCGGCAATGTCACGGTTTATTAATTAACAAACGTTTCTTTTTGTTCTTCAAACTAAGAAAAGGTCTTGGCGTTTTAAGAAGCCTACATTAGACTAACCAAAAACCATTTACTAAAAACTTTTAGAAAATAATTTTTTTTTATTTGAATGTAGCCTCAAAAAATACTTTTCCTTGACCCTCCTTCCCCTTTTCCTTCAACAAAACTCACGAGTTCTCAATAACCGGGCCAGGTCCAATTTTTTGGACCGACACTTTTTAAGTTTTCTGCAGCCCGACGCTGTTAAGAGCCAGGCCGGGCCTAGTAGGCACTCTTTCAAGTCTTCTCACTAGCGATGTCATGTCAAAAATTAAATTCGTACGTATAATACTTTCGATCCAATTAAATCCCCAAAAATCGTCACGTTTCGAAAACAAACCTTACTTATAATGACAAAATCCTTATAAATCTCACAGACGTTTTTTTCGCAAAAAAAACAGTGTTCTAAGTTCTCTCATAGATTAACACTGTAGTATTAAAAGTGTAAATGCACTATTCATTATGAGAACCAGACACGTTGACGATAAATAAGTAACTAGGCCACAGTTTTCGAGAAAATTAACAAACAAGATTAAATTTTACAAAACTTTAAGATTTATAATTTATATTGAAAATTAGGATGTGTTTTAAAATGTCAAAACTGATTATAGAGCTTTTAAAAATAAAATTGAATAATAAAGTTTTGAATTTTTAAATTGAAAATTTGAAAACAAGGTTTAGCCAGCCATTGCCATAGCTTTAGCCTGACAGAACAAAAAATAATAACTGCACAGTAAATCCAAAATCAAAAAGTCCGTTGCAAGACATACCAAAATATTGGTCACAGTCTACTATAATATTTACATTAAGCCGCATAATTGTTCAATTTCAAGAAATATCAAAAATTCGAAAAAGTTGATTTCCGCCGGCTATATGTCTCATTTTAAAAAGTCAAACTTTTTTCTTTTCAAAAACAAAACTTTAATGTATAACAAACTTTATGCATTACAAATTGCGGTGGGTTAAAAAGGCGTGGGTATTGAGGCTTGGAAACTGAAAATATTTTTTAAAAACTTTTTTTAAATAAAAAAACTTAAAAGTTCGGATATTTCAGTTCTACTCTTGCCTAATCCAGTCCCACTCGCCTTAAGTCAGCCTTTCTTAAGCTCTTCCATAGCTCTACTCTAGTCTTATCCAAGCCCCGACTATTGCCATTTTCTTAGCCTTAAGTTAAGGTGAGTTAAATTTAAGTTAAGGTTTATTATATCTTTACTCTAACCGTATTTTAGTTTCTACCTTGGCCATTTCGCTAGCCTTAAACCAGCCTTATCATAACCTTACTCTAATTCGTATCATAACCGTTCCCCTAACTCTGAACAAAAGTTATACCGCCTTACGATAGCTTTTTTAAAGAAATGGTTTAGCCCTACTCTAGCCTCAAGCAAACCTTATTATAGCCCTACTATATTCCTATCATAGCCCACATCAACTTCTTAGTTTTAAGTTTTATTCTAACCTTATCCTAGCTCCTACCTTGGCCTCTACTTTAGCTCCTACTCTAGCCGTTTTCCTAGCCTTAAGTTAGTCATTTTGCAACCTTATCCTAGCCTTTACTTGTTTCAAAAAAGCCCTTGATTTTAGGAAACAGGTTGTTTACCCCTTCTACGTTAAATGTGATGTTAAGCTAGGGAACAAACTCCAAAACAACAAAAAATTCGATTTAAACCATCTCAGCTCTATCAAAAACGTGTAAAAGTCCTTGTCATACAGTATAATACCTAACAAAAACATGCTCAAACTAAAACAATATGTAATAGAGTATGTTTTGAAGCAATACATGGTAAAAGCAAGTTTAATATGCCCTTGTGGGAGTCATTCTGTTTTAACAATTGTCGACAAACTATATCTAATTATACATATGTACATTTACTTGGTGGTTTGCAAGAAAATGACGTTTAGTGTCTTAAAAAGTGTTGTCGTTTTTTAGGTTTAAACTTATGTTAATGTAAACTGGCGACAAGACTAAATATGTAGTTAAACTAGTAATACTTCATAGTATTTTACCCACCTTATGACGTTTACAACCAAACTACGACAAATACCATAAAGAAAATACCGTCGAAGCTATGAACTCGCAAAATGAAGTCTATATAGACATGATTCGTAGAATAACATATTACTCAAAATCCCAAAATCTTTCCTCCGGAACCGATTTAGACCCAAAAAACCCACCGTAACTTCCTTAATAAATAAAAATAAGTCATAATGAAATGTTACGTAACATGGCTGTGTCATCATACTGTATATATAATACATATACACTTTATGAATTCTAACCATGTCCTGGCTATAGCCGTTTCATGCCTTTAGTCATTTTCTGGTTCTAGCCATTCATTAACTTCAGCTATGCTCTGGCTCTAACCATGCTTTTGCTCTGGCCATGATCTGGCTCATGTCTGGCTTTGGTTTTTCCCATGCTCGGGTTCTAGCCATGCCTTGACTCTAGCGAGACCCTGTTTTTGACCACGTTTTAGTGTTAGCCATGTACTAGCACTGGTCATGCTCTAACTCTAGCTACGTACTACCTCTATCTATGTTTTTGTTTTAGCTACGCTTTGGCTCTAGCCGTGCCTTTGTTCAAACCGTGACTTCTACCTAGCCATGCTTTGACCTTAGCCATGCTTTAGCTCTAGTCATACCTGAACTCTAGTAATACCCTAACTCCAGACATGTCTTAGCTTTAGCCATATGTTATATCTAGTCATGTACTAGCTCTAGCCGTGCCCTTGTTACAATCATAACCTCGCTCTAGCCATGCTTTGACTCTACCCACGCGCTAGCTAACTTTGTTCCAATCATCCTTTGCTACAACCATGCCCTGGTTCTAACCATGTCGCCTATATATTGTGATATTTTAACCTACCAAACAGACAACATATATGCCAAC
Organism: Bursaphelenchus okinawaensis; assembly: GCA_904066225.2. NCBI lineage: Eukaryota > Metazoa > Nematoda > Chromadorea > Rhabditida > Aphelenchoididae > Bursaphelenchus > Bursaphelenchus okinawaensis. Next base: position 8,776,559 of record CAJFCW020000002.1, on the reverse strand, counting down.
TACCAAAAACTGCTACGTAGCCACAAAATCCGAGAAAAATCGTAAATTTCAGTTAATTTTATGGCCTTAAAACAAAATAAAAATCCGAAAATTAGGCCACATAATGGGCTTATGAATGCAACCTATGAATGTCATAAAAGTGTTATGTTGTGTTTATACCATAAAGTACGCAGTCGGCAAAACAAAATTTCATGAATTTTGGAAATGAGTTTTTGGAAAGTTATAAAGTGTAAAAAATGCTCTAAAGTGTGAAAAAACAACAGGCTTAAGTGACGATTTTATTCACGGTAAGCACTTGTTACAGTAAATAAGGTTGTGAAGATAGTTCCGTTATAGTCAACATACGATAAAATACGATAAGGTAAAGCCAAAGCTAAGACTTTGGACTAAGGCTAGGGCTCTGGGCTAAGGCTAGGGCTTTAGACTGGGGTTCTGAGTCAGGGCTCTGGGCTAAAACGCTATGATAGGGCTCTCGGCTAAGGCTCTGGAACAGGGCTCTAGGCTAAAGCTAGGGTTCTGGACTAGGAATCTGGGCTAGGGCTTTGGGCTAGGGCACTGAGCTAGGGCTCTGGGCTTAGGCTCTGGGCTATAACTAAGACCAATTACAACTAAGGCGAGAACTATTTTCAAGACCAACACTAAGACCAAGACCAAAACCAGGGCTTGAGCTAGGACTAAAATTAAAGCTGAGGCTAGTATAAAAACTACTGTAATGTAAAAAAAGCACATACTAATAGTATAGTATTATGTTATACCACGTGACGATTCTACAATCCTTTAGACATATATAACTTAGCAACGACACAACTTTAAAGGCTTCACAAAATGACGAATTAAAAACAAAAAGAGGGTGATAACCAATTCTTGACAAGTAACAAGCAATAACAATAGGAAAAAATGACCAAGTAAACTTAAAGTGGCAAACAACCAAGGTTGTTCAAAAAATTCTGAGCTCCTTCTCAAAGCATATTTTCAAAGTTAAAAAGCACATAATTATTTAAACAACCAATATTGGGCCGTTCATATAATTCTGAGCTCCCACTTAAAGCAAATTTTCAAAGTTAACAAGCTCAGAATTATTTGAACAGCTTAAAATTATATTATATCGTTTGAACCACTTACTTTAAATGCAAAATAACACACGGTAAAATAAAAAAATTTTTTAAAAATTAAATTTAAAAAATTAAAAATCTAAATTTTTTTTCACAAATGCCATTTTATAAAATTAAAAAGCGCAGAAAATGGTATTTTGTTAACTTTTTCTATCATAAAACAACCACTTCTTAAATTTACAATCAAAGATTACTTCCAGCCATTAAATAAGCCAAACCCCTGAGGGCTTCCTCCTCAAATGGCCCTCAATTACATTTACATGAAGATAATCTCTATATCGACATGACTTTACATTAGTTTAATTTCTAAAGTAATTTTTTTTAAAAGAACATTGTGTTTCAACACTTTTGAAATAAATTTTAAACCCTCCCATACTTAAAAAAATTTTTTTTTAAAGTTGGATTTTACCTTACCCTACCCTACCTTACCCTACCCTACCCTACCCTACCCTACCCTACCCTACCCTACCCTACCCTACCCTACCCTACCCTACCCTACCCTACTCTATTCTACCTTACCGTATTGTACTTTACCCTATCCTACCCTACCCTACCCTATTCTACCCTACTCTATTCTACCTTACCGTATTGTACCTTACCCTACCCTACCCTACTCTACCCTACTCTATCCTACCTTACCGTATTGTACCTTACCCTATTGTACCTTAGAATACCGTGCTCTAAACTGTTTTATCTTACCGTAATACACCTTACTCCTCTCTACCTTCTACCCTGCTTTGTCTGGTCATACAGTACCTTACAGTACCACACACTTTCTACGCTGCTCTATGTTTAACCGCCCCTTGCTATAGCCCGATGCCTTATTGTTCCTATGACATACCCTCTTTTACCCGACTCTGCATTACTGCGCGCCAGCCTTACCTCTTCTGTGTCATAGCCTTATCCTAACCCTAACTCATATGCCATACCTTGCGTTACCTTACTCTGTCTTGTTTTCTAGCCTTATTCCCTTCTTATCGCAGCCCTACTCTAGCCATACCTTTCCTATTTTGCATCTTGCTCCACCCGACTCTAGCCTCACCCTACTCTACTATACTTAACTTTAACCATGTTTTGCTCTGCTTTACCCGACTCTATCTTTGAATTACTCTACTTTACCTGACTCTATCTTCACCCTACTCTACCCGGCTTTAACTTCCAACTACTCTGCTAGTTATCTGTTCTACTATCTACCACAAGTATAATTTGATACATATAATACTTTGTGGCAATTTAAAATTAGTTTCAAAACCTGGACGCAAGCAAAATCTGTAAAAATAAACCAGATTACGAGGCGTATAATAGCCTTATATCTTTGTAGATGTTAAAATGGGCAAGTTACGACATTGTGCAAATGCTAGTGCGTAGGTATAGATTAGTGACAACGTGGTTGTTTTTGTTACAAAATGGTTTTTACTGTATTAAAAAGTTGTTTATAGGGCTTATACAATAAGGAAACCTATTATTCCTCCCCCCCCCCTCAACCAAAAAAACAATTTATTACTCCCCTTCCCCCAAAACAAAATTTTTTTTCTTTTACCTTTGTTTTAAAATTAAAAAAAAAGGTTTTTCTTCCACCCAACCCATTTTTTTCCCTCCCACTGCCACACACGCTGCAAATGAAAGAACATACCACCATCATCATCTTATTCTCCTAATCTTTGTATGTTCGTTTCCGACTCTATCACATATTCAGCTCATTTCGAATTCAAATTTCCCCTTAATATCTTAAAACAAGTTTTAAAGCATTTTTAACAAAATTTGATCAATTATTTATACACTCCCATCTACCGTAGTAACTCCAACTGGTCTACAAACATCTCAACGTGATTAATATTCTAGTTGAGCTCAAATTGTTAATCGAGATGACAGAATTTAAAGAAATGGATAAGACAGGAAAAAGGCAAAAGCAAAGGCAAAGGCAAAGGCAAGCTAGAGCTTTAAAAAACAAAATATATTCAAGGAATTAAGTTAAAAAATGTAAAATACGTAGCGCGCAACTGCACTGTAACAATCCAATGTAAAAAATCTGCAACAAGATTGTTATGTAGTTTGTTAATAAAAATAAAATAAAGCAAAAGCAAAAGCATGTCTCTTTAAAAGCAGTAAATAACACAGTTAAAATGCCTAATAATAAACTATGTTCTTGTAACAGGGTAAGCAATAAACAAACATCGCATTCTTTGTTGTAATAATAAAGCATGCGTGTCAAAAAATAAAAATTTTTAGAAATATTTACAAAATATTGTAGAAAAGTAAACAAAATAAAGTTTAAAATACATATAAACATATAAAATTGCACGTATAAGGTTGTTCATATAATTCTGTGCTCCCTAAGAAGGCACATAGTTCATTGCACAACCTAATAAATACGGTTTTTAAACTTTTTAACGATGCAACACTTTGTAGCTTCATGACAGATAGAAGACTAACAAGTACAACACCCTACTTATGTATTACTATGAAATACAATAATATAAAATCGTCATTTCTTGGCTAACACAAAGAAAACGTATGTTTTGTGAGAAACGTACTAAGTCGATCTACGGGTGAGATGAGCTGGCATAAGCGAACAAATTTTTACGTACATACATTTATTTTTAAACAAAACTACAGAGTATTGTAAATACTATCATTTTATAAAATTTTTAAAAATTTATTTTAATTAGGCTTAAAAAGTGATTTACGTTTCATACCGAGCGAAGCCAAAACAGACTTAAAAAAGCCGAGCTTGGCTGATCCATGTGGGCCTCAAAATGAAAACTCAAGCTAATGCCAAAAAAGCAAAGGCCAGGCAAAAGCAATATGTGCAAGTCAGGCAAAACCAATGAAGGTCTCCCAACGAAAGTTCTTACTGCTTAATCATAGATTTAGTTTAGCTTTGCTAGTCTTATCCTACCCTTATTTTAGCCCTATTTCTAAGTTTTACTTTATTTTTGCTCTAGCTATACATTAGCTTGTTCTGACCCTATCACAGCCTTACATTTGCACCGCTTTTAATTTGCTTTAACCTTTGTCTTGTCTTGCTCTAACCCTCTGTAACCCAACCTGAACCGTACCTTAATTCAAACCAAGCCTTATTCAGTCTGACCCTACTTTAAACTTAGCGATACCCAAGCCTTGCATAAGTTCTACTTACCCTTACCTTAATCATTTCATTTACAAAAGTCGTATCAACCTTGTTGCAATATTTAAAATACAAAACTACCAATCCCTGAAGTATCAGTTGACTAAAACACTTAGTAAAATTGAAAAATCGTACAAAATCCCTAAAGAAAAATACAGGATTAAACTGTATACTATAGAATAACAACACAGTTGTAACAATTTTCGAGATGGTATATTATTAAACCAGAATTACAGTATAATATGGTTTGTTTTTTGCCAGTAGCCGGCTTGGTACGTCATTAATGTTTATATATGTACACGTATGTTATGAATACAGAGCGTATGTACAGTACTCAATATTAACGTACGGTACTTAAAATTGAAGTAAAGTAATCAACATTAGAGTACAGTATGCAACATCAAAAACAAAAATACAGTAACCACCATCTTTACCACAATATAAGCCTACTGAGCGTATGTAAACTACTGTAATTACAGTACTCAGCATCAAAAACCAAAAAAGTTTCATAACGTTGCAAAAGCTCAGTATAATCGACGTACGCTCTTAAATCGCACTAAATATGTTTTTGATGATGTTAATCGTATTTGTCCTCAATTCGAACGGCCCTTATTAACTCGGTAGGACGCTTAAAATGCAATCAAAATGATTGCTTCTAAAATTAAACACGTTTCAACACGTTTTAACGTGACGTGCCAGGTTTGAGTGTTTAAAATAAAAAAAATTAGAAGTTGATGTTGGGTTATACCAAATTGTACTCTGATGGTTTTACAATACTCTATGATAAGACTAGAGTAAAGCTTTTAGGATAACGCACAAAGCTAAAGTGGAATTTGGGTCAGGGTAGGGTTGAGCAAAATTAAGACTAGAGTAGAACTATGAAAATGCTACAAAGAAGCTTAAGAAGAATTTAAGACAAAGGTATAGCAAAGGTAGATCTAAAGTATGGCTAATCTATTATAGAGATATGGTATTACTATGATAGGACCAAAGTATAGCTAAAGTAAAGTTATGGTAAACAAAGAATAGGGCTAGGATAAGGCTACATTAAAGCCAAAGTAAGCTACAGCAGAGCCAAGGTTAATCGAAAACTAAACCAAGTATACCGCTAAGGTAACGCTAAGATAGAGCAAAGATAAAGCAACGTTAAGGCCAGAGTAAAGCTAGAAAAGAGCGAGGGTAGAGCTAGCGTAAGTTTGAGTTAAAATACGGTAACGCTGAAGTAAAGCATAACTTTTTGTAGAACATTGCTCGTTACTATAATATTCCTTTTACAAACGTAAAAAAACCATAAACAACAAGATTTTACAATAGTAAAAAGTAACTTAAATTCACACAACAATAATTTAAAGGTAACAAGAATAAAACAAGTTATAATTGTTAAAATTTATAAATAACGATATTACTATCCTTTTTGCCCCGAGCGGTTTACCTTAGTTCTACCCTATCTCATTGCAAACATCTAAATTAAGGGTAAATCTAGAATATGGCAAATAGAACTCCTAATGCTTAAAAAACATAAATTGTTATCTTCAGCTAATTTGAGGACAGATAAAGATAACATAGATTGTTTAGTTGGTTCTTTATAAAATCCACAAAACACCTTCCTGGTCTAGCAAACACAAAATAGATAACATACAATTACAAGAAGGTAACGGAAATGGAAGTGACGATTATTACATCTGCATGTTTTGTGGTTTTTTAGGATGCGTGTTATTGAAAAGGTCAAAAAAGATTTGTTTAAACTGTTTGCTGTTTCATATCTTTCGTTGCGGGACCTAAGTTGGGCCATGTGACGTTTACTCAGGCTTGACTCTGAGCCCACACGATCTGGCCTAGCTTAACCTTTTTAAATTGCCTCTGTTTATGGTCCAGTTTAAAACTACCAAATTGTCCGAAAATGACTGAGCCATTCGAAGTGTTCAACTTTGAAAATTTCGGTCATACATTTTTTGACACTCTAATAGTATACTATATTTTCAAAAATGTGTTGCCAAAACTCAATGTAACAATTCGAGTCACGTTTGCAATATGTTTCTGGGAACGGCTTTAATTCGAACGTGCGACTTCTGTAAGCCGCGCGACTTTTCACGCGCGCAAACTTCATGAACAAACAACGCAATCCAGGAAGCGACCAACCTTTTGGGAAAACAGATGGACGAAGGGGAGAAGATCGCGAAATCCTCCACTTATTCCGTGTACTTCTGGAAGGCTTGATTGTTCGCTAATTTGGTCTATTGGCCTGGATTTTTTAAAATTTTTTTGAATTTTGAGAGGCGGTTAGTACTGGAGCCAATACGTTGAACCTATTAGTACCAACTGTAGTACTTTCAGAAACCCATTGTTTATCATAGTACTCAAGATTTTTTAATACTAGCTACAATACTCTAAGTTCTGTACTACCTACTACAGTATCCAAAACGTTTTTGTACTAGTTATAGTACCTTGAGCTGTTGTACTACCAGCTGTACACTACTTACTTCCATCTTCAGTATTAAAGCCTATTTTCTACTTGTTATAGTACCTAAACGCTTGTACTACAATATAGAGTACTCTTCTCTACCTACTATTATCTACAATACCCTCCCCTACCTGCTACCACCTACAGTACCCTACCATACCTACTACCAAATACAGTACTCTACTTTACCTACTAACCACTACAGTACTACAAGCTCTTTTCTACCACTCACTAAACCTCACCATTCCCTGCGGAGATTGATTTATGAATGCTGTTGAGGTTCTACATGTCCTTGTGGCGTGCTTATGGTGCTGTGCTGAAGCTAAAAGAACGCCAAAACGTTTTCGTAAGTGGATTTGCACCAATCTGTCACGCTAGCCCTAATATCTAATTTTGCGTTCATCAAGCTTAATATCTAATGGTTTCTCCATCAAGCTGAAGACCCTTTTCTTATGTTCACCAGCCTTAATATGTCTTTCTGATGAACACAAAGCTTAATATCCAATTTCATGTTTGTCAAGCTTAATATCTAATGCTTTATCCATCAAGAATAATATGTTGTTTTATGTTCATCACGCTTAACGTGCGCTTTTAATGTCTATATTAGTGTAGACAGCTTAATCTTTGATTTTTTTACTATGGGTAATATTTAATGCACAGTACAATCCCATCATGGTAATTAACGCAAGGAAAGATGTATGATAGAATACGGTAAAATCTTTTTAGTATAACCTAGTAAACCATCTGTATAAGAAACTCTCTTTATAGTAACAAGAAATTAGGTCCCGTCAAGTCAATTTGCACTAAAACATTATTCTGTAAAGGTAACAACCCCTATAGTAAACACAAAATACCGGTCCCTTTGGGTTGTCTATATAGAGAGAGTACTGTAGTGTAATACCCTCTTTATATTACGTGCCGACATAAAGAACCCGCCATACTTTTTTTGTAATTTCTTGTGAAAAATGGCGGGTTCTTTATGTCGGCATTTAATATTTAACAGCTTCCTGACCGCTCTTTGTAATAAGACTTCTATCAAAAATTAGTGTGATACACTGGTCATAGTAAACTGGGTGGTGTGACACCCTAGTCATAGTAACCAGAGTAGTGTGACACCCTAGTCAAAGTAGCCTAGGTAGCGTGACACCCTAGTTATAGTAGCCTGGGTAGTGTGACACAAATTTTGAATTTTTTAAAATTTTTAACTTTTTACAGTTTTGTAAAAATTTTTACTATACTACTGTTTACTAAAGTAAATATAGAGCTTAGCGTTCAAATGTCCTCATTTCTGATTTTAGACGTGCGTGAGAATGCAAAAGTGTTTCAGCCTATTAATCTTTTATTAGTACTAGAAATTAGTAGCAAATTAGATGTTCAATATAAACATGTTTGTCATGCTGAGTTCATTTATTATGAACAGAATTAGAAAATTCAAAATTTTGCAAAAATTTATAAATTGTCTGGTACAACCATGCTGTTCTGCACTGTCTTTCTTTACTCTATTTTACTCTACCTTGCTCTACCTTAGCCGTACTCTACCTTACTGAAGTTGTACTACACTCACTTTTTTCTTAACAGTACTATACAGCCATTATATTATCAACAGCACAGTTGTATTTTTCCCCTCCCCCCCTCCAAGTACACTAATACCTTTAACTTACGTACAACATAGTACGGTAGTACACTTACTTTTCGTCTTAATAGTACTTTACTAGCCTTATCTTATCTACAACACGGTAATGCTTTCTCTTCTCTCCAGTATAGTACTACCTTTAACTTACGTATAGCATAGTACCGTAGTACACTTACTTTTTGTTTTAATAGTACTTTACTAGCTTTATCTTATCTACAACACGGTAACGCTTTTATTCTCCCAAGTATAGTACTACCTTTGACTTACGTACAGTTAGACATGAGAAACGGGCCGGGCCTAAAAATTAGGCCGGGCCTGGAAAAAAATTTCTAAATTTTTTAAAATTTTTTATTTCAATCCCCGTTTATGTTTTTAGATTTTATTGGGTCCTATGATCCATAAATGATCTAAAAAACAATTTAAAGCCAATTATACGTTTAGTTTTTAAGTTTTAAAATTTTTTAAATTTTTTTAAAACGGGCCGGGCCGGGCCTGACCAAAATAAAAAACGAGCCGGGCCTAAAAGTTAGGCCCGGCTCGCGGGCCGGGCTTGAAAACTGGGCTCGGCCCGGCCCGTTTCTCATGTCTACGTACAGTATGGTACTCTACTATACTTACTCCTTTTCTTAGTAGTGCTGTAGTGTCTTGTATCTTTATATCATCAACAACAGCGCTGATATCCTATTTTCTGTTTCCCTTTTTCTAAGTACAGTACTACCTTTAGCTTACATATAGTAAAGTACCGTACTACACTTACCTTACTAACACTTTTAATATACTACACTTATCGTACTGGCAACAAAGTATTTACGTACTTACTCTATCTCAAAAAAAAGTACAGTAAGCTTCTCTCATTCTTGCCCCCCCCCCTCTCTCTCACCCCAACGCCAATTCCAAAACAAAAATCAATCGAATCTCTTTAAGAGCAGCCGAGCACGCTTCTGAAGCAGCACGTCGTAACCACGGTGCATTATGATGGCAATGTTTTAGACTATGGTTTTGTACCGGAAGATCCCAAGCCCGTCGTGATGACTTCTACCGTCGTCCCCGTAGCCGAAGCCGGGCCACAGTTGTGGCCATTGGGGAGGATACCCTTTGTGGATGATCCAGATTTGGTAAAGAATGAGGATCAAGCGGTAGCGTTGAATAACGCACGGATGGACTTGCAGATTCGAACTTGTGTCAAGTTTGTGCCGCGGAAGAACGAAAGGGATTATGTCTACTTTACAGACCTTGGCATGGATGTTGAGTAAGTTATTTAAAAAAAATATTTTCATGCTTAAAATGATCAAAAATAAATTTTTATGCTATTTTTTTACTGTTTAATGTTGTAAAATGTCATTTTTTGAGATTTTATAGACTTAAAACAGAATGCCAAATTTGGCAAAAAAAGGAAAATTTAAATAAAAATGTCATTTAATGCTTAAAATAAGTGAGAAAAAACATTTTTTATGCTTGACTATAATCAAAAATGTCATTTTTCGTTATGTTGAAACACTTGAAGCAGAATGCCAAAGTTGGCGCAAAAATAAAAATTTAAACAAAAATGCCATTTTTAATAGTATTAAACTAGAAAAATTACAAATTAACTTTTTATAGTTAAATTTTAATAGATTCATACAAAAAATCGTCATTTTTAACGCTATAATGTGCTATGCCAAATACGGAACATACTGTCATACCATTCTTTTAGATGCTGGAACATGTTCGAACAGAACCATGGTCACGTAGCCGTCAATGCCGGTCCATCATGTTTAGCCCCGATGAGGTGGCCTTACAAACCACATCAAGTGTTCTCGGACTGTGACATTGAATACGTGAACCATTTATATAATTGTCCACGAAGGCACAGAAAACATTCCCCGATTTGTCCTGCTGGGAACACTATTATGGCGTTACCACAGTAAGTTTTTTTAGAAAGTTAGCTTTTACTCTGAAAAATCTGCAATTGCCTTGCTTTGGAAACCAAAGATTTATTATAAAATTTTCAGACCCCCACCAGCAGAAACCCCCGAACCTCCAATACCCCTACCCCCTCCAACAAAGAAAAAGGTTCGATCAAAAACCAAAACCCATACTCCCTTCCCACCACACATTGAACTTCCTACTCCACCTCCATTGCCTTCATCTTCACCGCCAGCTCCACCAACACCACCAATGGAACTAGAAGTCTTCACTCTCACCCCTACCCCCGACCCGCCTACTACAACAACTACCGAAGCTACTACTACAACGACTTTGGCGCCAACTACAGTAGAAGTAATCATAACTACAGTAGCTGAAGTTACGAATGAACCAGCTAATGTTGTTAGTACTACAACGGTACCATTAACAGTACCTGTAGCTACAACTGAACAAACTTCAGATTCTGGGCCAAGTGAGACTGGGGTAGTTAGTCCGATGAGCTCCTATCCGCCCACGCCTCAGCCAATTACAGCTGAAATTGTAGATACTGTACTTGAAATGACCACCGAGGTTCCAGTGGCTACAGAAGAGACTCATGAACTGGTACCAATAGTACAAACTACTCATATTAAGGCCAAAGTAACTACTCAAACATTTGCTCCGAAGAATCAAATAGGTATACGAGGAAAGATATCTCACAAAGATGGGTTGAAAAGCTACAAAATGAAGTCACTGCCTACGGATATGACTATGGATGATAGACCGGTCGGGACTTGTGGGAGTCCGTGCAATTATACTGGTAAGTTTTATAGTAACATCAGTTAAATATAAACTATTATATAGACTAGAACTTTAAGTTAGGGCCCTGGGCTAAAGCTCTGGGTTAGGGCTATAAGCTAGGACTCTGAATTAGGGCTATGTGCTACGGCTCTGGGTTAGGGCTAGAGCTAAAGCCGAAATTAGAAACAGTACTATTAGAACTAAAACAAAGATTATGACCAAGACAAGAAGCAGGACTAGTACTAACACTAAGACTAGGATTAGAACAAGAAATATAACTAAAACTACAACTAAAACTAGGACTAAAGCTAGAACAAAGACTAGAATTAGAGTCCAATACGTTATAGTCTATAGTATCCACTAATCAAATTTTTCGACGTAAACCAAGAGCTCGTATTTTACAAAAAAAAGTTTTTAACAAATTTTCATTATTATTTTTTCAGGAGGAGTCATACCATTGAGAAGGTCTTACAATGACAAAATGGGCATAACAGATCATTTCTACACCGAAGACCTAGTAGAACAAAAGAATAAGGTCCTCGATGGTTATTTATTGCAAAGTAAGTTTAAAATCACTAAATCTGCGCAAAATATCAATAAAAGCAGAGTAGAGGGCAACATATTCTTCTTTCTTCTAAACCGTATAGAGTTCCGGCCGGGCCCAATTTTTTAGACCAACTTATTAAATTTTGCTTCGGCTTGGTCTAGTATTATAGAACCCTCCTCCTTTTTAGTATATTCTCCTCCTTACTTTGTCTGCTTTAAAATAATTTTTTTAATAATTTTAAATGGCCTTTATGTCAATTAAAAAAATAATATTAATTTAGCTCCAATGGGATTCATCGGAAAATCATCAAACGACCCAACGTGTACTTGCTTAAGGCCGTTGTATCGACTCTACAACGACTTTTTAAGTAAGTTGTTTTAAATAAATTTATATACAAAATATTTTTTTGTTTTTCAAAATTTTTAACACTACTTCTCCCCCCCCCCTCCTCCCCCCGTCCCGCCTTTATTATATTAAAAAGTTTTGAGAAAATTTTGCAAAGTTAATTTTTTTTTCATTTTACCCGCCCCACTAATTAAAAAGGCTTCCTAGCTTACATTTAAAGCAACCAAGCCTAGTACAATTTTCTGGTCCAGTCCTTTAGACTTTTTTTTAGATTTTTGGCCCGGTTTTTAAATTTTTTTAAAATTTTTTTGCCCATTCCAGAACCCCATGTGCCGATTTTGCTTTTTTTCGACCCTTACAAATTTACTGTTACCCAGTCTACTCAGGCTTCTAGAGGGGAAAAGGATGAGTTAGGGCCACCTCTAATACGTTTTTTTTTCAATTTGATTAGTTTTGGCTTGAGGGTCAAGCTGAGCCATAATATTTGTTCTCCCGCCCGGCCCGTTTAAACCTGGCCCGGTCTGACTCGCTTGACGTTTAATCTAAGACGGTCCGGAAGCCAAGCCTAACATTTTTTGTAATGTCTACCTCTAACACGACCATTAATATTAAAAAGGTTTTACCAACCTCTCCAAATACTACCATAACTCCCAAGATATGTTAATATTTTTGTGCATTTGAATGTGACATCCTCAATAATGTAAAAAAACGCATTTTTTAATGTAAACATTGAGAGAACATCCCGTTTTCACACATAACTCGTCGTATTTTTAGAAGACCATCTTCTCACGTCGCGCGAGCACGAAAAAGAAGTTGCAGAGCGGATATTGGGTTACAAGTACGATAAGGTACTCGGGTTCTGTACGAAGGAACCGGGGTGTGGGGCTTACATGCCACTTTATCGGTTTTACAATCCGATTGCCAAAGGTGGGTTTGAAATTTCAAAAATATTTTAATAAGGTAGGGTAAGGCAGAACATGATTGAGGAGGGCATTTCAAAAAATAATAGAGTAGGATATGGCAGATCATGATTAAATATAGTGGAGCAGGGCAGGATACAGTAGAATAGGGCTAACCATAATAGAGTAGGGCAGAACGGGTCATGGTAAAGCAAGGTAGGACAAGACACGATAAGGTATGCCAAGTCATGGAAGAGTAAAGTAGGTCATAACTAAATTGTTTTTTTTTCACAGCTTCTAAAATACGAAAAAAGAAGTTTTATTTTCAGACCACTTGTACACAGTAGACGAGCAAGAGATGCAATACTACAAAAAGCATCCTGAACATGCCTATGGCTTTGAGTATATTGAATGTTATGTTTGGAAACAACAACAAGTGGGGGCAGATTGTCCACTACAAAACTTGGCCATTAATAAGGCTGAGATGGCACAACTAGCTTTGATGGGGTGGAGCAACTAATAATTTTATGAACTATATTTAAAATCTAAAAATTTTTTTTTTAATTTTAAAAAATTTAAAAAAAAAATTTTGCCGTTTTTAAATTTAGTTTTTAAACTGCTAGTTGCCAAAGCTGTGCCAGGTCAAACAAAAGTTGTCAATGAACGCTTCTTGATGCCTAATAGTACTGGTTTCAATACCAAAAATGTAATAATAATTTAATAATAATAAGTATAAAACCATATCACGCCGGTTGTGTTTAATAATAAATTTTATATTATTCATGGTTAGACTTGTTATACAAAAAATTGATCGTTCACCCTACCCTACCCTAATGTACCCTACCCTACCCTACCCTACCCTACCCTACCCTACCCTACCATACCCTACCCTACCCTACCCTACCCTACCCTACCCTACCCTACCCTACCCTACCCTACCCTACCCTACCCTACCCTACTCTACCCTACCCTACCCTACCCTACCCTACCCTGCCCTATCCTACACTACCCTACCCTACCCTACCCTACCCTACCCTACCCTACCCTACCCTACCCTACCCTACCCTACCCTACCCTACCCTACCCTACCCTACTCTACCCTACCCTACCTTACCCTAACCTACCCTACCCTACACTACCCTACCCTACCCTACCATACTCTAATATACTATTTTCATCGTCCTCTACCTTATTCAAGCCTACTTATTTTACCATTCTCATTTTATAATATTTTGATTTTTTGCTTTAGCAGACCACACCATGACAATCTCAAATATTATACGTAGATTTAAACTAACTCACGTTTTTCTGCCATTCGCTTGCCTCCTATGACTAAACCGCAATCACTCGACTAAAGTTCAAGGCCTTGCTGACCATTTCCCAATCGCTATATTATCATGCAAATCCCTCGTTTTATTGATATTTTTTTAAACAAGACATTTCCTATGGGTATTGCAAGCGAAGTATAATATTTTGATAGCTAGACAATAATATTATACTTATATACTATTTTAAACTTTGTTTTGACGTCTATTACATTAAGCACTAAAAGAAACGTATTTTATATTAAAAAAAGTAAGTGTTATATTCTTGATACTATGACAAGAAAAAAGATGTTGTTGTTACTGTTTGGCATCTTACTTACTACTTGTTACTCATGGGAGCGATACGAAAAACCTCTGAAGACGTTACCTATTAATGAGGTATGCCATGCTTGATCCCTAGCCTACGCCTTAATTTGGGTTCTAGTCTAAATCGTAGCTTAAGCCCTAGTCTAAGCCATAAACAAACAGTTTTCAAAAATTTTTTTTAGAACGGCTTTTACGAAATTAATATTACCCTGACCAACATGATCAGCATGACGCGAATGACAAACAACGGCCAAATTCAAGTCATTGATTATAACCCATCTTTGGTAAGATTTAAAACGCCTTTTTGTAAAATACGATTTTTTTTAAATATTATATTAAATACATTAATTTATTTTTTTACCTATTCTTGCCTTTGTTTAACTTTTTTTTGGCTCTAGATTTTAATTTTTATCTTGTTTTACCCGGTTTCTTCCGTTTTCTCTGTAATTTGCCTTTTCCTTGGTGGAATGCGGATTTTAATCAAGATAATTTAATTTGTTTTCAGTTATTTTAGCTTGGAGCAGTATTTCTTTTAGCTATTTTGACCTTGTTTTATTAAGTTCAAGCTGATATTATATCTGTTACCTGTTTTTAGCTCAATTTCTTTTTTTTTTTCTCTTTTCGCTTGAGTTTAACTGCATTTTTAGGTACAAATTTAGTCCTTTTAATTATTTTGGCTTGAAACTGTGTTTCTTGTAATCTATTTTAACTTTGTTTTATTGATTTTAATTTCAAAGTTTATTTACTTTACCTGTTTTCAACTCAAATTCTTCTTTTTTCTCCAATTTATCTGCATTTTTTGGTATACATTTTATTACTTTTACTTAATTTGGCTTAAAAATTTACTTCTTTCATCTGTTTACACCTTTTGTTTATCAACTATAACTTATAACTTATTTATTTTATCTATTTATATCTGAAATTCTTTTTTTTTATTGATTTTAGCTGAAAATTTAGGTACAATTTAGTTCTTTTTACGTGTTCTTGTTTTGTTTTAGCAATTATAACTTTAAACTAGGTTTCTATAGAAGTAATAGAAGCTTCTATTCTTTCTTTTAGCTTCAACTTTAATTTGATTTATCTTTTTTATCTTTAAATTAAATTGATATACGTATTTTAGCCCTAAACCTATCTTCTTTTTCAATTTTTAGCCTCAAAACTTAATCTAAAAAATTGAAATTTCAGACGCGATGGAGCCAACGTGATCCAGACCGCTCGACTCCATGCAATGCCAGTTGGCCCATCTTAAATGAATATTCGAACAAAATGGACGAGGTTGTAGAGCTCTCCAACCTACTTCAACATACAGGAAAGCATGTTAGAGTAGTGGCTCTGAATGGCGAAACGCCTGGACCAACGATCGTGGTACCATTGGGATCAGAAGTGATAGTAAGGATGATCAACAGGTTGGATTCTGAAGCCATCACGATGCACGTTCATGGCATGGACAAGAAGTTTATGTGGTACACGGATGGGGTGGCATTTGTTCAGCAGTGCCCGGTACCGGCTGGCAGTACTCATACTTATAGGTATGGTAATGTTTTAGATTGTTTTTAGTTTAAAGCAGCTTATTTAAAATGTTTTAGACAATTTTTTTAAATACTATATTATAGTAGGTTATACAAGCCAAACTTTAACCAAAAACTACGGTTTATTACGTTGACATAGCTCATATTCCCAATGTTTTAATCAAAACTAACATATAATTGTAGGTTTATTGCCGACACGCCAGGAACGATGTGGTATCACGGTCATTTAAATAACGACCGTGCCGACGGTCTGATTGGTGGATTTGTGGTCGAAAAAGAAGACCAAAGGATTAAAAATCTGGATGAAAGTTTGTTTGAAGCAGAAAGGGAATACATCATGGTCCTTCAGGTAACATTATATGGTTGTAGGTTGGTTTAGGTCAGGGCGTGAGCTGGGGCTAAGGCTTAAGCTAGGGCTTAATCTAGGGCTTAGGCTAGGTCTTAGGCTAGGGCTTAGGCTAGGGCTTACGCTACGGCTCAGGTTAGTTGCATGGACTATGCTTTAATACCTTACCCTATCTAAGTCTAGCTTTACCTTAACTTACCATAGCCTGTAATAATGTAAAATTAAATAAATTATGTTTATAAATTTCAGGACTGGTCAGAGCTGACCTCAGGCGAAACCTGGGAGATGCACGTGCATATGACGATGAAATGGGTTGGTCATGGGTTTGATGACGAAGCTCGTAACAAGTGTTGGGCTCCAAAACGAACATACGATGGGTCAAACATAGGTGGATCTATTCCATTGGCAGCTATCTTGGTTAATAATAAAGGTGATTTTAATTGGGTTGTTAACATAATTCTGTGCTTCTTCTTAAAGCGGATTTTTTAAAGGTGGGGCACAGAATTAATTGAAAAACATAATATTAAGCCTACTGATTGTGAGGTAAGAGGAACTTAAAAGATTTAAAACAATTTTTTGGAAAAAGGGGCACAGAATTATTTAAATTTTTATTTTTTAGGTTGGTACAATCAAGATGACATATTAAGTCAACCACAAAACTTGCCATTGACCACATATCGTATAAAGCGAGGAGAACATCAAAGATACCGAGTTGTGAATGGTGGAGTAAGTCAAGGTCTAATTGTATGGTGTGAAGGGCATAACATGAGTGTGATCGCTGCTGATGGAGTTGATGTGGAGCTTGTTCAGGTAAGTACCCCTACCCTTACCCCTATCTTCTATCCCCTAACTTACTCTACCTTATTTTGTCATTTTACAGTAGTCTTTTCCAGATAGATGCCCTAATCATATTCCCAGGAGAACGTTACGATCTTCACATTCAAGGACTAGACAACCCCACCCAAAAGCAGTATCGCTTTATAATCGATACTATAGAGTACTTTAACTGGGACTGGACGGTCGGACCAATTCAACATGGTTTAGCCAACTTGGAGTATGAAGAGGTGGACCTTCCCGATAGTAATATAGTTGATTTTGATCATAGAGAGTGTACACAGGCTAGGAAGTGCAGAATATTGAATTGTCCATTCAAGGATTTCAAACGTTCATTGAACTTCACTTGTTACGGAGCTCACGAACTCAAGAATGCTGAGGTCATCGAGGATGATGAGGAAATGTTGGAGAAGAAGAGGTTTAGAAGCGGGTTTAGGGTAGGATTTTGAAGATTTTACTTTGGCATGAAGGTTTTGGGGTAGGGTAGGCTAAGTTAGGGTAATTAGGTAAAGAAGGCTAGAATAGAATAAAAGATGTTTGAGGTGGACTAAGTTAGGGTACTATAAGGTTATAATTTTAATATAGGCTAGGGTAGAATAAGCAAGGATATTGTAGGGCAAAGTGGGCTAGGGTAAGTTTGAACTTGTAAGGTAGGCTACGGTAGAATACTGTAGAGTAGGATGAGGCAGGAAGTCTTAGTCTGTAATAAGTTAGAAAAGGCTGTGACAGACCGTAGGTCAAGGTAGAACAAGGTAAGGAAAAGCAGAGGAAAACAGGGTAGAGTAGGGTAGGGCAGGGGAGGGTACGATAGGATAGGGTACGGTACGGCAGGGTATGGTAGGATAGGGTAGGGTGGGGTACCTTCTTTAAAAACAACTTTTGACCTTTCCAGGAAGTCTTCGCCAACATGCACTTTGATAATCACATCGATGGGTATATGTATCAATCACCGAAAGGCATTCCCTATTATCATTACGGTAATATGAATTCGGTTGCTTTGCCTTGTGATCCGTACAAATGCGACCGGTACCATTCATTCAAATGGAACCACAATTGCGATTGCTTCTTTCATTACGAGTTCGATTTGAATGATATTGTACAGGTAAGTGAGGAAGGATGGGGGAGAGGGAGAGGTTGTTAAAACATAGGGAGAAGGGTAATACAACAGAGGGAGGATGAGGGTGTGTTTGGTGCCAAGTAAAAAATTTTTTTGAAAAAAAGTTGTGGGCATGACGGTCCAGCATCAGTCCTAGCTCTCGAGCTGTCACTAGTAATCAAATACCCTGCTCTTCTCTAATTTAGCCTAACCTACTTTACCTTACCCTGGTCTACCCTAATTTACTCTACTTAATCTTGCCTTACTCTACCCTTTTCTACTCTACCTTCCTGCCTTACCCTAACATAACCTACCCTAACTTGCCATCCTTAAATTCCCACCACATACCCCATCAACTATCATACTACTAAGATAACATTTCTCAAACAACCATCAAGTATTATATAATAACATCCAACACCCAATATCACAATTCCAAATAGTTTTATTTAAAAAATTCGGTAAGTTCCTGGCTTAGCTGATGGCTTAGGCGGCGGTTTTGGTGACAGACATTTGGGAGTCGGCGGCGGTGGTGTCCGACTTCTTGCCCTTTTTGGACTTGACAGCGGTGTCGCGACATAGCCAAATGAAGTGATGACGGAACATGACGGCGTAGATTAGAACGGCCAGCACAATGACAGCGGAATAGACGATTAGAAGGACGAATATGATAAAAGCCATCACGTCCAGGTCTTCTCTTTTACATCCCGCAGTCGCTGAAAAATGAAAAAATTTTAAATTACTGAGTCTGTAATCAAGGCGATGGTCAGGGCTATGTTTAGGACTGGGATCAAGGTTATGATCAAGGCTATGGTCAGGGACAGAGCTATGGTCAGGCCTATGATCAGGGCTATGGCCAGGGCCATCATCAAGGTTATGGTCAGGGCTGTGACCAGGGCTATGAACAGGGATATGATCTTCTCTGCCCTCTCCTTGCTCGAAAAGTTATGATATTTTCTGCTCTATTTGATATTGGCCCTCCCTTTTAAAAATGAATATCCACTTCAAGAAAAAAAAATTTTACCCCCCCCCCTCCCCCCCTCCTCCTTGTCTCCCCTTGCTCTTAATTTAAAAAAAAAGTTGAATGTTTCCCCTGTGCCTTTCAAAAAAAATTTTATTTTTACTTTCCCAGTCCTAAATTATGAAAATCTAAACTTACTACTGACAGGAGCATGGGTCGTCGGTGTAGGCATGGTTTTTGATTTGAAGTCGTCTTCTTCAACTGCTTCTCGGTTCTACGGTTTACCACGCTGAAAGGACCGCTTTCTGTGGAATCGAACTTGCATAATGAGCCAAATCGGAATTTTTTAGATTTCATTTTGGAGGAAATGGACTTTCTGAAATTTGCATTTTAAAAAAAAATGGTCGAAAATGAGTTAAAAGTGAAAAACGGCCGAAAGTGAGAGAAAAATGATAAAACCGGTCGGAAATGAAAAAAGATAGTTGAAAATGAGATAATTTTATAATAAAATATCAAAAATCCTGGAAAACCCGATATTCGCTTCGGTCTTGCAACGAAAACTTTAAACTTTAATTTTTGTTACTTTCCTGGCGGCTAGCATTCTGAAAAGTTTTATAAAAGGCTACAAAATTGTAAACTGAATTTAAAAAAATTTTTATTTCTCACAAAAATGAAAATTTAAAAAATTTTCAAAAAATTTTTAATTCCAAAAAATGTAAAGTTAAATTTTTAAAATTTTAAAAATTTTACTTTTGGTGTTTCAGATGACAATATACAACATGGGAGACGGTGGTAAGCGAGGCGAGGGTTATTCTCATCCGTTTCATCTTCATGGCACTCACTTTTACTTGGTTAAGGTCGGGTTTCCGAGTCACGATGAAAATATGATGGTTACTGACATGAATCCGGACATTCCTTGTTTGAACACTACGGTATATTGAGTGTCATCTTACAACTTACAGTACACTAAGCTTTATATTTTACTTATTGCAATATTACACTACCTTATCCTACTCTGCCTTACCCTACCATATCCTAACTTAAAGTATCGTACCCTAACTTACCCTACTCCGCTTTACCCCACCCTACACTACCATAACTCAATAAACAATTTTACAACTACAGTAACTTTTAAAAAAACTTATCTATACCGTAACTCAAAGTACTTTACCTTTTCAGACCAGATGTGTAGACCTAAAATGGACCTATCCAGAATGGTCTGATGGCCATTTAGAAGGTATGGAAGCAAATCCAACCTACCGAGATACGATCAACATACCATTGGGTGGCTACATTACGATAAGATTTAGAGCCACCAATCCAGGATGGTGGTTTGCTCATTGCCATCTGATGCTACATCATATGGGTGGTACTGCTTTCGCGTACAGAGTTGGTACTCATGAACAAATACCACAACCACCGGCTAACTATCCACATTCTTGTGGTGTTTATAAGCAGGAGGTAGGCTATAGGGTAGGGTAGGGTAGGGTAGTGTAGAATAAGATACGGTAAGATAGGGTAGGGTAGGGTATGGTAGGGTAGTGTATGGTAGGGTAGGATAGGGTAGAATAAGATACGGTAAGATAGGGTAGGGTAAGGGGCCAAGTAAGTACGGTAGAGCAAGGTATGGTAAACTATCTTACGGTTGAATAACGTGGAGTAAATTAAAAGTTACGAAGGTAGTAAGCTAGAGTATATTATGATACGTTACTACACAGTAGAGCTGATTGTGAGTCAAACAGGGTAGATAAGGTAACTTAGGCTGGTTTTTAAAAGACAATTTTGATTATTATGCCATCTGACTTTACTCTAAATTTCAGACTACACAACCAGACAGTTCAGCACAAGACAAACCTTCAACGATCATCTTCTTGATGACATTGGCAATTACTTTTCTCATTTTTTCAAATCTCAACTAATGTTTTGCTTTTGTAAATTTGTTTTAATTGCAATGAAACTCGAAATAAATTTTTTACCTCTGACATGTTCGTATCTTACACTGGTTTACAATGCCTTACCTATTTTTTCGTAATTTATCCTACCGTGCCTTGTCTTATCGTTTGTCTACTTGGCTCTACCCAAACTCTACCGTTTTTTCATGCCATTTTTAATGAATACAATGGGCTGGCTACTCTTTTAAACTTCTAAAAGTTTCAAAAAAGATATGTTTTACACTATAATTATACGCTACTACATTATAATGCTACGTAGCATAGTCACAGTAATAGGTAATGTAATGTTGGCCTGTTTAAACACGTGCAAATTTATCAGAGAAAACCATTAGCTGCCTGACAGGTCGATGAATTCGAACTTGAGTCGACTTATTATATCTTCAAGGTCGTTGTAATCAAGATACCTTTCGACTACGAACGCTTTCTTTGGTATGTTTTTAAAGGAGGGGTTAAACACTTTGACTTTCCAGCATGGGTGTTTCATTTTTAAATTTTGAAAATCCAGACCAACGGATGCCCTGCGGGCATCCTGTGGTCTGGATATCATAGTTTTGTTTTATTTTAATGTAAAATTATTTTATAACAACATAAAATGTTAGAATCTGTAAAAAAAAGGCTCGGGCCTACGGCCCTCGCACTTTTATTTTAATTTTAACTTTAAAATCAAATGTTTATGTTTTAATAATTTTTTGCTAATTCAGTGCAGTATGAACCCTCAAGCTACTTTGAGTATGGTACGCTTCGACTTAAAAGTGATTTGATTATTTAATAATTTGATATTCATACTCATATTTATACTTATACCCCTACCCATATTCCTATCCTTATCCATTCCTATACTTTTTATCATAAAATCAATAATTTTAAAAAATTTAAGATCTAACATAATGTTTAGTATCATACTCAAATTATCAGTCGTTCCACTAAAGAACTTGACAACTGCACGATGCAGTCCTTGGGAAAATCGCGTCCTTTTTTATCCCACTGCACCGTTCAGATTCCCCCGCAATCGCTTGCAATCCCAAACGCTCTTCCTAGTTTGCTTTTTCTATGCACACTCTCTTGTTTTTATGCGCTAAAAGTCTATTTTTATCTCTGATTTCCATTCTGGTTTGACGTGTGTCACAAATCGTGGGAAAGCTCTCTAAGAAAAAAAAGATCGATAAGAACTATTGCTATAGACTCTATGAAAGCACGAAAGTAATTTTTGATTTTAGGTTAAGTCAAAAATGATTTTTTATAAAAGTTTGCCAACTGAAGTAAGTTTACAACACTTTTTTATCCATCGGCATTTGCACTAATAAGGATTCACAGCATTAATCTCTGCTTTTAGTTACTTTTTATTTTTAGGTATGGCTACGTGTAATCCATCATATAGAAAAAATGGAAGAGTTTTGTATGTTTGCAGCACTTAATAAATCATTCTACCGGCTAATAAACACTGACTTTCGAAGCCTGTGTTATAAAAACTTGGTATACCGTTTTCGTGGTGAAACTTGGGCAGAAGCTTGTTATTAGTTATTTCCACCTATTTAAAATAAAAAATTAAGATTTTTTCTTAAGTTTAAGATTATACTACTTTAAGTTTTATTTAGCACAAACTACCGTACACTTGACAAGAATCTTGAACAAGTGGATGCATTTATTTTTAAAAAGCAATCGATATGTTGTTCATATACCGGAACGATGGCGCTGATATTAGAGTATAAACAGATATTGATAACTAATATTGATCTTGGAAAGAATTCTTTCGAACTTATTGACTTTAACATCGTTGAAGGTACTATCGATAAATTACATCTGATAAACAAATCAACACAACTTCTGGTAGATATGGAAACGTCGTATGTAATATACGACTTAATCAAGAAAAAGATAATCAAAGTCTACAGTGCATTGGCTGAAGAACGTTACACTTACTATACGTTATATTACAGTGACGGTACTCTAGTCGACTTATATAATCAGAAAGAATACAAAGTCAAGGCTGCCAACTTTGACTTTTGTGATGTAATAAACGTTGACATACATGGATACAGGAAGTATGTTGCGTACCGGAGTTGCCAAGACGATCTTATACTAATACACATATCTACCGGTAGACAGGACGTCATACTTCGTTTTACAGACCCACATTGTCCTGTACTACGCATCTTGGATAATCTTAACCAATTGATGTATTTAGGTAAGGATTTCTTTGATATTCAAATATTTTTTTCATATGCGTGCAATTGCTTTTTTCAGACGTGGGTATTCGAATTTATGACATTACAACTAGAACTTACGTTTACGTTTTAAAGATCTCAAACGTATATGATGATTACAGAGCAAAAGGTATTGATGGGATACATTTTCATAAAGACAGTAAAGTAAGTACGCATGTAATTAAAATATGGAAGTTCTAAAAGTTTGCTTTAAATTTTATTGCGGATAGGCCGTGATATTGTAAAAACTTATGGGAAAAATATAAATGCTGACATTGTCGGCAATTTTTTACTTGAACTTCTATATAACGAATTACTCGGTACGCCATATTTTTTTGTAGCAAAAAAGCGACATATTTGATAAAAACAACTATTGATATGAGTTCAAATGCCCTGTGTAGTGGGAGCGGGGGATTTGAAAGCTCTGTTCGATATACGGTAGTTTCCATTACACAGCAGTTCCTCTGCTGCTGCATTTTAACCCATAATTTACAACCAACATTTTTTCTAAAAGTTCGGAATGCTGTGCACTGTAGCAGATTACGCCTTGTTTTTTATAAAAAATTAATTTTTATTCCATATTTCAGTTTATCGGTTACAATAAGAAAAAAGAACAATTGGGAAGAAATGGGAAAGTGGCCTTCTTTTCAACTTTTTGTTATGTGCAACAATAGAATGTGTTGAAGAAAAAGGAGTTGTAACTTTGACGCATTTTGACTGGTCTTCAGGTAAAACTAATTCATAGAATTAATTACTGAGCTTATGGCACAACTTAAAAATTATCCTGACAGTAAATTCAATTTTAAGGTCATCTCACTTGGAAGAAGTTTCAACCTATAAACTCCAATGCGATGGGCTTTGATTACCTTATACTAAGCAACATTAAGATTATCGAAAGTCAAGTTACAAAGGAGTCCATTAATGATGCGCGGCACCAGTATGAAACCATAATACATAACTTGATGACAACTTATGCTCGTTTTTCTGCCTTACAAATCTAAATTAAACAAATTTTTTGAAAAAGGAAACTTATGTTGTTGTTGCTACAACTTTTGCTTTGTGAAATACATTATTTTTTGAATTTTTTGCTTTATTTTTAACTCGACTTTGGCCGTTTTTGTGCTAACTAGGGAATGCCTTTGCTTAAAATTTGTTTCACAGAGTTTGAGTTGTAAAGATACTATAAATACTCTTGCATAAACTACAATATATTGGTTATAGAGCATATTAAGAATAGTATTAGTATTCCCATTGACTAATGTTGCTGCTAAAGCATACATTTGGCGTCTGTTACACATTAAAAAGCCGTTTCTAAATAAACGGCTACAGTAATTAACGTATTCTGAAGTCATCGAGCAAACTCATACTCGCTAGGAATGTCAGAGGATCATATTATCCGTATATTCTAAATATGAACTAACATAAAAATAGCAAGTGCCATTGTCACTTTTAGCACTTTCCGGCCTACTATGACCGCCGACCCTCCGCCGAATCCCCTGAAGTCTCCGCCGACCCTCTGCCGAACCCCCTAAAGTCTTCGCCGAATGCCCTAAAGCCTCCGCCGACCTTCCGCCGAATGACCTAAAGTCTTCGCCGAATGCCCTAAAGCCTCCGCCGAATCCCCTAAAGTCTCCGCCGAATGACCTAAAGCCTCCGCTGGCCGTACCATTTAGTACCATACAGTTCCAAGACATAAAGTAGCGCCATTTTTTCGAATTTACTTATTTTTTAAAAGGGGGACCTGTTCGGTGGGGGGACCTGATCGATAGGGGGAACTGTTTGAGGCGGGGGGGGACCTGGTCATTCCAGACGACATTCTTTTTGGGAAAGACTGGTAGTAAATTTTTTATTTTAAACGATTTTCCCATAAATTTTTATATAAAATAATAATTTTAAAATGTACTTTTTTTGGCCCGCAACATCCACCGCCTCTCCGTTTATATAATTGAAGAATTGAAATGTGGTTTTAAAAAAATTTTGTACTTTTCTTTATCTGCCCTGTCTTTCTTACTTTACCCCACTCTTCATTACCCTATAATACATTGCCTTGGCTTACCTACTCTTGCCTTGCCGTTGCCTTTGCCCTGCCTTTGCCTTTTCCCTACCCTTGCTTTGCCTTTGCTTTGTTTTGTTACCCTACCTACCTTATCCTACTCTACTTGGGTTCACCTTGCTCTGCCTTATCCTATCCTACCTCATTTTACCATACCCCACCCTACGGTTCTCTATTCTTCATTGTCTTAGTTTGTTATACCTTACCGTATTCTTTCCTTTTTACCCTGTCTCGCCCTAATTTACATTCTCTATCCTGCCACAATGAACTTACTTTCCTTCACAAAGTTGTGTCTTCTCTATATCTCTATACCCTCCCCTGCCTTAGCATATCATTTTTTAAACCTAGGAAATAAATTCAATCCAACTACCACCTTTTTTGTTTATTCAAAGAAACGACTACACTAGTTGTAAGCACAATATAAAGATTACAATTGACATACGAAACGAATGTGCTCAAAATGGATAAAAATATTGGAGTTTAAGGTTGTTCGATGCAACTCGGTTTTCAGCTAATAATTATAAAAAAAGAAAGGAATTGGCAATTTTATAATACTCACAAGGCTTCTGGGGAAATATAACGGGAAATGGAGAGACGGGAGAGAAAGAGAGAGAGGGAGAGGGATTGAAAGATAAGGGAAAAGATGGAGAGGGTAGAGAAAAAATATGGGTTAAAGTTTAAAAGGCAAAAAATAAAATTTCATAAAATTTTAATTTCAAAAAAAATTCAAAATTTCAATTTTTAAAAAATTCAAAATTTCAAAAAATTTTTTTTTTAATTTTAAGATCTAAGTAAAACTAAGCGGGATAGAAATATAATATTTTCAAGTTTCAGAGGGATTACAATGTACATTTTTACAATGTAACAAAATTTAAATTCGAAAAAATCTCGTTGTCATACTATACCATAACAAAAATGACATTTTTTGGTCAAATTAGTCAAATTTTTTCAAAACAAATTGACTAAAATGACAAATTTTAGTTAAAAAATGACATTTCTTGACAATAAAATGACATTTTTAGCCATAAAATGACATTCCTTGACCATAAGATGACAAACTTCAGCGTACGGCCTTCAGACGGTTCAAGTTGCAGTTTTTGCAAAAGAGATGCTGCTCCAATGGGTAACAAGCCGCACCCTCGACTTTCGAGTTCAATTGCATTCCACAGTCTTCGCATTTGTAGCAACCGACGTGATAGCTCTTATCCATGGCAATCACTCGTGCCACCTCGGTTTCGTTGGCCGATGGAGCAATGGCTTTTAGGCAGACGGCACAGCGAGGCGAAAAACGTCTAAAATAGGAGAGTTTTAAGTATGGAAATTAGGTTTTTAGTTATTAAAACTAAATTACCCTGCCCTAAGTTATGCTGAAAGATCTAGCCCAGAACCCTAGCCCAGAGCCCTAGCCCAGAGCCCTAGCCCAGAGCCCTAGCCCAGAGCCCTAACCTGAGCTTTAGCCTGAACTTTAGCTTGAGCCTTAGAACTAGTTCGAACTCTAGTCCAAGTCCTAGCCCCAGTCATAAGTAGTAGATAAACTCTCTGGCCAAAAACCCTGAGCCATATTCTGGGTAAGCCTTAGGACTAGTTTGAATTCTAGTATAAGTCCTAGCCCTAGTCATAAGCAGTAGCCAAACTCTCTGGCCAAAAACCCTGAGCCACGCCCTAGCCTAAGCCCTGTGCTGCATTACCTTACCTTAGTTATAGCCCTTACATACCCTATCATTTAAAAGCTAAAATCAATATTGGCATTAAAAAGTGAGTCATTTAGCAACATCATGCCCTAACTTGGCCTATATAAACCTAGATTTACTTTAGTCATTCAATATTGGCATGACCATGCTATGTTATTGTAAAATACGAGAAGCACGTCTTTTTGAAAAATTAAAAAAATTTTGAAAAGATATTTTAAAAACTTACTCATGATAACAGTCGAGACAGTAAGCCACATTTTCTTTACTGACTGTGAATGGAATACCGTCCAGGGACTTCTGGCAGCTGGGGCAGACAAAACAATCAGGGTGGAAGGGTTTTCCCAATGCTCGGAGGATCTTCTGGGTAATTGGGGTTTGGCACTTCTCACATTTTTCCAAGGAATTCTGAAAAATTTTTAAATTTAAAAAAAATTATTCGAAAAAAAAATTTCGAAATTTAAATTTTTAAAAGTTTTTAATTCCAAAATTGCAAAATTATTTGTAAAATACGCCTTTTGTGTTATCAAAAAATTTAAAAAATCGATAAAAAATATGTTGTTCCATATACATTTGACAATGTTTTTAATGTTTGCCCTTTGTAATTTCCCAGCGGATATTTTCTCAAATTTAAATTCAAATCCAATTTGAGGATCATAAATTTTAAATCGGTTTAAAGCGCCATAAAAATGTTAAATTTGGCTTTGAAATTTGATTCTTTCAGTCTGTGAACTTTCAAAAATAACTTGGTTTTTGGACTGGAAATTTTAAAATTATAAAAATAGAATAGGGTAGAAAGGGAAAAAACCTTTTAATAGTACGGTACGGCGCAGAAGGCTAGAGTGAATAAGTGTAGAACAGAATAAGATAGTTTAAAGCAAAGTAGCGTAGATTAGGGAAAACTATGGAAGGGTCAGGTAGGGTATGGCAGGACAGAGTAAGATAGGATAAGAAAAAAGGCACAGGCAGCGCAGGGCAGTAATGATTATAAGGTTATTGGGGGGAGCGGTAATTATTTTGAGGTTATGGGTGATGAAAAAGGTAAAACTATTGTATGGGTTCGGCAAGAAAGAAATCAAGGTAGATAGGGTAGAACAGACAACGATCAAAAAAATTTTTAGATTTTTTAGACTTCTCCCTCTCCGTACCTCCACCTTTTTCAAAATTTCAAGAAAATTTAAATTTTTGTTTTTTTTTCTTTAATTGCCATGCCAGTTCATAAAGTCGCTCATATCCCGTTCCATTCAGTAAATACGGCCATAAAAAGAGATTTACAGCCATTAACTTCTTTGATATTCCATCCCAATAACAATGACTAACGGCCGTTCCTATCGGACCCAAATTCCCTCAGGCATAATTTCGAACGAGTTTTTTACGGATTGCAGAGAAGTTTCAGCTGCAATCTGAGCAAATCCCCTGAGGGCCTTAAAATCTGTGTACTCATGTAAACCACGTTTTTTTGGAAATTACAGTGCTGAGCAAGGGAAGTAGTGTCCAAAATTTATATTATACACATTTAAAACGTGCAATTTTTTTTAGTTATCAAAATTTTTTAACACCCCACCGAAAAAAAATTTTTTTTTACCCCGCCCAAAATTTTTTCTCAAACCATAAACTTATAGCCAATTTATCTCTACCCCGCCCAAAAACAGCCATTTTTCATGTGTTTTGTGAAGTCTATCTGGAGCTGTCATGTAAACAACATACCATGTAATCCACTTGGCAAAGATTTTTGCCATCCACGTTGTAGAAGGAGCATCCAGCCAGTTGTTTTTGACACACATCACACGCAAAACAATTCACATGGTAGGGTTTGCCCAACGCCGTCACGCCCGGAGTGTCCGCCACAATCGGGCTGGAGCATTTGGCACAGATATCTGAAAATTTTGAGAAGTTAGGCATAGTAAAATACGAATACTAATGTCTTCTCTTTTTAAGAGAAAATTTTGTTTTTAATAAAGTAAAGTTAATTTTTTTTTAATTTGAAATTTATGTTGATCTATAAAAACGTTAGAAAATTAAAGAAGCGGATTTTTCAAAAAAAAGTCAACCCCCTTACCCAGAAAAAATTTTTTTACTAATTTTTAGAAATTCATGAAAGGTTAAGATCTCCATCACTACACTCTCACAAAAAAAATTTTATTCCGCCCCTATTCTCAAATTTTAAAATTTACCCCTGCCAAAAAAATATTTAGGAACAACGTCATTTACAGTCCTATAATTTTTTTCCTTATCACTTCAACCCAATAACCTCAGTTTTAGTACCACCTTTTACAACCCCAAATTAAAATCCCTACCCAGTACTAATTACCACCCCCTATAACTCCAAACTCATATCCTGACTTTATTCTGCCGTCTCTTACCTTATTTATGTTATATGCTTACCGTACTGCACTCTACACTATCTTACTATCTAACCTTGCCTTACCCCCCCCCCGCTTCCTGCCTACCCCCCATGGCGTACCCCTGCTCTCACTACCTTTTCCAACCATAATAACTCCAACCTCTTATTCTAACTTAACCCTACCCTCCCTTACCCTCTCCGTACCGTAGACCTACCCAAGACCTGCCTTATCCACCCCGAATACCCCAATTACTTCAAACCCATTATCACCTCAAATAACCTCAAACTCATTACCCCCTATTGTTCTACCGCTCATTCTTCAAAGTCATTTCCCTAAACAGTAAGGGCGTCAACTTGTATTGTTGTATGAATTTCGAAAAGAACGACCGGAAACAACAAAGCCCTAAAGGCCTCATTCTTACATAAGCGCTATATAACGCCATTGTTTATTCATCTAAACAATCTTAATTTTGTCATTTTTTGCCATTTTTAAGAGTAAAGTCGGGGAAGATGTAGTACTGTGATAAGGTTTGGCAAAGATGGGAAAATATTGATACAAAATTAAATTTTCAAATTTAAAATAGTACTGCCCAAAAAATAGCGCTAACGTTATTTTAAGCGTGAGAAGGGGTGGAGAAGAAAAAAAAGAGGGGGTAAGAAAAAAACTTTCTTTCTACCCTGCCCAATTAAGCCCGCTCGTTTATAAAACAAATTTCTTACAATTTGTTAATCTCAAAAAAAACTCTTCCTCCCCGTCCTCGTTACAAAAATGACAACCAATACTTCCCACAACTCCTAAAAACATTAAATTCAAAATTTCAAACTTAAAAGTTGAAAAACTTCAAAATTTAAAAATTTCGTATTTTAAAATCTAAAAAATCCCGTCAAAAATGCTCTAATTTGACATAAAAATCACTTTTTTCCCAAAAAAAAACAAAAAAAAAATGTTTACATAAGAATGCCCCAAAGCTTTTAGTGAAAGTAGTATTGGGCAAAAAAAAGCCAATTCGAAACAGTAGTAGGACAAAATACGTAAAAAGAGCAATTTAGTGATGAACTTTTTTTTATTCACAGAGTTTGCAAAAGAAAGGAAACGAACCTAGTCGTACGCAATGAGCCATTTTTGGATGACAAAAGGAAAGTTCAGACTAAACATTAGATTGTATTAAGATGAAAAATTCATGGCAAATTTAGCCATAGCCATAATTTTAAGTTTTAAAACTGCAAAGTTTCTTAAAATTTTTAAAAATTACAAAACTTCTATTAAAATTTTTTATATTTAATTATACAATTTGACTTTTGCTCTCCCTCTTCCCGCCTAGACAAAATTTGTCATCACAACGTCGATTGATTCATTTTTATTTATCCCAGACATTCTATTTTTTTTTATTTCACTTGTAATACAATTATAAACTTTTACAATTTGACGTAAATATTTTAACTAGTTAACAACCAAAACCTTTCTGAAAAAGTTTTTATATATTTTTTAGTTCGTTTTCTAAATAAAATTAAAAAATTTTTTAAAAAACCATTTTTTTAATTTTAAATTTCAAAAAACGATAATTTTCCATCTTTTCAAAACAAAATTTGCAAAAAGTCTTGTCGTTTCTAAACAAGAATCTTCTTGTTAAAAAGCGACAGAACTTTTCAACCCTAACATAACTGAAAAATAGTATTAAAGGTGTCCTAAAAAAACTTTTTAAAGTTTTACCAACCTCAATAAGCTTAATATTACGTTGTTCAAATAATTCTGTGCCCCTAACTCCAAAAATTTGCTTTGAAAATGAGCATAGAATTATTTGAACAACCTAATCTTATGCTGCTCAAAAAAGTAATGTCGCTTTTACATGTTGAAAACGTAGCTAATAAGTGACAAGACTTTTGTGCTAACATTTTGAAAATACCACACTCTTGGAAATTTCAAAAAAAAATTTAAAAAATTGGATTGTCCCCAAACTTACAGTCATCGTCGGCCATATTCTAATTACCAAAACAGTGTTAGGGCAGCGAAAAGTGAGAGAAAATATAATTTTTCGTGTTTTCCCACAACAATAACTTAAAGAAAAATCAACAGAAATGGAGTCTTCGGCACGGTGGCAGTACGAAAATGCGAAGGAAAGACGAGAATATTTTTGTCGTCGTTTTGGACCGCCTTTTCAGCCAATTTTCGGTCGAATTTCGGCAAAAGTTTTGGGAATTTTTGGTTTGGAACGGGGGTTTTGTAATAGTAGAGTTACACCTACCTACCCTACCCTACCCTACCCTACCCTACCCTACCCTACCCTACCCTACCCTACCCTACCCTACCCTACCCTACCCTACCTTACCCTACCCTACCCTACCCTACCCTACTCTACCCTACCCTACCCTACCCTATCCTACCCTACCCTACCCTACCCTACCCTACTTTAATCTGTCTTGCCCTAGCCTGTCCTATCTCGTCCTACCCTGCCTTGCCCTACGGTACCTCACTCTACCATACCCTTTCTACTCTTCTCTATAATTACCCTAGCCCTGCCATAGCTTTACCCTAGCTACACCTTTTCTATGTTATACTTTACCCTTCTCTACTCTCTCCTCCTCTACCCTAGATTTACCGCTTCTAGTAGCCCTGCCCTAGAATAAACTTTCCTATTTATATGTATCATACCTTATTTTACAAGACTTTACAAGGCCCTACCCTACCTTACCTTACTATACCTACAAGATTAGAAACATTTATATCTTATACCCTTTCTCACCTGATCAAAACCCACTGTCTTACCCTAAAAATTAATTTATAAGCCTATAACTTTAAAACCAAAAAAAGTCATTTATAACACATAAACGTCAGTTTAGTACCATTAATACTCATGCCATCCATTAAAAGTACTTAAGCTATAAACCCTCTGAAAATCCTGGTTAAAGCCTCATTTTCGTGATGACAGCTCTAATCCTTTATCCTAATGATTCCTTTCACAAATTAGTAAACAGCCAAAACTACTAAAAATAAGTTTGTTTTTGAACGTTTATAAACGTAATTTCCGGTTTTAAAATTTCAAACTTGGCATGAAAAGAATGACAAAATAGTTCAAAAGGTTAAACGAGCGCTTTTTAAAAAGTTTAAATTTGTATTTAATTTTTAAAAAATACAAATTTAAAAAATTTTTTTTTTGCTTTTGCTAGGGTAAGGTAAAGTAGAATACAATTTGAAAAAAATTTTTGATTTTTTTTTCACTTTTTTTAGCTATTTTTAAAAATTTTAATTAAACTTTAAGAAAATTTGACCGAAAATGGGCAGAAAAGTATGAAAATATTAAAAAAATAAGTTAAAACGTGACATTACTTATCCAAACTTCAATATACAGTGGAACTCCTGTATAACAAACTTCTCGGGGTTTTTACACTTTGTTCGTTACAAAAGTATAGTTTTAAAAACAAAGTAAATTTTGACTGAAAATTGGCTGTAAATTCACTAATACATATCAATTAAAAAAAGCAATATCAGTCCAAAACGATTCTCGTCTAGCCTAACGTCTAATATTATGATAAGCTTAGAGAGTATGAACTATTATTTTAGAATATCTTAGAATTTAGAGGAGGTAACGTAAAAAAATTCATGTTATCTAAAGTTCTAAAATTTAAAATTTTGCCCAAAAGTTTAAAGAAAAATTTCCGATATTACCATAAAAAAGCCTTTGAAAGTTCCAATATCGCCATACTTTTTAGCCCCGAAGACTTTGACAATCCCCCCCCGCACAAAAAGAAACCTCCCAAACCCCCACCAAACTCTCCAGCACGTTTCGCCATAACGATAGAAAAAAAAACGTTTTGCGAACGTTCCGCACCTTTTTTCCGCTCCACCTCCAAACAACGTTCGGCCGCTGTTCCGGGCCGCGACTTTGTGGAAGCGAGGAGAAAGGCCGCTTTTTTAATCCTCACGTTACGCTTTCTCCCCTCGCCCCGAGTGTTTACAGATTATTTTCTTTCCAAAGTGTAGAGGAATGCGGTTTCGGGCCGCCATGAATAGCAAATGTTTGGGGATTTGTGTGACATTCGACAAAGGACGACGAGTTTTGATGACAAACTGCCATGTTATGGGTTTTTAATGACATGAGTTTTGAGACTCCTTACTATTATCGGCGTATTTTACACAAATTTTTGTAAAATCAGCCATGCTTTAACTTGAAAAAAGTAAAAAATATAATACCTTGCCCTACTCTAGTCTACCGTATAGAAAATCAAGCTATGTTAAACCTAAAATTATAAACATTTTAAATCTTAGCCTTGATCATAGCACAGCACTAGCTCTAGGTCTAGCTCTAGCTCTGGCTCTGGCTCTGGCTCTGGCTCTGGCTCTAGCTCTGGCTCTGGCTCTAGCTCTAGCTCTAGCTCTAGCTCTAACCCAATCTATAAATCTACCTCTAAGTTTAGGTCTAGTCCCATCTCTACCCCCAACTTATTCTCAACCAAATACCATAGCCAGAAGCCCCAGCCTAAGATCTATCTTATTCTACTACACCCTACCTTTCCCTAACCTCCCCTAACCTACCCTATAAAATATATTGTTTTAATATTAAGCTTTACCCTATCCTTAATTTTGTTTTGCTCATGCCTTACTATAGGTTTACCCTGCCCTAAATTAGACATAATTAGAGCAGGGTAAGCGTATAGTAAGATATACCCCATTCTGATTTATTTTACAGCATCTTCTCTGCCCTAGTCAAAGTAGGGTATTCCTATTTGCTCTTTACTATAAAATTTAAAAAGTCATTTTATAAATTTTAAAATTTTTCCTTTTTCAAAATTTGGCAAAGCTAAAACTTAAAACTTGAACTTAAAACAAACCTCCATCTTTAGGTGGTGCTTCAGCCATAATTACTTATTCTAAAAAGCATGACATTACTTTCATGAAATTCGTTTCGTGATCTCGATAAATTCTCAAAAATAAACAAATAATAAGGTCCGAAAAACAAACAATAGCCCAGAATAAAGTAAACAAAACGCAGTGACAAATAAATAATTGAATAAGACAATGAGAGCTACAAAGTAATTAATTAACAGAGAGGCGAGTAAATAAAAAAATAAAGAAGTTTTTTTTGAGAAATACGTTATTTAAAATTTTTAAAAAATGTACTGTATGGTTAAATTTTATCATAGGTTAGATAATAAAGCAGGAGAAAAAAGGAAAGGTTAGGATGTGGCAAAACAACGTAGGAGAGAGTATGGTAAAGCAAGGTAGGGTAAAGTATGGTAAAACAAGGTAGAGCACCATAGAGTAAGGTATGGTATGGTAAAACAAGTAAGGCAGGGTAGCGTAGAATAATGTAAAGTAAGGTCTGTTAAGGCACCATAGGGCAGAGTAGGATAGATTATGCTATGGTAAGACAAGGTAGAGTAAAGTAAAGAAAGGTAGGGTAGAGTAAAGTAGGGTAGGATAGGGAAGGGTAGAGTAGGGAAGTAAACCAAAAACATATTTTTTTACCTTCATCTTTTCCCCCCTTCCCCCCCCCCTCTCCGTCACACGTCGTCCAAAAAAAAGTTTCTATTAATTGCCCTGCCCCCCTACCCCACTTTCAACTTAATTTTTGCACAAAAACGAAAAAAAATCCAAAAACCCCTATCTCCTGCCCCCTCTCCTCTCTCATCCCCACGTTGCCAAACCAAAATTACCCTTCAGACACAAAATACTCAGCAAAATCCACCCGACAAGAAAAAAAAGAAAAAATATTTTCTTCCCTAGCCTCCCATCCATAACCCCCAGACCACATTAATGTGGATCAGTGGAACTTGTAAGTAATTTCGATCATACCCCCTTGATATACGTGTAAACAAAAGACAAAAACACATTTTTCATCCAGGGAAAACAAGCAAAAACTGTGTTGTAGAAAGCCATATAGATGACTAAACATTAAAAATATTCAGAATCCCCCTCGTTTCGGCCACAAAATTCAATTTGGGAAGGGCTTGATGGAACAACAACATGTACGGAACAAACGTATTCAAAACCGTTTTTATAGTAGAAGGAGGGAGTTAGTTTGTGCGGAGCGATTAGGCTTATTTTGAGCAAAAAGAGTAGAGAGAGCTGTGGAAACGCGAGAAGGATAAAGTAAGGTAGAGGCTGGAGTAGAGTACTATAAACAATAAGACCTTATGTAAAATAAACCTAAGACTAAGCCTAGAACATACGCTAAGGTTTAGGCTAAGATTTAAATTAGGGTTTAAGCTATAAATTATACTTAGCCTAGAACTTGTGCTTAAGCTAAGGCATAGGCTAGGACTAACAATTGTAAGGCAAGAGCGTAAACTAGAGCTAGAGCTAGAACTTGAGCTAAGGATTAGAATAAAACTAAAGCATATGTTGAAGCTCAGACTAATCCTAAGGCTCAAACTCAGGCCCAGGCTCAAGCTCAAGCTCAAGCTCAAGCTCAAGCTCAAGCTCAAGCTCAAGTTCAAGCTCAAGCACAAGCACAAGCACAAGCTCAAGCTCTGGCTCAAGTTCAGGCTCAAGCTTATACTCAAGCTCAAGTTCAAGCAGACCAGCCCAGCCCCCACGTTCAGAGCTCAGGCTCATCTTTGCGCTCACGCGCATGCTCATGCTCGTGCTACAGTCCAGTCTCAAGCTCATGCTCGGCCGCCTCGGTCCAGGTTCAGCGTCAAGCTCCAGCTTAAGTACAGGCTCAGACCCGCGCTCAGGCTCAAACGCAAGCTCAAGCTCAGTTTAAGACTAAAACAAAAATTACATCTCAAAGTAAATTAAAAAAGAAAGCCAGATTTACCAACGTAAATTAACCTTAAAAAGTCATTTTCCCTAAAACCTTTCTCTCAATTGATAATCATTTTTCCTGTTTCAACTGTCAAAACTAACCCATTAAAACCCTCTATTTGATAACCCGAATCTTAACTGTAAACAAAAAGAAAAACACATAAAAATAAATACTTCAACGCCCTATCACATGTAAAATGGCATTAGTCATCATCTAACTACAATGTTTTAAACTAATGCTAAAAGTCACTGTAAAACTTTTAAAACTTAAAAGCCATTAAGTTTACAACTTTTAATTGCCATTTTAAACTGTATTTTACAACGATTGTTACATAATCTTAACTGACATTAAAACTTTCCCCCCCCCCCCTTCTTCGCTCCAAACAAACAATCTCAGCTCTTTATTGACCTCTGTAAACCTTTTTTGACAACAAAAAGGTATTACAGTAAAGTGTCAATCAAATTATTTAAAAAAACAAGTTAAGAATCAGTTAACAGTCAGAAGGGTTGGGTATGAGCAGGGCCGGATGGGAACTTTTGGTGTGAGGGCGGGGGGTCAAAAAATCCACAGGGGGGACAACGCTCAACTTTTTTCGAAATTTTTTTTTGGGAGGGGAGATTTCTTCCCCATTCACCCCTTTCCCACGCTCGCCATACCCTTGCTCTACCCTTGCCCTGCCCTTGTCCCACCCTTTCCCCGCTCTTGTCCAGCCTTTGCCCTACCCTACCCTTATTACTCCTTTCATAATTTTCCACCAGATCCACCCTAACCATAACAGCAAGATCATTTTAGAAAAAAACTTACAAGTTATATGTATTACCCACCCTAGCAAGCAAAAAGTAATCATAAAAACAAAACTTATAACATAAAGTTGTTTTCTTCTTCTTTTCCTATACTTTTACTCCAAACAACATTATTGTAAAAACCACCTTGAATCGAACATAACGTCATTTGTAACAAATTTAAATTAAACAAAGTTTAAACTTTTTTCCAGTAAACAAAGGATTGAATTCTTAAAACTTTTAAAAAAAACATGCTTTTTGATGCTTTTTTGCTTTAGGAAGACTGTTTTATTTTTGTGAAAGAAAAATCAAGTTGCATTGAAAAGTAAAGGCTACGTTGTAGAAAAAAGGAATAATTATATAACATATACAGTGGAACTCCTGCATAACGAATCGCTCGGGGACTTGAAATTTGTTCGTTATAAAGGAGTTTCGTTATACAGGAGTTTTAAATGCACTGTGTAGTGTAGACGGGGATTCAAAAGTTTTTCGTTATACGGGAGTTTCATTATAGAGGAGTTCGTTATACATAAAGTTAAGGAGTTCCACTTAACTTTATAAACGTTTTAAATCGACTTTGGCCACCAAATTCGTTTTTTTGAAAAAAAGCAAATGGAAAATAGAAGAAAAAAAATCCTAACCATAGCCCAGCTTTAGTCATTGTCCTACCCTGGCCATAGCCTTAAAAAAGCAAAAGCAAGTTATCCAACCATACAACTTTAACTAAAATTTGAAAATCATACGGTCCGTCTGTCTTACAAAAAAAATTTTTTTCAAAAATAGTCTACCCTACTCTACTCTATCCTACGCTGCCCTACGCTAATTTAGACTACAAGATGATTACAATATTTATAAGACAATAAAATGCCCTACTAAGGATGAAAACTAATAAAAGTTTCCAAAAATGAAAAAAGCTCCATAAACCATCAAGAAGTCATCAAGACTTCCTTGATGTTATAGATAATCTAAAGCCGTTTCAAAACTAAATATTTCTTTTTGTTTCAAAGTCATCAAGAACGTTAAAATATGTGCCACAAAACCTTTCAAAGAACGTTCAAAAATGCGCCTTAAAACCATCAGTGCCAAATCGTTACAAAATGAAAACTGCTCTACCTTACCCTACTCTACTCCATCTTATTTCACCCTACCAAAGACTGCCCTTATCCCCTACTCTTGTCAAGCCTATGCCATACTTTAAACTCTTGTTTGGTATGTGCCCTACTCTTGTTTTGACCTAACTTTAATGATGAAAAACCAAGAGATTTAAAATTTTTATAGAAAAATTTGTTTTTAAAAAGAGAATTTTTTTGTCTCAAAATGACAAAACTAAAATATAAAAACCAAAAATACTTCAAAATAATAATTTTCAGCCCAAAAAGAACTCAAAACCTAATTTTCCCAAGAAAAAGCCTTCAAAAAATGATGTTTAGAAACAAAAAAAAGACAAAAGTCGGAGGCGGATTTCAATCGTTTTTAATGTCATAAACAGGAACAATTCTCGAGGATCATGCAGGTCAGTTGTTGTGCCCCTGAGTGTTCTATTAAAAACGAACAAAAGACATAATCACCAGCAAACACCGCGGGCATGAAGCACTTTTAACGTTTGTAAACAACGACAAAGTTGGACTTGTAATATCATAACTTTTGAAGTCAGCTGATTGTAAAAAAGAGGCTTATTGCTAAGAGTTGGTGATTACCAGAAGAATAGTGATTATATAAAGATAGAAATACAAGTTAACTTAAGTGGTTAATGATAAAAGAACGTTGAAGACACAATTTTTAAAAGTTACCAAAAACTTTAAAAAATTTTTTTTTTAATTTTAAGCTACAAAAAGAAATATAAATAATGCTATTTTAATAATGTTGTGCCGATATTAGAACAAAAAGTAACGCTATAATTAAATCCGTCCTTGTTTTAACCCACCCTTCCTTTACCCTTCCCCTACCCTTCCCCTACCCTTGTTCTACCCTTCCGTTACCCTTATTTTCTCCCTTTGTCCTAACCTTGCTCTACTCATGTCCTGCCCTTGTCCTTAACCTTGCTCTACCCTTGCCCTACCCTCGCCTTGCTTTACTCTTGCTTTGTCTTTTCTTTACCCTTGCCTTTGACCTACCGTTGCGCTACATTTGACTTACTCGTGCCCTACTCTTCTTACCCTTACCCTACGCTTGCCCTACAATTGCCCTATCCTTGTCTTATCCTTGTTTTGCCCTCGCATTACCCTTGCCTTACCTGTAACCTTCCTTGTTCCATTCTAGCTCCTACCCTACGTTTGCGTACCAAAAAGACCTCTTTTAACTCATGTGTAATACAAAAAATATAAAAAAAGCTTTAAAATTCGAAAACCGTCTTTATCATCAAGACCTTCATCTAAAACAATATAAACAATTCCTGTGTGGCCTATAGCAATTATGATTTTTACAACTTTTGTTATTTTAAATTGCCAAAGCCTTTATTTTTTTTGACAAAGCCTTATTTTTCCCATTTTTTTTGAATTCTTTCAAATTCCGGAACCGTTTTTTTCAAACAATTGACAATTTTCTTTTTTTTGACAATAAAGTCATTTGACGTAATTTTGAAATTCAAAATTTTGACAAAAATTCATTTTAACCCTAAATTTAAGCCTATAATCAGTAAGATGCTTAAAAATTTTTTATGTTTTAAATTTTAAATTTTCAATGTTTTTAAAAATTCAAAGTTTCACTATTTTTTAAAATTTCAACCCACCTCGACCAGTCGTCTGGTTACTGATGGTATTCCGAGCCATCTTGGTGTCCATGTCCTTGAAGATCTCGTCGAATGTGTCGTTTTGCCGGTTTCTTTTGATGATCTCCTGAAAAACATAAACAAATTAAAACTGTTTAAATTTAAAAGTGTAAGATTAGTTCCAAATTAAAAAAAATTTTTAATAATTATTTGAAATTTAAAATTTGAAAAATATTTTTGCAAAAATAAAAAAAGAAGTTTTTCGAATGTGAAAATAAGACCGATAACAGATTTTACGCATCTCCCCGGAGGCCCACGAATTCGAGCATTTCAATGAGAATCTCACACAGTGATACACATGATTGTGTACGTAAATAAACACGTATTTAAATATGGCTTTTATCTTTGGAGTTAGGTGTAAATATTTCTTAAAAAAATTTAAAAAAATAAATTTTAAAAAATGTGATGAACTAAATAATGATAAAGAGATTTAAACAAAAGTATGGCTTGTGTGAGGCTAGACTGCGGGTCAGACAAACTCTAAGGCTAACCCTTATTCTAGCTCTAGATCATGCTAAGATTAAGTCTCTGGACTAGGCTCTGGACGAAGGCTAAAGCCAAGGCTCATGCTCATGCTCATGCTCATGCTCATGCTCATGCTCATGCTCATGCTCATGCTCATGCTCATGCTCATGCTCATGCTCATGCTCATGCTCATGCTCATGCTCATGCTCATGCTTATGCTCATGCTCATGCTCATGCTCATGCTCATGCTCATGCTCATGCTCATGCTCATGCTCATGCTCATGCTCATGCTCATGCTCATGCTCATGCTCATGCCCATGCTCATGCCCATGCTCATGCTCATCCTCATACTAAAGTTAAGACTATAGCTAAACTTAAAGCTAAAGCTGACACGAAAGCCAAGCTAAATTTTAAAATTTTCATTTCTAAAAAACTAGCCCAACACTTTGACCAACATGTCATACCAAATAAACATGTAGCTTTATATATCATATCACGGAACTAAGACTGGACAACTAAGCGCCTTTGACATACAATGAACAATGTTTCGTTGGTCTTTTTTGGGCTTCCAAAAAAGGGATAAATCATTTAGACGGAATCCCGGCCCGTCCGGTTCTGATGCCTCGAGGAATAAAATAAGATGGCGTTTGGTGAGTTAGCATAAATGACATTGTGTAAATGAGCAAACTTCAACAAATTTCATGTACTGTTCAGATTTTAGGAAGACCAACCCAAAGCCCTAGCCCAAAGCCCTAGCCCAAAGCCCTGGCCCAGAGCCCTAGCCCAGAGCCCTAGCCCAGAGTCCTAGCCCAGAGCCCTAGCTCAGAGCCCTAGCTCAGAGCCCTAGCCCAAAGCCCTAACCCCAGTAGCCTGTAGACAGTAGCCAGTAGTAACTAGCAAGTAGCCAGTAACCCTCGCCTACGCTCTAGGCTTGATCATAGCCTTGACCTAAGCCTCGGCATTGGCCTTAGACCTAGCTTTAGCCTTAGCTTTAGCTCTAGTCTAAGCCATAATCTGAACACTGGTTTAAGATCTAGCTCTTAGTCTAAGCGTAAGCCCAAGCCCCTACCCAAGCCCAAACTCAAACTCAAACCCAAAACCCAATCCGAAGCCCAACTCAAAACCCAAACCCTAGCCTAAACCATAGCCTAAACACTACAGTCTAAGGCCTAGTTTTTTAGTTTAAACCTAAACTCAAGCCCAAGCCCAAACTCGAGCAGATGAGACAAAAAAACTCCTCCTAAATGCTCATCCCCATTCCAAACCCCCCTCTAAAAAAGGATACTGAAAAGTTAAACGACTCTTTTCCAAATTAGCCGGTCGAACTTAATCTGCACTCTTGGCTTTATTTGAAAGACGCGCCAGGGTTTGAAGCTCTCGCAAGAAAACAATACTAAACAATCCACCAGAAAGGACACATAAAGAATGACTTCTGACATGAACCGCTCCAAAAAACACGAGAAAAGAATGGCATAAAACTTGATAGTACGGATCCAAAAAAACGTTCAAAGTTTGCTTCTTTTACTTTGTAAAGGGCTTCAAAGTCTTAAAACAAGGTCTTAGTTGTACATAGTATGTCATAAAAATAAGCAGTGTTTAGACTATAAACTAAGAACAGTTTGTAAGATTCTCTTATAAGCAATGCTCGACCTCCCTGGACTAGTTGACTTCAAGCTTTTTATATAGGAAAGTCATGTAAATATAAGATCTTCAGCAAAGTACTATATCGCACTTTCCAGTCAATATTTTTAAATCTACATCTACCTCACCATACTTTTAAAATTTCTTTACGTTGCTTTATTAGTTGTCATAGTTTGTCCACCTCTATCCTATGGCAACATACTATATAATCAAAAACATTTTTAAACAACCTTCTTTCAGATAATAAAACCATAAGTCCGGTAATGCCTCTGACAACCTTTTTACTCTGCTCTACTCTACCTTACCCTACTTTACTCTACTCTCTCCTACTCCACCTTACTCTTTTCTGCCCTAACTTACGCTACAACCCATACTAAGTACAAAGTCAAAAAGAAAATTTTAAGTTTGTCAAAAGATGACACGACTAAACTTTAAAAATGGATAGAAAAGCCTAAAATAGAAGCAAAGAAAAGACAAGAATAGAAACATGTCTGACGCCAAAATTTATAAGACTCTGATGTTGCCAAACTTATATAAGCTTAGTTAGACAGAAGACCAAAAAATAGAAAAATAGAAACTAAGAATATTATTGTTTAAACAGTCAAAA
The DNA here is from genome assembly GCA_904066225.2 of Bursaphelenchus okinawaensis. NCBI lineage: Eukaryota > Metazoa > Nematoda > Chromadorea > Rhabditida > Aphelenchoididae > Bursaphelenchus > Bursaphelenchus okinawaensis. The sequence goes on along the minus strand of CAJFCW020000002.1, from coordinate 8,734,104 downwards.
CTCACTTCATAACGGCTGGAATAAGAAGACGGGGGTGGATTACTCTGTTGACTCGATTTTTGGAACTGATTGAAGTACTTTTGACTGCTTGTTAAGCCTAAAACATGAGTTTTAATACTAAAAAAGCTGTTTAAAATGGCATACGCTACCTAAAAAAATTAATTTTTTTTAAATTTGAAAATTTTAATTTTTAAATTTTAAAAAATTCAAAAAAAAATTAAAAAAGTTATAATACCCACCATTATCCCTCAATTCAGTAGCAAAGTCGTAAGGACGGCGTGGTGACGTTTGTTCAGTCGTTCTCGTTGTTGTAGTTGAAGAACTGGAAGAGAAACGTTGTTGATAATCACTGCCTGGCTGTGGTGAACTTTGAGCTTGTTGTTGAGGTCCAGGTGACTTTATTGGGGTTCGTGTGGCAAAGTCGTAGATGTATTGCTTTGGATTGGCTATGAAGTCACTGAAAACACAAAATTTTATTACTTTTTAGGCAGCGACACCATTTGAAGATAGAGCAGGACAAAGCGACTGAGATAAGGTTAAAGTCGAGAACAAAAGTTGTCAGAGAAGGATAGGGTTAGGGCTGTAAAAATAGGTATAAGGGAGGAGAAATTACTCATGCTCATGCTCATGAATTGTAAGAGCCATTTTTAAAAAATTGTAAAATACGCAAATAGGTCCTGTGTTTGAAAAAAAAACGTACTTATTGTTAGCTGGTTTAATGTAGTTATTAGTGGTCGTGGTAGAAGAGTTCGACGATTGATAGCTAGATGAATATACATTACTTGGCTGCGATGGTTGAACTGTGCCATTCCCGTTACTAAAAGTACAATAAAAATTATATTTTACTATAAAAAATGAATTTTGTTACCTAAAATTTCAAAAAATTTTAAAAAGGTTGCCTATAAAGAAGTTTCACCATAGTAAACATAAATACTCTCTCTTATCTTTCACTTACAACAATCTACTACTAAAACTCAATAAACTTTCATAAAACCTAAACCTACGCAAACGGTTGAGCATAGACATGAGGCGAGAGAGCAGGAGCTGGTGGTGGATTGTAGGTGTATATTTGCGTTTGAACTCGTGGTTGTTGTTGTTGTGGAGTGTTGTAATTGTAGGTTTCGGTCTTTGAATACGAGGAATAAGAGCTTGAACTGTTTCTGAAATATTATTTTAAAAAAAAGTTTTAAATTTTTCCAATAGTTTTGTGACATTTCGTAAAAAATCCGATAATTGTGTGGCTTTCCGTGTTTTAGTGATTAAATTGTGTCATTTTGTTGATTTACTAACTTTTTTTGAAGTTTTTTTTTAATTTTTAAACATTTTTGCTTTTCCAATAATTTTGTGACACTTCGTCATTTTTCCAATAATTTTTGTGGAATTTCGTAAAGAATCCAATAACATAGTCACTTTTCTTGCTTTCTTAATAAAATTGTGTCATTTTACTAATTGTTGAAGATATTTAAAAAATTATTGCCTTCCAATATATTTTGTGACACTTCGTCATATTTCCAATAATTTTTGTGACATTTCGTCACACTTGCATTTTCATCATCCAAATACCTCAAACCTATAAAATTTTGACATTTTTCAATTTTAAACCTATATTTCAAACAAATTTTAGGAAAAAAACCCACGGATTTGGAGGCGATTGATAGCTCTCTTCATGAACTTGAACCTGATGTCCTGGACCGGACGAGTAACTGTAATCCTTTTTGATGGGCTGAACTGAAACTTGATTATTATTGTTGAAGTTGGTTGGAGACAATGGAGGGGGTTGAGAGTTGGGCAGGGGTGGAGGAGACGTTGAAATATTGTTATAAGCTGGAACCGAGTTGTAGCTGGTGGTGTAGGATTGGACTGTGTAGCCGGGGCGACCGTTTAACTAAAATTTTGTTCTTATAGTAGTATTATACATTTAATTTTCATCAAGAATTTTCTTTTAATTTTTACAAAGAAAATTTTAAACACCCCCCAAAAAAATTTACCCCGCCCAAAACATTTTACCCCGCCCTCAAAAAAATCATAATAAAGCCCATACAGATGAGTTAAAACACTAAAAACGAGAATACAGTAACAAAACTACAGTATACTCACCGCCACGCCAGCTCCGTTGTGCTGACCGAGCGGGGCAGATGGGTTGGGGCCAGCGTACGAGCCATGTAGCGGCGCTCCGGCCGCAGGCCATTGAAACCGCGCATGCTGCGCGTCAGACGGCCGATGTCCTCCAGCAGGAAGCTCAGTCTGTCGTCCCATGCTCGGCTCTTGTTCAGGTGCGAGAAGCGGTTCACGGTACTGGGTCTTGCGCAGACCAGCGGCAGCGTGCTGAAAAATATAATAGTATGTTTAATGATTATTTTTAAATTTTAAAAGTAAAATGTATTATAAAATTTAGATATTTGATGCTATACAGAATCTTTGTCACTACAAATTATATTTTTCAATATTATAGGTTTCCCTTAGTTATACCTGAAAGAACCATAAAAAACTAGGTTGGTCCAGGTTCTGCGCCAGACTGGGTCAAGCCAAAGCAAGTTGAAACTTAAAAGCTTAGCCAAAAAATTGGGCTAAGTCTTTCTTTATAGATCTACCCTAGCCCAAAAAAAACTTCAAAAAAAATCAGCTTGGTCCTCCCTGTAAACTTTTTTCAAAATTTCAAAAACAAATTTTTTTTTGATTTTTACCACTCCTTTCCCAAAAAAAAATTTTTTTTAATAACAGCATCAAGCTATATATCCTAGACAATACCTAAAACAACATCACCCTACTTCTCTTACCTGTAATGTCTCAGGGTGTATTCCGGCAAAAGGGGCTCGAGGTTGCGTGTTTTCTGAAAATGAAACAGAACGTCAATGCTTATCAATTTAATCTTGATCGATTTTTGATTTTAGGGGTGGTTTGAAATTAAAACGGTTATTATTTTTTGTTATAAGGGCATTCTAAACATAATAGTTGTTCAAGAGTAGGCTTTTAAAATTTTTGAAAAAAAGTTGAACTCGGTCCCCCCTGTTGATTAAAAAAAAATTTTTATTTCAAAACGTTTTTAATATGCCCATACCAATCCAAAATTCATGCCCACACTCCCAGTTCAACCCAATCCAAGCCCAAACCATTAAAACCTACGGGTGGGACGAACGCTCCCGACGTTGTGACTATTGGTTGATGGCCGTTGGCTACTCGCCAGTGCCTTTGGCTGAAAATGAAAGTTATGTTTTGCGAAATGAATCACTTACGGCGCTGAATACAGGGGGTGGAGGAGGCGGTGGGGGTGGGGCGGTGCTTGCCATGCTAACGCTTCGGGGGTTTCAGCCGGGTCTTGTAGGGCGGCGGCGCGAAGATTCGTGTAGGAGACGCTGCGAGTCCTGAAAATTTGAAATTTAATTTTTTATTTATTTTATTATGTATATGTTGATAATTTATCAGTGATAAAAATTGTTAGTGTCGGGTGGGTAACATATGCCTAAGAAAGGAAAAAAATTTTTAGATTTTTATTTTGAGGTTGACTACTGTAGCATACCGTGAACTACATGCCTTACTCTACCCTACCTTACCCTACCCTACCCTACCCTACCCTGCCTTACCCTACCTTACCCTACCTTACCCTACCTTACCCTACTTTACCCTACCCTACCTTACCCTACCTTAGCCTAACTTACCCTAACTTACCCGGCCTTACTTTAACTTTCCTTACTCTACCTTACACTACCCAGCCTGCCCTATTCTACCTTCTTTTGTCCTGTCGTACCTTTCCGTGTCTTTCACAATATCTTACCCTACCCTGTTCTTCTTGATTTGTTCTATATCTACCTCCTTTGTTCCGTAGCTCTACCCTTACTTTTCCTATGCCATACCCAACCATACCCTACCTTACTCTAATCTTTTCTATCTTTTCTTTTTCCTTGCCGTAACCTTACTCTACTCTACCGTTTCCTATCTCATAACTCACTTAATTTGACTCAGCCTTTGCCTTATTGTATTCTACTTTACCTTACCTTACTCTACCCGACCTTAGCTTACTCTACCCTTTAAACCATGATCTACTTCAATATCTACCTTAACTTCTATTTTTTTATATTACCTACAAACATTTAAAAGCAATCTAAACTAATATTAAAATATCTTCAAACCCAATAACCCATACAATTCCAACCGCGCATATTCATTATATTACTCATTTGGAAAGCCCCACTAACCTCCGTTTGTCACTGAGAAAAAAAACGTTTAAACGTTCGCTGTTTGGAGACCTTCACATATTCGAATACCCTCAATTTACCCTTCAAACTTTTGCCGCAAAACGCTTTTTTTGTTTTCCCAAAGTCTCTTCCCAGGCGATCGAATTCAGATTATTTGATTTCTGACAAACACAACTCTCTGATTCATACGATTTGCATAATTTGTCAATAAGTGGCATAAATTATCTAATCCGACTCAGGAGTGTCTATTAGGTGTTTGGGTGTGGTGTTATGTTTTCGTCTGGTAGGGGAGGGGTGTTAATAGCGGAGGAGTACTATGATAATAAGGAAGAGGTAATGACAAAGGTGTTAATAGTAAGGAATAGTAGTACAAGCGGGAAAAAAGGTGGTGTATTGATAGTAGGGGCGTATTAATAGATGAAGAGTATTAATAAAGAGGGGGGGGGGGCAGTATTATTAGAAGAGGAGTATTTACAGGTAAGTGCAGTGCCGGGCAGGGACTATAGGTCTGGGGGTGGGGGTCGAAAAAATCGGCACAGGTGCGAAAATTTTTTTCCAAAAATCCACAGGGCGGGCCACGTTCAACTTTTTGGGGGGGGTGAAAAAAAGTTCTTTGGTTTTCAATTCTTAAAAAAAGTACATTTATCTTATCATAAACTTTTTTGATTAAAATACCCTTCCCCTGAAGCATTAAATATCTTATATAAGACAATGCTACTAATGGTTCAGAATGAGGTTCAAGAACGATTAAAGGCTGAACCAGAACGCTTTGGAATCGAAAGGGCATAAAAACAAAATAACAATGTTTTTCCTAGATCTTTGTTTGTTTTAGAACCTATAAAATGGCACTAAACATTCATTTTGTCATGAAAATACATTTTTTGACAATTTTTTTAAAATTACCCTCCCCCGCTCTAAAAAAACTTTTTTGACTTACACCACGAGCCTTTTCAATAGTAATATTATAATGGTAATATGGTTTCGAAGAAAGAGTTCAAATGACATTTAAAATGAGTTGTAAATCAAAATCCTTGAAATCATTTCCAAGAAATCGAAAATATTCTTCATGATTCACATTTGCTGATAACATAAAACGTTTTGTTTGATATCAAAAAAACCGTTCCGTGAACGTCAAAAATAAGCTCATAGACATTAAATTCCTCAATTTGAATTTTAAAATCGCTTTTTAAAGTTTTTGTGTTTTTATTATTTGAACCTATTTATAACTAAAAAATGCTAAAAAAAGGCTCTACCCTACCCTACCCTAACCTACCCTACCCTACCCTACCCTACTTTACCCTACCCTACCCAGCCTTACCCTACCCTACCTTTTCTATATCCTACCCTGATCTATTCTAACCTCTCTAACCCTACAATACCGTATCTTACCCTTTTCATGCCTTACTTTTGTCCCGTACTTGTCCCACTAATGGCTTTACTTTACTTCGCTTTCCTTACTACTCATACCCTATAGCCCTACCCTACCATTTCCTAACATACCGTTCTTTTACCTAGCTTCTCTTGCTTTACTCTTTCGCTACCTCTACTATAATTTACCATACAGAAATAAAAAAGTGATGCTTCAAGTATGATATTTACCAATTGTTTTAGAAAACCCGTATTTTTAAAATTTGTTATACTTTTGCCATAAAGGTACAATCAATTTTATAAAAAAAGTAAAAGATTAGTAAACAAAAATATCAAAAACTGACCTCCAAAAGCAGTGATAATAACATTCAAAAAAAGAGCTTCGACATTCATTTTCAATCAAAATTCATAAAAAGTTTGATTGAAATTTAATAATTTGAAAATAAAAAAAACACCCCTCCCCTCTCTTCAGAGTCCTTTTTTCTACCCTCCCTGGCCTCCTCTACCTCTCTCCTATTTTTTTGTAGCTAAATCCATTAAAATTTGTACGCAAAAAAAGTCTTGTCGTTTTTTAACCTACAAAACTTGGTTAATCAGCGACAAAACTTTTTTTTACTTATAATAATCATTTTTTAAATAAAGTTAGCCTTAAGGTTATTTTTACAAATAAAATCTTAGTAACAAAATCAATATTAAAATCAAAAAGTCAGTATTAAAATCATATCATCTATAAAATCGAAAAAAATGTTTTCCAACCCACTAGAGCCAAAGCGAAGGTAACAGCTGGGCCATCCACGTTCACTTTACCCTTCTTTTCAACTCTGCATCGCCCTTTGGATTGGAAAACACAAAAAAAGGCCAGAAACACATGTCTCAACAAAAGTGTTCATGATCAACATGTAAATTTATTGTCTTTCTACTATAAGTTGAGCTATTAGGAGAGCATGAAGTTTCTAGAAATTTATATTGTTATATTTGATTGATGTTGAATAAAGTGAAATTTCTGTATAGAGAGTGGCTTGAAGATTTAAAATTTGTTCAACAAACTAACCATCGAATATGTATGCGTATTTTACTAAACTATTAGAAGCCGACACAAAGAACCCGCCATACTTTTCTTGTGATTTCCTGTAAAAAAGGGCGGGTTCTTTATGTCGGCGCCTCACATTGCAGTGAAACTCCTGTATAACAAATCACTCAAGAATTTAAAACTCGTTTGTTATAAAGGTGTTACGTTATACAAGAGTTTTAAATGCACTGTGTGATGTTGTCTAGGAACTTAATCATGTACGTTATTATTATGACACATAGGATTTTCGTTACTAAACAGTTCGTTATATGTACAGAAATTCCACTGTATATAAACCTCAGAAAAGACCACGGGAAAAATGATAAATATACACTGATCTTTCTATATAGTAAACCATCTGTATAAGCAACTCTCCTTATAGTGAACAACATATTTGGCCCCGCCAAGTCAATTTGCACTAAAATGTCTCTCTGTAAAGGCAACACCCATTGATGAAAAAAAGATGGATTAATCAGTACCGTGTTTAACACCAAGTATCGTCCTTTGTCTTCATCCTTAAAAGCTCAACTTTTTGTTTTGGAACTGACCATCCCCTTCTCTGCCTCATCTACTTTGAAAAGGTTTAAATCAGAAGTTTTGTAACTCACTAGGTCGATACAAAATTAGTGCGATTTGTTGCAAAAAGGTAGTTCAAAACCTTCTGTTCTGCTTTCTACTTATCATTCAAAAAAAATTTGTTCTGTCTAACATCTTCAAAAATAATTTTATCTCTCTTCCCTTCTTCCTTATTATCTCTTTTTTCCTCTAGCTCCCTATTACCTCTCTTCTTCTCCAAATCTACCCTTCCCCCTATCATAAAAATTTTTAAAAATTATAAAATTAAATATCAATTAAAATTGAAAATAATGCCAGCGGAAATTACGAACAATTTGAGATAAGAATTACGTAAAAACGAAAAAAAATATCGTCTTGTCAAATTTTGTGAAATCGGCGACAAAAATGCGCCGAAATCGAGAAAACGATCTTTATCGCAAGGTGAATGCGATGTTTTCAAAACATATTTAAATACTCTAATAAGAGATAAGAACTTTAAAAAAATTTTTTTAAAAAAATTTTTAAAAATTTAAATTTAAACTTTTGAAATTTTTTAAATTTTCAAAATTAAATTTGAAATTAAAGTAAAATTAAAAAAAGCTTTTTTTTCAGTATGTATAATACAGTTCAGTAAGTACAGTACTAAACAAATCCTAAAACCTCTCCCTTACCTTGGTGTGAAATACTGTGGCAGGGGGGAAAGATGGGACATCAGGAGACGTTTGGTTGTGTAGTCGTTTTCACGTTGAGCCCAGTAGTGGTTACCGTTGTCGCCACAGGGAAACACTGTAAACATCACTATACAACAGTTTTCCAAAACTTTAGGAATTAAAGGTAACTTCACGATATATAGAACTGTAAAGGGGCCAAGCCGGGTCATGGTTTAGGTCCTCTTTCAAGTTTAATGACATACCAAACTATTGTCCATCTAGCTTGATATAATGATACAACTTTTGTATCACTTTACAGAAAATTTTAAAAAATTAAAAATAATATTTAGAGCAACTCCATGATACGTGTTGAACTAGAAGTAGCGGGATACTTTTATTTGGAAAAAAAATAAAAAAGTGTCCCGCTACTTTTGGTTCAGCCTATAAATAGTCAACATAATATTCTTTGTTTACGTTCTTTAAAAACAACATATACTGCAACTTTTAAAATACAGTGAAACTTGGCTAATAAAACTCCGCTTACAATGAAACCCTTATTATAACAACTGTTTTTGAATCTTCTAAATAAAAGAATTTCGCACTGATTTTAAGATAAATGAACTTTGGATATAAGAAGTCCATTTATCTGTAACAGATTCCCAAAAGTACGTTTTTAAAAACAGAGTAAAATTTTTGTTTAGCAAACAGTTTTCAAATCGTCGGTTAATACTACACATTTCATTTAAAACGTCTGTACAAGAAATTTTACAAACTTTATTTGACTAGTTTAGACAGAAACCAATACGGATATAAGAACCAATTGCGTATTTTACAAACTAACAAGGAAAGTACCCTACCTGCCCCGCTCAGAATCAGCTCAAAATTTTTATATGAATTCTTTGTACCACCAATAGTACCCATAAAAAGTTTTAGCTCGCGCTCTTGAGTTTTAAATTTAAATTATTTGGGTTTCCCGCCAATTTGGCAAATTTGGCATTGTGTTTCAAGCACTTTTTTCGACTTTCCAGACAAGATACGCTTACAAATTTAAAAATGTAGGTTCATTTAAAGGTTATCTACTAGTATATTAAAGAAAAATAATTAACAGTCAAAAAATGACAAAGTTACAAGCTTGAAACACAATGCCAAGTTGGCAGGAAATGCAAAATGTTATTTTTCAATCTCGATTTTCTCGAGATTTCCTGGAAAGTGCGATTTAGTACTTTGCTGAAGATCTTATATTTACATGATCTTTCTATATAAAAAGTTTCAAGTCAATCAGAGCGGGGCAGGTCGGGCACTTTCCTTGTAAACAACTTTTAAGATTAAAATTTGCAAACATTTTTAAAAAATATCATAAATGGTGTAAAAATAGTCGAATGTAAAACAAAATCAATAATTTACATCAACAGCAAAGGGACTAAACCGTGCCCTTTTTAAAGGGACTACACCGGGCTTTGTTTTTAGGCCTAGCCTACATGGCAAAGCTTAGTTTCAGTTTCCTGCCTTTGAGCTCATTTGTCCAAGCCCGAGCTCCCCTTAAAATTTGCTTCGGTCAGAAACCGGTCAAAATATAATAGGCACTTTTTCAACTCTAATCACTAGAAAAACCCGAAAAAACCGCCAATTATCCTGGAACATGTAGTGTCCAGTACCAGTTTATCCCTTTTCTTCCTTAACATTCAAAAAATCGTCTCTGTTCAAAAAATGGCCAAGAGATTTTGTCGCAGCGCCCACGCTCCTTTGGGGTCTCTCCTTGGAAGAGACCTTCGCCGGCGGGCATCAGCGGCTGTCAGCCTTCCACACACCTGCATTTAATTTCTTTTTTCAATCCAACGTTCTTCTATTAAGCATATCACTATATATATCATAAGCATAGGAGAGGAAATATATTTGCCTTACCTATCCTAACTTACCCTGCCATACAACCATGAGTTTTGTATAGACAGGTATTCCTAAGTTTAAAATGTTAGTCTTGTAAACAAAGTTCTTGCAATTTTTCTAAAAAGTTGGTCTTGAAAAGAAAGTTTTGTTAAGTTTAAATATTAGACTTGTAAACAAAGTTCTTGCGGTTTTTCTAAAAATATAGTTTTGTAAAGAATGTATTTGCTATTTTTCAAAACATCGACTTTGTAAACAAAGTTGTTGCTGTTTTGTAACACAACTTTACAACAGTACACTAATCAACCACAACTTTACATCAACCCCATTACAATATACAATAACATTATTCTTCTTTAAAAATTCAAGTACAATTCAAATGGCTACACCATGTTTTAAGCTGCGGTTTTAGTGACAGACATTTGGGAGTCGGCGGCGGTGGTGTCCGACTTCTTGCCCTTTTTGGACTTGACAGCGGTGTTGCGACATAGCCAAATGAAGTGATGACGGAAGATGACGGCGTAGATGAGGACAGCCAGCAGTATGACAGCAGAGTAGACGATCAGAAGGACGAATATGATAAATGCCATCACGTCCAGGTCTTCTCCTTTACATCCGGCAGTGGCTGAAAAATGAGCAAATTTTAAACTATCCGGCTATAACCAGGATTATGGCCAGGGCTATGATCAAGACTATAAGAAAAGCTATGAGCAACGGGCAAAGCTATGTTCAAGGTAATAATTAAGGACATAGTCTTTGACATGTGACATTACATAAATGTTAATAAAAAGATAAAAACCTCAACCTACTGCTAACAGAAGCATGAGTGGTCGGTGTAGACATTGTTTTCGATTTGAAGTCGTCTTCCTCAACTGGCTCTCGGTTCTACGGTTTACCAGAATAAAGAACACCGCCTTCTGATGAATCGAATTGGAATAGTGAGCAAAATTAAAATATTTTGAAAAACCGTTTTGGTAGAAATCGTCTTTTAAAAATTTGCATAATTGAAAAAATCAGAAGAAATAATATTCAAACTTTGCCTTGCCTTGCCTTGCCTTGCCTTGCCTTGCCTTGCCTTGCCTTGCCTTGCCTTGCCTTGCCTTGCCTTGCCTTGCCTTGCCTTGCTTTGCTTTGCTTTGCTTTGCTTTGCTTTGCCTTGCCTTGCCTTGCCTTGCCTTGTTTTGCCTTGCTTTACCCTATCCTACTCCCCCCTATTATACCTTACCCCTAGCCTAGCTTTCCGTATTCTGCTCGACTTGACCCTACTTTACAGTATCGAGCCTACGTAAAATTAAAATTTTTGAAATTTTGAAACTTGCAAAACATTTCAAAAATTTCAAAAACAAATTACAAAATTTTGGTCAAAACAAAATGGACCTCATTTCTCTGTCAAACGTTTTACTGGTCGGTGTGTTGCGTTACTATCGGTTGAAATTTTCAAGATGTCGACCGCAACCCTGCATACTGGCCGATTACATAAAAGAAGCTCAAGCAATGCCAGCTCATCGGAAGGCGAAACTACGGATCCGATCAAGGACATCGAGTCTGCCATGTTCTTGGGGTCAGTTTCGAGGCTTTAGACTTAATTTTGAGTTTTAGGTTTATTCTATAAATTTTAAGCTTAATTTTGAAATCCTTAGTTTTTGAGACGTCAGGTTTAATTTTGAGGCATTGGGTTTAGTTTTGGAATCTTAGGCTTATATTTAAATTTTTAGGTTTAACTTTGACATTTTAGGGTAACTTTTGAACTATCAATCTTAGATATACATTTTCAAACTTAATTTGGAAGTTCCGAGCTTAGGTTTAAATTTTTAGGCTTAACTTTGAGGTTTCAAGTTTTAACTTACAGTTAGCTTTCCACTTCTAGGCTGAATTTTTGCTTGTGGTTAACTTTTACAGCTTCAAGCTTAGAATTAAGATTAATTTTGAAGTTCTTGATTTAGTTCTAAAGCCTCAGACTTAGATTTAAGTTATTAGTCTTAATTTTACACTTTTCATTTAGATATTTTAGGCATAATGTGTGACTTTTTTTGAATTTGAAAAATTGTATGAGTTCACTTTAAAAGTATTTATATGTAACACAAAACAACTTATATTTCCAGAGATCGTAAAAAGCAGCAATGGCATCCAAAAGTAGAAGATCCCGCGAAAAAAGCAGAAATTCGTCCGGCTTCTATCAAGCAAATGGTAAGGAAGACTTTGTAAAAACGTTGGAAGTGATCGTATTTTACATTACACAATGAAATGAGCTTTTATTTTTAAATACTGCTTCAAAAAAATTCTATTCAGATGCGCTACGGTAGCGCATTCGACTGGCTATTGCTAATATTTGGTATTCTCCTCAACATCCTCGGTGGCACCATGACACCCCTCAGCTCGGTCATCTTCTACGACCTTTGCAACATCCTCACCCAAGCTCAGGCGGACTTTGAAAAAGACATTTTTGATTTTGACAAGTTTCGTCGCGAACTGGTCAGACCTATCGTACTGTACTTTCTGCTCGGCGTCGCCCAATTCCTGGTGGTTTACTGTGGCATGATATGTTTGAGTTCGAACAGCGAACGACAGGTTGATATCGTGAGGAAGAAGTTCCTGTACCGGGTCCTACATCAGGACATGGTCTGGTTTGACAAGAATGATGTGGGAAAGCTGACTCAAAAGCTGAGCGCGTAAGTTGGCGAAAATTGGCGGGAAATTTGAGTTTTTGAATTTTAAAAAGGGATTTTTAGTTTGAATTGCCATTTTTAATATGAACATGGCAAAAACTGACAGTACCTTTTTATAAGTAAGCTAAAGCCAAAATTTTAGCAAAATTGAACAATGTTCAAATAAGTTATGGCATTTTAAAGAGCCGAACTTTTAAGAAAATTGAAAAAATATTTTTTTCAGAAATGCAGATCGAATCCGTGATGGAAGTGGTGAAAAGCTTGGAGTTGTAATTCAGGCCTTTGCCTGCTCAATTTCTGGATTTATTATTGGATTCATATTGAGGTAGGTGTTAAAATACGTATTTTTCCAAATAGAGCTATGTTAACATTGAGTTCACGAGCAAAACACAACCATAATTGGTGTAACTTGAAGAAAAAATAATTCTACTTGAGTTATATTACAGTTTTTGATGTGTCTTAAATTTTTTTATGTTATTCAAGGGTTTTATTAACATATAAGTTGAAATTAAGGTTTAAGATAATATTATTTTAGTTGGCAAATGGCTCTGATTATGCTTTGCATCGTGCCGGTTACTTTTGGAGCTTTTTTGGTGTCTGGACATGTAAGTTATTTTAAGTTTGATTTTTTTTTATTTTGAAAAGGCGTTGAAATAGTTATTATTTTAATACTATGTTGTTTTAGGGTCAATGATAATATACGGCCATTTTTGATTTTAAAAATTTTAGGAACTTTTGGTAAAAATTGGATAAATAGGCTTTGTAGAGCATAAAAAGAAGTTTATATTCTGAAAATTTCAAGTTGATATCTTGTTTTATGACTGAGATATTATTAGTCAAAGTTGAAAATCTGATAAAAGTTTAAAATCTCTTGAGAAAATGAAAGTTTTTTGGAGTTTTTGATGATTTAAATTATGTTATTGACCGAGATAAGTTTGCAAAAGCTGAAGTAGATGTAGAACTGTCTTTTTTTACCTAATTTATGTTATAAATTGAGGTATAGTTGTCTGTTGTTGTAAGGAAACCTAAAATATCTGGCATATTGGCCTTGTTATTACGAAAAGCTTATAGATAACTTTTCTTACTTTCAGTGTGTCAACTAAGTATACCTTTCTTTTTTTTCAGCTAGTAAAAGCCTCGATAAGAGGAGAGCTAGAAACCTATGCTTCAGCTGGATCAGTAGCGGAAGAAGTGATTAGCGGAATCAGAACGGTGGTATCAATGAATGGCCAAGAGTTCGAGCTGAACCGCTATGGCAATATTTTGGAAAAAGGCTGCAAGTTTGGGAAACGAAAACAAGTTGTCACAGCTATTGGACTGGGCATTGTCATGTTCTTGTTGTTCACCTTCATGGGTGTGGCGTTTTGGTAAGGGTGGGGTAAAAAAGTTCAGGTTTTTTAAAGAGGCTGTTTTAAGTTTGTTTGAAGTTTGAAAATTTTTTTAAATTTTAAAATTTTTTTAAATTCTTTGTTTTTGAAAGCTATTTTTTATAGGGCTGGCACAAAGATGGTAATGGACGGCGTACTGGAAGCTGGTATCGTGTTCGGTTCCTTCTGGGCCATTATGATGGGATTTTTGAGAATGGGTGGAGCCTTAACCCAAGTCAATGTCGTTGTTGGATGTAGAATGGCCATGGCCGAGTTACTTCAAATGATTGATCAGGTAAATCCCTACAAAATTTTTTTTCAATTTTTTTTTGTTTTTTGATTTTAATTTGATTTTATTTTTGAAATTGATGTTATCATTGATTTTTGAATAAAAATAAACCAGTTGTCACTATTTTTAATTGAAATTTGGTTAAAAATAGGAATTAAAGCAATGAAAAGTCTCTTCAAAATGCCGAAAGTTACCTGATCTTCAAAATTCGAAAAGAAGAAGGTTGAGGCGTGTTCCGTTGTGGTCTAGTGGTTAGGATTTGCGGCTCTCACCCGCAAGGCCCGGGTTCGATTCCCGGCAACGGAAGAAAAATTTTTTGATCGTTTTAGGTCAATGTCATTGTTTTTGAACTTTTTGGGTTTTGAAGTTTAAAAATTGTGGTCAAGTGTAAAGAAAGCTCATTTTTCACTATGAAAGTTGATTTTTTCACTGAAAATCTCTATTTTCCAGATTTTTTTAAAAAAGTTTATGGCTTTCTTAACTTTTTATTACAATATTTTCAAAATCACTCTTAGGAGCCAGAGCTAGACTGCTGTAGTGATGACGGTCAAAAATTGAAGAAAGTCGAAGGCCTAATTGAGTTTGAAAACGTGGAATTTCGCTATCCAGCCCGTCCAGACAAGAAAATCCTTCATGGAGTCAGCTATTCAGCCAATCCAGGACAAACCATTGCTCTAGTAGGCCACAGTGGATGTGGAAAGTCGACCATGATTGGACTGTTGATGAGGTATTACACACAGGAAGGTGGATCAGTTCGAATTGATGGTGTAGATGTTCAGAAGATGAACGTTCAATGGCTTCGGAACATTATTGGAGTTGTTTCACAAGAGCCAGTAATGTTTGCCACGACCATTGAGATGAATCTGAAGTTGGGCAAGCTGGATGCGACTATGGAGGTAAGTGATGATTGCTTTTACAGCTATTGAGGTTAAGAAAGTTTAAGTTTTTATTAAATTAGGTAACAAAACTTACTATAATATGCTTAAAGGAGATGGAAAAAGCCTGTCGCCAAGCGAATGCCCATGATTTTATATCCGAACTGCCCCAAGGCTACAAGACTCGAGTAGGAGAAGGTGGAGTAAAGTTATCCGGAGGTCAAAAGCAACGTCTAGCCATTGCCAGAATTTTGATCAGAGACCCGAAAATCTTGCTATTAGATGAAGCCACCTCAGCATTGGACACGGAGTCAGAAAGACATGTACAAAAAGCGATCGAAAAGGCTAGTAAAGGAAGAACAACAATTACTATAGCTCACAGGTTGTCGACTGTGAGGAATGCGGACAAGATATTCGTGTTTGATCATGGTAAAATCATTGAAAGTGGCAATCACGGGGTGTTGATGCAAATGAACGGGGTTTACAGAAGTTTGGTTACGGCTCAGGAGATCGACAGAGGACAGCATAGTAAGTTGGTACAAAATGTGTTGTTTGGGAGAGGGAGGGGTGAGTTGAAGGAAGTGAATGAGGGTGGGGTAAAAATGTGGTTTTGGAGAATGGGGGGGGTGATTTGGGAGAGGGGGGGGCGAGTGAAAAAAAAATTTTTTTTAAATTAACAGGAAAAACAAAATGAAAGATTTTGGAAAAAAATTGGTCGGGGTAAATATCCACCCCTTCCAAAAAAACCATGCCCTGTTTTACTAGATTTTATAACCTAAATTTACTTTGCCTTGCTTTAAATTATTTTATCTTTTTTTTCTTTATCAGTAAAGTTAATGTATTCCGCAGCTTGCGGATGACATGTTATACGATGAAATGTGTTTTGGAAATTATTAATGAAAATAGCGTGATAAAATAAGGTTGTATTGTAAAATACGGTTTTCACGCTGATTGGTGTAAATTCCAACTTTAAATTTTTAAATGGTAACTTTATTGAGATAATATCGTATTTTAGACACACCAGCAGCAGCAGACAATGAAACGAGTGAAATCGAGTCGAGTTATCATCGTAGCATCAAAATTGTCGTACCTCAAGTTACGACAATGGCCGTTCAGTTGGAGCAACCGCCAGAGCTGGATTTGGAGGAGTAAGGGGATTTAATTTTGTAAAATACGATTGTTGGTTTGTATCGAGTTTAAAAAATTTGAAAATTCAAAAACATTTTTTTTTATTTTTTTTATTTGAAATTTAAAATTTTGATTTTTTATAATAAAAAAAATTTTTTCAATTTTTAAAATTCTAGGAGAATCGAAGATCATGTGAAGCCGGCTTCAATTATGCAAATTTTGAAATTCGCCAAAAACGAACGTTGCTACCTCACAGTAGGCCTCTTGTGCACCCTGGTACGTGGCTGTGTATGGCCAGCTTTTTCCATCATCTATGGCCATTTGTTCAAAACCCTGGCCAAAGCCATCGATTCGAATGGAGAAGAGGTGGAGCGAATGAACAGAGATATGGCCATCTCTTACTGTAGTTTGGGAGTCATCAGTGGACTGTTTACGGTGCTGGCTGGCATATATTTGGGTTTCAGTGGAGAAATGTTGACTAAAAGAATGAGATTGGCTGTTTATAAGGTAAACTTGGGTTTGTAAAGTGCCTAAGGCTATTAAAAAAATTATCATGCTTCCTAAACCTTAACACTATAAATATGCCAATTAAGCCTAATTTTCTCAAATTTCAGAACCTCTTATGTCAAGACGCCAGTTTCTTTGACGAACAACATCATTCGACCGGTAAACTCACCAATCGTCTAGCCATTGATGCTCCGAACGTTCAAGCAGCCATAGATATGCGATTATCGGACTGTCTACAAGGAATTGTCAGTTTATTGATAGGACTGGCTATTGCCTTCTACTTTGGATGGCAAATGTCATTGTGCGGTATGGTCGCGGCTTCTACTGTGGTGGTTTTACAGTTTGGTTTGGCCATTTACTTGAAACATCGTGGAGCTGGAGATCTACAGGCTACTGAGAAGGCTAATAAGGTAGGTTTATTGGAGTTGGGGGGGGTAGGATGTGGTACATTACGGTATGGTAATTTAGGGCAGGGTAGGGTACGGCGGGATAGAGTAAAAATAGTATGGCCAGGTAAAGCGGGGCAGAGTATGGTAAAATACAGTATGATAAGGTAGGGCAAGGTAAAATAAAGTAAGGTAGAAGATGATAAAGCAGGGCAGGAAATAAAAAATATAAAGCAGTTTATGGCAGTTTATATAAAGCAGAGTATGTGCTCTACAATAAGCAAAGCGTTCCAAAATTTCTGTTTGATCAGCCACTGAGAGTTCAGAGCCGAAACATGAGCTAACCTCAAACTTGGGTTAATAAACCGAAGAAGTCTACTTTATTTTGTCGATAATTAAAACGAAAGGTTACCTTTTAATTGAGAGCGACTGGCTTTATGGAGTTGTTTTAACTCTCTAACTGCCTCTTATCTATCCCTTTTGTCTTCTTTCACCTTTTTCGGTATTTCTCTTTCTCTAATTTTCACTTATATTATGTCTAACATGTGCGTATCTAACACTGCGTTCAAAAGATAAGCAACAGGTAGAGAAAAAGCGATAAAAAGGTATTTTTAATAGACGGCAGAGTTCCTTGTCAGTGTCTTTAAAAAGAAGAGGAAACAAATGTGTACGCCCATAGCCCGTTGAACGCACGCCATCCCGTCCGATCTGGCAAGTTAAGCAACGGTGCGCTTGATTAGTACTTGGATCGGAGACGTCCTTGGAATCTCAAGTGGCGTACGCGTTTTGGCATTTTTTAAAAGACTTACTTTTTTTTAAATGAAAGGGTACTGTAATTTGGCGCTTCTAATACATTTCACCAAAACGTTTCGTATTTTACTTGAATTATAGTTGTCTTCACCTTACTATAATCTAAATTTTTTAACTCCGCCTTTTTCTGGACGCTATTAGTTTACATTTTTAGTCAGTGGGGATTACTGTAACTAATATTTTATTTTTTCTAACTTCTTAAGTATATGTCTTCAGATGGCATCAGAATCGATTGAAAACGTTCGCACCGTGCAAGCCCTAACCAGACAGAAGTGGATGTACGAAAGATTCCTACAGATCAATCAGCTGCCCTACAAAAGGAATATCATCAGAGTTCAATTACAAGCAGCTAGCTATGGTCTAATCGCTTCCTTTATCAACTTTAACTTTGGAATCGCATACGCATTGAGCTTGATATTGATCTATCACAAGATCACCAATCCGTTCTTGAGTTTTCAGTAAGATTTTGAGGGATTTTGAATTTGGTTTTATTAAATTTAAAAATTTGTTAAAGAAATTTTTTAAAAAATTGAAAAAGTGATTTTTGTGATTTCAAAAAAAATCGTATTTTAGGTAACAAATTTTTAATTTTGATCAATTTTCAGAGTAATTGAAGCCATGACAAGTGGCTTTATTGCCATTATGGGTGCAGCCTCGTACTTCCCAGAGTACATTCGTGCCACTGTCTCAGCTGGTGCCATGTTCAAGTTGATGAATGCACCAACTTTGATCGATGGAATGAATGAAAATGGATTGAAACCGGTAAGGAAAGACTTAGGTAGGGTGTGGTAAAATGTAGGTAGGGCAAAAGTAAGATAAGGAAATCAAAAATTTAAATGCTTGGTTCTAAAAACTTCATTTCAGGAACTCGAAGGCAATATCAACTTCAAACGATGCGTCTTTGCCTATCCGAACAGCAAGAAGAAGCTGATCCTCCACGACTTTAACATTGACGTGTCTCAAGGCCAATCCCTAGCTCTGGTCGGACCGAGTGGATGTGGCAAATCGACCACAATCTTGTTGTTGGAACGCTTCTATGACCTAATCAGTGGGGAGGTGCTATTGGATGGAATTGAAATTACAAAAATCAATATTAGACATCTGAGACGACAAATTGCGTTGGTCGGTCAAGAACCAGTATTGTTTAATTTGAGTATCAAGGAGAACATTCTGTATGGTTTGAACAAGGAAGAGTTCAACGAAGCCATGATCACGGCCGCTTCTCAAATGGCGAACGCTCATGGATTCATCTCGGAGTTCCCGGAGGTAATTTAGAGTTTAAATTTTGACAGTTTTGGGATTTATAATGGCGAGGACTTTGTTTACAGATTAAAAATAGCAAGAATATTCTTTACAAAGCATAAAATGGCAAAAACTTTCTTTACAAGACAAAAAATGACAAAAACTTTTTACAAAACAACAAATTACAAAAACTTTCTTTACAGAACCAAAAATGGCAAGAACTTTCTTTACAAAGCAAAAAATGGCCAGAACTTTCTTTGCAAAACAAAAAATGGCAAGAACTTTCCATACAAAACAAAAAATGGCTAAAACTCACCCTAAAAATTAAAAGCAAAAAATTTTTAAACAAAATCTTATTTTAGGGCTACGAAACCTCAGTAGGCCCCCAAAGGCTCTCGTCTATCAGGAGGCCAACGTCAACGTATCGCCATTGCCCGTGCCATTGTCAGAAACCCGAAGATTCTGCTACTGGACGAAGCCACTTCAGCGTTGGATACAGAATCCGAAAAACTGGTCCAAGAAGCGTTGGAGAAGGCGTGCAAAGGCCGCACTTCGATTACCGTCGCCCACAGACTGTCGAGCATTCAAAACTCGGACAAGATCGCGGTATGTCGTGCTGGTAAAGTCATCGAACAGGGCAATCACCAAGGTTTGCTGGGCATGAAGGGCCTCTACTACAAGTTGGCCAAGAAACAAAGAAGTTGATAATGTTCTGGTTTGATGGGAATGTTTATATTGAGATTGTAGAAGATCACATATTGATTTATAAAAATATTTAGTTTGTACATAAATTATGTCATGATGACTGTTTGGGGCCTCTTTTTTTGTTTTTGTGGGTGGTTTCAGTATACTTATGTGTTGAAGCTTTTTTGGACTTGAATTATGCGTCATTTTTATGAGTATGGTACTGTAGGTTAAAGCAGAGTACGGTAAGACAGAAGAGGGTGAGGTAGATTAAGACAAACTATGGTAGAGTAGCCCCTGAGAGTAAGGTAAAGTAAGGTAGGCTGTAGTAGAGTAGGGTAAAATATATTAAATTAGCCTACGGTGAGGTGAGGAGAGATCAAGACATTATAGTGGGGCAAGGTGGTCTAGATAATTAAGACGGGTTATATAAAAGTAGGATAAAGTTGGCTAGGTGCAGATAAGACGGTATAAGTAAGCTAATATGCCCAGCTTTGGGGAGGATAAGAAAGCAAAGTAGGGTGAAATAAGGTAGAAGAAGGCTGGTTATGGGTAGAGTAGGGTAGGTTAAGATATACAGTCTGGGTGAGGTAGGAAATTTAGCACAACATTTAACCAATAAATGATTTATTGTACCATGACATTTAACCAATAAATGTTATGGTACAATTAAGTAGGACAAGGTAGTTCTAGATAAAACACGCTACATTAAGACCAGCTTTGGATAGGATAAGAAGGTTAGGTATAATAAGGCTGATAATGGTACAGTAGAGTAAGACATTATAGTCTAAGATAAGTGTAAGAGAGACCGAGACAGGTTACGCTACGATAAGGTAGGTCTAGATAAGACAGGCTACGATATGGCAGCACTTGCCTTGGCTAACAGTTATAAATTTCTTGTAAACCAATTTTAAAATATAAAAAATGAATTTTTGTTGACAACCAATTGATCCTCACCTAGACAAAGTTTTTGTTTACAACAAGTTATGATAATTAAACAGATGGTCCAGAAAGAAATAAAAATGTATGTTAATACCTAAAATCTGCATAATATTGAAGAAAAATTAGAGTATAAATAGCTGGAAGAAGGTTGACTTATTCGACGTTGTGGTTTACTGACTATAACAAAAATGAAGTTTACTGCATTGTTAACCGTTTTTGTTATTGTTCTTGGAGTGGTTTATGGAGACGGTAAGCTGTTTGACATTTTTACTTTTTTGGTCGTTTCTAGTGTCATATATCGACTAATATTGACATATTGACCAAAATTTGATAGCTAAATGACTTTTCTAGATAGACATATATTATATATATAATACTACCCTGCCTTGCCCAACTCTAACCCTTATATTAGGTTGTTCAAATAATTCTGCGCCTCAAAACCAAAAATTTGTATTGAGAGGGGGCACGTAATTATTTGTACAACCAATAGTATAAGAATTAAAGTTGGACAGGGTAGGGTAAAACAAGGTATGGTATAGTAAATCAATGTAGGGTTTAAAAAAAAGCATGGTGAAGTCCTCCGACCCACCCAGTCTAACCACCTACATTATAATTATAACTTTTAGCCCATGAACAACGTACGAAACAATATGGCTATCCACTTGAGAATCTCTATGAAAGCTTCATGACGCATGCCGACAGTGCGAATACTAACCCCATCTCTAATTACAAGCCTCAAACACTATCTGACACTGGTTCTAACTTTGCAAATGGGATTTTTGGCTCCTTAAATGAAGCTGGAAATCAAATCAGAAACGACAGATCGATTTTTGATTACTTCCCCGGCGGTTCTTCTTATGACCTATCGTCTTTTGAAGAACCTCTCGAAAGTTTGAGGTCTGCTCGTGCTACCTACAACAACAACTACCATGGCAAGAGAAGACAGCCAATTCGTGGCCACGCCCAAGCTCATCCTCAACGTCATCCCCAAGTTGGAGGTCACGGAATCAACACTGGATCTGTGCCCAAGCCTGTATCTACTGGTACCGGATCTAGCTCAGGAACTGGAATCGTTGATACTTTGAGTGGTGCTGTGGAAGTGTCAGAAATGCCCGTGCTATCCATAACAACAACCAACCTTTTAACCATGGTAGACAGCCAATTCGTGGCCACGCCCAAGCTCATCCTCAAGGTCATGCTCAAGCTCATCCTCAGCGTCGTCCCCAAGTTGGAGGTCATGGAATCAACACTGGACCTGTATCTGTACCCAAACCTGTATCTACTGGAACTGGCTCCAACTCTGGAACTGGGATCGTTGACACCTTGAGTGGTGCTGCTGGAAGTGTCAGAAATGCTCGTGCTGCTCATAACATCAACTATCGTGTTAACCATAGTAGACAGCCAATTCGTGGCCACGCCCAAGCTCATCCTCAAGGTCATGCTCAAGCTCATCCTCAGCGTCGTCCCCAAGTTGGAAGTCATGGAATCAACACTGGATCAGTATCTGGTTCTGTACCCAAGCCTGTATCTACTGGTAGCGCCACTGGAACCGGAACTGGAATCGTTGACACTTTGAGTGGTGCAGCTGGAAGTGTTAGAAATGCTCGTGCTGTCCGTAACAACAACCACCATAACTATCAAATTAACAATGGTAGACAGCCAATTCGTGGTCATATCCAACGTCATCCTCAAGGTCATGCTCAAGCTCATCCTCAACGTCATCCCCAAGTTGGAGGTCACGACATCAACACTGGAACTGTGCCCAAGCCTGTATCAACTGGTACTGGATCTAACTCTGGAACTGGAATCGTTGACACTTTGAGTGGTGCTGCTGGAAGTGTTAGAAATGCCCGTGCTATCCATAACAACAACCAACCTTTTAACCATGATAGACAGCCAATTCGTGGCCACGCCCCAGCTCATCCTCAAGGTCATCCTCAACGTCATCCCCAAGTTGGAGGTCACAAAATCAACACTGGATCTGTTTCTGGTACCATCCCTAAACCATCAGCTGGTACCGGATCTAGCTCAGGAACTGGAATCGTTGATACTTTGAGTGGTGCTGCTGGAAGTGTTAGAAATGCCCGTGCTATCCATAACAACAACCAACATTACAACCATGGTAGACAGCCAATTCGTGGCCACGTCCAAGCTCATCCTCAACGTCATCCACAAGTTGTGGGTCACGGAATCAACACTGGATCTGTTCCTGTGCCCAAGCCTGTATCTACTGGTAGCGCGACTGGAACCGGAACTGGAATCGTTGACACCTTGAATGGTGCTGCTGGAAGTGTCAGAAACGCTCGTCAAGCCTAACAGACATTGCCAATCAACAAGCCAGCCAAGACCGGACTTTTTGGTTGGACCTTCTGCATGCACTGTAATTGAGAAAACATAAAAAATCAACAAAAAACATCACGGTAAACCAACAACGTCAACAATATTACAATTCATCTTGTAAGACTTACGAAACTTTTTTATATCATATTCACAATGATATGTCAAGTAGAATAAACGCTAGCGATCGCATTAAAGTACTCTTACCTGAAAAAATAAAAAAATACAGTATTTTTTTCATTTCAAAGAAAGCAATGTTCTTTTAAAAAAAGCAAAATGCGCACACCACTTGAGATTCCAAGGACGTCTTCAATCCAAGTACTAATCAAGCGCCCCGTTGCTTAACTTGCCAGATCGGACGGGAAAGCGTGCGTTCAACGGGCTATAGGCGTACACACATTATCAATATTTTTTTATCAGAAACAGTGAAGAGGATTTTGAAGGTTACTAAATATACCTTTCTATCTGTAGTATCACAACTTTCTAGAACATTCTACTTTGATAAGACGACAACTTCCGTAAACCACTGCCATTAATATCGTAAATAAAGTAGTTTCATGTCGTTGAAATACGACTTGATAAGATATGTTTGCACTATATAAACCCCCGAATCTTCCTAATAAGACATTATATTCGGAACCTTTTTATTATAACACTGGTCGTAATTTTGGACAATCTTTTAATTCCAATGTAACATCAATTTGGACATCGAGAAGTTCATAAAGTAATGTAAATTATGTGCCGAACTTGAAGACGTAAGACTACCATCGACCTTGAGATCGTGGCCAACCACTACCAGCCTAGTATCAACCAAATTCGAAGAATATCGTAACTTATACTACAACATATACAGGAAGCAAACACATGACGTCAACGCCGTATACACGATGATCAAATGGTCAAGCCGAAATTATGGTCAAACACGTAAAAAGAGCGGTAAAGAAGAGAAATCTTAAAACGTTCCTGAAAACGTAACGTTCAACCACCAGAGAACCAGCAGCAGTACTGATGTTTTGTAGGAATCGAAACAACGGATTCCATCTACTACGTCCTGTAAAAGAGGTCACGACGTAGCCAAATGGGAACTGATACCCTCAATGAACAGTCCAAGAAACGCTTTAAACTTGAAGAACCTATCATCATACAAATTTGCCAAAAATATTATTTCTGGAACAAGGCGCCGAACAAAAACATATGCAAAAAGCAACCGTGAGCACTACAAATTTCTTACTGGAATCCGAATTTTTAAAGATGTACGTATCTAAAGACATAACCGCCCTTACAGCCGACCTTTCAAAAAAATTCAAAGACATTTGAAGATTCAATTCATTGGAAGTTCTACTCAACTCGCTTCAGTGTATGGATAAACAACGAGACGAAGATGAAGCTATATGAACAAGAATTTAAGAACCCATTTGCTACAACTCAAAAAAGGTATCAAAGAAATAAACCGTACCAAAAGTGTACTAGGACAGAGAAGCTTTACAAGATCATCTGAAGATGGGAACAACCAGCTCTACCAAATCCGTTTGTAACTGGACTACTTTTGTTAGACCGTCTCTAGAGCACGGAAAATGGAACGAGCCGTCCATTTCCGATTGTTTTAGGTAAGGAAATTCAAAAAAAAAATATAATTTAAAACTTTTCGCTACTTCCTAAGGGTTTAATTGTAATAGCTTACAATATATTACTATTAAATTAAAAATTGTTCAAATTAAACAAGTAAAGGGTCAATTCCTACTAACTTTGGCATGGTACGTTCGTATTAGAGAATGAAAAATTTGAATAAAGGACAATAATAATGTATTTTAATATTTTGATTAATACTTTTTGTACGTACTAATATAATAAATTTTAACTTATTCTTGTGAGATTTTAAATTGAATTGCCTTATAAGGGTTTAGCCCATAGTTCTCAAGTATGATATAATAAATACTTTAATTGTAAATTTTATATTGTGATGTTTGTTAATAAACAATTTTTTCATATAAAGCGATGATGTGTACTGTAAAATCAATTTAAGTATAAAAGACTTAAAAAGTTATAGATTGATAATAAGGTATAAATATATATTACTATGTGTATAAAAATAGAAGTTTAAAAAACTGGGGTAATAAAAAAACGTAAAATTTCAAAAAACCGATTAAAAGACGATTATCACCACTAAAAGCGATTGCGACCCCGCAGCGGTTGTGACCCCGCGTTGGTTGTGACCCAAAACGGCGGTTATGACCCCATATAATTAAAAAAATAAAAAATATTTATATACTTTGACCTCACCGCTGACCTGACCCTATTTTTGACTTGTTTGCCCCTACCTGACCCATTCTTCATCATTTCGGCCATACCTGACCCTATTCTTGATCATTTAGGCCATACCTGACCCTATTCTAGATCTTACCTAAACGTAGGGCCAAGAAGGTCCCACCCCTGTCCAATCCCCCTCCCCTTACTCCTAATTTACCTTCTAATCATAAAAAATAGAGCATGGTAAACACAAAAAATCGTTATGTATATATAAATGTACCTTTACACAATAGAAAGTTTATGAAAACATATGACAATATACAAAAAATAATAGCAAATGTACAGCTTGTAAAACAAAAAATAGTTTTTTGAATTAAATTTTTAATTTTTAAAATGCAATTTCTTATAAACAAAAAGAATTATAGGTGAATAAAGTTTAAAACGAGAAAAAGTGATTCGAAAAATTAAAAAAAAATGAATTGAAAAAAGTGAATTTACACAAAAAGATTACAAGATTAAAAAATTTCAGAAACAATTCAACAAGGAATGACCGAACCACGGTTAAGCCTACAAACGTAGGACAAAAGCGTCGATACATCAGTAGATGGAATTTTGGTCTGTAATTGATCTAACATAAAAGCTGTATCTAAATTACGTACACCTTTTATAAAATCGACATCTCGCTCGTCCCCTTTAAACGTTTTTGTATAATCCACTAGCCTACTTTTCAGTCGGCATGGCAAAGTAATCAATTGAACAAGTGCCAAACAATGAAAAATTAATGAAATTGTAATTGGAGGAATGGCACATGCTAATATGAAGTTGCTTATGTTGGGAATGATGCTGTAGAGCTCAATTTCGTAATGTTCACCCACAATTTTATTCGGAAAGACACAATCCCAAGAAGTCGGAGCCAAGCTATTAGCGAAGTAGGAACCCCTTAAAAAATAACCTATTAAAACAAAAAAAATTCAAAAATTTTAATAGATCATTTAAAACTTTTTGAAATTTTTTAAAGATTATTTTAAATTTTTCAGGTTTTTTTTAAATTTAAGTAGTGTTTGAGTAATTAATTAAACTGTGATTTAAAAATTTTTATGATTTTTTTACGTTTTATTATTTTTTCTTATATTTTCAGATTTAAATAAAAAATTCATTTTTTCATAAATCGAAATAAATGAAAAATCGCGATATTTTTCGAAAAAGCCAAATTAATTGCCCACCTCCTTAATTCAGAATTCAACAGTAGCAATAAGCCATGATCAAACAACACAACAGGCATTTTGTCATTAGATATCCTACGGCCAAAAAATACGTTTTGCTTTGATACTTGTTGTGTAAAACATCAATTGTAAGGTAGAATGCTAAATTTGTCAATGCATTGTCAATAGTGGCTGAATGGGAAGTAATCCTTAAATCGTTCATTTCACTATCAACCTTCTTCCATTCCGGTGCTAAAATTTTTCTAATTATAAGTTAAAAACTTTTAGTCTGCAAGCGTCATAGAAAATCCCCCCCCCCTCCCCCTACCTGCCCCCTCAAACCCAGAGCCCGTCCCTGCCTGTATTTTTCTACCAAATTTTAGAACATTTGGTAGAAAAATACACAACTTTTGAACAACTTTTACGAACTGATATGTAAGGCATAGAAGAATAACGATAAAAACGATAAATCCTTGTGTAGTATACATACTTAAAGGTGCCATAGGTTCAGTGCAATACTCTCGAATTTCTATAAATATATTATCTTTAAATTTTATATATTATTATTTATGTATTAGCCTAAGAATAGGGTCGGGTAGGTCAAGAATAGGGTCAGGTAGGACCACCCAAGTCAAAAATAGGGTCAGATGGGGCCAAGATGATCAAGAATAGGGTCAAGTAGGGGCAAACAAGTCAAGAATAGAGTCAGGTAAGTCAAGATTAGAGTCAGGTGGGGCCGAAATGATCAAGAATAGGGTCATGGCCAAAATGATGCAGAATGGGGTCAGGTATGGCCGAATTGATGAAGAATGGGGTCAGGTAGGGGCTAACAAGTCAAAAATAGGGTCAGGTAGGTCAAGATTAAGGTCAGGCGGGGCCAAGATGGTCAAGAATAGTGTTGTGGGACAAAGCTGAGGTCATTTATCATCTAGGGTAAGACCTCTGCTTTGCCTTACAAACGCCAGTCGGCCCTCCTGGAGGCGAGAACGGCAGCTGCGTCTGTCGTTCTCACTCCGTTTTAACATCTAAATGGAGGAATAAATATTTTTAACAAAATTATTGTATTGTTCTAACTGTAATAAGAGCAAGACAGGCAACTGCACCAGAGGCAGAACATCGGGAAAAACCCTACCGCTACAATAGGGTCACGTAGGGGCAAAGGCAAACAAGTCAAGAATAGAGTCAGGTCAGAGGTAAGGTTAAAGTATATAAATATTTTTTATTTTTTTAATTATATGGGGTCACAACCGCCGTTTTGGGTCACAACCGCCGCGGGGTCACAACCGCCGGAATTTGCGGCATAATTAAATAAAAATTTTTTAGTTTTTTAAAATTTAATAAAAATTATTTTGCACCAATCGTCTCCCTATTATTAGTTTTATTTTTTAAAAACCTACCGTAGCCAAGCGTCTAATCCGAAATCTACATCATTCTTTTCACATTCGTTTACAAACGCTTCTTGTCCTTCTTGCCATTTTTTCAACAAAAGATCTTTTTTTATTTCAGCAGGCTATCTTTTTCCGATACGTTCTTTGTTGACCATAATTCCTTGCTTGGGATGTGTGTACAAAACGCCAGCTCTTTCTAATATTTGTCTGTATTGCTCGTACCCCATGCGTGTCGGTGGATGTTTAGGCATTCCAATCTTCTTCAAACCGCTGTTAAAACCTTCACAATAATTTGTTGTTCTTGGTTTAAGAGGATCGTCGTAAAAGTTGAAATGTCTACCGTGCTTACTATGCCATGTGCTGACGTAAGCACGGAACGCAGCAAGGTCCTTGTACGTCTTGTGATTCGTAATTCCTGCAGTTGTAGAATACTGTGACAACATGTGATTTCCAGCTTCTACTGCTACAGATTCTGGCAAAAACGACAACCCGAGGAGGCGATTGAACCAACTCTTAACCTCATCATCAAGCAGCAAGTTCTTTTCACTAGTAACCTTTTGTTTGAAGTTCAGTAACATATTCTTCGCCTTATGGAATCGACAGTTACTGATTTTCCAATCGGGAATCTCTTCTAGTAGCGCTGCCATAGAAGCCATCTCACGATCAGTAATTACAGTTTTGCTGTGACTTTTAGACATCGATCCAAATTCCTCTAGTAGCCGTCTTTTCACTTCTTTCTACATTATCGAGTATGTTGATTTTGAAGAGAATTGTTTTTTTTTTTAGAAAACATTTTTCGAAAAAAATCGGCACAAGTAGCTACAGAACACTCTTTACATCCAAGTCCGGATACCATAGCTTACAAGTGATGCCAAAAAATTAAAGTACATTGTTTATGTGGATTTATTTTAAAGCTATTTTGGTATAAAGTATTCTCATAAAATTATGCAACCAAATGTTATATCACTATTCAAACGACACTAAGTAAAAAATTTTAAATTTATTTTTCAACAAATTTTGGGGCTAATGAAGGATCGCCCAGTGCATTATGGTTTCTAACAGTGCGTAACCGTTTATAATTCTTATTCTGTTTTATATTTTAAAATCGAAAAAAAGAATGAAAAGAGCACTCTTCCCTGCTTATTTTGTGACAAATAAAAAAGAACGCTTTCAATTTCATCATGCTAACCTTCTCATAATTTCAGAAAACAATTCTTCCCAAAAAATTACTAATATTATGTATGCAAAACTGACCTGCGCAAGCTAATGCGCTGTTCACGGCATGGGCAAAACCCATTATCAATGTTGCAACAAAGTGAGGCAGAAACTCACGGCTATACAGTAATTTACCCTTCAAAGCGCGTACATCAAGACCCATTTCTTCAACAGTATTGCTACTAGCCGTAAAATTCTCTGGTCGTTCAAAAACTGATCCTCCACGACAGACAGCCTTAAAGGCCTAAATTAGCAATGTTGTACGAACTACTGAATCATTCGTTTGCAAATTATTATTTGAAAAGTTTCTGTTCTTCCCGTCCTCCCAATATAATTTATTTTAAAGACTTACTGGACTCTGAGTATTAGGACAATAAAACCCTTCTGACCCACGTTGCCAAAGTGCCCCAAAAACAATAAAACCAACTACTAATAGAGCACTAGAAAACCAGCAAAAATAACATTTTGTCAATGTACTGAGTTGATGATTTTTAAACAATGTAGTTGCCGGTAAAATAAGCGGAGACAACATAATTGTAAACACAACCCAAATTAATATAGCGAATAAATGAAGTAAACGTATGGTACGTTTTTTATTATAAAGGACGCCATTGCGTAAGAGCGTCATATGCATATTTAGATCGCTGTTTCGTTTTTAAAACAATTTTTTTTCACAAAACACTGAAAAATTAACAAACAACTTTTTAAACAAAATCAAAATTTTAATTTGGGTGACTTCAAATTCAATAATATAATATTGTAAGTTTTAACAATTAAACTTTTACGCCGTAACCAATTTAAAAATGATTTATATTTTTCTATCTAAAATATTTTTTTTAGTCAGTCAAAATTGGCATTTTATATGTTCAAGTTGAACACTTTTTAAAATCATAGTATTATATCGTAACATTTTACAATTAAAGCGTTAAGCAGAAAACATTTATTTTTGTTGAATTTCCCATACCTAATTTAGTCGGAATCAAAACTTTGTGTGTCTTATTTGAACAATTTTTAATTTAGTAGTAATTTATTGTAAGTGTTTACAATTAAACCCTTAGCCAGTACCGAAAAGTTAAAAATTATATACTTTTTTGAAGTTCCCGTACTCAAATTGGTCGGAATTGGCACTTTTCAAAAGTAAAAAAAACAAAAATGTTACTGTACGTTAAAAATACTTAAAATTACCATAAAAACTCGGTTTTACAAACTTAGTAATGTTTTTAAAAACTAGTCTGTTATGTCGCGGATTTGCATCGCAACATTTTACAATACTGTTCAAATCGTATGTTTCTAGGAAGAGCTTTAAAATCCTCGTTCTTTGATCAAAATAACAAAACTTCAAATCAAAAACCAGTATCTTTTTGATATAACAATCGAAATACGTAGATCAATTAGTTTTTAATGGAAATCCTTTCGTAGAAATTCATAGAAATGTGTAACCCTTCAGTACTATAAAAGTAAGCAGCAGTATCACAGTTTTCAACACTTGCTTCAGCTACAAGTAACCAAAATGAGATTCTTTGTCGTATTTGCTCTACTGTTTGTGATTGTTTCTTCTACTTTTGCTCAAAATGCTAAGAAAAGTGGTCTTCTCGGTCTCGGGCTTGCTGGTATACTCAAAAGGGAAGCCGGCTTTGAACAGCGCCGCAAGAGACAAGGTCTTGGTGGTCTTGGAGGACTTTTCGGTCAACTTGGCTTGAATTAAAACGATTAAAAAATTTTATTTTTTTATTTAATGTAAAACGTTATTATTCATAACAATGTATGACTTAAAAAGCCTATATATGATTGTTACTTCTAAATATCAACTTTTTATTTGAATGTTTACTTTTATATTATGTTTTGTCCATTAAACTTTATTACTTTTCCGATAAATAAAGTTTGAGACTTTTAAATTTTGGTACTTCTATCAATGAACGTTAATTTTTAAATTATTCTTAGTCTACTATGTTACTAGCTAGTAACATACGATCTGATTGGTATTGTAATATGTTCTAACAATAGTTTTATAACGAATATTATGTGCTCTACAATAAGCAAAGCGTTCCAAAATTTCTGTTTGATCAGCCACTGAGAGTTCAGAGCCGAAACATGAGCTAACCTCAAACTTGGGTTAATAAACCGAAGATGTCTACTCTGTTATTGCGATAATTAAAACGAAAAGTTACCTCTTGATTGAGAGCGACGGACTTTTTGGAGTTATCTTCTCTCTCTAACTGCCTCTTATCTAAACCTTTTGTCTTCTTTAAAGTTCTTTTTCTCTAATGTTTACTTATATTATGTCTAACATGTGCGGACATATCACTACGTTCAAAAGATAAGCTAAAGGTAGAGAAAAAGCGATAGAAAAGGTATTTTTAAAAGACGTCAGAGTTCCCTTCCACTGTCTTTGAAAAAGAAGAAAATTCGAATGTGTACGCCCATAGCCCGTTGAACGCACGCCATCCCGTCCGATCTGGCAAGTTAAGCAACGGTGCGCTTGATTAGTACTTGGATCGGAGACGTCCTTGGAATCTCAAGTGGCGTACGCGTTTTGTCATTTAAAAAAAATTGAATAACAAATATTTTTTGAGATGACAGGTACTGTATTTTATTTTTTAATAGTCTAAAAAAACCTTTTAACCTTTCCCTGTTCTTCCCTACTCTACATTACCCCCCTACCCCTCCCCCCATTTAAAAAATTATAAAAAATTCAAAAATCAGTTTAATGTGCAATCAGTGATCAAAACAAGTCGAAGTCGTTTCACTTTAAGCGGTGGAACTACAGACACAAGTGCAATGGCATTGCGGCGAAAAGTTGCGAGGGTTGCGGAGTTGGTTGCGCTTCTTTTTCCGAACCTGTTTTCGAGGCTGCAACGTGTACGTGGAGGAGGTGTCAGTATTGGTGGTTTTGGTTTCTTGAACTACCGGCTTTGGAGGCTAAAATTGATAAGTGATTTCGTTTCAAAAAAAAATTCCAATAAAATTAAAAATTTTAATATCCGAAAAAACACAATTTTTAAAAAATTCAAAAGTTAAATAAAATTAAAAATTTTAAAATCTCAAAAATTTAAAATTCAAATTTTACCCTTACCCCAGCCTGTTCATCGACCGGAGCATGCAAATGAGGATTGCATGAACAACGAAGAGCTAGTGGAGTTTGAGCCGAATTGGAATCAAATGACACCAGCTCGAGCGATGGACTAGTCCTGGTGGAGGTGGTTTCGGTGGTGTTGTCAAGAGTCGTAGTTGAAGTCGCGGTGGTGTTTGGGAATGAGGTATTAATCATGCTGGCAAACGAATCACTCGAGTCGGTAATGAGCACTTGTTTGCTAAAAAACCTTGAATTTTCAAAACTGTTACCGATTTTTAAAAACTAGTACTAATTTTAATAGTCTAGTACTAGTCTTTATGAACTAGTACTATATTTGACAAAACAATGCTTTTATGATAAAACGAGTACTAAACTTAGTAAAAGCAGTGCTAATATATAAAAATCAGTACCATTTTTAAAAAATGGTTCTATTTTTAATAAAACTAGTACTGTTTTAAAAAAAATGGTACTAAGTTTTACAAAACAATATTTTTTAAAGTAGTACATAACTTTTACCTCTCCAAAGCCTTTTGCAAGTATCTGACAGCTTCAGCTGCACCCAACCTGACTTCATTCATGTGAGCCACACACATCTTTGAAGTGTCCTTCTCCAACTCCAACTCAGTGGACAATGCCGTAATCCTGGCCTCAAGTTGAGCATTGGCCGTAGTCGCCTTCTTTAGCTTCTTCTCCAATTCTTGCTTTTCCAGACGAATCATCAAGTAGCTAAAGCGACTGCTCTCGGCCTTGTTACGCTCGGCTTCAAGGCGCTTGTTCAAG
This sequence comes from Bursaphelenchus okinawaensis, assembly GCA_904066225.2. Taxonomy (NCBI): domain Eukaryota; kingdom Metazoa; phylum Nematoda; class Chromadorea; order Rhabditida; family Aphelenchoididae; genus Bursaphelenchus; species Bursaphelenchus okinawaensis. The sequence continues at coordinate 8,701,250 of CAJFCW020000002.1, read as the reverse complement.
TTGATAATGACCTCTTCATAGCTTTGTCTTTGGGCAATTTGGTTGGGCTGGACCTGGAATTTTAATTTTTCAAATTTAAAAAAATTTTCAAAAATTCAAATTTTAAGCAAAAAAACGTTTTTATATTCTATATCTTACCACACGCTTCCGTGCCAAATGCATACAAGCTTGACATTGTTGTAGTTGTCCACATTGTTCTTGCTGGCTGTTTACCCCACTCATATCAACCTAAAAAGACCATTTTTACTTTAAACTAAACAAATATTTTAAAAACTTGTTGTGGTTAACAAAACCATTTAAAATAAGCAAAAACTCCCGTTTTAAGAAACAAAAACCATTCAAAAACGCTTAAAAATACGTTAAAATCAATGAAAAATTACAGATTTTTGACGTTTTTAATGATAAGTAAAGAATAAAGAAAAAAATATCATAGTTAAGCATAATAGGCTTAAATAACACAAAATATAACTTATAGACTATAACTTACCACTCCAGTACAGTTGCTTGATTGAACCATAGCGACCACCACTCTCCGCCAACGCACAAAAGTCAATGGACTGGATTTTCAAAAATAAAGGTTTGGAAAGTTAGGAGAGACAAATTATGCAAATTTTTTAATTTTTTTTTAATTTTAAGCTATCCCAAAGATTTTTTTAGAGAAAATGGTCGACAAAGCCATTGATGACATAGTAAACCACAATATTAAGCATGACACAACCATATCACAAAAAAATTGGTTGAGCTAGACTAAGCTGTTCTAGGATGAACTGGACTGAATCTCGGGCTGAGGCTGCGCTAATTTGGGCTGTGCTGCGCTGCGCTAGGGGCTGAGGCTGGGGCTGAGGCTGGGGCTGGGCTGGAACGAGTTAGGACTAGTCTGCGCATCTCTGAACTAGACAAGGAGACAAGGATAAACTGTGATGAGCTGGGCTGCACTTTTCAATTATTTTTTAAAAAATTTAGCAAAAATGTACCAACTTAAAACAGATGTTTGAACCTTATTTACAAAAAAATCAATTTGATGTTTTATTGCAGAAGCCCTTAAGCAATGAATGCTGTTTTTTCCTCCCAAAAGGTCATCGTACAGCCGTTTTGTTGTTTATTTTACCGCAAACCGTCTTGACTCATTTCCATTGTCGTATGTCATATAAAAGAAATTCTCGGATTCAGATACAACTGCAGTATAAAATGTGGTTTAAACTGTACTTTTTAGCAATATTAGCTTTAGTTTTATCAGCTACTCAAACTTACGGAAGAGTGCTTGTTTCAAATCGTAACAATACTGATTTCAACGCTATTATTGGTAATGGTACTGAAGATGTTATTGTTAGTAATGGTACTGAAAGTGAGTTTAATATTGTTTTATGCTCGAAATTAGGATTGGTAGAGAAAACACAGAGCATGACCTGGCTTAGCTTCCGGCCGCACTGGGCCGGGTTGAGACAAATTTAAAATTGGCTGGACACGCGGGCTAGAAGGTCAGGGTTTAAATTAAGGTCCCAGAGGGTCAGCTTGGGTCCGATTTGACTTGGCCTACTGTACGCAAATTTGAAAAGTGCCGGAGACCGAATCAAGAAACCAGGCCCAGCTTAGGTCCCGCAACAAAAGAGTTGATTGATTCAAGTAATTATGTGCCCCTATTATGCTTGAAACCCGAAAAACTTGCTTAGAGAATGAGCACAGAATTATTTGAACAACTTAATACATTAACTTTCGTTATCAGGCCGGGCGGTAAGAAGGCCAAGTGGTGAGAAAGGCAGAACCTGTTCATAAAATAAATAAAATTTCAAATCTTATCGTATTAAAATTGAAATTTTTTCAGAAGAACAACCATCCCCTTCATTCAGTGGAGTTTTTCAACTAGTCAGAAGCATTTTTGCTAGCACTAGTGCTGGTCTAAGTAGTACTCATAGTACTAGTAATAATGACGGCAGCTCATACCCATTAGGTCCCCCTATTTTTACTAAACTTGTCAACAATACTAAACAGAAAATGGGCTCTAAATTGAAGAATAAGAAGTCAAGTGAAGAAGAGCTTGAAGGTATCAGTTTAAGACCAACTTCTAGAGTTCAGCTAAATGGTAAGAAGCCATCAAAGCCAGATTCTGAAGAAAATATTGGTTCAAGTACCGTCAAATCAATCGAAAGCAGCTTTATCGGTACAAGTACAACCAAATCAGCCGAGAATAATTCTAGAACTACTAAAGACAGTCTTAGGAAGCTTCAAATAACTTCCAAAACACCAGAAAGTTTGAAATTGAAATCAGCTGTTGATAAAATAAACTTTGAATCTAATGCTGATAAGCTGAATGCTCAAAACATCAAAAAACACTTGGAACACTTTGGCGTTGATGAAGCTAACAAGCTGCAAATTGCTTCAACGCCAGCTTCAAAACAAAGGATTTCTAAAGGAGATTCGATAAAACTTGACGCAACATCAGAAGCAAGATCAATATTAAGCAAAAGTCCGGTCGAAACTACTAAAAACACTCAAGAAAAAGAAGAAAAGGTTCAGAAGACTAGTAGAATGCCAACAAAACAAGAAGAAGATGACATTTCGAAAATGAAGGACATTGTTTTAAGTGATGAGGTACAGCTTACTGAAGATGCTTTTGATGACAATAGTAGTGGCACTGTGCTTGAGGTTTCTAACTTTCTTGATGAAAACAATAATGTCACTGATATTGTGCCTACCCTTGTTGATGACAATAGTAATGCATCTGAACTAGAGAGTCCAGAGAAAGATAAGGAAACTTCTTTTGAAACTACAGATGCTATTACCACTTCTAAAGATAGAAATAATGATGCTCTTTCCTCTTTAAAGCCTGAAGAACTAAAAGACAGTCAACTTGTAGCTTCTACGACATTTCCAGTACAGTCTAGCACGAAATTTGTCGCTAAACTCACTAAGATTCATAAGAACTCAAAGAATGAGATAAAGGTGAAGAAGAATCAGAAGAATTCCAAAAAGAGCGAGACGAAACCAATAGACAATGAGTTGAATGTGAAGAAGAATGAGATGAAATCAAAGAACAATGAGAAGGAACTAATGAAGAAAGAGAAGATAAAAAACGATAAAAAAGTAAAACGAGAAGCAGAAGAAGTAATCTACATTGACAGTGATGAAAACCTAGATTCTGCCAAAATACTAGACCTTTTGGCTGAAAGAGAAGAAGAAACAGAAGCAAAAAAGAACAATAACAACGATAATCATGAAGAAATAGAAAAAGAAGAAGAAACGGAAGCAACAAACCCCAAAAACATAGATAATCATGAAGAAAACATAGTAAAAGAAGACAATAGAGACGGTTATCCCATGTTCGACATTGAATTTGAACATTTTAAAAACACAGAAAGTAAAAAAGACATTGAAAAAACTAAAAATCGTCAGACGAAGATTTTAAAGTTAACAAAGAATAAAGAAAATGATGAAAAGAAAGAAGAACATCAAGAAAAACAGAAGAAGAACAAAACCCATAGTTTAAAGACGGAAAAGAAAAGTAAAAAAGATGAAAACATTGAAAAAAATTTAGAAGACATTCAGAAGACTTTGTTAGGAATTGAGAAAGATTTCGGCAAGAATTTAAAGCAGAACATTGACTTCAAGGACGTTCTTAACAACTTCTATCCGGTTTTCATCGTTTCGAAAAAGAAAGACTAATATTTTTTAAAACTTTTTATAATTTTAAGTTTGTATTTTATTTTAAAATTGTTTAATAACAAAAACTGTATGCTTTTTGCCCGTTATTTGATCTTGCCACAATGTAGTTTTACAGCAGCTACCTACTATAATATAATCGTCTTTCCAAGCCATGCTTTTTTGAAATTATGTAAAAAATATGTTTAAAACCAATAAATATAATATATTTTAGCAATTTTGATTTAATTATTTGTTAGTTTACAAAAAAATTTAAAAAGCATGAATATATTTCATCGTATAAGACGTCGCTCGCAGGCTGCACTTAAACAAAACGACTCGTTTGCGCCCAAAATATAATTTCTTTTTTCGAAAGTATTTTCGCGCTAAAAATATCGGAATTCTTCTTCATATTCGATATAAAAATACTGTTTAGTACCTTAATCTATCTCTAAATATATATTGAACTTTCTTCTGGTCTAATTTTTTACGTTTCACATTTTAGGTAATATAAATCACAATGAATACAGATCTCTTGGACAAAAACTTTGCAGTAGGCTATCCGGAAGAGCTGGATGGCCAACTGGACATGGCTAATGGCCATGCTAACGTTTGTAAATTTAATAGAATTGGCACATTGGTTGCGGTCGGATCGAATGATGGTCGTATCTTTTTATTCGACTTTGTTACTCGTGGATTGATTAAAGTAAGGTTTAAAATTATGTTATTCGGATTTTAGACAGTCTTGGCTTTCTTGGGAGTACAAAGTTTAGAAGATTTTACTAGGTGTTTATTTCCAAAAGCAGCTATAACATATTGAAACAATATTTGATCATGGTTAATATCTAAAAGAACGTGTTTTGTTAATTTTCAGTTGATAAATTGAAAGATATAATTTTTAATAGTTTTTTAGCAGATTTTACAAGATTTTTATTACAAAATTCGGTATCAGCAAGCTAATTTAAATGAGCATTTACTCATTATATTATTTTAGAGCTGGACAGCCCATGTGAAGCCGATAGCCTCATTGGACTTTAGTCGTAATGGTCGTATGTTGTTGTCAGGAAGTGCTGAAAGTGCAGTAGCTTTGTGGAATGTTGTGGACACAAATGGTCATGTGGATCGATTTCATTTTGGGACTTGTGTTACTGCTACTTATGCTCATTTTAATCCAAGGTAAGCCTTATCTCTTTGATTATTTTAATTTTTAGGGATGAAAATCAGTTTTTGGTGCTAATTTTTGGTACTCAAACCTCTTCATCTGTATGTTCGTGCATTCTTCGTGACATTTCGAAGAAAGAGGAAGTTAGGTTAGGAGCTCAGTTGCCAAGTCAAGATGACGCATTATCAGCTGCGACCTTTGACAAAAGAGGACAGTTTGTTATGTTGGGCACTATTAAGGTCTGTTTTGTATTTTTTGGTTTAAAATTCTTTATTTTTTAAGGTTATTTTAAATTTTTTTTGGTTAGTTTTTTAGATTTTTTGGTTTAGAAGTAGGGCTTTGGCTAAAATATTGAAGTAAAGGATGATATTTAAGATTATTTGTTTAGGGACGAGTGTTAATGTACTGCACAAAGACTAAAAAGCTTCTGAAGACCTTGGCACAACCTGTGAATCACATGGTGAGTTTAATTTTTAGCTTTTGGATACGTTTCTACCTGTTTTTGACAAGGCAATTGATTGATTTTGGCTGTTTTTAACTACATTGATGTCTTTCTTTAAAAAAATTATTTTGTACATAGCAATGCATCGTTCCAAAGCAGTTTTACCTTTTATCTAAGCTGAGAGTCAAGTTACAACCATTTATTCTCCTTTTCAGATCCGAAACTTCATAGTAACACGAAGAAATGGGTTTGTAATGACAAATTCATACGATCGAATTGTCCGTTGCTACCGCTTGGAAGACTTTAAGAACGCAAGTGATGGTCAAGTTATAGAACCGCTTCAAAAGTTCCAAGACATGGTGAATAAGATCTCATGGAAGCTGATATGTGCCTCAAACGAAGGAGACTATGTGTGTGGAGCTAGTGCCAAATCTCATTCTTTGCACATTTGGGAAAGGAATTCTGGGAATTTGATCAAGATTCTGCATGGACCTAAGGTAATGTGCGACTAGGGGCGTTGTTACAGGTTTTGGGGTGCGGGGGGGGGGGGGGTAAAATTTTTATTTAGGGGAGGATTTTTTGAATTTTGGGGATGATAATTGTTTTTGAAGCGCCAGTGTTGGAAACAGTTTTTTTTGGATTGGGTAGGATAAAAAAATCGGAAGAGGAAGGGGTGGTAAAAAACTTTGAGGGAGGGGTAAAAAAAATTTTTGAAGTTTGAATTTTATAAAACAGAAAAATAACAACATATTCTTCAGGGAGAGCTTCTGACCGACGTCCAATGGCACCCATCTCGCTCAATAATCCTCTCCGTAGCCAATGGTGTCGTCTCCATCTGGACCCAAGCCCATGTCGAAAACTGGTCTGCCTTTGCTCCAGATTTTGTCGAACTTGATGATAACCGAAAGTACGTGGAAACAGAGTTTGAATTCGATGTTGAGGATGAAGATGCATCTGAAGAGACCAAGGATCGCTTGGACGAAGATGAAGAAGCCGAGATTGATGTTACAGGCCTAGACCCGGCTGATATTGGCTCAAGCGACGAGGATGTGAATGATGATGGCACGCTATGGTTCTTGCCAGTCACAAAAGAAATTGAACAGTTTGAAGACGAAAAACCTCACGTTTAACAAGTTTTGTACACTATTTATTTTTATAATTTTTAAAACTCGCTGACAATACCTACTGTAACTTATAAAGTCGTTTTTGGAAGGGCTGACTAGTGTTTATGTTGATTTGTTTTTGGTTCGTCCGTTGCTACCGATTGAAAGATTTGAAGAACTGAAGTGGTGATCTAGGTTTAGGGCCTTTTCTAAAGTTCTGACAAGGGAAGTGCCTCATATTCTTATTGTAAGAAATGATGAATAAGGTGTAATGGAAGCTGATCTTTGCTTCAAACGAAATTGATTATCAAAGAGGATATAGTGATTGATTTGGACTCTTAAAACCAAGACCGCAGGCTTATAGGTAGCTGACCGGATTATTTGGAAAATGCATTTGACTGGGCCGACAGCCTCTACTTGTAAGACATGAGGAACGGGCCGGGCCTAGCCCAAATTTAGGTCGGGCCGGACCTGAGCTTAAGGCCCGGCCTGTTCATCATGTCTACTACATGCCATAACTCCCTTACAAAGTATCCTTTCATTCATAAATAGTGATCTTTTTTATACCATGTGCAGCACGCACTAACCTTAATCTTTACTGCAAGATTAATATATTTATGGTTGGCTTAACACCAGATTTGAATAGTATAATAAGGTATTTGCATAAGATGTAGCTAATAACAACAAAAACAACAACCCACCAAACAAGATGCAGACACAAAAACGTACAGTATATAAGCACAGTGATGAACTGTTTTCTTCACCAAACATTTAGTGTTTAACCATGAAAACTATTCTAGCAACTACTTTATTATTGATTGTTGTTGGTACTGCCCAGGGTGGCTTTTTTGGTAAGGTTTTGAATTTGGGACTTTAACTATTATGTTAGGTTGTTCAAATAATTCTGAGCCTTTTAACTTTTAAAATGTTCTTTACTCTTAAAATTAAGGCACATAATTATTTGAACAATCTATTAGGTGCCGATATAAAGAGCCCGCCATTTTTTACAGAAAAAGTATGGCGGGTTCTTTATGTCGGCATTTAATAATAGTACAGTAGGGCAAGCATTGCTTACGAGAAAGAGGTCTTACCTTTTCCATTCTGATTGACTTCAAACTTTTTATAAAGAAAAATAATGTAAATATAAGACCTTCAGCGAAGTACTCAACCGCATTTTCCAGTCAAACCCGAGAGAAACCAGATCAAAAAATTACATTTTGAATTTCCCGCCAAATTGGCATTGAGCTTATAACTTTGTCATTAAAAACAAATAAAAAAAAAAAACACAATGCCAAATTTGCCGAGTTTGCGGGAAATTCAAATATTTTAATTTTAAAACTCAAAAGGGTGAGCTAAAAGTTTTTTAGGGTACTATTGGTGGTACAAAGAAATTATTTAATAATTTTGAGCTGATTTTGAACAGGGCGGGTAGGGTACTTTCATTGTTTGGGTATTTTCAGGTCTTATCGAAGGTATAGTTAAACAGTGATAAAACATATCATGTGGATTCCCAAAACTTCACAATAAAAATAAAAATGTTTTCTTTAATAAAACGTTTAGCCTAAACGTATTTTTAGTCCAACTACATTTACTATAGCTAAAACCAATAGTATTTTACTTTCAGATTTCTTGTTGGGAAGCGACAAGTCCAGAGAAGCACCACAAACCGTACCAAACGATCTTCCGACCGTTGAAAGAAGACGACGACAATTAGAAGCATCAATCGAAATTGCTTCATATGAATATGCAGATGAATCTGTAGACTATTCGGCTGATTATTCTGACGAATTCGGATACTACGGCTTTGACTACGATAGTAGTGAAGAAACATCTGGATTCGAGGATAGCGACCAATACTATGACTCAGAAGACCGTGATGGATACTATGACTCAGAATCTAGTGAAGAAACATCTGGGGTTGGTGAAAGTGAAGAGTACTATGACTCAGAAAACATTGACCAGTACTATGACTCAGAATCTGATAGCAGTGAAGAATTATCTGGATTGGGTGACAGTGAACAGTACGATGATAACAGTGAATTATCTTCTGGACTTGATGAAAGTGAAGAGTACTACGATAGCAGTGAAGAGTTATCTAGATCTTATGAGAGTGATGAATCTTATGTTGAAGATGCCTCTTCTTATCATGATGACAATGGTTCTGGAGACTATTCTGATGGTTCTGAATCACAAGAAAATAGCGAGGCTGATGAACAAGGCATTGAAGAAGATGATGGTGAACTAGAACCTGATAATGACAATGAAGGATATTCTGAAGACCGTGAGAAGCGACAAATTAGTAGTGAGATTGATGAAGAAGATTCTGAAGACCGTAAGAAGCGCCAAATCAGCAGTGAAATCGATGAAGAGGCAAGTGAGGAAGACTATGTTACACTAGATCCTTATCAGTACAATGAAGAAGATTCTGAAGACCGTGAGAAGCGACAAGCCAGTAGCGAGATTGATGAAGATGAAAGTAAATACGATGATGCTGATCTTGATTCATACGATTTAGAATCCGGTTTCTACAACTCAGAAGATGACAGTAGTGAAGATACATTTGAAGCTGACGGAGAATTTTACATTGTTCTGCTGTCATACGGTGATGACTTTAGTGAATCCGGCGACAGTTCAAGTTTTATCGAATCGAGCAAAAGTGAAGAGTATGATGTCGGTACCAACCCTTACGAGTATGGTGCTCCGGATTCAGCTGAAACAAATGCTGTATACTCAGATGAATTATCAGCTTTTGACTCATCTGAACCATCAGCATCTGAGTCAGCTGATCCATCTGCTTCAGAGCCATTTGGACGCTTCAGACGCAGAGAACTCCCTTACTAGAACCCATTAGCTCACAATATAGCTTTTTATATTATGAATAGTTTTAGCTAATAAACAGGCACACAAAAAGGTCGTAATGTGTAAAGACAGTGTAACTCTTGTACAACAAATCTCTGGAAAATTTGAACATTGTTTTCTATAGATGTGTTAGTATGCAGAAGCTGCACTGGGTTATGTTGTACTAATAAGGAAGGTACCCGACCGTCAGATTTTGTTCAAATTTTATTTATTGAAAGATCATGTAAATGTAACTTTTTATGCAATTCCTGCGGTTTGCGGTCAGCTTTGAGAAAATCGAAATCCAAAAATTGTGTTTTGAATTTTTCGCCAAATTCATGTTTCAAGCATTTTCGTCTTTCCAGACAAAAGACGCTTATAAATTTAAAAATTTAGGTATATTTAAAGTGTCTACTAGTATATCAAAGAAAAAAATTTAAAGTCAAAATATGACAAAGTTATAAGCTTGAAACACAATGCCAATTTGGCGAGAAATTCAAAACTTAATTTAGATTTACTGGAAAGCGCGAGTTAGTACTTTGCTGAAGACCTGATGTTTACATGAGTTTTCTGTGTAAAAAGTTTGAAGTCACTCTGATCAGGGTCAAGCCAAGACTGACTGAGAGAACTTAAAACATATTTTTTAAAAAAAAATTTCAAAGAATAATGGATTGTAGCACGCTAACGCTATGGCAGGTTTTAAAAGTTTTTTTTTAAGCTGTTGTTTACACTCTTTTATGTAGTATAAGTCTTTTTCAAAAAGGTGTGGAAATATTGTAGCAGACGATGAATGATTGCACCAAAAACCGAAAAAACTGTATTATTATATATACAGGTCAATATTACTCATCAAAATTGTCCAGACTGTAGATATACATAACATTAAGGTCAAAAATGCAAATATGTTAAAAACAAAATTATTAAAAATATGCAAATTGGCTTCCTCAAATAGTATATATAGACAGTTTGTAATTGGTGAAAGTATATACATTGGTTCACTTAACCAAGATGCGATTTACTATCTTGTTTGCCGTTTTTGTCATTGTTCTCGGCGTCGCAGAAGCCGGAATTTTCGGTAAGTTTCTATAGCTTTTAATGTTTAGTTCTGCATCCTACCCTACCCTACGCCACCCTACCCTACGCCACCCTACCCTACTCTACCCTACTCTACTCTACTCTACTCTACTCTACTCTACTCTACTCTACTCTACTCTACTCTACTCTACTCTACTCTACTCTACTCTACTCTACTCTACTCTACTCTACTCTACTCTACTCTACTCTACTCTACTCTACTCTACTCTACTCTACTCTACTCTACTCTACTCTACTCTACTCTACTCTACTCTACTCTACTCTACTCTACTCTACTCTACTCTACTCTACTCTACTCTACTCTACTCTACTCTACTCTACTCTACTCTACTCTACTCTACTCTACTCTACTCTACTCTACTCTACTCTACTCTACTCTACTCTACTCTACTCTACTCTACTCTACTCTACTCTACCCTACCCTACCCTACCCTACCCTACCCTACCCTACCCTACCCTACCCTACCCTACCCTACCCTACCCTACCCTACCCTACCTTACCCTACCCTATCCTACCCTGCCCTACTTTTCTCTAACCTACCTGATTAACTTACTTTCCTCTACTCTACCCTAGTTTACACTACGCCCACTTTTCTACCCTACCTTACTCTGCCTTACCTTACTTTCCCTTACTTTACTTTACCTTACCTTACCTTACCTTACCTTACCTTACCTTACCTTACCTTACCTTACCTTACCTTACCTTACCTTACCTTACCTTACCTTACCTTACCTTACCTTACCTTACCTTACCTTACCTTACCTTACCTTACCTTACCTTACCTTACCTTACCTTACCTTACCTTACCTTACCTTACCTTACCTTACCTTACCTTACCTTACCTTACCTTACCTTACCTTACCTTACCTTACCTTACCTTACCTTACCTTACCTTACCTTACTCACTCTTCTTTACTAAATTACATATATATTTTAAAAACCCAATTTCAGACTGGATCTTTGGCGGAAGCGGCGAGCCCGCAGCTCCAGCTGTTCCAGAAACCGCTTCCTTATCTAGCCTCAGAAGGAAACGTAGCTTCGGTTTTGGCATTGGCTTTCCCTTCGGTGGATCAAGACGTGGACCTCATGGTGGCTACCACCATGGTTCATCATCGTCTGAAGAAGGCAGCGGATCCGGCGACAATTCGGCCGAAGGCAGCGGATCCGGCGACTACGAGCACCATCACAGACATCATCACGGTGGCTCGTTCCACAGGCACAGCGGCCGTCAATGAGAACGTTTTGGCGGTTTTTAAGCTTATCATTACAAATGGCATTGTAAGGTTTTAAGTCATTTCATCAATTTATTTCAATAAATATTGACAAGCGCATTTTGGGTGTTTTTAAAAAATACCCTATCCTACTATAGTGGTGTAGTGGCTTGTACTGGAATTAAAATTAGCATAAATTTTTTTAAAAAATTTTAAGTTTTGCACTATAAGCTAGAAAAAAATACAGTAATACGCATAAAAACAACCAAATTTTATGAATCAGACCAGATTCTAGCTCATAACTGCCCCAGGCCATCAAAACGAACGAAATTCGTCCCTAAATTGAAAAAACAATGTTATCTAAAGCCGAACAACAACGATCTGATAAGGGAATGGTCAATTAGTAACCAGTAGACCATTGACCTTCCTTGTATCTATATTCTTAAACTAAACTTTGAAAATTCAGCGCTAATTCAACGAGATAAACAAGCAAAAAACTGACAAATAAAGTGACATTCCGCCGCGTTGGTATCGGAAAGTGGCTGAGGTAGCGGGAATTGCTGTTTTTATGTTTTAACTTGATGTGAAGGTAATTGTATAATATTTTAAGTGTAATATAATAACGATTCACTTTTCTTTTTACTTAAAATTTTAGGTATATCAACTTTTGATTTAGTTTACATTGACTGTTAAAGATTTTTATGTTATCATTACTTCGCTTCTTTATGTTTGCCCAAATTTTACTTTAATAACCAGTAAAAGTCTGTTTATATCAAACAGTATATTGCTATATAACTTATGTTTTGTATAAATCGGTCTAGGAACAGCCAGTTTTCATTAATAATTGATCATATTCCGCCTACACAAGAACTTTGTTTACAAAAAACTATGAAAATTCATCATGAATTCTAATAACAAATAGAAAAATATGCTAATACCTCAACTTTTCATCATGTTGAAAGAAATTTTGAGTATAAATATCAAAAACAATGTCAAGTTTCTCTATGTTGTAGTTGATTGGGTATAGCAAAAATGAAGTTTACTGCATTGTTAACCATTTTAGCTATTGTTCTCGGAGTGCTTTATGGAAACGGTAAGCTGTTTTACATTTTTACTTTATTGGTCGTTTATAGTGGCATATAATATAGTGTTACCTCATCATATTATACAAGAATGTTACAGTTTTTATTTGAGTTTGTAGATAAAATATTGAGAAAGTAAGTATACACATCTTAAAAATTCCTCACACAGACAATTCCCTTTGTATTAAATTTTTCAAATAATTCTGTGCCCTCTGGCCACAAAATTTGCTTCCAGTGGAAGCACAGAATTATTTGGACAACCTAACAGCAAGATTGGACCGTTTTTTAAAATTCTTATTAAATAAAACCTCAAAAAAAATTTAGAAGAACCTGAAGACGCAAGACTCAAGAAAATATTCGATCTTGGCTCTTTCGACCCTTATCAATTTGTAAAGTCATGGCAACAAAGCTCAATCGAAGGCTAAAGTAACGACAACAACAACAACATCAGCAGCTACAAAAATTTATTCTAATTTTTCCTTAAACATACACAACTTATTTTATATGACGTTACTTTGAATAAACTTATCTTACAACTAGTAGGCATAGCTTTCTTATGTCAGTATTATATGCTCCACAATAAGCAAAGCGTTCCAAAATTTCTGTTTGATCAGCCACTGAGAGTTTAGAGCCGAAACATGAGCTAACCTCAAACTTGGGTTAATAAACCGAAGGAGTCTACTTTGTTTTTGCGGTAATTAAAACGGAATGTTACCTTTTGATTGAGAGCGACTGGCTTTATGGAGTTGTTTTAACTCTCTAACTGCCTCTTATCTAAAACTTCTGCCTTCTTTCACCTTTTTCGGGATTTCTCTTTCTCTAATTTTCACTTATATTATGTCTAACATGTGCGTATCTAGCGCTACGTTCAAAAGATAAGCAACAGGTAGAGAAAAAGCGATAAAAAGGTATTTTTAATAGACGGCATTGTTCCTTGTAAATGTCTTTGAAAAAGAAGAGGAATCAAGTGTGTACGCCCATAACCCGTTGAACGTACGCCATCCCGTCCGATCTGGCAATTTAAGCAACGGTGCGCTTGATTAGTACTTGGATCGGAGACGTCCTTGGAATCTCAAGTGGCGTACGCGTTTTGCTATTTTTTAAAAAGTTTTCAACACTTGCTTCAGCTACAAGTAACCAAAATGAGATTCTTTGTCGTATTTGCTCTACTGTTTGTGATTGTTTCTTCTACTTTTGCTCAAAATGCTAAGAAAAGTGGTCTTCTCGGTCTCGGGCTTGCTGGTATACTCAAAAGGGAAGCCGGCTTTGAACAGCGCCGCAAGAGACAAGGTCTTGGTGGTCTTGGAGGACTTTTCGGTCAACTTGGCTTGAATTAAAACGATTAAAAAATTTTATTTTTTTATTTAATGTAAAACGTTATTATTCATAACAATGTATGACTTAAAAAGCCTATATATGATTGTTACTTCTAAATATCAACTTTTTATTTGAATGTTTACTTTTATATTATGTTTTGTCCATTAAACTTTATTACTTTTCCGATAAATAAAGTTTGAGACTTTTAAATTTTGGTACTTCTATCAATGAACGTTAATTTTTAAATTATTCTTAGTCTACTATGTTACTAGCTAGTAACATACGATCTGATTGGTATTGTAATATGTTCTAACAATAGTTTTATAACGAATATTATGTGCTCTACAATAAGCAAAGCGTTCCAAAATTTCTGTTTGATCAGCCACTGAGAGTTCAGAGCCGAAACATGAGCTAACCTCAAACTTGGGTTAATAAACCGAAGATGTCTACTCTGTTATTGCGATAATTAAAACGAAAAGTTACCTCTTGATTGAGAGCGACGGACTTTTTGGAGTTATCTTCTCTCTCTAACTGCCTCTTATCTAAACCTTTTGTCTTCTTTAAAGTTCTTTTTCTCTAATGTTTACTTATATTATGTCTAACATGTGCGGACATATCACTACGTTCAAAAGATAAGCTAAAGGTAGAGAAAAAGCGATAGAAAAGGTATTTTTAAAAGACGTCAGAGTTCCCTTCCACTGTCTTTGAAAAAGAAGAAAATTCGAATGTGTACGCCCATAGCCCGTTGAACGCACGCCATCCCGTCCGATCTGGCAAGTTAAGCAACGGTGCGCTTGATTAGTACTTGGATCGGAGACGTCCTTGGAATCTCAAGTGGCGTACGCGTTTTGCTATTTTTTAAAAGATTTTTAATCGTTTTGAAAGACTACTGTAATTTTTTGAAATAAATTTAAAAATTCCAATTTTAATGCGATCGCTAGCGTTTATTCTACGTGACATATCAATATGAATATAATATAAAGAAGTTTCGTAAGCCTTACAAGACGAATTGTAAAGTTGTCGACGTTAATGGTTTACCAAGATGTTTTTTTTTTCTTCTCTTTCTATGTTTTCTCAATTATGGCCTTTTAGAAGGTCCAAATTAAGAAGTCCTCCACCATGGTTTCTAGGTTTTTTGAAATCGAGTTTCAAATCTTCAGGTGAGTCAGCATTAATTGTGAATCCATCGAAATTCGGGTCTGCAGTAACATGAGAATCGAAAGCGGCAAAGGCTTCTTTCGAAATTCCAGATGAGTCAGTAGGTACGATTGTGTTTCCATAGAAAGCCGGGCCTTCAATAATATAGTCACCGTGCGCAGCACGGGCATTCCTGACACTTCCAGCAGCACCACTCAAAGTGTCAACAATTCCAGTTCCAGAATTAGATCCAGTACCAAAAAACCGTCGATTTTTCGAGCAATTTTATATTATCCATGATGAAATTGCCCTAAATTACAAAAATTACCGTTCCAAGCTTGAAAATAACACAAACTTAATGTATATTTAAAAAAATACATCCTTCAGCTTTGGTCAAGAACAATCGACGAAAAACGTTACCAATCTTCAGTTGTTGACGGAATTCAATAATTGATTCAGCAATTATTTCTTTGACACTTCGCTGTTTCTTGAACTTTCCTTGTTTTTGGTCGAGAAAGGTAATTTAGGAGACAATATTGCACAACAAACAATGTTTCTTCGAAGTGAAGTTGAAGATAAAGGTTCAATATTGCTTTATTTTTCATTTTTTAAGCGTTTTAGGTCAATAACTTTGAAAATCATTGAGGAAACGAGTCGATTTTGGTGGAGACAGTTGAAGGTGAAGATTATTGGAATGCAAAGGTGAAGCTGCTTCAGTTGTTGATGTAAATTTGGTTTTTAATTGATAGGACTAAACGTAAGTCTTTTTTATTAATTTTTTCTTGTTTTAGGTCAATTTTGAAGCTTATTGATGTTATCCATGATCTTCATCAAAGATTTTGTTGGTTGTGCCTTGAATTTAGGCTTTTAATGTGTTAAAAGATAAAATGAATGTTATCAAAGCAATGAGGAAGTAAAGAGGGTTTTTTGGCAACAAAAAATAATTTTAGGTAACAAACGAAGGTTTATTGAACATGTTGAAGTCGGCGACTCTTGCCGACCGCTCAACACTAAACCCAAAATACCGGAGTAAAGTTTATTAGTAAAATCCCAGCCTTTTATAGGCCGGATAAACCATTTCAAAACAGAATAATAACTAGAGTCGGTCATATCCCAACAGAACATTTTGAGGAAAGGCTGGAAGGTTTGTCGTTTTTACGTCTTTTTGAGCACAGCTTAATTTGTTATAATCATATTTATGTTATAGTAATTATACTTTTTTTAAAACCGATTTCATTGCGATCGCTAGCGTTTATTCTACGTGACATATTATTGTGAATATGATATAAAGATGTTTCGTAAGTCTTACAAGATGAATTGTAATGTTGTCGACGTTGTTGGTTTACCGTGATGTTTTTTGTTGATTTTCTACTTTTTCTCAAAGGAGTCCCATAAAGCCCAAACCAAGAAGTCCCTTCTTGGCTGGCTTGTCGATTGGCATTGGCTGTTCAGCTTGACGAGCATTTCTGACACTTCCAGCAGCACCACTCAAAGTGTCAACAAATCCGGTTCCAGAGCTTGATCCTGTACCAGCTGATGGTTTAGAGACGACGCCAGATACAGGTCCAGTGTAGATTCCATGGCTACCGGCTTGGGCGTGACCTTGAGAATGAGCTTGGGCGCGGCCACGAATTGGCTGTCTACCATGGTTAAAAGGTTGGTTCTTATGGATAGCACGAGCATTTCTAACATTTCCAGCAGCACCACTCAAGGTGTCAACGATTCCAGTTCCGGTTCCAGTGGCGCTACCAGTAGATACGGGCTTGGGTACAGAACCAGACACAGATCCTGTGTTGATTCCGTGACCTCCAACTTGGGGATGACGTTGAGGGTGAGCTTGAGAATGAGCTTGGGCGCGGCCACGAATTGGCTGTCTACCATGGTTAAAAGGTTGGTTCTTATGGATAGCACGGGCATTTCTGACACTTCCAGCAGCACCACTCAAAGTGTCAACGATTCCAGTTCCAGTGTTGGAGCCAGTACCAGTTGATACAGGCTTGGGCGCAGAAACAGATCCAGTGTTGATTCCGTGGCCTCCAACTTGGGGCTGACGTTGAGGATGAGCTTGAGCATGACCTTGAGGATGAGCTTGGGCGTGGCCACGAATTGGCTGTCTACCGTGGTTAATACGATTGATGTTGTTATGAGCAGCACGAGCATTTCTGACACTTCCAGCAGCACCACTCAAGGTGTCAACGATCCCAGTTCCAGAGTTGGAGCCAGTTCCAGTAGATACAGGTTTGGGTACAGATACAGGTCCAGTGTTGATTCCATGACCTCCAACTTGGGGACGACGCTGAGGATGAGCTTGAGCATGACCTTGAGGATGAGCTTGGGCGTGGCCACGAATTGGCTGTCTACCATGGTTAAAAGGTTGGTTGTTGTTATGGATAGCACGGGCATTTCTGACACTTCCAGCAGCACCACTCAAAGTATCAACGATTCCAGTTCCTGAGCTAGATCCGGTACCAGTAGATACAGGCTTGGGCACAGATCCAATGTTGATTCCGTGACCTCCAACTTGGGGATGACGTTGAGGATGAGCTTGAGCATGACCTTGAGGATG
Source organism: Bursaphelenchus okinawaensis (assembly GCA_904066225.2). Lineage (NCBI taxonomy): Eukaryota > Metazoa > Nematoda > Chromadorea > Rhabditida > Aphelenchoididae > Bursaphelenchus > Bursaphelenchus okinawaensis. The sequence continues at coordinate 8,683,660 of CAJFCW020000002.1, read as the reverse complement.
ACGTTGGGGGTGGCCACGAATTGGCTGTTTACCATGGTTAAAAGGTTGGTTGTTATGAATAGCACGGGCGTTTCTGACACTTCCAGCAGCACCACTCAAAGTGTCAACAATTCCAGTTCCAGAGCTCGCTCCAGTACCAGTAGATACAGGCTTGGGTACAGAACCAGATACAGATCCAGCGTTGATTCTCTGACCTCCAATTTGGGGGTGACGTTGAGGATGAGTTTGAGAATGACCTTGAGGATGAGCTTGGGCGTGGCCACGAATTGGCTGTCTTCTCTGGCCATGGTTGTTGTTGTTGTGGATAGCACGGGCAGACCTCAAACTTTCGAGGGGTTCTTCAAAAGACAATAGATAAGAACTGCCGGGGAAGTAATCAAAAATCCCTCTGGCGTTTCTGATTTGATTTCCAGCACCACTCAATGTGTCAACGAGCCCAGTTCCAGAGTTAGAACCAGCCGATGGTTGTGGTACAGCACCGGAGACGGGTCCAGTATGCGTACGGTGACCGCCAGATTGGACGGTTTTATGGTGATACTGACGTGTATAACCATGCTGGTTTCTACGTTGTTGATGGACTAAAAATTAAATTTAATAACATAATAAAGGTGGCTGGACTTTGTGGATCAGCTTTTCCTTCAGAGGAGTTTACCATATTTCATTTTACCCTACCCTGTCCGACTGTAATCCTTATATTAGGCTGTGTATGACACTGTAAACGACCAAAAATGTAAAAACAACTTACCGTCTCCATAAATCACTCCAAGAACAATAACAAAAACGGTTAACAATGCAGTAAACTTCATTTTTGTTATAGTCAGTAAACCACAACGTCGAATAAGTCGACATTCTTCCAGCTATTTATACTCTAATTTTTCTTCAATATTATGCAGATTTTAGGTATTAACATACATTTTTATTTCTTTCTAGACCATCTGGTTAATTATCATAACGTGTAGTAAACAAAGTTTTTGTCTACGCGGAATTGGATTAATTATCAATAAAAATCGGCTGTTTCTAGACTGATTTATATAAAACACAACTTATATACCAATATATAATAATTTTTACAAAACATTCCATGAAAAGGCGAAATGACATGACCATGGTGATGCAGGTCATGGACTAAGACAGGTTCAGTGCTGACGACCCAATAGGTGAAATCTTGTTACCAATGAAAAATGTCAAATTTGAAAAGAGTCCAAATATTTGGATAAAATACTTTTGGAGTTAAGTTAACCATTTACCCCTTAGGGTACTATTGTAAGTCCCTACTAGTACTATAAAGGTAGTACACCTAGCCTGCGCCTTGTGGGTAGTTTTCACTTGCTGACCTATCTCTATATCATTGGGTAAAGTGATAAGGTTTCTTCTTAATGATGATACATAATATTTATTATACCTTAACTACAATCTCTGTTTACGACATATTAGAAAGACTAATATACGGACAATCTACAGTACCCTTTAGATAGAACCCTCAAAAGTCCCCAACTGATTATTTTTGGTTTCTATATAAGCTGACATATTTTATGTAATTTGTCTTTTTTGTATAATTTTAGGTATCAAAACAACCATAGTAAACTTTGTTTCATAAAAATTGGATAACAAATAAAAAAGTTATGCTAAAAGTAAGAAAGTTGCCTGTTTTTTTGTCAACGGCTGTATATTTTGGTTGAGAGCAAAAATACAGTATAACTATTGTATAACGGACTGCGCCAGATCAAACCGCCTACATTTACCAGGATCACTAACCTTTACATGCCCATATCTTCAAAGTAACCAATATTATGATAGAAAAGAGCGAATATAAAAATAGAAAAAAGAGGTAATATCAAAGTTTCAAAAAACAAAAAAACCGCCAAAAAACAAGCCTAAACCAACAAAAATAAACAAACTTAAAGCCACAAAGACTATATAAAACAAGCTTAAAACAACACACATTAAAGAAAATAAGCCCAAAATAACAAAAACTTGATAAAACAAGACTAGAACACTACAACTTGATAAAACAGGCCTAAACCAACAAAAAATGCTATTGAAGTTAAAACCCTTTAATGTACCAAAATCAAAGCCAAAATGAGGGAAAAAGTTGCCAGAACGGGCATGGCGAATTCAGAAGCATTATGCATTGTTGTTGGCGTTAAAGATCTGAACGGTAAACTTGACATAGTGGTTTTCGTCGTCCTTCAGCGATTCGTCGGTGTAGCACTTAATTTCGGTTGTATCACCTTCTTTCAGGGGGGATACCTGCAAGTAATGCACGGTTGAAGACTCAATAATAGTAGCTTTTATAGAAACTCAAAAATTATTAGTTAATTTAGCACTGTAACGAAAGTTCCTGCCATTTTTTGTTTCGTAAAGAAAGTTCTCGCCGTTTTCGTTTGTAAACAAAGTTATTGCCATTTGTTATTCTGTAAACAAAGTTCTTGCTATTATTTGTTTTTTAAAGAAAGTACTTGCCATTTTTTCCACTGTAAACAAAATTCTTGCCTAAACCTACCCTAACAAACTGAATTGGCTGTTGATAACTCTTAATGTCGTCCTCGTCCGCGCCAGACTGGTACGGGAAGTGGCAAGCTGGTACGCCAAAGGCCGGGAATATTTGAATATCGCCGTTCTGGACCTCGCATCGTAACTGTGAGCGGTACCAAAAGCAGCAGTCGCCGTCCGGTGCCGTATTGTAATGTTCACGTTCGCACAATATGCTAATTTCGTTCATTATTCGCTCGTCCGTCACTTCGTCGCGAATATCCACCATCGGCGGCATGTAGTGCAGCATCTGGAAACAGAAGATTATGTTACAGTAGGTAGTATATGGTAGAGTAGGGTAGGGTAGAATAGAGTATGGTAGAGTAGGTTAGGATAGGTTAGGGTAGTGTAGGATAAAGTAGGGTAAATTACATTAGGGTAGGGCATGATACGGTCGGGTATTCTCTGGTAAAACAAGGTAATGAAGGGCTATGGTAAGATAGCACCAAATATCGTATTATTTGATGATTACGGTATGATGCCCAAAGTACCTAATTAATACTTTTTGTTACAATATGCATAATTTCGGCTACAGTACCCAATGCAAAAACAATTTTTTTGTTACTTTACCTAAAATACCATTTATTTTTTATTACAGTCCCTTTACTTTCTACGGTACCTTTGTTACAGTATCTTTGCTCTATTACTTTTACTATAAGCCACAATACGTACTATACCATCAAGTTCTATTAAAAATACCCACCTTATTCTGTCTAATCATGATACAAGGCTGTTGATCTTCGAAACCAAACGAAAATGATTGAACTGTCTGGCCTCGAGGCACGGCACAAGCTCCATAGCCCAGCTCCAAGTTGTCGTAATTCAAATCGACCAGACAGCCCGACTTTATACGAATATTGTCCTTGTGGCATTCAGCAAAGCGTTCCGGTCCGTATTCTAAAACAATATCAGCATTACCTACTATCAGTAAGGTCCGTTCAAATTTGGTATAAGGCCAGGCCTAGATAGAACCCGCCATAACAGGTCTGCCCTGTGGGAAGGGGAGCATGAGGTACGGCGAGACAAGCCAAGGCTTTTGTACTCACCATCAGTAAGTAGGAACCGTAGCCGAGTGAGGTAGGGTTCGTATGTGATTGGTCGACGATCAACGTAGTAAATCTCTGATGGGTCTGCTCGACGTGCCTCCACTTCTTCTTGCCGAGTTTTAGAGGTTGCCAGACGGGCTACATTCGGTTCAAAAATCAGTTCTTAAAAAATAGTTTTTGGTAACGAAAATCGCAAAATCTCTTTACAAAGCGTAAAATGACAAGAACTGCCTTTAAAAAACAAAAAATGGCAGGAACTTTCTTTACAGAATTAAAAATAGCAAGAAATTTCTTTAGAAAGCAAAAATTGGCAAAAACTTTGTTTACAGAACAAAAAATGGCAAAAACTTTTTTTGCAAAAAAAATAGCAAAAACTTTCTTTACAAAGCGTAAAATTGCAAAAACTTTCTTTACAAAGCGTAAAATTGCAAAAACTTTCTTTACAAAGCGTAAAATTGCAAGAATTTTCTTTACAAAACAAAAAATAACTTACTTGGCACACTACTCAAAAAGCTGCCTGGTCCAATGTTTTCCGGACTAGCTTTGTAAATTATAGGTATGAAGAACATGATAGGAAACATCATGGCGGCCAACAATGTCCAAATACTCAAAATGTACAAGGGTGGAACAACTAAACATTTTTCTAAATTTAAAAATTTTTAAATAGAAAGAGGCTTCACAGGTTGTACTTTACCCTATCATACCATACTCTGCTCTACTGTTTCATGCCCTACCCTACTATAATTTACTTTACCCTACCCTACCTAAAAACTCACAGTAACCCCAAAAGGTCCGTTTCTTCGGCAATTCGGCGTAGATTTGCTCCGGCTTTGGTGGTACATGATTCAGTCTCTTCAGGTGTTTGGCCTCCTTGTCTTTCGAATCAACCTTCTTTTAAAAACAATTAAACTAAATTTTAAATTTAAATAGGTAATAAGCTAGTATAAAGTTAAACTTAGGTATAACCGCCATACTTTTCTTGAAATTTCCTGTAAAAATGGCGGGTTCTTCATGACGGCGCCTAATACCTTAACTTTCCGCGTACTATATTTTACTTTAGCGAGTAATTTTAAAAAAATCCAAAGCTTTAACTTACATTTTTTCCCTTGTCCACTGGGACTTTGGCCGTGACGGTTTTGACCGACTCCCTCGGCAGTTCTTTGCCATAGGGTGCGCACTTGGAGTTCTTGTCGTTGGCGACCGACGTCGCGCTGGATTGAGACATGGCTGAGCCCGATGAACGATCACGGCCCATAGTTGCGGAAACAAACGTCGAAATGAAGGAGAAAATAAAAATGAACAAAGACTAGTTTTAAATTTGGAAATGGCTTGATTACTCAAATTTTTTGCGAAATTGATGGAAAGTCTTGGGCCCCGTTGCATTTTAACCAATCAAATTCTTAAAAATGCAAAATTTTAAAGAACACAAATTTGTTACCTAAAATGTTGAAAAATTATAATTTTTCACTAAAATAGATATAAAATTACGGAAAAACGAACGAAATAGAATAAACTAACAATTACCTACATTTTCGATACAAATTTACCCCCATTACACACCTAAAAACAAAAACTTTAGGTAATATTACATTTGACATCAATCAGATGTCAAGTGTAATATAAATTCGCAAGAAACTTTAGGAAATCGTCAAGTCAGCAACCCTAAAAAACAAAAAATAATAACGACAACAATGTAAGCTACATTTTAAAGCGGAATTGGATCAGTTATCAATGAAAACTGGCTGTTTCTAGACTGAATTATATAAAAAAAAGTTATGTAGCAATATACTTTCTAATATAAATTGATTTTCACTGGTTACTTGATTAAAATTTGGAAAAATATTAAGAAATGAAGCAATAACAACATAAAAACCTTTAAAAATCAGTGTAACTTGAACCAAACGTTGATATACCTAAAATTTTAAGTCAAAAACAATGTGAAATTTATTATAAAATTATTTAAAACACTTTACAATTACCTACACATCAATTTACAACATAAAAACGACGATTCCCGCCACCACCTCTGCCATTTTCCGATACCAACGTAGCGGAATGTCACATTATTTGTCAGTTTTTTGCTTGTTTATCTCGTAAAATTAGCGCTGAATTTTCAAAGTTTAGTTTAAGAATCGAGACACAAGGAAGGTCAAAGGTCTACTGGTTACTAATTGACCATTCCCTTATCAGATCGTTGTTGTTCGGCTTTAGATAACATTGTTTTTTTCAATTTAGGGACGAATTTCGTTCATTTTGATGGCTTGGGGCAGTTATGAGCTAGAATCTGGTCTGATTCATAAAATTTGGTTGTTTTTATGCATAAAAACTATTTATTAGATTTATGATATGCGGATTTTGAAGCTATAATGTTGTTTATGAGATATATATTGAGATAGAGGATTAGTCATAAGAGGTGGCTACTACAATATAGTTTTTTGAGATTTAGAAAATCTAAATTTAGATATTGCTTTTGATTTTGTAAAATACGTTTTTTAAAGGCTTTAGGAGACTTTTTTAAAAGTCTTGTTGTTCTTGTTAAGAGTTATTCTATAAGATGCAGATCGGTGTGTTATAGGTATACTTACTACAAAATAACTTCTTCAGGTGTTAAAGGTTTGGTGCTTTGTGACATAAAACATGTTTTCTATTGTCTTTGATAACAAAATTTAAACTTTTGCGGTTTAAATTGGGGTATGTGAGCATATATCGAGGTTCTACTTACTGATACACCTACTACAATATATTATCCTTTATAAAATTCGTTTATGTGTTTACTAGAAGTTTTTGTTATTTGAATTAGTTTCTTTGAAATGCTATCAAACGTTTGCTAAAATTTTTTTAATTTTGCGTGAATATGTTTAGAGATATCTTTGAAAGTATAAGAACATATTTAGAATAATGTAATTTCAGGTTCCACTTGAAAAAATGGAAAGGAGCCAGATTATAACGCTTTCGATTGCCATTTTAATGGTAACCACAGGTTCCCTAAACACGATTGCAGCAAAGTAAGCCTTTAATTCATTATATTTATTTTACTCTTTAGATGGGCCGATAGCATCAAAGTAGACGGTCAAAAGTTTGATCATCCTTTCTTCCAAGCGACTTGTATGTTTGTGGGCGAATTCAGCTGTCTTGTGGTGTTCTTCATTTTGTACTACCTTCAAAAGAGACGCTATAACAATAGGAATCAAGTTGGGTCTGATGGAGCTTACGAATTGGACGACATTGATGTTGAGGAACCAAAGCTGCCCAACATCAATCCTTTCATCTTCTTGCCTCCGGCCTGCTGTGATGTGTTGGCTACTTCGTTGATGTACATTGGTTTGAATTTGACTACTGCTTCGTCGTTTCAAATGCTTAGAGGTAAGGGCTTCGTTTGAGTTTTGTCTTTTAGGTTTGAAGGAAGTTGATCACATGGATAATATAATTTTAGTCTTTAAACTATGCTTTTATTGAGTTTTTTTTGTGTTAAAAGGTGGATAAGTTGATAAAGAAGAGTTTCCTAATTTGATAATTCTAAAAATTTTTGGTTTTCTTTACTAAAAGTTTAAAAAACATGTTACTTAGAGGCTGGTGGCATGGATAATATAATTTTGTCTCATAAATCTACTCTTTTTTTCTCAAATAGATTTTTTAGTACGAAGAGACATTTATTAATTTCTTCTCACTAAATTTTAATAATTTAATAGAAATTTAGCTTTAAAACATTTAATTTACCTTGTTTTAGGAGCAGTGATCATCTTCACAGGCCTTTTATCCGTAGCCTTCTTGAGAGCGTATCTACAGCAATTCAAATGGTTGGGAATGGTTTTTGTGACTGTTGGCTTGGTTATTGTTGGAATGTGTGATATTTACGATAGTGATGCTTCTGAAGACACCAATGCTGTCATCACCGGTATGTTAACACAGATTTTGGTCAGAATTTAATTATTTTTTGTTAGTTTTTGACGTTTTATTAGGGATATAAAGTTAGATTAATAAATTGTTTAGGTTTGTAGGGGTATTTTGGGTATTATTTTGCCGATTTTGATTTTTATTTATGTTTTTAGGCATGGATAATATATTTTTCACCTAAATTTCGTTATTTTTTTAGGAGACCTGCTGATTATCATGGCCCAGATCATTGTGGCAATTCAAATGGTGACAGAACAAGTATTCCTAGAACAATACGATGTCCCACCTCTTCTGGCTGTCGGTTTGGAAGGTCTTTTTGGCATGACCATTCTGTCCCTTCTGATGATCCCAATGTACTTTATTCACGTGCCCCACACCTTCTCTCACAATCCGTTCTGTCGTTTGGAAGATGTGATCAATGCTATTCATGACATTCGTGAACAACCCATGATTGCATTGGCTTTGTTCTGCACCATTGTCAGTATCGCCTTCTTCAACTTTGCTGGTGTCAGTGTGACGAAACGACTGTCAGCCACGACGAGAATGGTGTTGGACAGTGTGAGAACGTTGGTGATTTGGATTTTGTCAATTCCGTTGTTTGGAGAGAAGTTTATTCCAGCACAGGTGAGGAGGGGGTGGATTTTTTAATTTTTTAAAAAATTTGAAAAATTTCAAAAAAAATTTTTAAAAATGTAAAAAAATGAAAAATTAAAACATTTTTTCAATTAAAAAATATTTAAATTTTCAAAAAAGACTAAAATTATTAAAAAATGTAAAATTATATTACCCATCCCATTTTTCAGCTGTTTGGCTTCGGATTCCTGATCTTGGGCATGTTCATCTACAACGATCTCCTCTTTGGCCCCTACATTCGTCAGAACCTGCTACCCCGCCTCAGCGGAGGCCCAGGCCTCTTCTGCTCCAGGTTCTGGGGCATCGAAGTGGAGCCAATGGACGAGACCTCGCTGATCGACCCTGATCTCGAACAAAATCGAGAAGAATCCGAATGATTATCTATTTTTTGATTTCTTATCACTCTTTTCAATATTATTTATTTTTTCTACATTTTTAATTGAAAAACGGGCTTAAACTCTATTGTCATCCAGTGTTGTACAACAAAATAAATGTGATCTATTTGTAATAAAGGGTATGGTGTGGTTAAGATTGAGTTTTTAATGACTATGAGATGATCATAGATGAAGTTATAGAGGTTATAATATGCTCATGGAGGAAGTTGTAGTGGATATAGCTATAGTATGATCAAGTTTGAAGTTGTAATGACTTTGATATGGTTATAGATGAAGTTGCAAAGGTTATAGCTACGTATGGTGAACATTTGGTTCGCAATGACTTTGGTACGGTGATAATTGAAGTTGTAGAGGCTAGAGCTACAGTATGGTAAAGATTGAGTTTGTAAAGGTTATAATATGTTCATAGATGCAGTTTTAGTGGCTGTAGCTATGGTATGGTCAAAATTGGATTTGTAATGGCTTTGATTTAGTCATAGATGACTTTGTAGTAACTATGGCTATAGTAAGATCAAAATTATACTTATAATGACATAAATAAAGTTTTTAAGATGGTGATATGGTCACAGACAAAGTTGTAGTGGGTATATCTATAATATGATACCAAACCAACGCGGGCCCTACGGGCCCGCTATGGTCTGTGCATTTTTGTTGTATATTATTTTTATACAATATTTATGAATATTTATAAAGTAAATTATGTTATAATAACATAAAACGTTAGAATTTGTTGAAAAAGGCGCCGGCCTGCGGCCGTCGCGCGTCTCTTTAGATTTCAACTTTAAAATCGACTTTATTTTGAATCAATCTAATATTCTGCTATTTCAATGCAGTATGAATTCTGAAACTATTTTGAGTATGATACACTTTGATTCATTTTGTTTTTTAAATTGTTACCTTTAGCACCCGTTTGTAAAAAAAATTAAAAACCCGGTACTTCTTTGAATTTACCTTACCTTTATCAATATCTGTATTCATACCCGTACCCATATTTATATCCATGCCCATATTTAAAATCATACCCACATCTCTGCCCACATTTATACCCACACCCATACCCATATTTACACCCATACCCACACCCCTACTGACATTTATAACCACACCCACGCTCATATTTATACCCATACCCACACCCCTGTCCACATTTGTACCCACTATGATATTAAATTTTGGAAGAAATCTTCATTTTTACTTTTAGAAACCCCAACTTCTCATTTTTTTCAAATATGCAAATTTCAGAAAACATTAAAAATAAAATTTGAAATATTCGGCCCACTATTCCAATTCGATTCATCAGAAGGCGGTGTTCTTCATTCTGGTAAACCGTAGAACCTGTTGAGGAAGACGACTTCAAATCGAAAACAATGTCTACACCAACACTCATAGTCTTGTTAGTAGTAAGTTGAGTTTTTCATTTTTAATGTACTATGTATGTATGCTATTAAAGGGTTAGGGGAGGTAGAAAGGTTTGATTGTCTTTAAATGGAAGGTGGCTTGGAAGGTACTATCTTTGACGATAGCCTTGGCAATAGCCCTGACCATGTTCTTGATCGTAACCATGCTCATAGCCTAGCTTATAGCCTTGGCTATTGCCTTCACCATAGTCCTTATCCTAGTCATGGCCATAAGCCTAGTCATCGCCTTGATCAAAGCCTTTTCTATAGTCTTGATCATAGCCTAATCATTCGCCATAGCTCTAACCATAGCCCTGACCCGATCCCTGATCATAGCCTTGGCCATAGCCCTGATCGTAACCATGGCCATAGCCTCGCTCATAGGCTTAGTCATAGCCCTCAACATAGCCCTGACGATAGACTTGATCCTATCTATGATTATTGGTTATAACATTGCTCTGATCATACTCTAGTTATAGCCTTGATCATAGCTCTGATCTTACTTGTAATCATAAACAAAACTTGGATCATAAGCTTAGCTCTGGTCTAGCTCTGGCCATAGTTCTGGCCATAGCTTTGATCACAGCCTTGCTCATAACCTTTATTATAGTCCTAACCGTAGCCCTGATCATAACCGTGATCACAGCCTCAGTAATTTAAAATTATGCATTTTTCAGCGACTGCCGGATGTAAAGGAGAAGACCTGGACGTGATGGCTTTTATCATATTCGTCCTTCTAATCGTCTATTCCGCTGTCATTCTGCTGGCCGTTCTAATCTACGCTGTCATGTTCCGTCATCACTTCATTTGGCTATGTCGCGACACCGCTGTCAAGTCCAAAAAGGGCAAGAAGTCGGACACCACCGCCGCCGACTCCCAAATGTCTGTCACTAAAACCGCCACTTGAGCTACGAGACTATCACGTTTTGATTTTTAAGATGGAAATAAAGTTTTTGCAAACATTTTTTGAGATTTTTATGTGTTGTAGAGATGCTACCGCCTTTTTAATGTAGGGTTGGGTAAAGAAAGAGTAAGCTAAGGTGAGATATTATAAGGTAAATACAGTAGAGCAAAGTAAGGTAAGGTAGAGTAGAGAAGGATAGATAAAAGCAAAACAGTACCGGGCACTGTAGGAGAGGACTACGTAGGATGGAGAAAGGTAGAGTAACGTAAGATAAGATAGGAAATAGTAAGGTAAAGCAATTTACGGTAGAATAGAGTATGGTAAAGAAAGGCAAGTTACGGTAAGACAAAACAGAGCAGGGTAGGATAGGGTAAGGTAGGGTAGGGTAGGGTAGGGTAAGGTAGGGTAAGGTAGGGTAAGGTAGGGTAAGGTAGGGTAGGATAGGATAGGGTAGGGTAGGGTAGGGTAGGGTAGGGTAAGGTAGGGTAGGGTAGGGTAGGGTAGGGTAGGGTAGGGTAGGGTAGGGTAGGGTAGGGTAGGGTTTACAAATCTACTAAAACTATTGTTATTGCTTAAAACAACACTTTATCTTTAATTTCTTGATCATATAGCAAGCCAAATCATATAAACATAGCAATTAGGGTAAGATAAGATAAAATTATATACCATAGTAGTAGATACATCAATCACAATAATATCTTATAACAAGCCAAATCACACTTCACAAAGTTGCCAAAACTGTTGTTATAGCCATTTTTAGTAGCTGCCACTGCCGCTACCCTCATCAGAAGGTCCGAAGAACGGTGGACGGAACGGGAAGAACGGTATGAAGCCATGTTGCCCACCACGGTGATGTTTGTGATGATGACCACTGCCCTCCCCACTGGCTGGGATTTCTGGCCCTCCGGGGTTGATGTAGCCGCTGCCACTTCCTTCCCAGCTAGCCGGGATTTCTGGTCCACCTGGATTGATGTAGCTACCGCCTTCACTGGTAACTGGTTCTTCAGGACTTCCTGGGGTGAAGCCTGGAGGCAGTTTCACTGGGCCTGGCCCGCAATGAAGACCTGGTGGGCATTGAAAGGGGTTTTTGGTGGTGCCTTCAATAAGTTTTGTCACAGTTAACATTGTTAGTTAATAATTGCAAAAACTTTGTTTACAGAACAGAAAATGGCAAGAACTTTCTTTACAAACAAAGAAATAGCAAAAAATTTCTTTAAAAATCATAAAATGGCAAGAACTTTCTTTACAAAACATAAAATGGCAAGAACTTTCTTTACAAAACATAAAATGGCAAAAACTTTCTTTACAAAACATAAGATGGCAAAAACTTTCTTTACAAATCATAAAATGGCAAGAACTTTCTTTACAAAACATAAAATGGCAAAAACTTTCTTTTACAAAACATAAAATGGCAAGAACTTTCTTTACAAAACATAAAATGGCAAAAACTTTCTTTACAAATCATAAAATGGCAAAAACTTTCTTTACAAATCAAAAAATTTAAAACTTGGTCCAAAATACAGTACCACTTACCATAAGCAACACCACATACAACCGCAGTCAAGGTTAAAGTAATAGTGAATCTCATGGTAATGTTCCACGACAATTCGAATAATACGATACTAACAACATGTTTTCTCTTTTTATAGTAGTTCATTTATTATTGTCGCATACAAAATTAGTATTTAAATACTGGTTTAAGTCTATTATACAGTTTTTCGTTAAATTATCAACAAAATTTGTGATATTTTATGTAGATCAAGGTAAAAAACGGTATAATCGAGTTGTTTTTGATTATGTGACGAACTTGTATTGTAGTTTGTTGTTGAAATAATTTTGTGCCCTCTTCCAAAGCAAATTTTAAAAATTAAAAAGCACAGAATTATTTGAACAAGCTAATAGAAAAGGTTGATAATAAGGGCTCTAGCCCTATGTATATTACCTTTCAAACTAGTCTATTCTTTGCCTTCAAGCTAAGCCAGTTACCAGTTTAGTAAAAAAAATTTAAAATTACAGTACTCTATCAAAAAGTTTACGTAAAATTTGTTTAAAAATGCCAAAAACGCGTACGCCACTTGAGATTCCAAGGACGTCTCCGATCCAAGTACTAATCAAGCGCACCGTTGCTTAACTTGCCAGATCGGACGGGATGGCGTGCGTTCAACGGGCTATGGGCGTACACATTCGGCACTTCTTCTTTCTCAAAGACAGTCGCAAGAAACGCTGATGCCTATTAAAAATACCTTTTCTATCGCTTTTTCTCTACTTGTAGCTTAATTTTACTACGTAATGATATGTACAGACGTGTAAAACATAATGTAAATGAAAAGCAGAGAAAAAGAGATAGCGAAAAAGGTGAATGAAGATAACGTTTTTATTGAGAGACAGTTAGAGAGAGAAAACAACTCCAAAAGTCAGTCGCTCTCATTCAAAAGGTAACCTTTCGTTTTAATTATCGCAAAAACAGAGTAGACTTCTTCGGTTTATTAACCCAAGTTTGAGGTTAGCTCATGTTTCGGCTCTGAACTCTCAGTGGCTGATCAAAGAGAAATTTTGGAACGCTCTGCTTACTATGGAGCTCATAATACTGACACAAAAAACATAGTTTACCCTACCTTAACCTACTTTGCTTTACCTTACTACCCTACCCTAACCTACTTTACTGTAGAAAGATTAGTCTGGTCTTGAAATACACCTTCAGTACACTTTGATCTAACCCTGGCAAGACTAATCTTTCTACATTTACCTTACTTTAGCGTGCTTTAAGCTGCCTTATATTACCTTACATTTGCTCTGCTTATCATTGAGAAAATTTACGTTAACATATACATACATACTAATATAGTACGAGAGTTTTAGAATAATACGCTCATAGTTAAAAATTTTTTAAGTAGACCTGAAAGAAGCTCACGAAACTCAATCCTGGGTCAGTCTGATTCAAGCCAAAAAAAAATTGAAAAGTGCCGGGCCACCACATGAGGGCCTAACAAAATTTTGTATAGCCGAAGCGCAGATAAAAACTCCAGGGGCCGGATTAAACCTCGCAATGAAAGAGTTGACTTGTAACACAGACGCAGTACGATATATATCGTCCCAATTATTGTTTCAATATATATATATATTAATATCAGAGACCAAGCCTATCTGAAGCAAATTTAAAAACGACCGGGCTGACAGATAGGGCTCGGCTTGCTTCCTTTACTGATTTGGTTGTAAGAAAACTCTTGTTGTAGCTAACACAACTTTTTTTTATTACGTTGCTGATAACAAATTGCTGTCTCGGCTATTGTAAACCCTTTATGGTTACTATTTTCTCAATTTTTTAATGAATTTTTTTAATTTTGTCTGACTAATTTATATTATTATAGCATATAATTTGATATAGAATCATTACACCATCATATATTCACTTCCCAACTGATTACCATCCCTTAACAATGCGTACTTTGACGTATCACCAGAAGGCATATCATAATCAGCTTATAAATAACCATACTTGACGCACGTCCATCAACGACACGTATGCAAATGAATGTGAAAAAATTACGAATTCCGATTCTCATCCTGAAATAAATATTCAAGTGTATAAAGTCACAAAAATCAGGGCGCTTATGAAGAAAAAACAGTTAATCTGATTCCGCCGCAGTTGAACAACTTGTTATTCTTGTGGTTAGCCGTTTTTGCTGAGCTGTTGACTTCAATGGAAGTGAGGGTGGGGTAAAAAGTGAGGGTAGGGGTGAAAAATGAAGGTAAGAGTGACGAAATAAGGGTAAGGGTAGAAAAAGATAGTAGAGGGAGTGGGAAGAAAGGAGGGGGGGGAGGGAGAAAGGTAGAAATGAAAAACGGGTCGGGCCTGAATGTTAGGCCCGGCCCGACCTAAATCGCCCTCGAGCTAAATTAAGGTCAGACCTGAAAATCAAGACCCGGCACGGCCTTAAAAGCTTGGCCCGTTATTACGTAAAAAATTCGGGCCAGGCCAAGCCAGCCGAAGGTTAAAATAAAAACGAGCCGAGCCTAAACCTTGAGGCCCGCGCCTGGACTTTAGAAAATGTGGGAATTGAAGGTAGGAATGGGGGGGGTGAGGGTAGAGGTCGGATGTGAGGGTAGGGGTGGAAAATAAGGGTAGGGGTGAGAAATTGAGGGGTAGAGCGGAAGAAGTGAGGGTAGAGATGAAATCTGAGCTGCCCTGGGATAGGGCTCTGGGCTAGGACTCTAAGCTACGGCTTTGAGATTAGACTCTGAGCTAGGGCTTTGGACCCAGACTCTGGGCTAGGGCTCTGGGCTAGGGCTCTGGGCTAGGGCTTTGGGCTAGGGCTCTGGGTTAGGGCTCTGGGCTAGGGCTCTGAGCTAGGGCTCT
This sequence comes from Bursaphelenchus okinawaensis, assembly GCA_904066225.2. Classification (NCBI taxonomy): domain Eukaryota; kingdom Metazoa; phylum Nematoda; class Chromadorea; order Rhabditida; family Aphelenchoididae; genus Bursaphelenchus; species Bursaphelenchus okinawaensis. Next base: position 8,668,502 of record CAJFCW020000002.1, on the reverse strand, counting down.
GGGCTAGGGCTCTGGGCTAGGGCTCTGGGCTAGAGCTCTGGACTAGTGGTCAAAACATAACTATAAAGAGTTCAAAAACTAACACGTATTACAAGTTCAATGCGTCTTATTTAGCGAAGTTCAAGTAGTTTTGTCGGAATTTATGACTGTTTTTGTTTTTTTTTCAGAGAAGAACTTGAACTGTTGTTTTTTTTGTAAGCATGGCTTATTTGTTTGCTTTTTTAGTCTTTTTACGTTGACATAAGCTTTGGTTTCAAAGTTTCAAATTTTGAAAATTTAAAACGATTATCAAATACTTTTTGATTTTTGTTTGTAGATGGGTTTAATTTTAATAAAATTTGTTTATTTTCAGTGGGAGTATAGTATATAAAGGTATGGGTTTGTAGATCAAAAATTAAGGTTTAGAAGCAGTTTTTGGTTAGAGGACGGGTTTTACATTTTAAAACTTTGTTGAAAATTTTAGAGTTGAGGGCAGGGGGGGGGGAGGTAAAAGTTCAAAAATAGTTTTTTTAGTAGAGCGAGATAGGGTAGAGTAGAATAGGGTAAGGTAGAAGAAGGCATGGTAGGATAGGGTAAAGCAGCAAAGCAAGGCAAAGCAAGGCAAGGCAAGGCAAGGCAAGGCAAGGCAAGGCAAGGCAAGGCAAGGCAAGGCAAGGAAAGGCAAGGCAAGGCAAGGCAAGGCAAGGCAAAGCAAGGCAAGGCAAGGCAAGGCAAGGCAAAGATAGGGTAGGGTAGGGTAGGGTAAGGTAGGGTAGGGTAGGGTAGGGTAGGGTAGGGTAGGGTAGGGTAGGGTAGGGTAGGGTAGGGTAGGGTAGGGTTGGGTAGGGTTGGGTAGGGTAAGGTAGGGTAGGGTAGGGTAGGGTAGGGTAAGGTAGGGTAGGGTAGGGTAGGATAGGGTAGGGTAGGGTAGGGTAGGGTAGGGTAGGGTAGGGTAGGGTAGGGTAGGGTAGGGTAGGGTAGGGTAGGGTAGGGGTAGGGTAGGGTAGGGTAGGGTAGGGTAGGGTAGGGTAGGGTAGGGTAGGGTAGGGTAGGGTAGGGTAGGGTAGGGTTAGAGAAGCAGAGATAGAATATAAAACTCATATGAGTAAACGGTACTGGCACTTATAAAGGATTACTGTAACTTTTTTCTGCAACTCAAAAAAAAATGAAAAATTAATTAAATTCCTAGCTGATTACTATGCAAACAGAAACATTGTCAGTAATTCTGAAGTGTTCTTTAGACTTTCCTGAGTCTTATGAATCAATTACTAAAACTTTGTAAATGTCTCTGTTCTTTAGTTGGTCTTAATGTACGTATGTGCAGTTAGTCAGTGGCAGAAAGTACTATTTACATTATATTTAAAGTCAATCCTTAGCCTTAGTTGTTAAATTTTTTACTACGGAAATCTTTTTATAGTATAGTAAGTATGTTTACTATAGTATGTTTTATGGTACTAAATAGTATCACTTAAAAAGTTTTTCTTGTATTATCTTGTACCACTTTTTAATTTTTACTCGTACTATTTAGTACCACTTTCAAAAATCGCTCGTACATCACAGCACCACTTTAAAAATTTTACTCGTACTGCTTAGTACCAACTTTAAAAGTACTAGTGTTAATACAAGAGGTCTGATCATCTATGTTTACTACAGTAATTATATACTTAATAGCATCATTCAGTACCTCCTTTAAAGTTCTCCTCGTACTACTCAGTACCACCTTCAGAACTACTAATGTTATCTCAAGAATTTTGATAAGAAACTACAAACTTTAATTTTTTATCAACAAAGATCATGTGCTTTGTTCAAAGGTTATTGTTCTGAGAGTCGTTATCAGTAAAAGTTAATATAATTCAGAAGGAATTCAATTGTCTTAACAAATGTTTACTTCAATTTTTTTCAAAAAGATTGAACTTTTGCGGTTAGTTTGTTAAAATTTTTTTTTAAAATTTTTAAAAATTTTATAAAGATTTATTTGAAAAAGTACAGTAATGTGTTTCTAAACATATGGAAGGTCTTTAAACAAAGGCTTGACTGTATTTAGACAAATAAAGAAGTTTTAGTAACATATGTATCACACACGTTGATTACCTTTAACTATACGTAACCAGGACGTATTTTACCCTAGCCGTACACAAAACTTCTTGTCATAACCTTATAATAGCGTTGCCTTATTTTTCTTTACTCCAGCTATAATACAATCAAGTATTATCTTAAACTTACAGGTAATTTATTCTTGCTCTACCCGTATCTTGCCCAAGTTCTGTTTCAAATTAGCTTTGCAATAGATCTTCCTTATCATACTGTAGCTTAGCTGTACTCTACTATAACTTAGTCTCATCCTTTCATTAAACCTGGGCTAGGGCTGTGGGCTCTGGGCTAGGGCTGTGGGCTAACGCTCTGGGCTAGGGCTTTCGGCTAGGGCTCTGGGCTAGGGCTTTGGGCTAACGCTCTGGGCTAGGGCTCTCGGCTAGGGCTCTGGGCTAAGGCTAAGGCCAAAGCTAAGGCATGGCTTTGGGTCAAGGATCTGGGCTAGAATAGGTTAACTCTAACATGGTCTTCCTTGAGCTCTACTTTACCCTAGCGCATCATTATAATGTGGTATCATACATATAAAAATAGTTTTGGGTTTGTTGCTGAAAGTTTAAAAGGTCAAGAAAAAACTGAACACTATTTGAATCTAAAAACATTCTAATCTTCTTGATAACGTTTTTTAATTATAATGACAATTCTTTTTCCGTACGTCCGGTTCGAGTAGTTTTTTTACTATAATACCTATTCTACACAATGACCGACAGCAGTTCCGGTTACAGCTGATAAGGCCAATAGAAAATGTGGATACTTTGTCATTTGTTTCAACTGTAATTAACAATTTTGAATACTCGTTTTTTCAAAAAAAAAAATTTTTGTTTCGTAATTGTAAGGTACTGTAATTCAGCAAGCTGAAGGTTTTTACTATTGTATGTAGTACTACTGTTATAACATCATATCGTAGCACGATACTGTGTCGCGAAAACATGTCAAGCTATGAAGTGGTTCAAATAATTCTGTGCCTCCTAACCCTAAAAAACTGTTTTTAAAGCTCTGAAAAGTAAGGGCACAGAATTATTTGAACAACTTAATAATAATTTTAAATTTTAAAAAATTTTTTGAAATAATATGGAAATTTCAGAAGCCAAATGTATTTAAAAATAACGTCAACATTACTATTGCTTTTACTATCTACTCAAGTTCCGAACGCAACCTCAGGCCGAGCTCATGACAGCCAAGTTTTAACATCGCCAAATGAGTTAGAAATCGTCCTTGGAGAGACGAAATCAATCGAGTTTACTAATGCGTAAGTTCTAGCCCTAGCCCCGAGCCCTAGTCCAGAGCCCTAACCCGGAGCTCTAGCCCAGAGCCCTAGCCCAAAGCCCTAGCCCAGAGCCCTAGCCCAGAGCCCTAGCCCAGAGCCCTAGCCCAGAGCCCTAGCCCAGAGCCCTAACCCGGAGCTCTAGCCCAGAGCTCTAGCCCAAAACCCTAGCCCAGAGCCTTGGCTCAGAGCCCTAGCCTATTCTCTTTCTTTGGCTTTGCCCTTGGCCCAGCTGGCCCTGGTTTTGACTGCAGACCTAAAGATAGCCTTAAAACTGACTTCGCCGTCCTTGTCTTAGTTTTATATTTATTCCTACCGTTTCTTTACCCATGCCCTTGCCTTGTTTATGCGCTACCTGTAAATTACCTGCTCCACTAAAACAATTTTTAGCTTTTTCTAGTCGTACTAGCCCAAAATTATCTTTGTTCTAGACTTACCTAGCCAACCCTATACTTTTTCAAGCTTAAAGAACGCCGGATATAACGAAATCCCCCAGCGAACGATTTTTCAATCCCCTTGCGATTCGTTATATCGGGAGTTAGCACGCTTTAAAATTTTTGTAAAATACGATCTTTCTGCTTTTGACAATAAAAATTTTAAAAAATTTTAAAACCCAGTTGTACATTCTTTCAAATTTTAAAAAACCGTGTTTCAGCAACCCCAACCAAACGTCATTGAAGCTGTACCTTCGAAAGACAAAGTACTTTTCATTTTCAAACAACGTTCTCGAATTTTCCGAAGAAAAACCATCTGTTACTGTCAATGTGACTGGACTATCAGTGACAAGTCGAGAGTTTGTGGATGTTGAGGATTGCTATGTTGAAGCTGAGAGAACGCAACAGTGCAATTTTAGGTGGGTTTATATCATTACAGAAACTTTTTTTCATAGACTAGGAACGGGCTCAATTTTGAGGCCTGGCCCGATCCTCATGTCTACTTTTTTATAATAGTTTTACAGTAACTTTTTTTTTAACATTAGGTGCTTCAAATAAATCTGTGCCCCTAAAATGTTCTTCAAATAATTCAGTGCCTTCTCAAAAAGTTATTCAAATAATTCTGTGCCTTCTCAAAAAGTTATTCAAATAATTCTGTGCTCCCTCGAAAAGGTTTTTCAAATAATTATGTGCCCCCACAAAAGTCGTTAAAAAAAATTCCGTGCCCCTTTCAAAAGGTTTTTCAAGTAATTTTGCCCCCCCCAAAATATTGTCACATAATTCTGTGCTCCCCTCAAAAACTCGTTGAAAAAATTCTGTGCCCCTAAAAAAAGTGTTCAAATAATTCTGTGCCTTTATGCTTAAAATTTTCAATTTCTTTTAATTTTGAAATTTGAAAAATAAATTTTTTTTTAAATTTCAATTTTTCAGTACCGACTCCATCTACGTTACAGTAACCGTGATCCACAGCGATATCTACAAGATATTGATCGAAATCACCGGCTGGACCTACTTCATCGCTTGGAGTTTGTCATTCTACCCTCAGGCAATTTTAAATTTCCAAAGAAAATCTGTGGTCGGCTTCAACTTTGACTACGGTCTTCTGAATGTGATCGGCTTCTTCTGTTACTCGGTTTACAATTGTGCTCTTTACTTCGTTCCGTATGTTCAGGAGCTGTATATTGAAAAGCATGAACGTGGTGCTATCCCAGTACTCATGAATGATGTTGTGTTTGCTGTACATGCCTTCTTTATTACTGGTATTACTGGGGTACAGTGCTTTTTTTATACTGTAAGTTAAGTTATTTTACTCAACATTATCGTACTGCACCCTACCGTACCCTAACCTACCCTACCCTACCTTACCCTACACTACTCTACCCTATCTTACCGTACCCTTTCTAAGCCATTCTTTACTGTACCCTACCGTACCCTGTCCTACTGTGTTCAGTCTACTTTAATCCTAGAGTGGCCTTAAGTATACTCTGTTCGTTATTTCGTTACAGTACCCTTCTACAGTATTACTTTAATTTTATTGCACGCCTAGTGTAGCCTTAAGCCTGCTCTATCACACAAATTCGATTCCTAGTCTACCGTAACCTTTTTGCATTCTTGAACCCTCTTTACTTTATCATGCACTACCGTACCTCAAGCTGCCCAACCCTATATTCTCCTACCTTATCTTTGCCCTATCCTAGCTTGCTCTACCCTACTCTGCCCTACCCTAACTTCATTTTGTACCTAGGTCTTATGCGACCGTACTGTACTACAGTATCTACCCCGCCTTCATACTTTATAACCCAATCAAGATACCATACTGTTTAAAAACTATTATTCCTAGCCATACCCTATTTTCAGCGAGGCAACCAACGCATCTCCTACGTATGTTGGGCGTGGTGTTCAGTATTCGCTGTTGTAGCTTCAGGTTCTTTAGTATTACAAGTGTTTGGCGTCTTCAATTGGCTTCAATTCATTACAGCACTATCGTATATCAAGCTGGCAGTAACCTGTAGTAAATACATTCCACCAGCCTTGTACAACTTCCAACGAAGAAGTACTGTAGGGTGGTCGATTGGCACTATACTACTGGACTTTAGTGGAGGGATTTTGACTATTCTGCAGATGATACTACAGGCTAGTAATAGTGGTAAGTACTTAGTATAGGGTAAGGTAGAGCAGGATAAAATACAGTAGGAGGACAGAGTACGGTAGGGTAGGGTAGGGTAGGGTAGGGTAGAGTTGGGTAGGGTAGGGTAGGGTAGGGTAGGGTGGGGTAAGGTATTGTAGGATAAAGTAGGGTAGGGTAAGGTAGGGTAGGTAAAGTAGGGTAGGGTAAAGTAGGGTAGGGTAGGGTAAAGTAGGGTAGGGTAAGGTAAAGTAGGGTAGGTAATAGTATCGTACTATACTATCTCTTCCAGATGACTGGAGTATCTTCATGGGTAACGCGGTAAAATGTGGTCTCGGCGTAGCATCGGTAGCCTTTGACGTGCTCTTCATGGTACAGCATTTCTGTCTCTTCAAGAACAGTCACAAGATCAATATCAGTGTGATTGATCAAGCTGAAGTTAAAAAGCAGCAGAAAGTTTAACATAATTGTACATACTGTTAGTCCACTATCTTTTTATACTTTTACTTAGCATATGATATTATGGAATATTGTTATAGTACTCTAACAGTACTATAATAACATATATATCACAATAATTTAAAGCACCACATTATTAGGTTGTTGAAATAATTGTGTCCCCCCCCTCTCTTGTAAAAGCAAATTTTCGAGGTTAAGGGCACGTAATTATTTGAACAATCTAATAGTATTATTCGCACCAACTGTAGTACCTTATTAGTACTATTAATAACATAAACTAACAAAATATATCTACTTTACGTTATAGTATGTATTTAAAAATGCAATACAGATCAGGTAGTATATCATAACTTTCTATCTTATAATACTATACTAGTAATATAAACATACATCCTGTACGTATACTTATGTTCACACCAGTATAAGTATCAGGCTTAACATTTTTAGTATCTTCCCCCTAGTTTTTATCTTTTACTATATAAATACCAGGTTATATACATCATATTGGCTTCTCAAATAAAGCTTTGATCGTATTGTAATCGTATTTTGTCGTATACTACGTTTACCATAACAAAAACATTGATTTTATTTATGTTAATGTAGCCATTTACATTAAAATTAGCTGGTTCAATTAATTATGTGCTCCTAATCTAGAAAATTTGTTTTAAGAAGGAGCACAGAATTATTTGAATAATCTTAAAGGGAGCCTAGAATTATTTGAACAGCCCAACACATAAAAAAATCATGTTTTACTACATAATTTATTGAGATTTGAACGTAAAATGGCAAGATATCTTAGAGATTGAGAACGTTAAAGCACTTTTTCTGATTTTAACCAGTATAAATTAAGTATAATATTATTAAAAACATAGTTTTAAGACCTACAATTTAAGCTTCACTGCGAGTATATAATACTGCTGTAAAGTAAGCTTGTTATTATATAATAAACCAATAAGTTACTCAAGGTATTACAGTAAAAAACTAGTTATTTTGATATAAAACATTAATAACCATCTTGTAATAAGTACTATGGTTAAAAAACAAGTTACTACTTAATGTTTAAAGGTTAAAAAGACCATACTACAATAAATATAAAGTTGAACTTATAAATTACAATTGCCATTGCCTTATGGGTTCAAAAAAGACACCAAGATGTACCTAGTTCCCTTTGTTGTAGGCAGACCTTCATGTAGATGAGTCAAACGGCCTGGGAACAACATGGAATGTCCTGAAAATAAATTTTTTATCTTTGAGTTGTTTACAAGTAAAAGCTAATTCTTTGCTTTCTTTTGTTAAAATACGACTAATAAAAAGTGTGAACCCAACTTTTGAAAAATTCACGAAAAATCTGCACTGTGCAAACAATTTTGGCTTTTTGCACCGTGCAAAATATTAAACATGTTTTTTACAATGCAAATAAACAAGTACACTACTTTTTTTATCGAAAATGTAAATCTAGCTCTTTGAGTGTCCAAAACGTTCATCTTTTCCAAAATTCATCAAAAAATGGCAATGTGACAACAATTTTTACTTTTTGCACCGTGCAAACCAAAATTAACACTATTGGTAAATTGTCACGAAACAAAGTAAAAAATGTTTAACAAATGCAAAGTTATCCTTGTAAGCATCATAAATTTAAAATTTTTATCAAACTTCATCAAAAATGGCAATGTATTAACAAATTTAATTTTTTGCACAGTGCAAAACATAAATTTAAAGTTTCCGTATCGCTCCAACTAATAAAACAAGATTTTTTTGCCAATTAGAAAGTTATCATTGCCAAAACCCCAAATTTAAAATTTTATGAAAATTCATTGAAAAATAACAGCTTGATAACAATTTATTTTTTTGCACTGTGCAAAACCCCAAAAATTATTTTTGCACCGTGCAAAGCCATAAAAATCATTTTAAACCCTATTTTTTACATTAAAAAGTCCTTTTAAACCCCCTTTTTACATTGGAAAACAAAACTTTTACTTACCAACTTCATCAGCAGGAACCGTGCAGTTATACCTGACATATCTGACACCACCACCTTCAAAGTCGCGACCTTTTTTGTTTAGAGCGATGTCGATTGAATAGGTGGAGGCGTCGTTATGAGGCCTCAAGAAGCTTTGTTCTTCCGGTTTGTAGCGGACTACGAACATCATTTCGGATTGGATTGGCTAAAATTTTTAAAAATTTTTTCGAAATTTTAAAATTTTTTAAAACGTAAAATAAAAAAAATATCAAAAAAATTTACAGTATCATGCCCCTTTTGACCCCTAAAACAAACCCCCCCCCCTAAAACAAGGTATTACCCTACCCTCCCTTATTCTCCCCCTACCCACCCTTACCCTATTATAATACCCCTCGAACACCTTCTCCTGCATTGGAGCGGCATAACTGTCCAGAACGGCTAGCCACTGATGGTGTAGACCAACTTGTCGCATGTGAATATCTCTTGTAGGTACATTCTCGTATCCACCTGCCAACCTTTCATCTTCATTCTTTCCTGACGACCATTTACCGTAGTTATTCATTATGTTAATCATTTCTTGTGCCATTCTTTCCGAAATAAATGGAAAGTCGAAGACATCTGGACAAGGTTGAGAGACGGCAGCGCCTGGAGCTAAGACGTTGTAGTAGTCTGGGTGGAGGTAGCGGGATTCCCAGAGCTGAGAGAAAGTTAGTTATGATACAAAAAGTTATAATAAATCTAACGTTTCACCTGCTTACAACAAGTTGAACATGTTATAGTAAGTTTAGAAAAGTAGAGAAAGATGATAGCGTAAAGGGATAGAATATAGCAGAGTAGAGTGTGTAAAGTATGGTAAAGCAAAATAAACTAGAGAAATTTAAGACAAGGTAAAGAAAAGTAGAATAAAGTAGAGAGAGAGAAATCGTAGGCTCAGAGGCGTCGCTACGGTTTTTCTCTAAGAGGGGGAAGAAGGAGATCGAAAAAATCTTATAGTAAAGCAAAGTAAGGTAAGATAGAGTAAATAAGGCTAATTTAGAGTAGAGTAAGGTGGAGTATGTTAACGCAAAGTAAAGTGAAGTAGATCAGAATACGGTAGGATAATATTAGGTAACGTAAGGTAGAGTAAAAAAGAGTAAGCTATGATAAAGTAAAGTAAGTTCGAGTAGGATAAAGTAGGTTCAGGTTGGGTAAAGTAAGAAAGAAAAGACATGGTAAGGTACAGTAGGATATAATAGAGGGTAGGGTAGTGTAGGGTAGGATAGAGAAAAGTAGGATAAAGTAGGGTAGGGTAGGGTAGAGAAAAGTAGGGTAAAGTAGGGTAGGGTAAAGTAGGGTAGATTAGGGTAGGGTAAGATTAAATACGGTAGTGGTGAAACTTGGGAAGTTAAAAGAAAAAAAAGATAAATACGACAAAAGTGACAATGTAACGATCAGGCAATCAAATAGCTAAAGTAGGGCTAGAGTGGGGTAGAGAAACGTAAGGTAGGGCAGGGTAAGTTAAGATAGGATAGAGTAATATAGAGTAAAGCAGATTAAGGTAAAACAAATTAAGGTAGAGTAGAGTAGGGTAGGGTAGGGAAAGGTAGGGTAGGGTAGAAAGAGTAGGGTAGGGTAGGGTAGAGTAGGGCAGGATAGGGAAGAGTATAATAAGTTAGAGTAGGAATGGTATGGCAAGATAGAGCAATATACGAATTAAAAGCCTTACCTCCTTATTATTAGGAAAGTCGTAAACTTCCTTATGAATCGTTTCCGGAGTCAGTTGATCAAAGAAGTCGGAGTAAACCAAGAATCCAAGCTCGTCTTGATTATCGACCATCAAGAAGTGACCCTAAAACCAATCAATGATCAATGGCGTATTTTACAACCAAAAGCGATTTTTCATTTAAAAAATTTTAAATTCATTTCAAAATTTCAAAAAAAATCTAAAATGTATACTGTACCCTACTCTAACTCACATGATGCCTACAGAAAGCAGCAAAGCTCATATCAGCGTCCAATTCCATGTTGAAGTCGTAGCTGTTCTTCAACTTGTCCAATCGTTCCTTTTGAATCAAAAGCACGCCATTTGCAAACGGAACGTTAAACAAACCGTTCCGCTTCTTCTCAACTATATCTACATAGTCTTCAGAACGAGCATAGAAGCCATTTGGTGCTACTGCGCCCCAGAAGTTGCTGAACAAGCGACCTTTTTGGTACAACATTGGAATGGTTATGGCTCTAAAAAGTAAAAAAAATTATCTTATATTATCATTGCCTAAGGAAGAGAAAAGAAATATAGCGCTACAAAATAGCCAGGGATACAAAAGTAAGAACATGACAAGATTACATGGTACTAAAAAAGATTAAAACACAAGCCAAAGTTTTGTTATAACATGCCAGTGCAAAGCAGATAAAAGTAAAGTAAGTTAAAGTAAAGTACAGTAAGGTAAAACAAGTTAAGTTAATGTAGTGTAGGGTAACATAGTATAAGATAAGGTAAAGTAAAGTAGGGTAAAATAAGATAGGGTAAGGTAGACTAGGGTAGAATAGATAAGGTATAGGAGATAGAGAAGAATAATTTTAAAGCAAAGATATTTAAGGATAACGTAGGGCAGGAAAAGGCAGAACAGAGCAAGGCAGAGCAAAGCAAAGCAAGGCTTGTCCAGACAGAATTGAGCAAGGCAAGACAGCGAAAGGCAAGGCACGGCAAGGCAAGGCAAGGAAAGGCCAAGCAGAGCAGGCCAGGCAAGGCAAGGCCAAATAGGGCAAGATAAGGCAGAGTATGTCAGAATACGACAAAGCAAAATAAAATAGTGTTATATGAGATGACGTAGTGCAGACTAAAATAGGCTAGCTTACGAATAAGGTAGGTAGGTATGATAGGTTAAGACAAGCTAAGTAGTATGAAAACTTACGTATCACTAGTGATAGCTCTTTCTACCAGTCTTGTAACCGCATTTGGGTGAGTTACATGAGCGTCTCCATCAATGGACAAGTAATAGTCCGAGCCGGTTTTAATTGCCCATTCACTAAAACGGCACAAAATAATAATCATCGTCGATTACTGTAACTTAAAATTAAAAAAAAATGAAATTTTCACTCACATTCCCAAATTCCTGGCCGTTCGCTCATCCACCTCTTCCAAATTCATCACCTTACTACTCTTAAACTCATTTTCATACTTTTCCACAAACTTTTTGACCTCCTCATAGTTATATTGTTGATTGTTATACAAGAACAAGTCGATCTTGCTTTTGTCATATTCCAATTTTTCGATTTTTTCCAAAAATTCCTCTATGTATGGTATTGGTTTGGCTATGAAGATAGCCAAGGCTACTGATGGTAATGCTCCTGAAATTGACTTTCGTTCAGGACAATCAAGGCAGCCGGCTAGAAGGTTTTGTTTGCCTCCAATGTAGTTGGCATATTGATTTAGGAGAACTTTGGAAGGACCGTTGCCGTGAATGATTAGAGGGTGGGTGTTGTAGACGTGGTTGTAGATCTGTAAAAGGTACAATTTACTATCATTTAATAAAGATTTCAAAAAAACTTTTTAAAAACTTTGCCATACCCAACCCTTCGTTACCTTACCCTGCCCTGCCCTGCCCTGCCCTGCCCTGCCCTGTCCTACCCTACCCTACTCTACTCTAAGATTTATCGCACAGTAGGCCTACGGAAACCTTGTTCTCCTATCAGAGCCATGACATTTTCCTGTTCTAGCCTACTCCACCTTGCCATAACCTTATGATTATTCTACTAAAACTACCAAAGCCTTACCGTGGCATGTATTTACAGCTCTATTAGGTCTTTCCTAGCCCTACTCTGTATTTTACTTTACTTTACTTTCCTTCCTATACAATAACTTTATAAACTTACTCTACGGTAACCTTACTGTAGGGTAATTTTACAACATTTTTATTTCGTCTTACCTTACTTTTTTTAATCTTTGTCTTATCTCAACATACCTTATTTTACAACTCAAACCTTGCCCGTTTTTTATTTTGTTCAAGTCCGGCCCGTCTTTACCTTGTCTATGATATATACTGCGTTTTAGTATCTTCAACTTTTTATTTTCCAACTTTACATTATCCACCCTGCCCTTTCAAACCTTCCCACCCCCTCCCGTCCTTACCTCAGGTTTTCCATTGTTGCCCATTTCCATCTTTACATTCTTAGCTTGTCCATTCAAATTGATGAAGATCCTAGCCAACGAGTCCAGTCCAATCTTCAATTCCTTTCGAACCTTTGGATCCAAATACAGATTAGTATAAGCTAGCTGATCGTCATCCTCATCCTTAATGTCCTTCAGCCTATCCAACATTTGTGTCATTTCTGGAGCGAATCCAAGAATCAAACCCGAGTTCAAGAATCGGTCGCCAAACTTGACCTGAGAGTATTTGTTGAATAATTCTTGATCAGGCCAACAGAAGGGCTCGGCTCCGAATAAAATACGATTCTCTGGGAATTCCCAAGTGAAGCGGTCAATAATTTTTGGGATGTCACCGTTTATGACAACGTCGTAGGCATCGACAAAGAGGATTAAGGTAGATTCATCTTCTGACAAATGCTTGATTCCTTCACGGAAAAGGCGGATCTTTTGGCCGCCACCCTGAAAATATTTTTTCTAATTCGAAAATTTAAAATTTTAAAAAAAATTGAAAAAAATATAAGTTTTAGTTGTAAACAAAGTTCTTGCCATTTTCAGCCTTGTAAAGAAAGTTCTTGCCATTTCTTATTCTGTAAACAAAGTTCTTGCCATTTATTGTTTTGTAAAGAAAGTTCTTGCCGTTTTAAGCTTTGTAAAGAAAGTTCTTGCCGTTTTAAGCTTTGTAAAGAAAGTTCTTGCCAGTTTTTGTTTTGTAAATAAAGTTCTTGCAATTTTACGCTTTGTAAACAAAATTATTACCATTTTCATTCTGTAAAAAAAGTTCTTGACATTTTATGTTTTGTAAAGAAAGTTCTTGCAACTTTTTGTCCCTTTTTTCAAAACCAAAAAAAACTCACAGCAGTCTGCATGTCGCCACCGTTCCATTTCTGTCCCATGCCAAGAACGTTCAGCTGGTATCCATAATGTTCAGCTGAAGCCTTCAACCTCTTCAGTCCGTCTGTATTCTCTGTAGCTACAGTAACCAAATGCACTTTTAAATCCTTTTTAGTGTTTATGGCCAAAGACAGTGCTATGAATGTAGCCAATGCTACTAGACGATGGAGATTCATTTCTTGGTCGGTTTTGGACTGAAGTAGCCAACATTAAAAATTTTAAAAATTTGATACAAAATTTGAAGGGTTAGGGGTAGGGGAAGGGGTAGGGGTAGGAGTAGGGGTAGGAGTAGGGGTAGGGGTAGGGGTAGGGGTAGGGGTAGGGGTAGGGGGTAGGGGTAGGGGTAGGGGTAGGAGTAGGGGTAGGGGTAGGGGTAGGGGTAGGAGTAGGGGTAGGAGTAGGGGGTAGGGGTAGGGGTAGGGGTAGGGGTAGGGGTAGGGGGTAGGGGTAGGGGTAGGGGTAGGGGTAGGGGTAGGGGTAGGGGGTAGGGGTAGGGGTAGGGGGTAGGGGGTAGGGGTAGGGGGGTAGGGGTAGGGGTAGGGGTAGGGGTAGGGGTAGGGGTAGGGGTAGGGGTAGGGGTAGGGGTAGGGGGTAGGGGTAGGGGGTAGGGGTAGGGGTAGGGGTAGGGGTAGGGGTAGGGGTAGGGGTAGGGGTAGGGGGTAGGGGTAGGGGTAGGGGTAGGGGGTAGGGGTAGGGGTAGGGGGTAGGGGTAGGGGTAGGGGTAGGGGTAGGGGTAGGGGTAGGGGTAGGGGTAGGGGTAGGGGTAGGGGTAGGGGTAGGGGTAACGTATGATTAAAAATGACATCAAAAACTTAAATTTCAAAAAAGTTGTTACCGTTTTCATTTTCATAATTACTATTTGCCTATTACATATAGTCTCACAAGCTTTAGATTACGTATAACACAAGCTTAATATCAAGTATAACATCCAGAACACAAGAAACTATAAGATGCAGTTACCAACTCATAATAACTGTTACTCAACTATACCTATTAATCCCTTATTAACCCTCTAATACTTCAAAACAACCCTCTCCGTTACCTGTCCCACTTGAAACCCTTAAAATATTGTACTTGAAGTAGCGTTAGAGGTATCTTCTAAAGGTCGATCGCCGCGTATTTTAATGTCAGTTTAGAGAGGGTTTTGTAGTAAAAGATCACGCAGTTTTCATTTCGAGTCAAATCTCTTGTATTTCTATGAATTTCTAGAAGTTTCTCAGGGTTTTGTTGGTTATAAAATGTCATTTTTAGTTATAATATATTCGAGTTTATGTTAGAGTTTACAGAGAACAGGTGCAAAATGCGTATTTTACCTTACCATCTTACTATAATAACGATTTAGAGCATACCTGTAAGATGAGAAGCTATCATAATACAGGGTCATTAGAGAAATTTGAAGGAAAGTAAAAGCTTCGTACTCAAAAACTAGGAGTACTAAAAAGCTGATTCTTTTTTTATATGGTACCCAATAGTGGGCCATTTTTGGAATTTTACAGTTTTGGTCGAGTTCGGCGGAGACGCAAAATTTGTCAGCTTTTACCTTCAAAAGCTTCAAATTTGGTCGATTTTGTGTTATGAAGGTACAGAATAGCATACATCTTTATAAAAAATTTATTTTTTCTCCGCTAGGTACCTGTACGTGAAAAAACGAAAAAAAAAATTTTTTTGGGTCTCCACCAGAGAAAACCCGTAGCGTCTTCCCTGCAGCCAAAAGACGTTTTGGCTAGCCATTTTGATTAAAAAACCTCTTTTAAGTCGTATTTTTTGCCTTTAGCCATATTGAAAAAATATTGAGCTTTGTAACTCGCTAGCCAAGATCATCTAGCAGTTTTTTAAAATGATTTTCCCGGTTACTTTTATGCTCTTTCACTCTACATTCGACCTTTTTTAGTTACTAAAAATAAAATTTTGACTTTCCAGACAAATAAAACTTTAAAAAGCCATTCCAAATCCAAAAAGACCTACCTTTACATAAACAAATTGGAGCTCAGTCAGCCAAAGAATGAGATAACCTTTTGGCCGTAATCTTTCACCTTCTTTTTCCCAACTCTTCTCTTTGACCAGTGCCTTTTGCCACTTTTTTCGTCTCCAAGCTCTATGCTAATTCCTCCTCTAGCTTCGTATATTACTCTTCTCCCGTAAAATACCACGCCTCCTCCAAATATTACGATTCCAATTCGAAAACCACCCCCTTTTTCGTAAATAGTCGCAAGAATTGGCCACAGAAATCACGTTCGCTTCGAGTTTGGCGCGTTTCGGTAGAAAAAGCGGAGAGGAGAGGGGTCTTTTGAATATTCGACCTTGCCCCGACCCCTGGCCAACAGCTGGCACCTCGGACCCTTAGAGTTGCGGCGTTCCGTGCATTTTCCGAGAACTTTTGACGGCGAATAAGGCGTGTAAACTGAAATGGTTTTGAAGTTAATATTAGTGTAATTTAAAAGATTAATGTAAATTTACAGTAATATTAAAGTAAACGTAAGCTAAAACCCTTGGAGTCAATGTAATTAAGGCTGGAAAGTTGGGATGATATTCAAATTGGCGTGCGCTTTTTTTAATTTTAAAAATGGCAAGAACTTTCTTCACATAACAAAAAACGGCAAGAAATTTCTTTACAAAACAAAAAACGACAAGAACTTTCTTTACAGAATGAGAAATGGCAAGAACTTTCTTTACAAAATAAGAATTGGTAAAAACTTTCGGTGCTACAGTAGAGAAAGCTCCCAAACCATTACTTTAAAACACCCTATTTCTCATATAGAGAAGACCCCCAAGACCTGAGAAATTTGCATGAAAGTTTGAATTTCACAAAAGGAAAATTATTTTTTTTTTGCTTTTCATTCTTCATTTTCTTTTCGTCGA
This sequence comes from Bursaphelenchus okinawaensis, assembly GCA_904066225.2. Taxonomy (NCBI): domain Eukaryota; kingdom Metazoa; phylum Nematoda; class Chromadorea; order Rhabditida; family Aphelenchoididae; genus Bursaphelenchus; species Bursaphelenchus okinawaensis. Next base: position 8,652,314 of record CAJFCW020000002.1, on the reverse strand, counting down.
AAACGACTGTCTAATTGGACCACGCTTATTATTCACGGTTATACTGGTGACATACGATGGTATCTTGATCAAGATGATACCCTACGCTCATATCTTCAATTTCGTGCTCTTATAAGACTTTTTCATGGCAACTCTTTTGTTCTCCACAACTCTTGGTAACATTTTCAAAATATAATATTTAAGTTACATGCATTTGGGGGTTTTATATACTTAGTTGGGGGTGTTATATACTCAGTTGGGGGTGTTATATACTTAGTTGGGGGTGTTATATACTTAGTTGGGGGTGTTATATACTCAGTTGGGGGTGTTATATACTTAGTTGGGGGTGTTATATACTCAGTTGGGGGTGTTATATACTTAGTTGGGGGTGTTATATACTTAGTTGGGGGTGTTATATACTCAGTTGGGGGTGTTATATACTTAGTTGGGGGTGTTATATACTCAGTTGGGGGTGTTATATACTTTTGGGGGTGCTATATACTCCGTTGGGGGTGTTATATACTTAGTTGGGGGTGTTATATACTCAGTTGGGGGTGTTATATACTTAGTTGGGGGTGTTATATACTCAGTTGGGGGTGTTATATACTTAGTTGGGGGTGTTATATACTCAGTTGGGGGTGTTATATACTTAGTTGGGGGTGTTATATACTCAGTTGGGGGTGTTATATACTTTTGGGGGTGCTATATACTCCGTTGGGGGTGTTATATACTTAGTTGGGGGTGTTATATACTCAGTTGGGGGTGTTATATACTTAGTTGGGGGTGTTATATACTCAGTTGGGGGTGTTATATACTTAGTTGGGGGTGTTATATACTCAGTTGGGGGTGTTATATACTTAGTTGGGGGTGTTATATACTCAGTTGGGGGTGTTATATACTTTTGGGGGTGCTATATACTCCGTTGGGGGTGTTATATACTTAGTTGGGGGTGTTATATACTCAGTTGGGGGTGTTATATACTTAGTTGGGGGTGTTATATACTCAGTTGGGGGTGTTATATACTTTTGGGGGTGCTATACACTCCGTTGGGGGTGTTACATACTCAGTTGGGGGTGCTATATACTTAGTTTGGGGGTTATTATACTTAGTGGGTCATTTTGCATAATTTTAAAGTACAAAAAATTGGTCTTAGAATTTTGAAACGACCAACTTTTTCTTTTTCACAATTGAAAATGATATCTGTTTCAAAAAATGAAATGGGTGTTTTAAAGTTTGTATGGGGGTTTTAAATACCATGGGGGGTTTTCTCTACTGTGGCCCCAAACTTTTTTTACAAAACAAAAAATAGCACGAACTTTCTTTACAAAATAATAAATGGTAAGAACTTTCTTTACAAAATCAGAATTGGTAAAAACTTTACAAAATATAACATAGCAAAAATTTTCATTATGAATCATTCTTGGCGTTAGCCATCAAAACCATTCCAAACTGCATGGTTCAAACATAAAATAAAAAAATTAGTTTCAGCTAGACTTTTATCGCCTTCCCTCATATTTCATCGTCCCCAATCCAGTCCTACACATATATTGATACAGAGTTAACTGCTACATCAAAGGTCAATTATATACCCAATTTTCATAAAAACTTTATTCAAAAACAACAATATTAACCTAATTTAACAATATGTTCATATTAACATTCCTATCGAATCTGAGCCTTGTGATTATCGACCAGTCGATCTTCGACCTGCTTATGAAGTTCGTTGACCTCTTCCCTCGTCATGATACGATCATTCGACCGGTAAACGATCCTGTACGTCTGCGACTTTTTCCCCTTTTTCTTGTTTTCAAATTCATCGATCAGATCAACTTGTTCCACCAGATCACCACCAACATCACGAATAAGGTCAAACGCGTCCGACCTCATGTCATGGAACTCGACGCCTGGCGCCATGAAGAAGGAAATGTCACGGTGAGCTTGGGGAAATGAGCTGAAGGGCTTGTACCTGAAAATTTGAAGTTAAAAATTAAATTTTTACAAATTTTTAAAAATTAAAAAAATTTTTTAAATATGACAATCTCTCATTACTTATAAACCTTTTAAAACACGCTACAGCTCGTGAAACCCCACAAAAAACTAAAAAATACCAAAAATCCTTAAAAACCTCCAAAAACTTAACTTTTTGACCGAATTTTCGTCGAAAAATTACCTGGAAACTAAAAAAGTAAAACACAATTACCTAAAACAACATTAAAAAACTCAAAAAGTAGTCTCAATAATTGAAATTATCCCCACTAACAATGCGGACTCATTACAACAGAAATTAAGCATCACCGACCAAGTGAGATTCGAACCCGCGACCTTTTCAAGAAAAGGCGAGGTGCGAACCAACTGCGCTATGCATACACAGCTCAAAAAGGGCTTTGTTTTTGATTGGTATTGGTGGGAAGGGTAAAGTAAATGATAAGCAAGACGACTTTGACTTTTTTAAAAATTTTTCTATAGTAAAATACAAAAATGTCATCATTAGTAACTTTTCACTTGGTAAATCAAAAAACTCACTTCGCACTGTCTCCAGGCTTCAACTTGGCAAATTGATGTGTAAACCCGGAATCTGTGGTCCAAAATAGCCTAATATCTGGAATTCCATACAAAACCATAGCCAGCCTTTCTAAACCCAGTCCAAATGCCCAGCCAACTTTATCCGCAGCTCCTGCATTCCTCAACAGCTCCTGTTGCATTACTCCACATCCCAATACCTCAATCCATTTGTCGTTAAAGAACACCTCCAGCTCGTAGCTCGGATGCGTGAATGGAAAATAGGCATCAACCCATCTCATTTCAGCTTCTGGCCCAAACAGTTCTCGACACAAGGCTTCTAGAGATTGTTTTAGATGGATGGATAATGCTAATGCTGTGTCACGGGAGTGGATTGCCTGTTTTTCTGGGGTTTGTTCACCATTTTCCTCAAAAATCTGAGCGTTTGGTTGAATATGACGGCCGAATAACTCGTCTTGATTGAATAAGCGGACTCCTGCAACGATAAAGTAAAGGACCTTAATTTTACGACACGGTTTAACAGCTCATTTCACCTGTTTTAGCGACTGCAACATCCCAAAAAAGGTTGCAAATGCTACACCTTCATCCTTATCACTCATATTACCCTAAAAATCAAAAAACAAGTAAAAACCTACCCTCCATCTGATGAAAGCAAGGATAATGTGTTCTGTCGATTTCATCCCTTCTATATACATCACCAACACACAAGAATGCGTCTAAACCCTTTCGAATCAAAGAAAACTGATGTGCAGAAGTGTGGGCTCTCAAACACACATCCTTGTTAACATAATACGTATCAGCAGGTCTTCTACTAACATGATCTTTTGGTACTAATAAGCTGTCAAAGTTGTCAAACGTCGAAACTGCACGGTTTTCGTTATCACAAACCGCGAATATTGGTGTTCGTTGATTGTTTCGTCGATGATTCGTGTGGAAATGATTAACAATACTTTGTTTTAGCAATGATAAAGGATTCTGAGGATCAGCCAGAAGCTTTCTCTGCAAAGAAATTCCAGATTTTAGGTTTATCCGAACTTTTCATTGTCTACCTCAATATAGCAGATAACTTCTTTATGAAAAAAAAACAAACAAAGCCTTAAATCAATTCCAAAACCTTCAAAATACCTAAACATTAAAAACTAAGCAAAATCTTACCTCAAGAAGCCTGTGAATAGGCCGATTCAAGTTGTACCAGTCGTCTGTTGGATAAGAAACACCATCTACTTGAATTTCAGCCGGAATTTCTTTTGGTTGAGCAGCAGAATAACATCGTACTGAACATAAAAACCATCTGCTTTGTATTCTACCTAATTTTAACATTATTCAAGCCCATTTACTTGTAAAAACTTCTGAAAATCCAGTTTTTACCGAAATTTTTTAGAAAATAAAATATTTTTCCGAGGGACAGCTGACTCACAAGTCAAGTGTTTCGTTTTGAGTCAAAAACAAGTAGTAGTTGAATTCAAAGTTTATTATTACAAAAAGAAGGTATAGTAACATATTCATAATAACAATAATATTACAATAATGATCAAATCATATTACTAAAAAGTAAAAGTATAAAATGAAATTAATTCAATCGAAAGAGAATAATAAGTGAACTAAATGACAAAACAACCATAAAAAGGCAATTCTACAAGATTTCAACCAAAAACTTATGTTATAGCATGAAAACTTTGTTGACCATTAGTTTAATCAGAAATCCATTTCGGTACCTCAACGTTATGACAAACAATTTCGCTGCTTTTCTTGAAAACTTTGTAGTCGAAGCCCATGTACGAAAAGTTCTGAAATACGAAAGAATTATTAAAAGTAATTAAAAATACAGGAATTTTTAAATTTATCAAATATTTTTACCTTGAAAAAATATTTTTTAAAACAAAAAATTTATTAAATTAAGAATACTTACCGGATTCAACTTGCAATCGCATCCATACCGACAATGCTGTACGTATTGCCAACAGTTGCGCTTGAAAGGATGATGAATTGTCTGACCGTTCTAAAATACACTCTTCATTAACATAGAAAACCTTACAACCTCCCTCCCCCTCCCCCCCTTTTACTCATTGAGACAGGCAAACGAGCTCTATCATAGACATAGAGCCTCTATGTCAACAAAAAATAGGGTAAAATTTCGATCATACTTGATATTATACTGCAAAAGTCGCTTTTATAGACGTCATTAGGCCTGAAAGGAGGTCCACTAGACCCGGCCTCAAGCCGAAATAAAGCAAGGTTGAAAAGAGCCGGCCTGGCACACGTGAGCGTGAGGCCCAAACCAAGGTCTCAGGGGTCTAGCTTATGTAACGCAACTAAACATTTGAGAAAACTGTAAAACGACCATTTATAATATATTTGCCCTCCCAAACTCTAAAAACTACACTACATAAACGATAAACTTACATTCAGCCGGCAGCGAAGAAGAATCCGTTCTTTGGCAGTGGTGCACAGTCCTTGTCATGGTCATTGTTGACAACAGTAACCTTGTTCTCTGACGATCTACAGATAATACATTAGAGAAAAATTAGACTCAATTAGACAAAAAATAAACTCAATTCCCCCCCCGCTTTTCTGAAAATAAGAAAAAAATCCTTACCCTCTAAAATTAGCTAGACTATCCATACGGATAATGTAATCGCCAGAACCACAAAACAGGTCGGCAAGACCGCCCTTATCATCGATGCGAGCGAAATGGTAGACAACGTGTTGTTTGTGAAGTTGGCTGGTCCCATCTTCTTAAACTCCATCGTAGATTCCATAATGCTGAAATTAAAATAGTTTACAAGGAAAGTACTCGACCTGCCCCCCCCCCTCTGATTGCCGTTAAACTTGTCATATAGAAAGATAAATTTAAAAAAACGTATAATAACGTAAAAAAACTTACACTGTTATCATGCGCACCTTTTCTGTAAATAACCTCAACAATATCACCAACATTCAACTTTTTGACCAGGTCCTTTGTCATGGCCGTTCCGGCCTTCACCTTGTAGTAACCCATTACTGTAACGATAAAAACACATACAAATCGAACTAAAAAAGTAGAAAATAGTCAATTTTACAATCCAAAATGAAAAGAACCGCCAAAAGATGGCCGGCCTTGCCGCTAGCCATCCCCGTCTTCGCCGATTTTAAGTCCCGCCACGAAAACAGACATCGCGGAGGTTCAGCTTTTAAATTCTAAAAAAGCAAATAAATACATCACGTTTGCAAAAATATTAAACTCAGTTTTTATAATATGCTAATTATAACGTCCAAAATCAAACTTCAGTCCGATTGTTACAGTACAATTTATTTTATACATTACAGTAACCCGTACAAAGCCGTAGTTGAAAAAATGCAAAATCACAAGTTTAAATTAATGTAAATTTAAAGCTAAATAACTTGCTTGGCTGACTAAAAAATAATTTTATACTAGCTTGATCAAAGAGTTCGTAGAATCAACCGGAATTAATATCTACTGACTTTTCTAGTATAATATAGACAAGACAGACCGTTCTAGTACAATATGGACAAAGCAGACCATTCTAGTGTAATATAGACAAAATAGGTTATACCTTAACGTAGACAAAAGAATTACACGTACAGTAAGTTACATTACAGCTATCATTACATACGTGAACAATGTTAATATACAAAAAAATATTGTGATGAAAAGTTGAAAAAACGTGTGAAAAATATCAGAATAAATAACAAAAATCATAATAGTAGCTAGATGACACCCATATCACCCTTTTTAGATGATATTAAAGTTATCCAGCTTCTACATAACATCCCAGCCTTCTGAGAGATAGATTGCATCCATATCAACCAACATTTCAGATACCATTAAAGCTATCTAACTTCTAGCTGCCACACCAACCTCCTACTACCTAGATGATGTTACGATCCTCCATGTTATGCAAAGCAGTCCTGGCTGCTCGAATACCCGTGTAGAAAAGGCCGCCCACAGCTATGGCACCTCCAAAAGATGCTCCCATACAGAGTGCTGCCCCACCAACAGCAACAGACACAAATTTATTGGACTGATCGCTGTCTGCACATCCATATCTAGCCCATTTTGCAAATTGCTCACAGTTGTTGAAGATCAAGTTGTAGCCACTGCTTCCGAGCTGAAAAAGGAGCAATATAATAGTAATATTGACCTTATTTAGCATAAAATCCTTATTTTTAAACATCAAACCCAAAAATAAATTTAACATCCTCAACAACAATTCAAAAACATACCTTATGTTCACATCTGTCCTTGACAATCATTGGCGGGAAAGCGGCGAACTCGTTGTCCATGATGTTGTTAATCCTTACCATTGAGTCGCCAGCAACTTGAATGAAAGGATCTACTCTAACATGTGCATCTGATCTTCCTGAGAACAGTTTCCCCTTCAGTTCACCTTTTCCATCGCCCATGTCACTTCCTTCGTTCGCAAAATGGCACACAACTTTGATACCTTGATCTTCGTCTAGTCCAATATACACTGCCCAGTGCTGCAATTAAGCATTTTAATTGTTGAAAAAGGTTGTGAGAGAATTGTATCACCTTTGAAAAGTTTTAAAAATCAATTTCAAAGCTGTTTTCTATATAAAAATAAGAAAAAAATCCACTATTACCCGTAAAAAGCAAAAAGAACCTATGTTGTTACCTAAAATCACAAAAATAACAAGAAACTCACACAATAAGTGACCGGTCCTATCCTGTGAAACTCAATAAGATCACCAACTTCAAGATGAGGCAACAAATCAGCTCCAGACATCCACCCAGTTTGCAATCGGCCAGGAGTAAACATTGTACTAGCTCGAGCACGACAATCTTCGCACAATGGAGCTCGTGGAATGCTGGCGGCTTCCTGAAATAAATGAAAACTTTTAGAAACGTAGAAGATATAGTATTTAACATTCCAGGTCAAAAAGACCTCAACTTTCATTAAAATAAAGCGAGTTACAGCCAAAATACATCAATATCACCATAACATCTAATGAATCTCAGAATATTCCTCATGAACCTAAAGAAACAAAACAAATAAAAAAAACTACTTACAGTGGCAATGTACTCGTCAATATGTTCTTGTTGACGCCGAAGGCAACTGTTACAAGGCGCACGGGTGAAGTTAATCCGGCCTGGAGTCCGTCGGCCAAGGTTATGGTTAATAACCCCGGTGGCGACCGAAGAAGCCGTTCCCACTAAAAAGTTAGTAATAAGAGGATAATATCACAGTAGCCAAGGCACTGACTGACAATATTCATTAGAAAAAAAGAAAAACCATCTAGAAATAAAGTAATTACGACAAATTTTTTAGAAGTTTTGAATTTTTCGCGCGCGCCTGAAGGCGTTTTGCAAATTGCGCCCAAATTAATGTTGATTAGCTTTTTGAAGGTGGTATTATTAAAGAAAAGATTTGCTAGTTTTCTTTTGCTAGTACTAGAATACTAGTTTGTACCTTCTTTACTTAAAAACGCCAAATAAAGCAAAATTATGTTATCATAGACATCTATCTTATCCATGCTCCAAAATAAATAGCTCAAAACTAAAGTCGACGAATTTAAAGCGAAATTTCACTATAACATAAAGTTCACCAAATATTTTTGTACGAATACTCCAATTTTCACAATAGTACGACATCAAAAACAAACGATATTACATTACCACCACCTTGTACTTACTGTTTTCGCGTTTTTACTCAAAAATACAACAAAACGGTAAATTTAGCCGGCTCTACTTAATCAAATACGTTGTGTAGGACCTGTGTAAAATATTGATCTTATTTATATACAAAATTAACATCATTTACTGTGTTAAACAACTTACCAAAGCTCCAAAAGTCCATGTTTTTGGAGGGAAAATCGAGCTGAAAGTGGGTTTTCTCCGCTTTTTTCGCAAAAATGGACGAGTCTAATCACGCGTATAACATAAAGGCCTTCTGTTTTCGAAATCTGGGGAAGGAAAAACAGTTCCAGTCTAGATTAGTGCAAAAGTTTATGTTATGTTAGGATAAACAATGAGGTAGATGGGTGTTTATTTGATAAATAGGTCTAAATTAAGGCTGTTGTAAACATAGACCGAAGTTTGCAGGGGTAAAAAAAATATATTTTTAGTGTAAAATACTTATTTAAAGTATAAAATACTACATATAAAAATTTTTTGGTATAGTCAACAATTAATAAACGTATGTTATCATAGAACCAGCAATCCGAATTGAATGCAATAAAATCAACAAAAGATATTTTTTGTTTTCTTTCAATTGTTCAAATAATTCTGTGCCCCCTCTCAAAGCAAATTTTGGGGTTAGAGGGCGCAGAACTATTTGAACAACCTAATATAACAAGAGTTGCCTCTATGAGGCGTTCTCACAATGGTAATACTTACAAGGAAAGTACCCGACCTGTCCCACTTACATTGCTAGAATCAGTGCAAACTGCTCATGTTCTTAAAATCGTCTTATCCACCTAAAAAGTAAAGCATAACACAGATAAACATAACAAGGCCAATGGTATGCAAAAGCTATCGATATTGACTTACCCCTTCTAGACAGACCTACATAACATAATTTATAGAACAGTATGTCTATATATAAAGCCATTTATCCCAATTTTAATATTATTGTCGACAAATATCATTAGATATCGTATCTATTGTTTGTATAATCGACAATTGTGTAAAAAGTTAGAAAAATGCTTCTCAAAACGATTACAATGTCTTTGTTACTTTACTTGACCATCTTTAGTCATGGTGTTCATGCTGGTATTGTAGTAAGTAGTAAATTTTTCATTCAAAAAACTACCGTTAACTATAGTTATTATAATAATATTAAAAGACATAAGTATATTTCCTAGTACTGAAGGTCTTGTTTTACATTGATGAAAAAACTTTTTCATTATTTCATAAACGCTATCTCTTTCTAACTTTATGATTATATGTTTTACAGTAGAATGTTAAGTAAAGTAGCTATATATGCTCCACAATAAGCAGAGTGTTCCAAAATTTTTCTTTGATCAGCCACTGAAAGTTCAGAGCCGAAACATGAGCTAACCTCAAACTTGGGTTAATAAACCGAAGAAGTCTACTTTATTTTTGCGATAATTAAAACGAAAGGTTACCTTTTGAATGAGAGCGGCAGACTTTTGGAGTTGTTTTCTCTCTAACTGCCTCTTAATAAAAACGTTATCTTCATCCCACTTTTTCGCAATCTCTTTTTCTCTAATTTTCATTTATATTATGTCTAACATGTGTGTACATATCATTGTATAGTAAAATTAAGCTACAGTTAGAGAAGAAGCAATAGAAAAGGTAGTTTCAATAGACATCAGAATCTCTTCAGTCTTCGAAAAAGAAGATGAACCAAATGTGTACGCCCATAGCCCGTTGAACGCACGCCATCCCGTCCGATCTGGCAAGTTAAGCAACGGTGCGCTTGATTAGTACTTGGATCGGAGACGTCCTTGGAATCTCAAGTGGCCTACGCATTTTGTGCCATTTTTACTTGTAATACTTAACTTTTTTATATTTTGTGGGTACTGTAATTTTGCTTTTCTTTAAAAAAATCATTTTTTGTCCAATAAATCCAATTTTCATAAAAATTTAAATTTTAAAGTTTCAATTTTCAGGACTTCTTCAGTGATATATGGAGCTCAATAGTTGGAGTTGAGACTGAAGTTTCTTCGGCTTCAGAACTCGCCAACACCATCGTAAACAACACTGAAGATGAAGTGAAAAGTGCTGTCAAAACAGTACCACTACTACCTGAAATCGAAGGCCTTGGTGTGCTATGTACACCTTGTACATGGGGAATTGACTTTGTGTCTTCTTACATCACGGACAACGTTTATGTTCCTATTGTGAGTTATTATAGTTTATGCAAATTATGTTTTTTTATTTAAAAAAATAATAGGTTGTTCAAATAATTCTGTGCCCCTAACCCCTAGAAGTTGTTTTGAGAGGAGGCACTGAATTATTTGAACAACCCAATATTATCATTAGGTTGTTCAACTAATTCTGTGCCTTTTTTCAGGGTCTAGCCACAGTATGTCCAATAATTTACACTTTTGACAACAGTGCTAACAACCTTTTGGCATGTGAAATTGTAGTAGCTGGAGCTGTAGTTTTCTCATATTTTGGGAATTCCGAAAAAGTTTGTAAACAAGTTGGCTTCTGTGGTATACCTGCCATCAGCAACTTGTTCAAGAGTAAACGACAAGTTGTTTACGACGCTACAACGACCCCTTTGGGCCTCGACGATATTTTAAGCGTAAGTTTGGTTACATGTGACATTTTACACTGACTAATTTAAAAAAAGTTAATTTTAAAAACATAAAAACATAGCTTAAAATAAGGTTTAAAAAGCGATCGATACTTTTAGTTAATGCCAACCGACTTACATGACTTTTCCCAAAAGCTGACCAAACTTAGCCCTGCCAACTATATTGAAGTTGAAAAGACGGTAATCCACATGGTATCACAGATTCGCGAAATGAATCCACATAAACTATTGGATTCGCTCAACAAAATTGCTCCTTATTACACGTAGAAGTATAATAATATTACCTGTTATACCTTATAATAATATTTATATATTTTTCGAAAAGTTCTGCCATTTTAAGCAACAAAAACATCAAAACTAAATTAAATAAAAATTACAGTACCTTAAAAACATAAAAAAAGTTATATTACAAGTAAAAATGGACCTATTTTATTGCTTTTTCTCTGCATATAGCTTAATTTTACAACATAATGATATGTACGCACATTTAAAACACAATGTAAGCGAAAATTTAGAGAAAAAGAGATTATGAAAAAGGTGAATGAAGATAACGTTTTTTTTGAGAGACAGTTAGAGAGAGAAAACAACTCCAAAAGTCTGTCGCTCTCATTCAAAAGGTAACCTTTCGTTTTAATTATCGCAAAAATAAAGTAGACTTCTTCGGTTTATTAACCCAAGTTTGAGGTTAGCTCATGTTTCGGCTCTGAACTCTCAGTGGCTGATCAAAGAGAAATTTTGGAACGCTCTGCTTATTGTGGAGTTCATATACCTCAGTTGGGTTTTGTAGCTACCTGCGATAGCTACAGTACCTCGTGTTTGCAAGATATATCTTTATTATGTAATCATTTGTGATCAGAAGGCCTTCCCACGCGCGGCCTTTAGGGAAAGCGCTGATAAGAGAGACATTATGCGATAAACGCAAAGGCCTGATATTGTGCCTGGCTATAAAAGCCGGGAACACGATGTCTCTTGATCGATCGCTTGGGCAGGCTTCTGCCCATTCTATTTTACAGTTTTCAACCACACGGTCGGCTTAGGTTTTGGGTAGCGCTTGGATTATTTGACTTTGCAAAGTCGCAGATTCTGCAGATACTGTAGCCGAAACTCGTTCCGGCGTCGATAGAAATAATAGGATAAGTTTAAGTATAAGGTTGGGTATAAGGTTAAAGTACATATAAGTTACAACCAGGGTTGGACGCAGGGCAGGGCATTTCAACAGGGCATTTTTTTGAATTTCGTTTTCCCGCCAAACTCATATCTTGAAAACTGTAATAGCTATCAAGAAAATAACAACGTAAAATGGATTAGCAGTGTTTAAAACCCATTTCTAGAAATTTTTGCGTTTTTAGGCCTAGCCAAAAAAAAATTTAAAAAAAAGCGCGCCAAAAAACAATTCAAAAATGCCTTGTTACAGGGCCCATGCCCTGCCCTGCGTCCAACCCTGGTTACAACCCACAGGACTAGTCCTGGAACCATTTCCTCAGTTAATTAAAGTATACAAATGGTTAAGCCCAGTACTGCGACGGGTGCTGGGATGGGCAGGGTCACCAACCCTCCCACCAAGCCCACCACTCAACTCCTCTTTTAAAACTGCCAGCGTTTATTATTATTATTAACTTCTCATAAAGTATAAGAATAAAGTACGATTTTTGGTTTTATGTTTTTGTAGTCATGACCAATTAGGCGCTTGTGGTAGTACCAGAAACGGCATCAAATTGGCACAAGTTCAAGGTAAATGGATTTCCAGCAGGAACTCCATAAGTGTGGTTGTCAGAAGAGCTGTGGTAGGCATCGGTGCAATCACTAAAATTATTTTATTAGCTAGGCCACCAAACAATTACCAAGAAAACCAATAATCACATTGCTATATTTTCTTTATCACTTACGCAGTAGCACATTCAGCGACATGACCTCCATCTTCAGGGATAATCTGCATACCAATGTCAAAGCCTTCAATAACGTTGAGATCGTAGTTGCTGTTACCATTAGAGTTACCAAAGGAGAACTCGGCAATTGTATGACCAGATCCATAGTTGTGACGGAAGTTCATGACACCAGTAGTGTAAGTTTGAGAGCAAGATTCTCCAACAGCCAATTGACATTGAACGGTCTGAGCACCTCCAGTGACAGTCTTTACTACGGTAACTGGGTCGGTGCATTGGTTGTTGATGGTCAGGGTAGTGGCTGGAGCAGAAACAGCGGAAGAAGAGTCCACATTGTCAAATTGGCATAAGTTCAAAGTGAAAGGAGAACCAGATGGAACACCATAAGTGTGGTTGTCAGAAGAACTGTGGTAGGCGTCGGTACAGTTACTAAAATACTGTAAGTAAAATTTAAACTACTTACGCAGTAGCACATTCAGCTACGTGACCTCCATCTTCTGGAATGATCTGCATCCCAATATCAAATCCTTCGATTACATTCAAATCGTAATTGTCATTTCCATCAGAATTACCGAAAGAAAACTCAGCGATGGTATGACCAGATCCATAGTTGTGACGGAAGTTCATGACTCCAGTTGTGTAGTTTTGGACACAAGATTCTCCTACAGCCAGTTGACATTGTGTTGTCTGGGCACCTCCAGGGACAGTCTTGACCACAGTAACTGGGTCAGTGCACTGGTTAACAATAGTCAACTCTCCTGCGTAACTACAGCAGATGGCCACGGTGAAGAAGATAACAAAAGACTTCATTGCAAATCTGAATACCTTGAGTGAATAACGATTTACAAAAATTTTGCTTTGCTTATATACTAACTTGTTTGAATAACTCAAAGTAGCAATTGACTATTATCTGTTCGGAAATAATTGTAAAAAAGCTAATTTAAATATTTAAAACTTCAAACGTCAACTAAATGACCTTCGAAATAGTCAATAATCCATTGTTTTTGATTATGAAAAGTGACCTTTAGCCAGGTTTGGTGCGCTTTATGTGTAACATAGCAAAAGCCTTAAAATTTTTAAAAATCACTTGCCTATTCCAGTTTTACATAAATTATACTGCGAAATACAAACCTTTGTTCAAAACATATTTGCAGGTATTACGTATAACACATCAGGAAGCAATAGCCAAAGGTCAGCTTAGAAATGAAACAACAGTTTGAACGGATTAGAGAACGTTCGAAATTAAAATATTCAATCATACAAACCAAAATATTCAAATGAGTAAGTATATAAGCAAAGAAAAAACCCCACCAATCATTATTTACTCAAGGTATTCAGTTTTGCAATGAAGTCTTTTATTATCTTCTTCACTGTGGCCATCTACTGCAGTTACGCAGGAGAGTTGACTATTGTTAACCAGTGCACAGACCCGGTTACTGTAGTCAAGACCGTGCCTGGCGGTGCCCAGACAACGCAATGTCAACTGGCTGTAGGAGAATCTTGTTCCCAAAACTACACTACTGGAGTCATGAACTTCCGTCACAACTATGGATCTGGTCACACCATCGCTGAGTTTTCTTTCGGTAACTCAGACGGCAATGACAATTACGATTTGAATGTGATCGAAGGATTTGATATTGGGATGCAGATCATTCCAGAAGATGGAGGTCACGTAGCTGAATGTGCTACTGCGTAAGTAGTTTAAATTTTACTTACAGTATTTTAGTAACTGTACCGACGCCTACCACAGTTCTTCTGACAACCACACTTATGGTGTTCCATCTGGTTCTCCTTTCACTTTGAACTTATGCCAATTTGACAATGTGGACTCTTCTTCCGCTGTTTCTGCTCCAGCCCCTACCCTGACCATCAACAACCAATGCACCGACCCAGTTACCGTAGTAAAGACTGTCACTGGAGGTGCTCAGACCGTTCAATGTCAATTGGCTGTTGGAGAATCTTGCTCTCAAACTTACACTACTGGTGTCATGAACTTCCGTCACAACTATGGATCTGGTCATACAATTGCCGAGTTCTCCTTTGGTAACTCTAATGGTAACAGCAACTACGATCTCAACGTTATTGAAGGCTTTGACATTGGTATGCAGATTATCCCTGAAGATGGAGGTCATGTCGCTGAATGTGCTACTGCGTAAGTGATAATGAAAATATCAATGTGATTATTAGCTTTCTTGAAAATATTTTGGTTCTCTTAGCTGATAACATGGCTTTAGTGACTGCACCGATGCCTACCACAGCTCTTCTGACAACCACACTTATGGAGTTCCTGCTGGAAATCCATTCACCTTGAACTTGTGCCAATTTGATGCCGTTTCTGGTACTACCACAAGCGCCTAATTGGTCATAACTACAAAAACATAAAACCAAAAATCTTAATTTATTCTTTTTTAATAATGAAAAGTTAATAATAATAATATAATACACGCTGGCAGTTTTAATATTTTGGTATTTTTAAATGTAGATGTTGTGAACCAAACTAGTTTAAAAGTTAAAGACGATCACAAGCGCCTAATTGGTCATAACTACAAAAATATAAAATCAAAAATCTTACCTTATTCTTATACTATATGAGCAGTTAATAATAATAATAATAAACGCAGGCAGTTTCAATGTTTTAACTCACTGGAAACATAAAGGTAACTTACCTTTATATAATAACAAAACTTAAACAACGAATTTAAAAAATAACAAAAAATATTGCATTTCTAAACAGAATGCTAAAAATTTAATTTTTAAAAAAAATTTAATAAAAAATATTTCGCTTCAATTAAATTTTATAAACCAAACATTTATATGACATTACTTTATTCACCGTTACAAGTTATACACGTTTTGATCAAAAAACAAATAATCCAAGAATTTTAAAAATAATTAATAATTTACATAATGAGACCAAATAACACCATTAGACTGTTCCAACAGTTTACAAACTTTAAATTTTGGTAGTTTAAAAACAATTCGCCTACCTCAAGATAAGTTGTTTTTTACTTCAATTTACAGACTTTTTATACCGCTATAACATTTTAAAGTAAAAAATAACTGAAGCCTTGATAAGACCAAAATATTAGGTTGCTCAAATAATTCTGTGCTCCCTAACCCCAAAGATTTTCTTTAGGAAAAGGCACAGAATTATTTTACCAACCTTAGATTTAAAAAAAGTCCTTGAAAAGACAAAATTAGCTTTGAAAATTCAAAACATCGAACATTTTTCAATATAGACACGCCTTACACAGTAAAAACATGCAAACAAATAAAAATCTAACAAGAACTTACAAAGACAAGACAGTTTAGACCAATTCACCGGCTTCGCCAATCTTTTTAGCTCCGATTTCATCGACCAAAACGTCCAGCCAATTCTCGCGATCATCGTCCCATATGATCTCGACTTGTCGTGGTTCATTTGGTACTGATGCTATTAGGACTTCGCTGTCAAACATGTCAATTCCGTCCTAGAATTTTGAAATGTAAGTCAAATTTTGAAACAAAAGTCAGATTTCAATACTTTTATTCAGGTTTTTTGAACTAGTTAGTACCAAGTTTTCGGTATAAAGGTCAACCACGTCCTTTCTCACCGTAAAAGGCTCGTACTGGCAAACCCGTACTAATTCAGTATTAGAAAACTGATTATACTGTAAACTTGGCCCCATACCTTCATTTGGTAAAACATTTTTAGCTCCACATAAACCAACCCAACTCCATACAAAAAATCTTCCCTTACTACAATATCCACCTATTAGCACCCCTACCGTTTTCTCCTGAAGCTCAGGATCAAATTTCTTTAAGATCATAGCCAATTGTTTCAGATTAAGATTGTTTGGCATCTCAAACACTTCACTGAATGTTATACTATGAAGCTTTACTCCCAACTTGTTGGCAGCTTCATCTTGTGACACGAATTGTAGCTTTTTCGTATCATTATCCATTATGAAACATCCTCGGATTGGACAATACTTCTTTGACGCTTTTGGTCCCACAATTTCCATGGACTTTTGAATCAGAGAAGTGGGAATGTCAACGAATACTTTCAACGGCGTGTTGATGACAATTGTCTCGCCGTTCGCTGGCTTGAAGACTGGGATTTTGAATTGCTGAAAAAGTCATTTTAAGCTTATGAAAAAACCATAATAATAACCAAAAAATAAGTTATATTACAGGTATGACAGTGCAATCTTACCTTTTCCACTTTTCCTTTCAAAAACTCCATTTTTGATTCTTCTCCATGAACAAAAATAACATTGGCTGGTTCCACGTCTCTGATCAACAACATAATACCTTTCGCATCGGCGTGGGCAGAGAACGACATGTATTCTACTCGCATGTTGACATCGTACTGAAAATTTACAATATTACTTCATATAACGATAAAAAGTGGCATATAGTAATCAAAACATAAATCCACTAATTCTTTCGTATTTTATAAATAAAAATTGAAAAAAAGTAAGATAATGTCAAAAGCAATCATATTTCTTGCCCATACCCACAAGCCCAAAGTTTTGTACTGAGAAAGTGAACAGTTTCAATAAAATCCAAGATCCTACCTCCTTCTGATCGATCATGACTTTTTTGGCTCCAGCAATAACTTTCGCTCCTACCGTACCAGCAGTACAGTAGCCAGGCATGATAATCAAATTCTTTTCATCGCCACACCACTTCTTGAAGATTCTCAACGACTGTCCTCCGTGCAACATACCAGGCGTTGAAAAAACGACCATTGGTCCCGGAGCGTCAACATACGATGGATCCAGTGGGGAAATGTGCTGTAATTGAAATACTATGTAGGAAAAAGACATTATCTTACCATAAAATAAGTAGAAATCTTGCCAAAGCATGTACGCTAAACATTTTAGCAACAGTCAAGCACATTATACAAAAAAACTCTTCCAAATCTACAGTAACTTACCTTAAAATCAAACATGTTCCTTTGAACAAAGTTTTTCTTGATTTTCTCGTTAGTCCAGCCAATAAACAGCCGATAATATTTCGTCGCTCTATCAGCAAGACCAGCAGAACAATAGATTGGTACTTTCAGTCCCAACCTCTCCCAGTATGACTCTAATAAAATACACAACTCCTGTACGCGACCCAAAGCAAACACTGGAATGAGGACTTTGCCTCCATCGAATACGGTATCACTAATTTTTTGTAGAAAATCACGTTCTCTGGCCCTTTTCGAGTCTCGAATCGTACTGGCATAAGTGGTTTCTGTGATCAGAAGATCTGGTTTTAAACCGGCG
Source organism: Bursaphelenchus okinawaensis (assembly GCA_904066225.2). Classification (NCBI taxonomy): domain Eukaryota; kingdom Metazoa; phylum Nematoda; class Chromadorea; order Rhabditida; family Aphelenchoididae; genus Bursaphelenchus; species Bursaphelenchus okinawaensis. The sequence continues at coordinate 8,634,428 of CAJFCW020000002.1, read as the reverse complement.
AAGACATGAGCTGCGCCCAAATGACGATCCGGTGTCATGTTAAAGTCACCTAAAAATGTTTCCATTTTTATCAGCTTTAATCTTGAACGCACTTTTATTTAAATTTACTTTCGTCTTTAACTTTTAAACTAGTTTGGTTCACAACATCTACATTTAAAAATACCAAAATATTAAAACTGCCAGCGTTTATTATATTACTATTATTAACTCTTCATTATTAAAAAAGAATAAATTAAGATTTTTGGCTTTATGTTTTTGTAGTTATGACCAATTAGGCGCTTGTGGTAGTACCAGAAACAGCATCAAATTGACACAAGTTCAAGGTGAATGGATTTCCAGCAGGAACTCCATAAGTGTGGTTGTCAGAAGAGCTGTGATAGGCATCGGTGCAGTCACTAAACTCATTTTATTAGCTAGGCCACCAAAAATTACAATAAAAACCAACATATTACAATAAAAATAATCACATTGCTATAATGTTGTTACTTACGCAGTAGCACATTCAGCGACATGACCTCCATCTTCAGGAATAATCTGCATTCCAATGTCAAATCCTTCGATAACATTGAGATCGTAGTTGCTGTTACCATTAGAGTTACCAAAGGAGAACTCGGCAATTGTATGACCAGATCCATAGTTGTGACGGAAGTTCATGACACCAGTAGTGTAGGTTTGAGAGCAAGATTCTCCAACAGCCAATTGACATTGAACGGTCTGAGCACCTCCAGTGACAGTCTTTACTACGGTAACTGGGTCCGTGCATTGGTTGTTGATGGTCAGGGTAGTGGCTGGAGCAGAAGCAGCGGAAGAAGAGTCCACATTGTCAAATTGGCATAAGTTCAAAGTGAAAGGAGAACCAGATGGAACACCATAAGTGTGATTGTCAGAAGAACTGTGGTAGGCGTCGGTACAATTACTAAAATACCCTAAGTAATAGTAGAATGACTTACGCAGTAGCACATTCAGCTACGTGACCTCCATCTTCTGGAATTATCTGCATTCCAATATCAAATCCTTCGATCACATTCAAGTCGTAGTTGTCATTTCCATCAGAGTTACCGAAAGAAAACTCAGCGATGGTATGGCCCGATCCATAGTTGTGACGGAAGTTCATGACTCCAGTTGTGTAGTTTTGGACACAAGATTCTCCTACGGCCAGTTGACATTGTGTTGTTTGGGCACCTCCAGGGACGGTCTTGACTACAGTAACCGGGTCAGTGCATTGGTTAACAATAGTCAACTCTCCTGCGTAGATGCAGCAGATGGCCACGGTGAAGAAAATAACAAAAGACTTCATTGCAAATCTGAATACCTTGAGTGAATAATGATTGGTGGGGTTTTTGCTTTGCTTATATACTTATTTGAATAATTTAGTCTGTATTCTCTACTATTTCAGCTTTAAAAATAATCTAATCCGTTCAAAGTGTTGTTTCATTTCGAGACTGACCTTTGGCTATCGCTTTTTGGTGTATTATGCATAACAATTTCAATTATGTATAGGAAAATACGTGATGTGTTTTGCAACCTAATGCTTAACGGAAACTATCATGAAACCATTTTCGAAACTTCAATTCGAATTTACAGTGAACATGTCACAAAATATACATGGTTAAAGGTCAGTTCCTAAACAAAAACATGGGCTTAGGAATATTCCGAAGGTCAGTTGTTGATGTTTGAAATTTTATATATGCAAATTAGCATTCTACAAATGTGTCAAACTCATAATAGTCAAGGTTTTGTTTTGAATTATTCAAATAGACTGCTATATAAGCAAAGCAAAAACCCTACCAATCATTACTCAATCAAGGTATTCAGGTTTGCAATGAAGTCTTTTGTTATCTTTTTCACCGTGGCCGTCTGCTGTAGTTACGCAGGAGAGTTGACTATTGTTAACCAGTGCACTGACCCAGTTACTGTGGTCAAGACTGTCCCTGGAGGTGCCCAGACAACACAATGTCAACTGGCTGTAGGAGAATCTTGTGTCCAAAACTACACAACTGGAGTCATGAACTTCCGTCACAACTATGGATCTGGTCATACCATCGCTGAGTTTTCTTTCGGTAATTCTGATGGAAATGACAATTACGATTTGAATGTAATCGAAGGATTTGATATTGGAATGCAGATAATTCCAGAAGATGGAGGTCACGTAGCTGAATGTGCTACTGCGTAAGTAGTTTAAATTTTACTTACAGTATTTTAGTAACTGTACCGACGCCTACCACAGTTCTTCTGACAACCACACTTATGGTGTTCCATCTGGTTCTCCTTTCACTTTGAACTTGTGCCAATTTGACAATGTTGACTCTTCTTCCGCTGCTTCTGCTCCAGCCACTACTCTGACCATCAACAACCAATGCACGGACCCAGTTACCGTAGTAAAGACTGTCACTGGAGGTGCTCAGGCCGTTCAATGTCAATTGGCTGTTGGAGAATCTTGCTCTCAAACCTACACTACTGGTGTCATGAACTTCCGTCACAACTATGGATCTGGTCATACAATTGCCGAGTTCTCCTTTGGTAACTCTAATGGTAACAGCAATTACGATCTCAACGTTATTGAAGGCTTTGACATTGGTATGCAGATTATCCCTGAAGATGGAGGTCATGTCGCTGAATGTGCTACTGCGTAAGTAACAACATTATAGCAATGTGATTATCGGTTTTCTTATTAACATTTTGATGGCCTAGCTAACAAAATGATTTTAGTGACTGTACCGATGCCTACCACAGTTCTTCTGACAACCACACTTATGGAGTTCCTGCTGGAAATCCATTCACGTTGAACTTGTGCCAATTTGATGCCGTTTCCGGTACTACCACAAGCGCCTAATTGGTCATAACTACAAAAATATAAAACCAAAAAACTCACCTTCTTATACTTTATGAGAAGTTAATAAAAATAATAATAAATGCAGGCAGTTTCAAGATCTACTACGTTTTGTATAATATGCCTTACCAAAAATAATATTCTTCTAAACGTAACAATTTTACAAAACATAAAAGTATTTAAGACAAGTTTAAATAGGCAGAACTGCCATTCTCTTCTTATATTTTTTTTCGTTTAAAAGGCTTACCTGTATAAAGAACACTTTGATCTCCAACTTTGATAAGGAACATTGCTGCTCCCAAAACATGGCCAGCATAAAACGCTTGAATAGAAAATCCTTCATCAATCTCCACAACTTCATGTAAACCAACTTCTACTACCTAAATAGCCCATAAACATCAAAAATATTTTGTTTCTAATCCAAAAAATAACTCATCTATTTTTTCTATATATTATCCATCATTTTTGCTCAAAATAATAAGGATTCAGCACCCTAAAAACCAAAAAAAAATTAAAAACTACCTTCTTCATACAATTCTTAATCATCTGACTCGTAAAAAAGTTGGTTTCACCTCTGACTTCAGTCTGAATCTTTCGATAATCTTCAAGCAACACAGGAACGATAGCTTTGGTTGGATGTGTCATATAAATCGATCCTTCATATTTGCAAACTTCAGTCATATGTGGCAAAGCACCACAATGATCCAAATGGAAATGGGAAATGATAACCGCATCCAAATAACTTGTCAAATCGCCACCTCCTCCAATATATCTGAAAATATTGTTTTAGGTTAATATTGATATACATAGTTTTGTGTATAACTTAAGAAATTTCTGCTTTTCCTAGTCTTACAAAGCTATATCAGTTTGTCTTCATTAACATCAACTTTAGAACGATTTTTGACCAAGAACCCTTAACAACAACATATTTTATAACTTTCTTCGTAAAAAGCTCTTAAAACGTCTGCACGTAAAAAACATTTATTTATTCGTTTAAAATAAACTCTCCAATTTTAATCCAAACGCAAGGTGGTATTAACCGTAGCATCTAAAAACCAACAAAAAAATCAAAAATAACTTACGAAAAGTCGGGAAATCTTCGCTCATCTTGATATCCCATGTGCATACCACAATCTAACATGATGTTCTTGCCGTTCATAGACAATAAAATACACGATCTTCCCACATCTTGTCCTGCTCCCAGTGGAACAACCTAAAATCGTACGTTCTTTAGCCAAAAAGCACAAAACTGATGTTTTACATGATGAAAAGCCTTATTTTACACCGTTTAATTTTTTGAAATTGTCATACGTTAACAGGTCTTGGTTTATAGATAATATATTGTTAAACTTACTCGTATTTTAGGCATTATTTGTCCTGTTTTCGTCGGTTTTGAGAAGGATATTCGTTTGGAAAAATTATTTTTGCGAAATTATTTTCCTCTTGCTGCGGAACGCCAAAACAAGCAAAGTAGGCGCAAAAACAATAGTTTTCAAACGTTTTTAAATTTTTTATCGAATTAACGTTAGCCAACATTTATAAAATACGATACTATTCAATTACAATTTTTTGAATAGTTTTAACATTGTATATCTTGCACTGTGCTTTATATACATGAAAAAACTGAAGAATTAGACAAAAAAAAACAAACAAATAAGTAAAAATCAGTTTATTTTTGACGAAAATCGAAAGTGGTCTAAGTTTTTGGTTTTGGTTGAGTATCAGGCAAGGAGTCATCTGCCGTATGGTACACTGAAACGTCGTCCCTTTTTGTGTCTCCCATAACCGTATGATACACGGAATTGTCATTGCCGCCCTTCGAGCCTTTGCCCTTCTTCTTGTCCTTTGAATTCTTAACCGTATGGTACTCGGAATTGTCATCTTTTGAACCCTTGCCACCCTTGCCCTTCTTAGAATCCTTGCCATTCTTCGATTTACTCTTCGATTCCTTCTTCGATTTTTTCGACATTTGTGCGATGGATTTCAGAGCAGGGTCGTCTTTTACCTAAAATTATGTTGAAATTCGTCTTGAACCCAAAAGGATATTAGAATAGTCGTCTTGAGTCCAACATTATACTAGACTACACTCTACAAACTTTTATTTTCATAAAAACTTCACGATAGTCAACAATAGCAACCGTTGTTAAACTTCATAAAAGTCTTGTCGTTTTTCCTCGTGAAAATCAGTGTAAAACGACGACAAGACTTTTGAACCTACTACAGATACCCCAAGCTTATCAATAAGCCTATAACTCACTTTGGAACACCCCAATCCTACAACTCACTCTAAACGCCCAAAGCCTACAATTAACTCTGGAACGCCCCAAACCTCTAACTCACCCTGGAACGTCCGACCAAGATCGAGACCACGATGCAGGCGATCAAGCAGATCAAGAAGATGACCAAGACCGGAATGAAGATGTAGAAGCAACCAGACTTGCACATCACCGAGTCCATGGCCTTGCCGTAGTCATCCAAACCATACTCTCTGGTCTCGGTAACATTGAATTCGAAAGCGATAAGATCATCGTTGACAAGCATATCGTGGTAATCAAACACATTTGCCAACGAGTCCTAAAGACATATGTTTAAAAAGTATTTTAAATTAAAAATTAATTTAAAAATTTCAGGATTTCATAAAAAATTTTAGTCGTTTCAAATAGAAAATCCGTCAGAACCTACATGAATGTCTTTGATACCTTTGGACTGATCTTTCGAGGTCACCTTGAACGGATAAAAGCCATGTCTTCCAACCGATGATCCGTTCAATTTTATTTGTCTGCCGTCCTTCTAAAAGTAAAAAATATTTTAAAAAATGCCACAGTATAATGTTTTAAAACCACACAGCTCTGTTTTATACAAAAAATCCATTTTTCCAATAATCTTTGTGACACTTCGTTACAAGTTTCTAAAATTCCAATAAAATTTGTGACACTTCGTAACAATTTCAAAAATTCCAATAAAATTAGTGACACTTCGTTACGGTTTCAAAATTCCAATTAAATTTGTGGCAATTCGTCACAAACTGCAACTTTGAGTAAAAAATAAAAAAAAACAATGTCAAAAAATTTTTAAGCAATAATTTAAAAAAACAAACCGTATTGAAAGAGACATAAATCACTGGGTTCATCTCCTCTATATAGTACTCCAACCACCAATGGTTCCGTTTCGCTTCCGGCACTACATTGTCCACTTTGTACGTGTGATTGAAAACAATATCACGTGCGACACTGAAAAAGTAAAAGTAGAGGTAAGAAGAAGAGTAGGAATAAAGGTAAAAATAGTTGAGGTTTCAAGCCATTTTAGGTATTAAAAGCCAAAAAAACTTACTCTGGAGTCAACAAAGAAGGCCAACCGATACGGTCAGTTCGCACGAAATCCTCGTTTATGATGAGCTGAGCCATGTATTCGGGACAATCGTTGACCATACTACAAAACCAAATTATTAAAACTTTTAAAAAATAATCAAAAACGCATAAGTAATTCTATGCCCCAAAAAACTCAACCCTTAAAATTTTTCTTGAGAGGAGCACAGAATTATGCGAACATACTAATAAAAAATTATCTTTATATAGGGCTAAGGCCGAGTCTAGCAAACCCCCTTTCAGGTATAACAATAATGCATTAGTAAAGTGTTGTCGTTTTTTTAACGTTCAACACAGTAATAAAAAACGACAAAAATTTTAAAACTCCAAATATAATAGGTCTTTGCAAATCAAACTTAAAAAATTTTTTTCAAATAAAAAGCCAACTTACACAGGCATGGCCATTTCCACGTTACATTCCTTGAGCTGGCCCTATAAATGTAAAAATTTAAATTTAAAATAACAGTGCAAAAAAGTACATACAGTAGAGCTTTTTTATAACAAACATATATAGCAGAACTTAAAAGTTATAAAAACGCCTCTATATCTAATTTCTTTTATAACAAATCAAATTTTAAACCCCCGAGCAATTCATTATACAGAATGCGCCAAAAGTTCTGTTACAAAACTTTATGATTTAAAAACCGTATAGGAGTTCCGTATAATTCAAAAAAGGTCACTCACATTGTTCAAGTCAAACACAGGTGGAGCAAAAATAGGTTCTTCTTCATTGTCTTCAGCAAACACCAACGGCACCAATAAAATCAGTGCGCCCAACCACATCAGGAAGACCTGATTCGACCGTTTTCGTCAAAAAGTCAGTCAAAAATGACTGTGGCAATAGAATCGAGCATCTCAAATTTTTTTCAAACAAACTTTAAAAAAAGTATAATAAAAAAATTTTTAACTAAAAAATGTGTAACTTTGTAAAGTGTTACCTAATTTCTTGATATAATAAAATATCCTAAGAGAAATTAGAAAACATTTTCTTGACTTTATATCATATTTGTCATGGTGTTAAACGACCCAACAAATTATGTACAACAGTCTCATGCTTCATTCCTTTCCTACCCTACTCTACCCTATCCTACCCTGCTTACAATTTGTTATCATTGCCATATTTTGCCTTTTCCTGATCTGCCCTACTGTACCCTAGCCTATTTTATGCAGTCATGCACATAGATGTTCAATCTTATCCATACTTTTGCCGTGAATTCTATTTAGTCTACATCTACTCTTACCCCAAAAATTGCCCTAGCATGCTTTATAATTATCATAAACTACTCTACTCTAACCTATCCTACCCTTAATTATCATAACCTACTCTACTATAACCTATCCTACCCTTAATATTGCTCAAGTCTACATCTACCCAACCCTACCGTTACAAATGTCATACATCTCCCTATCCTTGCCTTACTTAAGCCTACAGCCTCATAAAGAAAAATTCTCTCAACCCACCCGTTTTCTGATACAAAAATTGCTCGTCCGGTAATGCTTATGGCAATCCGTCTTGTTACAGTCTCTTCTACGCCTACAACTACACTTTTTCTTCCAATGACTTTGTTTGAACTTTTTAAAAATTCATTTTTTTCTTTTTTTTTTGTTTTGAAGAGCTTTCTTCCACTTTTTCGTGGCTCCAAACTTTTACACTTGTCTAAATAAATACATTTTTTTAGGATAAAATAACATCGTTCATAATCCTCTTCCAGCTGTAATTGTTTTATTAGGTTTTTCAAATAATTATGTGCCCCTAACCACAAAAACTTGTTTTAAAGAAAGCACTAAATTATTTGAACAACCTAATGCTATCACATTTTTTACCACTCCATTACCATCTGTCTTTAAGTTCCGCTACTTTTTAACAAAACCTTTACAACTTATAGACAAAAAGTAGGTATATTAATATCACTGCTTTTGTTACTTTGACCTCGGCAGTAAAGTTTCAGTGAAAACAAGTTGAAATTAATTGGAAACGTTTTTTTTTCGAATTAAAAGTTCACTCTTTGGAATGCCTCATTCATTAAAATCCTCTTTTTTCCAAACTTTAGCCATTTTACCCTTTGGCAGTTTTGGAGAAAAAAACCCTGGTCAGTTGATTTTTAAAAGGTTTTCTTGCCGGTGATCTATGGGGTTTGTTAGATCAATGGGGCTGTTTCATTTCGAAAAGTTAAGAATTTTAACGTTTAGTACAAGGACAGGGTAAAGTCGAGTATAATAAGGAAGAGTAGGGTAAAGTAGGGTATAATAGGGCAAGGTAGGGTAAAGTGAAGTACAATAATGCAGGGAAGGGTAAAATAGGGTTGGGTAGAAGAAGATAAGACATCGTGAGTTCGAGGTAATGCAGGGTAAGATAAGTTTAGAGAACGGTAGAATAGAATATTTCAGGGTATGACATAGTTAAGTAAGTAGGGGGGGGGGATAATGTATGTGAAGGGGAAGGAGTAATGGTAAGAGTAGTATAGGGTAAAGGTAGCGGTAAGGATAAAGGGTAGGGGTAGAAATATGATTAAGAGTAAGGGTAAAAGTAAAAATAGGGGTATGCGTAGGAGTGGAAATAGGGGTAGAGTTAGGAATAGGAGTATGGGGTAGAAATAAGGGTAGGAGTATGAGTAAAAATAGGGGTAGGAGTGGAAATAAGGGTAGAGTTAGGAATAGGAGTAAGGGTAAATACAGGGATAAGGGTAGGGATAAGAAAAGGCCCAAATTTTAAGCTCGGCCCCAAATTTTTACGTCCAAACAGGCTTTTCCAGGCCGAAATCAGGCCCGACCCGACGTAAGTTTTACTCAACGCCCGACCAGGTACACGGCCCGTTTCTCACCCCTAGTAAAGGCAAGGGTAAAGGTAGGGGTGAAAGCAGGGGTAGTCCTACTTTTAAACTTCCTAGTCCATCGATCACCCTGCTAATCACGGTGATCGATGGACGAGGAAACCCCAAAACACTCAAAAATTCACTATTTTGAGGATGATTAAGATCTTTTGTACTTTTAAATTTGTTGACTGTTACTTTGATTGACACAAACAGATCCGCCTTTTGTTTTCAAACTTATATTTTTTGTTTTGTTCGTATTATGTTATTCGTAAGTTGGGTTTCGGGCCACTTTTGACCGTTCTTTGCTACTGCTTGGCTATGTCTAATAGGTCTTTTGTCGTTATTTTAATTTGGGTTTTGTCGCCAAATTGATTAGTCATTGTTATTGTTTTTCGGGGGTTAAAAGGCGGGTTTTTGATGAGAAATGGTAGTTTTGTAAAGATTAGGTTTTACGGTACTGAAAAGGTCCTTTATTACAAAAAAAAACGTTTCTTCTAGTAGGCAGTCCGGGCTCCATGTTGAAGCCAAGCCCGTTTCTCATGCCTGCTAGTACAAAAACACTTTCATCTCCGAGGCCAAAATAGCCCTCTCAGCACTCTGTATAGCACTGTAAAACAAAAATCATAAAATTTTTTTATAAATTTAAATTTCGAATTCCAAGCTCATATTACGAACTTTCAAACCGTTTTAAACGTTATTTGTTTACGTTTCGCCTTGACCGGTTTAAAATAGTAAAACTTGCTATGTTTACTTGTTGATAAGTTGATAACTAGACTAACCGTACGAATACCGTCTGGCCTCCGGTTTTCAATTTTCATATCTTTGTTGTGGCACCACCTGTTATATTGGGTAGGGTTGGCTGGAAGTGCACCATTAGAGGCTACGTTCTTCAGGGTTGGGGGAGTGATGCCTTGCCAATAATTTTTGTAACAGTCTCTTATGTGGACCAATGTTAAAAAAAAGGGGGGGGGGGAGAGATGAAAGTTTTTTTTGCCGTAAGCCGCCATACCAAAATCATCCCACCCTGGCACTAGTAGAGTAGAGTATAACAGAACTATTACTCTACTGTATTCTACCCTACCCTACCCTACCCTACCCTACCCTACCCTACCCTACCCTACCCTACCCTACCCTACTCTACCTTACCCTACCGCGATCATAGCGAACTATGTTTTACCCATATTATTGTTCCTCATACGTTTCCGAAACTTATGTAATAGCCATCACCAGTAGATGCTATAATTGTTTTCGCGCTCTATTTGTTGTGGCAGATGTGCTTTCTGACCCGAAACGTATTTTCTTCTAATTTATAGTGTTTTAGTTTGTACTTGAAAAGAGTTGTTCATTTCAACGCATAAAGTCTAGTCTTTTTTACATTTACTTGATAGATATCCTCTTATTGGGTTGTTCAAATAATTATGTGCTCTCTAATCATGAAAATTTGCTTTGAGAGTTTTTATATTTTACTCGATGTAAATATCCTCTTATTGAATTGTTCAAATAATTATGTGCCTCACTCAAAATAAGTTTTCAAAATTAGGGAGCACAGAATTATTTGAACAACCTAATATTTATAAAAACTTCTAGTTTCTATTTGACACTTTTGTACATTTATACTTTGTAGTAAGAAGCGGAGATTTGAGGTAATATAAAGCCGATAGTTATTGTTTTCAACATTGTTTTGGATTAGTTTGAAAATGTTGTAAAATAATTGAATTTAGGTATAGTAAACTTCGCTCATGAGAAAGTTTGAGGCGTACCTTGAGTTTTTGACGTAAAGAAAGTCTTGTCATTAATTTACTAAACATTATTAGTGTTGTTGTTACTATTTTTAGGTTGTTCAAATAATTTTGTGCCCCTCTCAAAACAAATTTTGCGGGCTTAGGGGGCTCAGAATTATTTGAACAACCTAACAATATGTTTTGGACTTTCAAAACCAACATTTTTTAATGCTTGTATACTATAATATAATATTTGTTTGCTATATCGATTGTAATTTGACCACAGTAATTATTTATTTGTTCTCGATTCTTTGTAGTATCAAGAATAAAGTAAAAGCCCTGAAGTTTCATTACAATAAATATTTTTAGCCGTTCATGGCCAACACCAAGAATGGTCAGCCACGCGACCATCGGATTGGAGTGCCTGGAGCGGTTTCGTTTGTATGTGGAGCGATAATTGGGTCTGGCATCTTCTTATCGCCTTCTACTGTTATGAAGGCTACTAGTTCGGTAAGTTTAGTTTTAAAAAGATTTCCCTGCTTCTATGATAAAAATTTCTAGACCCGAAAGGGACCCCCTAGGTTCGGCTCGGCCGGGCCCGCCGAGTCAGATTTGAAGCGGACCGGGCTGAAAAATTGGATCCGGCCTAGCCCCTTTAGGTCTAATCCCACGCAAAAAGAACTTTTTTACCCCTCCCCAAAATTTATTTTGCCATACCCTCGCCAGACCAAAATCTTCCTTTGTACTGGGGAAAGTGCCATTCTTAACATGCGAATACTATTCTTAACCTTATTTTAACGAAAATTCTGTTTCAGATGGGTCTAGCTTTGACCATATGGGGTGTTTCGGCTATCGTATCGGTAATGGGTGCGTTTTGTTACGTCGAACTTGGAACGGCAATTCAAAAATCAGGTGGAGATTTTGCTTACATGCAGCATATGGGATGGTAAGTCATCTTTTTTACTTTCTTAGCTTGAGTTACTGTTTGACACTGTATCCAGTACAATATTGTTGTACTACAATCCATATGTAGTACTTTATATTGTTCAAATTTAACATTTTTGTACCAACAAGCTGAAATTACCAGTAAACACATAAAAAATCATTTTCAGGAAGAAAATGTCATTTTCGTTTGGAGCAATGTTGGCTACAGTTCTATATCCAGCTACTACAGCAATTCAATCCCGCACCTTTGCTGAATATCTTGTAGAAGGGCTACAGTTGAGGTTTGAAACAGAAGCGCAAGCTTATTGGTACAAGATTATCATCAGTTTCTCTTTGGTTTGTAAGTTTTTGATAGGTTTTCAAACTTTTTCTTTATCGCACAGGCTTAAAATTGTATATGATAGTACTGTTTGATACTTCATTTATCCTATCCAAGCTGTACGTTGGGCTTGGACTGGAGCCTCTAAGCATAATGGCTTGTTCTATGTACCTTCAAATCCAAAAATTTCAAAAATGAACCTAATTAACCGTTCACTTAATTATGTGCTCCTTTCAAAGCAAACTTTATAAAAACACCCCATAAACTTTTAGTATTCCTAATGTGTCTCAACTTCTTCTCCATCAAAACCGTAGTATCACGATTTCAAATGGCGGCATCTTGTGCCAAAGTATCGTCCACAATATTGGTCATACTGGTCGGATTTTACTGGTTGATATTTTATCAGAAAACTGACAATTTACCCCAGCCTTTTCACGGTTCCAAAGCGGATCCGGCTTCCATAGCTAGCGCTTTCTTCGCCGGTTTATTCGCGTACGACGGCTGGGACGTGCTCAATTTGGGGGCGGAGGAAATCAAAAATCCTAGGCGGTAGGTTTCGGTATGAAAATTAAAAAAAAATAGATAATTTCTTTTTTTTTAAATATTATATAAGTTTGTTCAAGTAATTCTGTGCCCCGTCTCGAAGCAGACTTTCGATGTTAGGGGGTACGGAATTATTTGAACAGTCTAATAAAAAAATTTAATTTTTTCGATTGGACTATCATTTCGCGCACTGATAACAAAGACTAATCAGTAGAAAAATCAAATTTCAATGTTTTCAAAACTTTTTTTTCAAAATTTCAATTTTCCCAATTTCAGGACCTTTCCGATAGCTATCGCTTTGGGCATGGGCTTGGTAGCCGTTATCTTTGTGTTAGTCAACTTTTCATATTCTATCATTTTGACCGTGCCTCAGATTCAAGGCTCAGACGCTGTGGCCATGGTAAGATTAAAAAAATTGTTGGTAACAAAATTGATGACAAATTTATTTCTTTCAAATTTTACCATTTACAACCTCATATGACATGCATATCACAGTGTTATGGCCAAAAACCTTTTATTAAAACGAATATTTTATTGTTTTATGTTTAGATATTTGCTCGAGAAGCAATGGGCCCATTCCAATTTGTAATGCCCTTAATGGTCTCAGTAGTACTGATTGGATCTGTGAACAGTAACTTGTTCTGTGGGTCTCGGTAAGTGTTTTTTTAAAGCCATCCTTTACTTTATCCTTTCCAACCATACTTTTCTCTCCTCTACTCTACCCTACCTTACCCTGCGCTATCCTACCCTATATTACCTTAACTCACCTTACATTACCCTACCCTACCCGCAAACTCTACAGTTTCCTATCCAACGCTATCATACTCTGAACTCTATAAAAAGTAAAGAAAAATACTGGCTTGGTAATGACAGTAACATAACGTAATCTAAACCTTACACCACTAACTCGAAACCTCACGTTTCAGCATAACCCACGCGATATCGCGAGCCGGCTGTCTACCACCGTTTCTATCAGTTTGGAACCCCACTCATAACTCGCCACGAGCTGCCATCGTATTTCAAGTGGCCCTAGCGTTCATAATTGCCTTATCAGCCGACATTCCCCAGATGTTAAACTACGCTGGATTTACGCAATGGGCACAACGCGTCGTTACCGTTTCTATCTTACTGTACATTCGATATAAAGGCCTTCAGGTCTCGGATCAAAGGATCAAAAGTCCTCTGATCGTGCCAATCGTTTTCTTTTTGTGCTCTAGTGCTTTGGTTGTTACCTCGATTTTAAGTCAACCTGATGTCGCTGCTGTTGGATTGGGTTGTCTATGTTGTGCATTAACCGCGTACATGATCTTTATACATGATAGTGCTTTACCGAGGTTTGAATGGTGTCGTGTGGCGGCTAATGGGATAAATCGTGAGTTTTTTCTACCAAATTTATGATACTGATACCAAAAGTAGAAGAAAAATGGTAAAATACAGTACTATAACATGCTTTAAAGTACTAAAAAACAATAATAGGTTTTTAAAATAATTATGTGCTCCATAACATCGGAAATTTTCATTGAGAAGAAGCGCATAATTATTTGAACAACGTAATATTTACTATATAGTTCTTACGACCTTATATTGAATACGCTACCTTATAAATTGAACTATAATACCAATACTCAATACTGTCATTACAGAATATCTAAACAAGTTCACAGAGTGGTTACTGAACGGACAAGTACAACAATCCCAAATCCTTAACACTTCAAATAATGATAAGAAAGACGAGTCAGTTGAGCCACTAAACCCTGTGGATTCGGCCAAAACTGTTGATGAATCTGCCGCCGACGTTGACCAAAAGGTTTAACTATTGTACATATCACTTAATAATAAACGTATCATGACATGAGTAAATAAAGTACCATCAAGTTTACCGTACCTTTCCCTATTGTATTCAACTTTACCCTACCCTACTCGTTTCCACCTACCCTAACTTTTGTTGCCTTGCCTTTGCCTTGTTCTGTCCTGCCTTGCCCTCTTCTGCCCTTGCCTTGATTTGCCTTGTCTTGCCATGCTCTTGCCTTGTACTTCCCTACCTACCCTATTTTACGCTACGCTACCTGGATGACCCTATCCTCCTTACCCTAAACTGCCTACCCTACCCTACTAACTTCCTTAAACTTGACCTAATATGCAAATTTAGCATTTCAAACTAAATTTTTCGAAATCTTCTCCAAAAAACAAATTTCCCCCGATTCATTTCAAACTTTTCGTAGCCCCACCGACTGGTCGGATCGTTGAATCGAGCAGCGTATCACCTAGATGAGTCAGCATGATGAGTCACATCCAGCCGAGATCCAGTTCCCGTTGGACAAGTTGGTTGCGGGTCGATGGCGCGTCGTCCGCACCCTAGGCCAAGGCGGTTGTGGGATCGTGTATGAAGTTGAAGATATGAACAATAAGCCACAGCGTGCCGCGCTCAAGGTGGAGCCGAATAATGCCGCGGGTGGAGTGTTGAAGATCGAAGCAGAAGTATTGAAGCAGCTACAGGATCGGCCTTATACGATTCGGCTGTTACAGTCGGCGAAGCGGCAGGATTACAGGTAAGTTTTGCTATCTTATACAAAACATAATATGAATTTTCGTATCTACCTTATAAAACGTACCCTACTCTACCCTACCATACCGTGCCTTCCCTTTCTCAACCATACCTTACTTTACCTTAACATCCCTTACCTTACCCTACCCTACCTTCCCATACCCTACCTTGCCTTAACCTACCTTACCACACCCTATCGTATGTTACCTATCTCTAATATAACAAATGCCATTTCAGTTTCATAGTCCTAACCCTATGTGGCCCAGACTTGGACAATGTTCGTGAGCTACACAGTCTGCCAAGGTTCACCGAAAGCACGACGTTACGGATCGGGATTCACTGCCTGTACGCTATAAAGCAGCTACATGAAATTGGCTACATTCACCGCGACGTGAAGCCGAATAACATGGTAATCGGAGTTGAGAAGCATGATCGACGACTAGTGTATTTGATTGACTATGGCATGGTACGAAGATACGCTTCGGAGGATCACAACAACAAATGGGTTCTCAAGCAGCCGAGGTCTAATGTAAGTGAAATGGGTACAACCACCATGATGAATATACCCTTCCCTTTGCCTATATTTTTTGAACGGTTTTTATAGAACGTATTTTACAAACCCTATACTAAATATGAAATTTCAGACCGCTCTCAGAGGCACATTACGTTACTGTTCCGTGAACGTTCATAAACGTCGTGACCAAGGTCGTGTAGACGACCTTTGGTCTCTTGTTTATATGATGGCTGAGCTTCGAGGCCCATTACCGTGGATAAAGTGTACCAGAGAGGACCGACTAATAATCATGAAGAACAAATTCGATACTGGAGCTAACCACAGCGCAATGAGGGAGTTGGACTGTTTGAAGCCAATTGTAGCTCATTTAAGTACATGCGGCTTTGGGGATCGGCCTGACTATTTGCTGATCTTTAATTCGGTAGGTGTTTCAATGTTATTATCAGATGAGTGATCTTGATCTAGAAATTTTAGCGAAGAAAAAAAGTTTTAGCTAGTAAATACTTAGAAACAGTACCACGTGTACCTACTATCATACCAAAGTTACATTTTTAGATTATGAAGCAAATTCGAGCGAAAGGCTATAGATTCAGTGATCCATATGATTGGGAAACGTCGAAAGAAACGGCACCAAACGCCTCGGAATCTTCACGTTCGGAGATTTCACGGAACAGTAATGACACGAACACTCCTTCCACAATGACAGCAATCGATGGAGGCAAGTTACTAACGGTTACAACAGGTTGCCCAAAGATGGATGAACCATTCAAAGCGCCCAACGTTGAAATTTTTGGCTCGTCCATCTTCGGACAACTTAATATAACCTACTTTACTCTACCGTACATACCTTACTTTGCCTTCCGTAACCAACCGTACTCTACCCTACCCTTCACTTTCCTACCCAACCCTACCCTACAATACCCTATCTTACCGTACCCTACCCAGCCGTATCTTACTCTACCTTACCATACTTTACCATACGTTGCCCTGCCCTGCTTTTCCCTACCAGATTTTACCCTCCCTACCCTATCCTACTAAACGGTACTCTGCGTTACCATACGATGTCTTACGCTACCTTTTACTAAATACTATTCCCGTCCATACTGTAACTTTTTTAGTGGTATTCACATAAAAATAGTATCAGGTAGTCCTTATGAAACATTCGTTACAATACTTTTTCATAATACGATACTATAAAACACACCCAGTCATCCTATAAAACGATACTATAACACATACACTACTAACACCAACCTTTTTTAGACGACAAAACGCAAAACGAAAACACACCTCGAGCAGAAGAGCCAGCTACAGCTATCGAACGACCAAGCATACTCCCAGACACTCAAGAAAGCCTAGCCGATGAAGCGTTGTTCCCTCATATTAAAGCACGCAACTTTCTACAATGCCCCGGCGACATTCCGGGAAAAAAGTTTACAGAATTCTACAAGAAGTCGGTGCGAAGAAGGAGCAGGAGACCAACTCGAGAAGAAAAGCCACCTTCGTCGTCTAATGCTTCATAGATATTGTCAATGCTGATTTTGTTTCTAGGAATGTCAATGTCAAAGGCCATATAAGATTGTTAGTACTCTTCTCTTTGGAATTGCCGGAGTAGGATCTCTATAGGCTTATGATCTCAATGTGTAGTTGTAGTTTTGTTTGCGATTGGCTAGTATAAACCGGATTAGAATTTTTAGATGTTTTTAATTTTTATTGTTTCGTACAAATATTTACAAATATTTTTCTTCACATTTACTGGTCTAGCTGATTTTCAAAGCCAGTTTTCGGCTTGCTCAGCCTTGAGCAGCTGGCTCGACCAATTTTTATTTATTTTTGTGTGAACCGGTCCTAGCTCTAGCTTTTTGTTCTAACTTACTCTAGTTGTGTGGTTTATGCCTCCCGCTTCTTAAACCCTCGTGCCTAACCTAAGTCCAGTCTACTGTAGCAATATTTTTAAAAAAAATTTTTTTTTTTTAATTTTTCAAATATTTTTTAAGTTCCACATCATTTTAAAATCAACAAATTTATTCTTTTGATAAAATAATATTTAAGAAAAGATAAAACTATAAAATACCCTTACTTTGGAGTTCCCGCCAAATTTAACAATTCAAATTTCACATGAACAAAATTATGTTTTTTGGAAAGAATATTGCTTACAGACGGAAAAACGACATGTTATACGAAGAGATAAAGTTATCATAGGGTTGAGAGTGGGCTAGGTTTAACGTTTTGCGGTGGACTAGGCCAAAACGGACCGGTCCCTTTACAAGTCGATGCCTCTATGCCCATGTCCCATAAATAAAAAAAACTAAAGTTTCAACAATAACAACAAAAGTCTACGAGAAAGACTATTTTTTAATAATTTTAGGACCAAAACCTACATTTTAGGTATCTAAACCCAACCTGTATATAGCCTAGACTTTAACATTTTTATCCTGTAGGTGTTAAGACCAAAAACTAATTTCTAGCTATAAAAACAAGGACTGGTGCACAACTTTACGACCACACATCCTCGATGAAATACTCGGTTTTGCGCCATTCAGTCAGATATTGTACTGCTTCCATTTTGGTCAGATTACAGTGTTGGGATAACAAGTTGGATAGGGTGTCCCACAACTTTCGCGACATTTGTTTCACATCGCCGCAGGCGTAAATGAAGGGTTGTGGGGAGGAAAAGAGGAAGTCGAAGAACTTAAAAATGTCTTGGTAATTTCGAGTTTTGAAACGTTTTTAATAATTTTTGAGTTTTAAAATATTTTAAAAAACTTTTTATGTTATCCAATTCGTATATTATAGGCTTAAAATGGTAGTTTTAAAGGTCTTGTGGCTTCCAAACGTTAAAATCTTTGTTTAAAAGTAATAAAGCGACTTTACAGCCCCAATATTCGAGCTATTCGGTTGTTCAAATAATTCTGTGCCACTAACCCCGAAAATTTGCTTTTAGAGGGAGCACATAATTATTTGAACAACCTAATAATATAGCTTTTAATATTGAAAAGCTTCACTTTAAACTTCATGTTTCAATTTAGAAGCTTATCTAGCTACTGTAACCATAACTTTTCTGATTTTTTTAAAATCAGCTTTCAAAACTTAGCCTACCTCTTTTGGTTGGTCACCCAGTCCGTCATAAACGTATCGAGCTGGTGTATTCGAGTCTGTAGGCTTGGATTCACATAAAATAAGGTCGGTGAGTACTCCTTCTTCCTTTAGTTTCTCAATTTCTTTCCTGAAACAACGAGGAATGTCATTAAAAAATAATTTTTATCAGATTTTATCAAAAAATTAACATAAGTTATAAAAATTTCGAAGTTTTAGATAACAAACAATAAGTTTTAGCCATTTTAAATTAAAAAAAGTTAGAAAAAAGACCTTAAACTACCCTTTTTTACCTTCAAAAGACCCCTTAAAACTGTTAAACGTCTATGAACATTATAGTACACTCACCTAAAGATGAACTCCTTGTCAAAGTTGCTAGACCCGTAGAATAAATAGCGTTTTGAGTTTGGTTTAGCACCGGTCATTTGTTTCAAATCCCTGAAACGTTCCAGGAACGCCAAGAACGGAGCAATTCCGGTCCCTGGTGCAATCATTATGATAGGTGCTTGATCTAGTGCAATATTTCGTTTCACAGCTAATGGAAAACGGAATTTCGATGGCTCTTTTACTATTAACTGAAAAGATAGTGTTGAGGATGATAAAATAGGCTAGTAATAAGAAACTTGTAAAACATACTATTAGGTTGTTCAAATAATTCTGTGCCGCAAAGCAAATTTTCGAGGTTAAAAAGCACAGAATTATGTGAACGACCAAATTGTAATAAGAAACTTATTAAAAAACTATAAATTAAAGAGTTAGACATGTTTCATCGTATAAAATGTCCGCGCAGCCTGCAAACCATATTTTCTTAAAAAGGCCTAAACAAACCTTTTACTATTCAAATAAAAGAAAAATGTCAAAATACCCACCTGAACCTGATCTCCATTCATCAGAGACCTTAAGTAACCCGAGCAAAGGCCGAAGCGAGTGTAGACAACACCATTCTGAGCCTGTGTTTTCATCAAAGACACGACAAAACGAAACCGGTTCTTGGCGTACAAGTCCCATGATGCTACCGTGTAGGCACGAGGTAATAATCGAGGTAATATTTCTGAAAAATTCGTTTATTTTCATATTTCAGGCAATTTAAATTTTTTTCACAACTTTCAGATAATTAAAATTTCAAAAATCTTTTTGATTTCATACGTACTTCTAAATTTGACATCTGAAACTAATATTATATTTTACAAACTTACCAACAAGTCGTTCAATTGGTGGTGAACATGATTCAAAGTGGATTAGTAGGTCAATTACACTTATTGATGCCTAAAATTTTATATAAAACAACATCTTTCATAAAACGTTTACTTTTCTACTCTTTAAACTTTAAAATATTATACATTGGCCTTTCTATATAGTAAACCTTATCTATAAGAAAAAACCCATAGAATTCCAGAAATCGTATTTTACAATTCAAAGAAAAATTAAATTCTGCACCGTGCAAGAAATAAACCAAAACTTAATAACTTTTTTTATTATTAGATTGTTAAAATCATTCTGTGCCCTCATCATCAGCAAATTTTTAGGATTAGAGAGCACAGGATTATTTGAAAAACCCCAAAAAAGAGTTGCCTCTATAAGAAGACCTTACAAATGAAAATACATCAAACACTTTAAAAAAAACATAAAACCTATAAACTTACAGATTGTACGTGCTGCTGGAATTCTTTTCCACCGTCCACACTACACAACTCGAGTAATCGCCGCCGTTCTTTTGGGTCCGTGCAGTATTCGGCCAAGGCTCGTATCACTGGCTAAAAATATCATATTTTCATTATATTCTACATGTTTTAATAAAGATGATAAAATAGAAAATCTTTGCCTTCTTATTATAGTTATTTTATACGTAAAGTTCAAAAGCTGTACAAAGAAATTTTTTAAAACTTCAAAAAAAAATAAATCTGCAAGTAAAAACAGCATTTTAAAACCAGTATTACAATTTTAAAAAACACAAAAATAATTTTTTCTAAAGGATCATCGACTTTAACTTCAATTTTAAGCAAAACAATTCTTGACCCCCTCCCCAAAAAAAAATTTTAGCCCGTCAAAAACCAAAATCACATAAAAACATTTAAATTTAAAAAACCAACAATAACAAAGCCAAATTAGCAACAAAACCGTACTAAGTAACATTTTAACCCACCCTTCCAGGTACCCGTCGTATGTCCAGGCAGTAGGTGAGAACGTATCGTATTGAGCAAAGTGAAGGAATGTAATCTGGTAGGGACTTGTCCGAATCCTCATCTACCGTAAACTTGTACTGTAGGTTTGCTTTGGATGTCAAATTTAGCCTAAATTTCATTGAATATCACTAGTTGTATCAAAGGAGTCAGATATTAAGTTGTTAAAATAATACTGCGCTCCGAGCCAAAGAAAATTTCCGGGATTGAGAAGCTCAGAATTATTTGAACAGCCTAATAATTATCTAAAATAAGGTCAAAGACAATCTTTTGCCTTAAGAAACAAATTTTCATCAAAGTTTTCATTATAAAATCCTTAAATAGGCCTAATAAATAAGTTGTTCAAATAATTCTGTGCCCATCTCAAAGCAAGTTTTCAAGGTTGAATTTTGAATAACCTAATATTCAAAAAATCAAACCTTACCTAGCCAATATGAATTCCACGTCCATTTCAGCGTTCGGACAAATGACATAAAAGGAATCTCCGGCTTCGAAATTCCTGACAGCCGGCTCATTCTTTTCGAATGCCAATTGAACTTCGAATTTGGGTTTTCGAACGTCCGGCTCCGAGGAAATCTCTTCAATCGAATGTATCGTACAATCAAATGGTCGGCCTAACGCGCCCGGGAACGTCGCACCGTTCTGCCATTCTACCGTGCTTGGGTCCTGAAATATGGTCGATTAAGTATGGTACATTTGGTTGTGTTAGAGTAGAGTGGATCATAGTTAATCAAAATATACCACAAAAAGATGTTTCTTCTTGAAGTATTTTAAAAAAATTGATGTTGACAAAATATGAATTGATCAAAAACACCTGTTTGTCATTTTCAAAAAGTTCAAAGACAAAATCCTGTAGACATCTGATCAAAAGTGCATAAATAATCAGACAAAAAATTAATGTTTTCCAAAGAAAAGTGGTTTGTTTTGAACGTTTGTGGAATTCATGTTCTCGTAAACAATATAATAAACAAAAAATTTTTGCAAAGTCTCCAAAAAAATTTAAAAAAAGGTAAATAAATTTTTTTCAAAAATATTTTTGTAGCCTTTTTTAAGTAAAATACGATATGCAAGTTGTTCATCGAGAAATTTATGTTTAAATAACAAATACGAAACTTCCTTATAAACTTTCATCTTGTAGGTATACATATGTACATATACTAAAATCCTTTTTTAAAAATACTACTATTAGAAAAACAAAAAAAAGTTCTATTCAGGCTAGACTTGAAAATAAGCTCAGTAAGCCCGGCCAAGCGTCGTCCTAATCTTAAGCCGAACAGGACCGGACCGATACAAATTTGAAAAAAGCCGGGTCAAAGCACTTTAAAAAGACTAGACCAATGCATGTGGGTCCGAGACATAAACCAAATTTCGTATAGTATATATGATGACCAATTTTCGACGCGGCCAAGCCCCTTTACAGATATAATATAGACAAGTCAATATTTTATTTTCCAGTTATAATAAAGAAAATAAGTTATTTTAAATGCCAACCACTTACAAACTCATTTTCCAATACTTCGCCTCTGATATAGCTTTTTGAACAGACTGGTACTCGTAGGTTTTCGACTTTTCTCAAGATTTCAGTTCCTAAAAATAACAAAGATTACTACTCTTATATTCAAAATAAACTTCTTGAAGAATCACGTCTATCTTTCGGCCCTTTAAAACCCTCGTTTAATAGGAAAACTAATATTTCAAAAATATTTTTTAACTTATTCAAACTTTTAAAATTATATTATAATTGACAAATGCGTATTTTACTTTTTTTGCAAAGCCCACTAGAAACATGTCATAATTTTTTATTGCTTTTCTAACTATTCAGACTTTAGGCTTTTGCGACAAAAAAAATAAATAAAAATTTTGGGTAATTTGAGATTAGTCTCGTCGTTCCAAAGAACGTTCTGTTTTCTTTGAACAAAAATTAAGTTTAAAGGAACGCTCAATTTTGTTTATATTAATCAAATTGTTGTAGTGTTGCATCAGTTTTAAAAAATTGAAAAAAAAATTTTTTTAAGATTTTTATTATAATGTTAAAAATGGCATAAAAAAGAGTATTCACAATATATTTGAACATTTAAAGCAAAATACGATCTGCATTTTAATTTTTCATTTAAAATCATCATTTCTTCCAAAAAAAACATTAAATTCATTTCAAAAAAGTACTGTTATACCTAAAACAATATAAACCTACCAAAAACAAGTCCTGGAGAATCGATGGCTTCACGAAGAGCTGATATGTTGAAGAAAGTCATCTGAAGAGTATGTGAAACTCAAATCAGGACTGAAGGAAACGACGAAACGTTCGGGAAGAGCCGTTCGAACGGAGACAAGCCGGGCGTTCCTTCAGGCTCTGCTGAGGGTCAAAAGACCTGAAATTTGAAAAAAAATAAAAAAAAGTGAAAATTCGAAAAGTTTTTCAAAATATATGCGCAGTTTATCAAAATTTTAAAAACATTTGTAGCGATAAAACAAAAACTTCAAAGCCCGATTATAT
This sequence comes from Bursaphelenchus okinawaensis, assembly GCA_904066225.2. Taxonomy (NCBI): domain Eukaryota; kingdom Metazoa; phylum Nematoda; class Chromadorea; order Rhabditida; family Aphelenchoididae; genus Bursaphelenchus; species Bursaphelenchus okinawaensis. Next base: position 8,611,063 of record CAJFCW020000002.1, on the reverse strand, counting down.
TGTTATACCCCAAAGCCCAAAAATGCTTCCAAAAATCAGTAAAATAAACATAATACTTAATTAAAACAACAACAATAGCATTAAAAACACGCCAAAAAAGCTGTGAAATCCTCTTCGGCTGTCAACTAATAAACAACTTAAAAAGGCGCAAGAGTTTAAAGAGCGGAATCAAACAATAACAACACAAACCATAAATTATAAGTTAAAGTTCCAGTGCAATGTGTTTGATGGAGTTTTTGTAAAGAAGTAAGTACTTTAGTATTATACCAACAGACAATTAATAGAAAGCTAAGATAAGCTTGATTCCGTTAAGCTGTCATTAGAAATAGAGTTTCACATTATCAAGGGCCGTACTAAAGAGTGACACTATCGAGGGCCATAAAGACTGTACTCAAAAATAAACGACAAAGAACCGAAAACATCATAAAATTGAACAATTCATCAACCACCCAGTTAATTAACATTAAATATCAAAAACCTTACTACAGCCACATGATACTCTTATCATAATCATAAACGCGATCAAAGATAACGCATTTAAATAATAATGACAAAACACTTCGAAACAAGTTGATACACCCTGAATTCAAACAAATCTATACAAAAAAAAATTTCAAAACACCACAGAAACTAATCAGAATATTTTCAAATATCAAGAAAAATCTTTTTAAAACTAGGTTTCTAGCGTAAAAATTCGGCCAAAGTATCAAAACTTGTTTATCGCATCATCTCGCAACGTCACATCTTTCTTCTATCAAACCATACAACAACTTGAGAGTAAACAAAGTCTAAAGTTGGCCAAGAAACCGTTAAAACTGCTTGCACTTTTGCTAGAACAAACTATTAGGTTTAAAACTATGAATATAAAATCACAATTTTTTTTTGATAAGCCAACTTCAAAAGTACCTAGCAAGCCAAATTGAACCCAAAAGTTCAAAAAATCTATTAACTTTGAACTATCAGAACATCCTAATACTAACTCTAACACCACTGATACAAACCGAGTCAACAAAAATCTACAATACGAGTACAAACGATCAAAACCCTCATCGGAAACAAAATCGATCAAAACGCATACCTTTAGAACACTAGCCGCGAAAAACAAAAACTGATATCCAAGAAATGATAAGCTCATTTCCGAACGAATTCTTCCTTCCGACGAGTAAACCGTCCGGCCCAAAAAAACACAAGGCCTTCCTGCAAACGTTTCGAAGCCATGAGAAAAATGGGAACCGTCAGGTGGCGTCCCCAAAAAACCACCCCGGAGGAACGCTTTTAATCCCCAAATTTGGTTGAAATTGCTTTATAATTGTCATATGTGACATACGGTCCTGTTTATATTGTAGATATGTAATTCAAGACTTTGTTGTTTTATGTGATGTCTTAAGTTTTAAAAAAGTTTTTTTGGACGTTAAAGTACAAGATGATGATTTTAATAGTAAAGTAAAAATTAATTTTTTATATACATTTTACTTTTTATAGTACTCAGAATTACTACAAGCTCGAAAAGTAGATTTATAAATAATGTTTCGGAGCATACTAACATGCCCCGAAACCGAGCCGGAACTTAAGTTTTAAATTGGTCAGCTAGATCTCAAAAACCCAAATTTAAGAATAATAGTACGTAGCCGTGTGTATTAAACTAGTTGTTGAAAATTTAGAGCCTATTACTGGACTTAATTTATGTTTCTTTCCAAGTCTAGTAGAAACTGGATAACACGTTTATTGTAGTAGGTTAAAATTAGTCAAACCCTAGTGTTCTGTAAGGAACGGTTTGACAAAGCTTAGCGTATGTTCGTTTTTAAGGCCGGTGTAAAGTATGTTTTGTTTACGTAAGAACAAGATAATGATATCACTAGAAAATACAAGATAGGCTTGCAAATTAGCATCAATTAAAAAATTTATTGTAACAAAAGACAAGATTAATTAAGTTATTTATCAGCCCGGCCCTGATTGTACGTCTATTTTTAAAGTCTACACGGTTATGTACTTTTGTAGTACCTACTAATTATTGTAAATTCAGACATTTTTTGAGCGTTCTATGACATAAGTGAAGGTCTGTCATAAGCTTCAAGTTTTCAAAAACTGTTTTAATACTCACGTCTATGTACTAGAGCTCTTAAATTTGAGTTTTTGAGCTAAAGCCGGTCAATTTAAAATTTAAGTTCCGGCTTGATTTCGGTTTTTCTGGCCGTTCCTTCCAAAACGCACAAAATTAAGCCATTTTTACCCTAATACAATATAATATTTTTAGCCAGCTATAACCTACATCTTTACTGTATTATCTATAAATTTTGTTTGGCAATTACATTAGACTTTTACCCAAAAAAAATCATTATTTTTAAAGCCCAAACCTTTAAACAGCGTTTAAATCGTTCCTCGTGGTTTTATAATTCTTGGCCGCTAACTTAATTAAACGTTAACTGCTTAAAATTGTGAGCCATAAACAAACTTTTAATATAATTCTCACGTACTCTTACGCATTAAACTTTCTTACGTAGTCAACAATATCAAATTACGGTTTTTGGGACAAAAACCACGTTCTTTGTTTAGAAAAACCGCAAATTTAAACAAGGATTTCAACAGTTTTAACACAAATTTACAATTCCACAAGCAAAATATGCGAATAATCCGTCGGAAGTATTATACTACAACACACACAAAGCCCTCCAGAAATAGTCATAATTGTGTTGGGAGTAAATCGAATAAAACCACCAAATTCGCTCAATTTTTTTTGGAAAAACAAGCTGTTTCTATAAGTTTTAAAGCTATTTTTGAAAATATTATTAACGATTTAAAAAATATATGTAAACCAACTTTTAAAAATTTTGTTAATCCTAGCAATTTTACAAAGCAGTAGTAGACTTTAAACAACTTTTTAAAATGCTGAGAAAATGATGTTGCTTTTTGAACTGTATTTTACCCAACTTTATTAAAACTTGCTAAATTTAGGCCTCTTTTTGAAGTTTCAGCCCTACTTTTCAGGTTTTAACCGCTATTACAAGCTAAAAATTTAAAAACAAAGCTTTTTAAAAATAAAAAAATGAAAAACCAAGCCTTTTTAAAAATGAAGTGTTCTTATTTTTTTTAAATACAAGCTTTAATAACTTCGTGAATAGCAAAAACTCACTAAACTCAATCAAAAAGTTCACATAAAACAAAAAACCCAAAAACTTAAAAGGACTTCTACTAAACAATACAATAAACTCATTTCTACAAACTTTCTGACCTCAAACCCTATCATAAACGTTTTTCCAACCCTTTTCCAGACCCATAGCATCAGAAATCCACAACAATTTTAAAGTATTTTCCTCAAAAAGTTGGAAAAAGTTGAAAAAACCAAGCCACTTTCCTCAAATTTCCCCAAGATCTTGAAGGAAAAACCTTCGACGTCATGAAGGCAAAAAAAAGAAACTTTTCATTTCGAACATTTTGCAACGCAAAAGAAAAAACGTTTAAAATAGCCGGTCTGGGTGCATCAGACGCACGCGGCCTTCACCTTTGCTGTAAAAAGGGCAAAAAAGTGACAAAAAATGGCTTCGAAACGATCAAAGTCTATGAGTTTCGGTCGTTTCGGTATGGAAAATGTTGCGTTTGGGTTGAGTGACTTGGTCAGAAAGTTTTTGAAATGAGTTTCGAGGTTATTGTATAAAACAATTGGCATCATCTTAGCCTTGGCATAAAGTTTTAGCGTCATTAAAAACCAAAAAATTACCAAAAACTTTGTTTACAAAGCAGAAGATGGTAAGAACTTTCTTTACAAAACAAAAAATGCCAAGAATTTTCTTTACAAAGTAGAAAACGGCAAGAACCTTCTTCACAAAGCATGAAGTAATAAGAACATTGTTTACATAACTAAAAATGGCAAGAACTTTCTTTACAAATTAAAAAACAGCAAGACTTCTATTATAGTACATATTTTTAGCTAAAAAACACTTATGTCTACATCCAACACTACCTTTAATTCCAATACCCATACCTAAACCATTGTCTTGAAAAGAAGCCAAGAACTACAATTAACCAAGGAAAATGTGACACTTTTACATCAAAAAGAATACCTAAAAAGCTTCGTATTTTTTTCTAATTTCTTTTGTGGCTCGCAAAAAGTGATTCACGTCAAAGCACGACACAAAATTTGATATTTTTATTTGTTTATGGGCGAACTATTGGCACACAGCATCGATAGCGAATGCGCGTTTTGCCACAATTTGAAATTTTTCGAAGTAAAATTGTCAAAAAGTAAAAAAAAAAATTTTTTTCAGTTTTTTAAAATGAATGTTGTTTTTGTTAAATTGCAAATTTAGGACTTATCTAATAAGCCAAATAAGTATAAACTGAAATTTTTTGCCTCTAAAACTTTGCCAATTGGTAGGGGTGGAAAACAAGCACTGTCAACCTTGAGCTAAAGTTGAAACGCGCCATCCTTAAAAGTTGGCCCCGGCACGCAAACCGCGCTAGGAAAGTAAATCCAGACCAAAAAAACTTTTAAATTTTTTTAAGCCTTGGCCGACCTAAAATGAAAACAAGCCCGTTAAGCTCCAGGTCCGGCTTCAAAAGTGGGCCCGGACCGTTTCCTACTCCTACCGATTGCTTTTAACAACATTTTTTTTCAATTTTACTACCAAAAATATATTTTCTTTATAATACACAATAGAACAGAAGCTATAACAGACCACGTTTTCCAATAAACTCCACTATAAAGTCACAAAACTATTTTTTAACCTGATGAACCAACGATCACTATATACCTTTCGTAAGCCTGAATACAAGCTGACAAGCTCCAAATAATCAAGTGTAAAGGTAGGTGAACTTTTAGCAAATAATAAATGAACTTTTAACGAATGACGCGCGGATCTAACTGTCAATTAACTAATTGACGTCAAAAATCACCGTGATATCATGATACCCTACAAAATGGAAAAAATAGAGTTTTACTTTCGCTTTTTTGCTTATGAAGCGCATAGTGACCGACGCGTATTTTACAAAAATCACCATTCTACCCTACATACCCAAAAAATATCATCCAACCCAACAACACCGTAAAATTAGTTCCTTACTTTACTGAAGAAAAGTGATTCCTATCATAAAAGTACAACCAAACAAAATCAATCTACAGCCCGAACAAACCGTGTCAAAATAGCTGCGAAACGAACCCATTAAGTAACACCTTCGTGGCGATTAAAACAAGGGTTCCCCTGCACAATTGTAATCCCCACCATTCAGCGACGGCAGCCCCAATTTCACCGACAAATTACTGCTTTTCAAGTTAGTTTTGTATATCTTATACAGCAAAGTTTGTTTTGTAATTTTCGTCAATATTGTGTTGAAAAACAAGAGTTTTTAAATATAAAGCTTTAGGACAAACAGACTTAAAATATTTTTTGAAAATTAAATTTTTAAGTTATCAAAATTTTTAAAATTTTTCCTTAAAAAAACAGATTTCCAGCCTTAATATACAATAAAAAACATAAAATTAAAATTATAATATAATGCACTCCTTAAAACTTAAAATTTAACCTTGTATATCCACTACATTACTATCCTTGACAAAACTTTAACCTTTCACAACATTTTAAAGCCCATTTCTTTCATTTTAACCAGCATATAAACAATATCCCTTCAAATAACGACAAAAGAACACGTTGATGTAGGTACCAACAAAACTGCTTAAAATCACGACAAAAATTGATGTATGTGAATATGCCGTAATCAACATATAAAACAATCGAAATCAAACCAAAAACATATGCTTTCAACTTTTTTAGGCAACAAAAACAATCAAAAACCATAATTAAAAAAGTAAAAAACAAATGTATTGGAGATGGCCTAATGGTAATGTGTAGATCTGCTGGGTGTGTCTTATTGTTCTCAATCCAACGATGAATCCGCTTCTATATGACAATTTGTGCCGCTCTATCCGACAATAAATCCAATACCAAATTTGCCTTCGTTCTTGACATGATTCAACAAGCCACTCAAGGCTAGTGAGAAAGGTAATTGTTGGCTGAGTTTCTTCTCCATAACAGCGCCTACGGTCCAGTTGGTGTCCACGGAAGCACGTAGAGTCATGTCGGCTTCTGGAACCTCAACTTGATAGGCAAAGGTGGTCAAGGTTTCGCCCAGACGGAAGTTTGTTTCGAATTCTACACCAAATTGCAGGTTCTGGGTTTGTTTGTGATGATAACAGCAGTGAAGACCGGTTTCGCCGAACTTCGCTGAAGCTGTCCAGTTGGGCGTTGTGTAGCGTGCCGCGTACGACATTACCGACATTTGGCCACCTAAAGCAATTTTTTTAAGTCTTTTTTAAAATTTTCTTCATTTTTCATGCCAATTATAGGCCATATAATGCCTATATTAGCCATTAAATACTCTTACTATCAAGATTTTTTAAAACGTTTAAAAACATAACTTTTAAGCCTCAATATGCACCTACATCTCCAAAAATTCATCTCAAAACCATACCTGGAATCTGTTTTTCCCTCTGATAGATCAACTCAGCACCAACGTCTAATCGTGCCGTCAATCTTCGCAGCACCTGTCCTACTAGAATACCACTATTAGCTATAAAATTAGGGTTCACAATCGTTAATCCCAACGAGGAATTGGCGCCTCTTCGTTCGATGAAAGCTTGAGCGGCCGCCAACTTTCCTTGTTGGACTTGGCTTTGAACCTTTACTCTGTATTTGTCGCCGAACTGATGCAAGAGTGTGGCAGAGGTATTTCCTTGAGGATCCGTGTCACCGAGAATCACTGGATACGATTCGCCTGGGCCCACGACCTTTTCGCCGACGTATGTAGCGCCAAATCTGTACCCGGTGTTGGCTTTTGATATACTCAAAGTGTGAGAAACCTGAAAGATAAAGATTAAATTACCTAAAACATAATTTAAGTCTTTGAAATGGCTTTAAAAATACTTCTATTTGTCGTCTTATATAAAAGTAAAAAGATAATTTAATCCCTAATCAGAAAAATTTTTAAAAACTTTCCAAATTTGCCTAAAACAAGCAAAATTAGACATAAAATCAGATACTATCCTTAATAACTGCTTTTATCCTCAAAAAACAATATTCATCTACTCATTTCTATCTTCCAAACTTTCTTCTGCTTGTATCTAAACCAAAAAGCAACAAAACAAACTAACTTACTTGAAAGTTTTGAGACAATCCCTTCTGTAACATCACTTTAGCCCCTTCGAAACACATTGGGAACAAATCACGACATTTCCTGTGGATTTCGTCGTAACTGCCGGGGTTGTTCGGGTATTTAGGTCCATCTTGTGGAGGAGGTAGATCAGCCATTCTTTACAACTATTATGGCTAATCTAGCCTTCTGATCTACAACAATATAAAACATAAAATTAAGGTAATGTGCTAAAAAAGAATAACGTCCTCGTAAACAAGAGTATATCAAAACGTAAAAGAAATAAAGAAAAACTCTTGTTTTTCTTACCAAAAAATATCTAAAATACTTTCTCGTAAACAAGAGTTCTTTTAAAATACTGAAAACTGTAAAAATATCTTTGTGGACAATCTAAAATAATATTTTGCAAAAAGCTTGATCCAAATTTCGTCACAAAACATGAAATTAGTCACTTTGAAGCAAGCGAAAACATCTTATCAAAAATAATCCAATTAAAGCCTGAGGATGTACCTAAAAAATTCCAAGAAGCCAAAAATTTTATAAATCTGCCAATAAGGTCGGTGTTAACATTTTTAGTACATAAAAACCATAAAAAGTTCTAAAATACAATTTTAAAAATATTTTCTTTTATTTTTTTATTTTTTCGAGGTCATTTCAACGAGCGCTATTTATCAGGCAAAGCCCGCCGATTCAAAAGGAAATGGATGCCATTTTATACGGTGGAATATGTTCTTACTTTTGAAGATATGTGGTTGATCGTGGTCTCATTGCAAGAGTAACGAACGTTATTTATCAAACTGAATTTTAAAACTTATCAAAGTTAAGTTTTAGAAATTTAAAGCAATATTAAATAATGACATGAAACTGAACCAAGCGCTAGAAACTTTGAAATAAAATTTGTAAAAGTGCAGATTATTTTTAAAAAACCTTTCAGGTTTAGAGGACACAGTGTTGGTAATTTTCACACAAAGTTTTGTTCAAGTATTATAGCAGAGTTAGCCGCAGAGTTATGGCTGGTTTAACTTGTTAGTCTCATAACAACAATTAGAAATAGTTGTGTTTGTTACAATTAAAACCACAGTTAGAAAAGAATACTCAAATTATACGTATTTTAATGTAGATTATGAGACCACACAGGTCTCTCAAAATTATTAAACATCATAACTTCACATTAACATTTAACTTGTTTGTTTAAAAAACCAAAGGTTATATTATTATCCACACATGTTATTACAGCACTTTATTTGGTACAAGATCGAGATGGGAGGGAAAGACATTACCGGTCGGTTCTTTTTTGTAAAAACAGGGTTCTTATGGCAAGGTAAAGCTGAGGTTTTACAGCACAACAAATGCGACATGTTAATATCAACGGTAGAAAAGTAAAATAGGTATAGGTTTGAAAAAGATGCCTTAACATATAGAATACTCTTATATAAATTATAGAAATACAAATATATTTTTGAAAATAGATGTCATTTTGGGTAAGAACTTCCAAGAGATGGGTAAATTCTAAATAACTTTATATAATAACAATATTATAACATTTATATTGTCATTTTAATTATTATAGTCTTAGAGCACGTGAATCGGGTGCCGAATCGTAGAACCAGGTTTGAACAAAATGTAACACTATTATAATCAACAGCCGCCAAATCAACTATTCCTGTTTATGACCCAGTACACGTTCTTATATTTCTCCTCTTCGCCGGTGGATTTGGTGCGAACAATGGTGCCGGAGAGGCGTTTATTCCGCTGGCTGTTCTTGATGCCGTGTCCGAGAACTCGAGGCACAAAGTTGGTTGTGATGAGACGGTTTTTGTCGGCGTCAAAGTCGTTTGGAATGCTGAGTTCGCATTTCACCTAAAATTCGGACATTTTGGACCATCTGGCTAAAATTTGAGTTTTGGACTGTCTTCGGCGCAATCATACAAAAAAAATTTTAAATTTAAAAAACCTACAGAAACGGAGTTTTTCATTGCAGTTGGGATCACCTTATATTTAGCTTCAGTCGGTGGGCATTTCTTGATAAACTCTCCACTGAACACCTTCCTTCTAAAAACGTAACATTATCCAGTTTAACTATAAATAATAGTCAATTTATATCATTCAGATATACCTTCTGTACACATAGCTGTCTATAATATTGCTAAATATATAAGTTGTGAAAATTTATACCAAAATTTAAAGAACAACCTTTCCCTTCTCATATAACGTAGAAATACTGCGGCACCCTCTGCGCTACTACAACCCAAGTTTTAAAAACAATACATCTGCCATAATCTCTTATCGTCATTTTTACAATATTACACACAACAACAATTTTGAACACATTACCCATGCTTACCTTGTGTCCTGTGTGATTCTAAAGTAAACCCATTCAGCGACAGACAATTTCCCCTTGACATTGATCAACGAAAGTTCATTTGGAATTTCGGGACAGTAAATATAGAACATGTCCTGATGGGTATCGACTGAAACTACCAATCCACAAAACGTGTCATTGAAGCCGATATGATCCCAGCTGACGATGGGTTCTGGCATTTTGATGATTTCCTGTTGCTTAGGCATCGACGTACTCAATTTTAGGCCCTTCTTCTTCGTCACAATGTCCCAAGCGGGTTTGGCGGCTGGCGTGGGTTTAGGAGTATTAGAAATGAGATCAGGGAATTCGCTATCATATTTGGGGTTGGACTGAACTGGGAGTGGTTTGTTCTCGTCCTGAACAGAAAACTGTTGAATCAGTTCTTCCACATAGTCCGTTTGTTTCGGCACGATGTGTTTTGGCACTTGAGGATCGGGATTAACAACAACTTCGAAGCGACTTGGAGCTTTTGTCACTTCGACGGCTACATAAAGGCGTTTATCTTTGGTTACACGGAGACAACTGAAAAACTTTAATAAATTTGTTAAAATTTTTTTTTGTGAGAACAGTGCGAATTAAGCAAAGTTCGACAAGTTTGAAATCAAAAGATCATGTTGAATACCCTACCAATATCTAAAAACAAGAAAAACAAAGAAATGACAAAACCTACCATAACAAAGCTTTGATCTTGCTACCCATAATGAGACCAGGTGTTTTTGCATAAGTTAAAACTTTCGAAGCCATTGACGGATGTGTAGCAACGGCAACTAGATTTGTTCGGCATTCTTCTATTCTCAATTCAACATAATCCATCATGTCGGCAAAGTAATGATCACATATGTCCTAAAGTAACGCTTTACTCATATTATATGTCCTAAAGTAGCGCTTTACCCACATTATTGTAATTAACGCGCTACAAGTTAAAACAATCTCTTAGTATAACCTACCTTTATCTCGCTGATTCCATTCTTAAACGTTAAAAAGAAGCAAGCTTCAGTTTTTCTCAGATACCGGAAAAAGAAAATGTCGTGATTGGGTATGCTGAAAATAAATATGGTCAAATTAATACGTCAACAACGATAAATAAAACAATCTTCCACACTATAAACCTTCTACAAACAAAAAAATCAATTCAAGACCCATAAACATATAAAAATCCATTGATCAAACAAAATCTGGGTTTATGATCTACTACAACATATAAAAACTTACTAAACAGCCTTAATTTGATATAACTTTCCAGGTGTTAATGGATATTCAAACGCTATACCAATACGTCCAAATAATGGAGAAAACAAAAAATGTCGTACATCCGCATCTATCACAATACTCACATCTGGTTGTCCAATGTATATGCCTAATGTTTCTATCTAAAACAACATCTTGTTAATGGTTTTTTCTTCATAGTCAACTGAAAAAACTTAAGAATAAATTATTCTAGCGTTATGAATTGGTTTGGAAGCAGTTTATCAAGTTTAAATCGAAAATAATTCGCAAAAACTGCAACAATAATAGTACCTAAGTATTCGTCCAATATTTTAGCCTAAAATAATATCGTTTTACTTTTTTTTAACAAATCTAAATTTTAAAAATATTGTGAAATATATAGAAAAGCTTTCTGAAGCACATTACTAAATCTTTCATAGTTTCTAGCCCAAATACTTCAAAAATTCATCCATAACATCCTCATTCCAAAAAAAAAACAGTCCTAAATTCAAAAACAACAAAAAACAAAAACTTACCTCTATTCTAGTATCCCCATTAGCTGCAGCATACACAGCAGACTTAACAGGAACAACCGCCGGCTCAAAGTTCCCATCATACCTATACCAATCACCAACTTGTGCTAAATAAACGTCATACTCAACCTCCTGAAGTGATTGCGTATGAAATACTATAGTCTTATTCATAAACTTGTCGCTTTTGACGACTAGAACCAATTCTCTATTGTCATACTTAGTAGCCATACCTGAATTAGCTATCCTGAAAAGGCTTGATATTACACTTGACATCAGTTGTTATAAATAATATAAATGTATCAAGCCCGCTAAAAACGTCAAAGACGTTTTAAAAAGTACCAGAACGTCTAATTATACACTCTGCTTTTTGAAATAATTACTTTGAAATATTTTTCGAACGAAAAACATTGGTTTTACCTAAAATTTAACTGTTTCATGTATAATACACAAATTTTTTATAAAATTAACAAAAAAGAGCATTAAAAATTCAGTAAATTCAAAGAAATCTAACAAATGGCACTTGGGAAAGGCTGGAAAAATCAACAATTTGCAATTTATCCTTGGATTCGAGATTGGCCAAATGAAATGTGCGCCCATCCCGAAAAACAGTGTTGCGAATAAAAAGAGACATGTTATACGATGAAAGGTTGTAAAAGAAAAGTTTATTTTTGCCGGAGGAATATCGGGACTTACTGTTGTAACATAAAAGAGGTTGCTCTTTGTAAAAACATTAATTTAGAATATTTTTTAAAAAGTTTAAAATTTAGCAAACCAAAAATTAAGTTGACTTACCTGTTCCCTCGAGGCAAACTAGAAGTTTCACGATATAATAACCACCTTTCAAACCCCCTTTTTTTTTGTTCGACCACACAGTTGTTGTATGAAAAATTGAAATAAAAATTTTGAAAACAAACTTCTTAAAATAACTTTGAAATTGTAAGAGCTTATATTGTACTGGCGCATACGATTTGAAAGTTAATATTGTGTGTAGTCAAAGAAAGATACAATAGAAAACGGAGAAGCCTTACGTTGAGAGAGAAAAGCAAAACTTGAAAAGCATTGTCAAGATATTTACAGGTAAGCACAAAACGTCTGACAGAGAGTGAGATGTGAGTACGTGTGCAAGTTTAAGTTAGTTTCCAGGTGTTATCAAATGAAATTGTTTTACAAACAGGAAATTTATAGTACATAAAATTTACTAATTTGCCTTTTAAGATTATTCGAAAAACATCTGTCAAACATGGTCAAAGAATAAGTTGTATGCTGAAAGACAAAGTTTCCTTCCTTCTTACAGTGAAATTGCTCAGCCTGTTCTACTCAAATTTAAAGGTTGCTTCAAAAATATATAGCTAAACTATGTAAGTGCACTTTAAACATAAGCAAAAACAGACATCGCATACCTGAAAGTCAGAAGCAATTTGTTTTTGTAGTTTTACGTGTAAGAAAACACAAAAATATAAATTTGATGTTGAAAGTTGTCAGAAAAAAGGTTAAAAATGGTACATTTACTCAAATGTTTAAAAAATAGTACAATCACTCTAATGTAACTTCTACAATATAGTTTACAACTTTTATTGACAAAGTACAACAAAACAATACATGGTACAAAAACACAATAATCACACATGTAAAACGTTACTGTTCTTAGAAACATATGAGACTGATGGTTGTTTATAAAAGGAGTCGTTAGTTAAACAGTCTGTTCTTTACGACGCATCGATGAAATCGTTATAATACCCCACACAAGTACAAATAGGGCAGCAACTATGAATATGATAGCAGCGTTAGCTACGCGGCCTTTAATAATCACATCCTTTGATTGAGGGGCTTTGTCAATTCTATAGAAGTAGGCTTCAAGTGTGTATAGTTTAACAAAAAATTGGACTGAATCTACTACGTCATCCTCGTTGATAAATGATGGACTTGGTACATAAATCGCATATTCGTATGTTTCTAAAAGAGTTAATTAAGAATAGTAATATTTTAGAGGTATTTTACCTTTATTACTACTATAACCCAACATTAGTTTATATATATTATTTATTTGTTGCCGGATGATAACTAAAATCAACTATCTAGCTACTAAACCATCTAACAGACTGATCATTTGTCAGACAAGTCTTCTAACATAGGGGCGTGTTTGTTACACGCTACTGAATGATGGTTCAATAAAGAGTGGTTTTTTTTTATTTTTTGTTGTTGTATACCAATAATTGGGGCCTTAACTAACAAGTAAGCCCAACTTGCCTCGCTCCGGTTGATTTTAATCTTTTGGTAAAGAAAGATCATGTAAATATAAGGTTTTCAGGAAAATACTAAATCGCGCTTTCCAGTAAATCGGGAAAATCGAGAGCAAAAAATTACCTTTTGAATTTGTCTCCAAATTGGCATTGTGTTTCAAGTTTATAACTTCGTCATTTTTTGCCTTTTAATCATTTTACATTAATACACTAATAGAAAACCTTTATATGAACCTACATTTTCTTAAATTTGTAAGTGTAGCTTGTCTGGAAAGTAAAACAAAATGCTTGAAACACAAAACACAATGCCAAATTGGCAAGAAGCTCTAGTACTAAAATTTTTAAACTCGAAAGCGCTAGCTCAAATTTTTTATGGGTACTAATGATAGTATTAGGTGCCGAAATAAAGTACCCGCCATACTTTTCCTGTGATTTCCTGTAAAAAATAGCGGGTTCTTTATGTCGGCACCTAATACAACAAATTTATAAAAACTTTGAGCTAATCGGGGAGGAGGTATAGACTATCCCTTTAGAATAATTGTCTATTCAAAAACAAATATTAATGCTATAAATACTATAATATAAAGACTTTTTCATACAAGACAACTTACTTGTGTTATTAGCGTTTACCATTGAAAATTGTTTTATTAACAATACCTTCTCGATTCGTTGCATATGAACTACCATAAAGTCAGTAATGTTTTTACCAACCTCTGTGTCGTCCACAGTAACGATTAAGGAGGTGTCCAAGCGCTTTACCACTCTGTCGTCTAGTCGATTACCTTGACCAAGGGTAGTAGCAAATAAAAAAAGAGCAATAATAGAAGAGCTCATCAACATTTTACAACGACGTTTAACAATATGAATGATGGAAAAGTGGCAAAACCCGTCAAATGGGTTTGTAAGCGTTATATGGTTTATAAATAAAATGCGACAAACTCATATAGCGTTGTTTCTTTTTGGTATTGCGTTTGCTTAAATTTGCGTTCAAAAAGCAATCAGATCAGCTTACCGCGAACTATACCTTCTTTGAGTCAATATATTATACGAAAGAGTGTATTAAAAACTCATTTTAGCGTTTTGAAGTTGGTAAAAAGAAAGCTTTCTAGGTATAGAGTATGTAGTCACTACTTATATTACATTGTAGTATCAAATCGAATTTTAGTGTCAAACAGTATTCTTAATTGTTTTTTTGTTGAAATAGGTATGAAGATGTAAAAATCAGTTAGTATGAAGAGTATAAAATATATTCTTAAACTTCCTTTGAAATTGATATAAACATGAATAACCAACGAATTGCACTAAATATCCCCCGGCTTTTGATAATTGACTTATTTAGGACAAAAGAAAAGTTACCAAGAAAGCCGAGCTGAAATAGACATACCCAGAATGGTCAGACGGCTATTTAGAAGGTATGGAAGCAAACCTAACCTACAAAGGTACGATAAACATACAGGTACGGTAAGGTAGGGTAGGACAAAGCAAGGCAAGGCAAGGCAAGGCATGCGTTTAATAAATTTTTATAGGGGGGGGAGTTAAAGAAAATTTGAGGCTTGAAGCCTTGAGGAATAACTCATCACAATCAATAATTTTTTAGGTTACTAAAACACAAACTTTTTCAAAAATATAATTATTTCCAACTTTTTCAAATTTGAAATTGAAAAAATGCATCTTCCTTCATATTTCTGTTACTCAAATGGTGGGACGGCTGTTTCTCTATGTTTTTACGTTCATTACATTAAATATTCGAGACGTTGAGGGTAAACCTCCAATAAAGATCATCAACATGGTCGAATGTGATAAACAACGGTACTGTGTGTTTAAAGCCCACAAATTCGCTGCGACAGATCCGATTATTGTCGAGTTTTTGACTCATACCACTTTCAAGGACGTGGATTTTAATGAGGATTCTGGGGTAAGGTATTTTTACTAGTTTTCCGAAAATTTCAAAAATTTTTTAAAAAATTGGCAGAGAGGATCACGTTCATCTTTTTTTCAAAAAATATTTTAAATAGGACACCCTTCCCTCACCCCACCTGCACCCACTGCCTGGCCTTGATTGTAACATAGACAAGTTCATGTTATAGTTTATAACCTCTGTCCAAACCCCTCTTACCTTCTTTGCAAAGCATTGGCGAAGAATGGCTGCTTGACGGTGTCATTTGACATTTTGTACACGGGCGTGGAACTTACATTGAACTTGAAATGCATATACGGATCTTTGTTATCCACACTCAATATGAACAGTATGGAACAGCCCTGAAAATTAATAAAAATTAAATTGTGTTGGGATGGGTTTTTTGGTTTAGGGAAGGGTAAAAAAAAAGAAAGTTTCAGCCAAAATTTTTTTAAATTAAAATTTTTTTTGAAAACCAAGGTTTCTATACGATTTTTTTGTTATAGATAACATAAAACTTCAATATTTTTTAGTTAAGACAACGTTTTTTCAGTTAATCGACAAAATCCAGGAAGTTTTTCAAGAATTTGCGAGAAGACGAAGAAAGCTTCTCCTAACTCACCCGGTGATTTTGCCTTTGACCGGCAATGGCGGCAAGAAGGGCTACATGTTGTACAACCCCACACACGAAGTGACCCAGGAAATGATGCGCAGTTGGACAAAACATGATTGGGACACAAAGTATCGCAAACTGCAAATACGACATTACTGTACTAGTCATCTGAGCTTTGTAAGTGTATAATTTTGATCTAATCAGTGTGGGGGGGGGGGAGTAGATTATTGTAGGTAGAATTGGGAAAAGGTTGATATAAAGTATGTCTTATATTACATATTAATATACAATACCAAAGCTTTTTCACTGTCTAATCCAAGAAATTTCAGGTCGAATCCTTCCGCATCACCCTCGACTGCATGTACGAAGAGAACCAGGTATACACCTACAACTCCACTTCCGGTTCCGGCACTTCCGTCATCAACCAGTCGTTATCAATGGAAGAACCCCTACGCTATTTGTTCAGTCAATTCATGACCTCCCACGTCTCCGCCTGCTATCAGTACATTCTCACGACCTCGGGCACCTCTCTCAGCTTAAACACGTATTGTGTTTGTAGTGGGCACGCAGTGTGTCGGCGGATTCACGCTACACGAAAGTGTTTCGTCGGCGAAGTCAAAACAAAACACTTTAATATCAGCACAGGAGTAGGCTGGGTGAAGGAATCACAGTTTACTGGCGAAGACAATATGGGCTTGTCACGAAATGCTGAGAATGTGAGTTGTTTAGCCAACTCAATGTAATTTTTATTAATCTTCAGGGCTGTTCCATACTGTTCATATTGAGTGTGGATGACAAAGATCCGTATATGCATTTCAAGTTCAATGTAAGTTCCACGCCCGTGTACAAAATGTCAAATGAGACCGTCAAGCAGCCATTCTTCGCCAATGCTTTGCAAAAGAAGGTAAGAGGGGTTTGGACAGAGGTTATAAACTATAACATGAACTAGTTCATGCCACAGGTCTATTTCATACTATAATTTTAGTTCGTGTAACAATCAGGGCAGGGCTGTGGGTGTGGACGGGGTGAGGAAGGGGTTTGATCTAAAATTTTATTTTTTTTGAAAAAAAATTGAACGTGGTCCCCCCCCCCTGTTGATTTTTAAAAAGTTGAAAATTTTTTAAAATTTTTAAAATTTTTTGACACCCGGTTGCACCCCCCTTCCCTCGCCTATTAAAATCTATTATTAAGTACTAAATAGGGCTATGAGGATAATACTATAACTGTAACTTTATAGTACCTAATCAAGTTCCCTCCGAATCACATGGAAAAGGTATTCTTTGCTCTCAACTACTTTCTGGCCAACTATGTAAGTCAATATATATTGTTTTATTATAGTGTTTTGAAGAGAAAGCTACAAATGTGGTTTTTGAATATTAAGTTATCTTTGAATAATATTTTTATGAAAAAAGTTTTAAATCTTTAAAACATATTAAAAATTTGTAACCAAAAGTCAAATTTTTTGAATTGTTTGGCTGTTTTTGATCGAAAAGTATAGTTTTTATAGAATTCTGAATACTTTTCGACCAAAATCATTGCTTTTTAGTTATTTTCAGCTATTTTTGGCTAAAAAATTAATTATAAAAGCAATTCTACTTACTTTTTGACCAAAATCTTAAATTTTTATGCTAATTCTCAGCACCTTTTGGTCAAAAAATTAGTCATAAAGGCTGTTCTATTTACTTTTTGACCAAAAAAAATTATTTTTTGAAGTTTTAGACCATTACAAATGAAATGAAAATTGAAACTGATCGATATATGCACAACGATTGTCTGTTCGAGCCAATTACATTAGACAAAAGCGGTACTACTGCATGTGCTACCACAGTAGAAGTTATCAGTACTTCAAATGGGGACAATGTCATCTTTAAGTTCAGTAACTTGACTACAGAACAGTATAGTATGTTGGTTAGTATTCTTGAATTTGTAGTGTTATTTTTGTTTTTTAAATTAAAAAAAATATTTTTAAAAATTTTTAGTAAAAAACAGATTTAAAAAACGATTTAGATATACTGTATTTTTTTTATTTTCTCTATTTGTTAGTGTTTCAATCCAAAAAATATCGACTGATAAAAGAGTACAACTACACAATAAACACGATTCAATACATGGTAGAAGAAAGAATGTTGAGGAATACTGGCAAGATCCACTATACCTTTATATGTTTCGAACCCAAATGTCACGATGAATTGATACGAAATCATGCGGACTTTATTGTGGGTTATATTACGGTGAACAGCGGTCAGAAATTTTGATAAGGAGGAGGGAGGGGTAACAAAATTTTTTCTGGTTTTTTAATTTTTTCGCAAAAATCAACTGGGGGGGGACCACGTTCAACTTTTTTTTTCAAAAAATTTTTTTTTGATTTTAAAGTTTTTTTTCAGAAACAAATCGACAGGGGGAACCAGGTTCAATTCTGTTTTGAAAAATTTTTTTTGAAGGGGTTATTTTTTTGCAGTTTTTTGAAACATCAACAGGGGGGGGGGGGACCACGTTCAAGTTTTTTTTTCAAAAAAAAATTTTTTTTCGCCCGGGGGAGAGTCAGATAAAAATTGGCCTTTTCCCCTAAAACAACTTCTTTTCAGAACGGCATAACCACAAAACATTGTTTCTCCGAGAACCGAGTCCATACACGACACGAAATGCAACTGAAAAAGCTGTCATCTTTGAAAAAGATACCATCTCGATTTGGCATGTGTTTCCAGTCCATCTACAAAAAGTTCCTTGATGTCAAATCAGTGTTTTTCACTTTGGACACGGATGGGGAACAGTTCTTGCAACAAGGTCAAGAAGTAGGAGGTGACAAGATCACTGTCATCAACTTTTTCAAAGCTGTCATCAACACCCTGTACCAAATCGAAGGTGGCGAACTGTCGATGGGCAGGGATGAACAGTTGCGACGGTTCGATGTGTTTTTGAAAAGTTGCATGGGTGGGTGATTTTTTGAGGGGTTGTTTTTTAAGGGAAAAGGGGGATATTGTAGTATATTTTTAAGCAGAATTTTAAAAATTATATTATAATTACAGTGGTCTTTCTATATAGTGAACCATATGTATAAGCAACTCTCCTTATAGTAAAGTAAACTAGAAATTTAGCCCCGCCAAGTCAATTTGCACTGAAAAGTCTCTCTGTAAAGGCAACACCCCCTATAGCAAACACAAAAGACCAGTCCCTTCGGGTTGCTTATATAGAGAGAGTACTGTATTAGTTTCAAACATAATAAAATGCATTTCAGGCGACTTAAGAGGAGGCTGCTTCAAAGACGAGAACAGTACCCTATTGATAACGAAATTCAACGAACAAATCCGAGAGAAATTTGATGTTGTATCGAGTCAGGTGTTACAGTCGGATCGAACGGTAGGCAGTCAAATTTGTGATATTATCATAGGCATTTCAAATATTTAAAAACATTTTTTTTTTAAATTTTGACTGAATTTTTTTATCATTTTTACTAAATATATCGCAATATTTTAGGCCATAAGGCACTGTTTCAATGAAGTAGATGAGAACAAATTGTTTTTTCACAAAGAATTCGATCCGGCAATGGACTATGAGCGCGAGATTCTTGGCTGGTGCTTATCGTCGCAGAAGCTAGGAGAAGAGCGAAAGCATGGTAGGTTTGATAAAATTTTTAAAGTAGAAAAAGCTCTAGATATAGGTAATGCCCAATGACAGATTTTTTTGCTATACTTAGTGCCGGGAGGTGGGAAATGTTTCGTTGTGGGACCTGAGTTGGGTTACAGGGGTCATGTTTTAGGCCCGGCCTTCTGGCCCACATATCCCGGCCCGGCTTCTTTCGAATTTACAGGTCTAATTAAAGTTGTCCCAAAAGAATATTTGATTTTAAATTAAAAAACCTTTTCAGACTACTTTGCCAACGGCCTACCCGACCGCTACAGAATCACCGACCTAGAAGACCTAAAAACTCGAAGCTCAAACTCATGGGCGGTCATGCTACATCACAAACGCATGAACAACTCCATCGTGTACGAGATCTACGACACTCACTGCGATTACGACTCGTGGAGGATTTTTAACCGTGAAGCCGGCTGCAAATGCTACTTCTTGGTGCAGATGCAGGAGAACGTTTGTTGTTGCTACTGGGTGGCGCGAAGAGCCTATGAGTATGCGTTTGATAAGTTCATCTCCAACAATATCAAGAGCATCGTTACCTACAACGATTGGGCCGTGGATGAGCTTCGGTATCTTGTCGGTGATGCTGTGTAAGATAGATTGTAATAAATATTTATGTGTATTAAGGCTAGGTGAAGGTGTGTTTTTGTATTGAGATTGGGAGAAGATGTATAAAATATATTATTTTATGTTTTTAGGTGTATTTTTAATGTTACAGCAGGCTTTACTTTGGAAATATGTTCAAAAACAAAACTTTTTTGGAATAAAAAACTTTACTGTGACCTTAGTGGTGCTCTTGGAGCACTTTTTACAATCAGACAAAAGGTAGGAGTTTGCACGCATTGAGATTCGAACCTGCGGCAGCATCACCGAAGGATAACGCTTTTTCTACTACCTTGTAAGTAAAAACTAACAAGTAAGGTAGATATGAAGCATCAAAGTTCCCTGAATTCCATAATCAGCTAACCTTTACCAATTGACAACCGACTTTCCCAGTTTTTTTTTGCAAAAAATGAATGTCAAAATTTCCTGATTTTTGACACAGAACGCCAACGTTTTGCAAGGACATCTAGTAGTAGTCCTTTGAGAGTGCGGTCACTGTTGAAATGACACCGTTCCGGCTTTTGTTTGGTCATTAGAGTCGAAAGTTGGTTGGCCGGTCGATTGTGCAAGTTTTGGTCAATGGAAGGTTGGAGCTGTAGAATGTCGTGCATGGTGCTTCTAGTACTGTTGTGTTTGTGTAAGTTAAAGGCTTTACTTTGGCGATTTCAAACTTTTTGTTTTTGGTCTAAAAGTTTGTGGAAAAACTTTTAAGATTTTTTGGGTGAAAATTCAGTTTTTTGACCAAAATTACAAAAAAATCAAATTTTGTTTTAATTCTATAAACTTCTTGACTAATGCTTTTTTAAAATTACAATTATTTTAGTCCCGACTGCAAGCTGCAACATCAATTGTTACTATTGTGATGAAGCTGATGGACAGAGCAGCGACTGCATGGTTGTCTCATCAACAACCGACACGTTTGACGATTGTACGCCTGATACTTGTTACACAGTATGGGGCCATTTAAATATGAATAACAAGGGCAAGGTTTTATTGGTGAAATAGAATTGACTGAAAGCAGGGTAGGAGTGAGTAATGGGCCGGGCGTACTTTTCAAAAAATTTTCAAGCTCACTATTGTTTTCAACTTTTTATCGGCCTGTTTCTCACCCTCAAAGCAGGAGTAGGGTAAGGAGGATATGGTGGGTAGGGTAAGTATGACTAAAAGTAATTTTCATTTTTTTAGTGGTCGTGGGAGTACATCGCGACTGTGATTACAGGGGCGGGTTTCCGGTAAGTTTTAAAAATATTGAAGCGTGTGTTTATTTATTCGTATAATAAAATTTTTTTTTTTTTAATTTAATAAAAATTTTTTAATTTTTTTACTTTTCAGGAAAATCAAACATGTGTAAACGTGACGGATTTCGAGTTTTTTAACAATCGTTATAAAATAAACGGAACGTTGTGTAAGTGCTCGGGGGAGTTTTGCAACAATCAAACAAATCCATTTCTGACTACCACCACCATTACTTTGCCCACGACCACTACTACCCCTACGACCACTACTACCACTACAACCACCGAGTTTGAATCGACTACTGACCCTGACACTCCAGTGGCATCAGCCAACGACTGGTCGCTCTCTGTCCTCACTCTACTGATCGTTTACTGTACTTTATATGTGTTGTAGAGGTACTGCAGACAATAAACATGAACTGACTTAGCTTTTTTGTGTTTTTATTTTTTTTGATTTTGATAATTCAAATGATTCTGCTTGGCCGCATGACCAACTACATGGTCTTTTTCATGTTCTCATGTAGTTTTAAGTTTCTTCTTCTACCGGTGACTTCGGAATCCCATCGTCAAGTTCCAGGAATCACAGGGTAAAGTTGCCCGTTTTGAATCACTGGAGTTGGCATTGTACGGTGCATTTCTTAGCTGTACCAGTGCCAAATGTCATGTGAATGTTTCAGGTTGCCGCGGTTGTATTGTGGCCAACATATTCTTTGTTCTAAACTGTAAAAACACTAACATAGTATAGGAAATGGCGCGTGACTGGACCTTTGTTATGATAATCATAAGCTTTTTGGATTTATTTTCCTGATTTTCAATTTTCAAGCCCTAGAGCCTATATTAACCATAAACTCTTAAAAAATATACTTAAAAACCTACCGTAACTCCTCGAAAACTAACAAATAATCCTATTTTCTTCTTACTCTCAATGCCATTTCGCTTTATAAAACTTTCTTTTCACTTTTCAAAAACAACGTTCTTAAAACTCTACAACAACTTACAAGAACAGCCATTCCCTAAACCTATTCCACACCCTCGTAAAACCTCCACCTATAATTAAAAAGTGAACAAACAACACAAGAATCGTATAACCGGAAAACCATAAATAGTAATAGTCGCGCGATCGCTGATTCAAAGCTAGCGAGTGGAAACGAACAACAAAGACCCATACATTATTGTCACGCGTAGAAGGAACATAGAGGTGGAGAATGTAAGGGTTGGAGAGGGAAAATATAGAGGTTAGAGGTGGAGAATATAAGGGTTAGAAGGAGAAAAAATAGAGGTTGGAGGTAGCCCCGAAAGGAATCCCACTAGACCCAGGATCGGCCCGGTTCCGGGTCGGACGAAGCAATTTTGAAAGAGACCGGACTGGAACACATGGAACGGAGTCATCCGAGTAGTTAAAACAAAATTTACAGTAATTACCGTATTTTAGCCTAAAATTAAATTAAACAGCACTACCTAAAGTCTATATACACTAGTATAAACTATAAAGCTAAGACGATGAATGCCGAAGTGTAAGTCAAGAACAATATCATAAAGAGGTCAAACAACTTCAAAGCAAACTGACACCAGATGGCTGCGGAAGATAGAAGATATATCATGATAAAAACGTAAAAACAAGACCGTCAAAACATGCTTCTACGTGACATACATCGCCAAAAGATTGTTTTAAAAGGTCAAATCTAGAATACTCCGGAACGCTGAATATAACTCGAAAAGAAACCAGAAGCTTCAAAATTCTTGAAGAATAACTGGTATACAAATCTTAACTATCTCCTAAACGTACCAAACAAGAACTATTATATCATAAAAACCTTTAAAACAGCACCACAAAGAAAAAGCTTACTATCCTCAAAAAAATACCAATGAAGACCCTTAACTCGCTACCCCCACAAAAAAATCTTATCTATCTCCAAAAATCACAAGCAATAACAATATCAACTACCATTATTGGTACGGCAACAAAGTCTCTAAATCGCCTTGAAAAGTAATCCAACGACGACTCTTAACCACCTTCAAATAGGGCCAAAAAGAAGAACCTTAACCAACTTAAAAAAGTGTCAGACACTACCTATCTTAACCAACGTTCTTTCAAACAGCACCACAAAGAACTGTCCTAACTACCTTCAAAACAGTACTAAATAATAATCTTCACCATCTCCAAAAAGCGCCAAACAATAGCTATCCTAACCACCTCCAAACAGCACCACAAAGAAGAAGCTGAACCGTCCCAAACGTCACAAGCCGCTCCTCGCCCTCACAGATGAAGACGCTCGCCCAAACACCACGGGCTCGGCGCGGGTGCAGAGAAAGAGAGAGTGGGCCGGAGCAACAGCCCAGGCACCAGCTGAGCGACGGGCAGGGGTAAAAAGTGTGCGTGCAGCCTCGCCCCTCTTTTTTCGCCTCTTCGATCGCTCGCTATACGAACATCTTTTGCCCTACGAATTCGGGCGACTTTTTTTTGTCCTAAACTTTATTTTTTCCCTCAACAATTTTTTTGCACTGTGTGGAGCGCGAGAGTGCAACCGCAATGGGCGTTCATACTGGCGGATTTGAATATTTTAATTGTATTTGATAATGTTTAAAGGGGTTGTTTAAAAGGGCATTGGATTTTTATTGTCTCAATTTTTTGTAAATTTGTTTTTTTAAGTATTTTAGGCCTATCTTACTCTTAAAATTATTAGGCTTCTTTTACTATTCACTTCATTACACTTCCTGTACAAATAACTCCTTTCTAACGAAACTAATCTATAGCAAACTATCAAAAACTCTTGCATAACGAACAAATTTAAAATCCTCAAGTTTTTCTTATTTAAAATGCTTCTTCGTATTTTACCAACTTCTAAGTGTAAATATTAAAAATGTAAAGTTACACTACCCTCTTCATGCCCAAAAGTACAAAAAAAAGCGCTGTAACCAAGAGTTACAGATGTAATTTGTTTATTGTGACGTTTCGCCTTAAAATAGCCTCGAGTGTACCGTTTCTCAAAGCTATAACTAAATGTACAGATGTGATACGTTTATCAGTACAAATTCAACTCTTTTCCTACAATTACAACTTATAATTACACTCTCAAACATCTACTTTGGCCACACAAAAAAGGTATGGCCAAAGTAAGTGTTTACAAGAAGAAACGTAGGTATGCATTAATACGTTTCGCATTGTATCATGAGACCTTTCATGACAAAAGCTTACAATATACACTGATGTTTAATCGCATCAAAAGTTACTTTAACTAATTTTATCTATTACTATTGGCCATATTAACATATATATTGACCCAGTTTCTCCAATTGTAGCCTCAATTTTAAAGCAATATCGATTGAAAATGGTTTTTCTTTATCTTTTAAAGCGTAGTTTGAAAGTATTAGTTCGTTCAGATAATTCTGTACCCCCTCACCTGAAACATTTTCTTTGAAAGGGGGCACAGAATTATTTTAACAACCTATTATATTCAAGAGAAAAAATTTTATGTTAAGTTGTTCACTCACACACGTACTTTACCTTACATTCTAGCTTTAATTTTAGAATTTCAGAGCCTAAAAATGTCAAAAAGTACCTAACACTTAGTAAAGAACATAAAATTTTTTGAAAATCGACTAAAATTCCATAAAAGTCAACAGAAGATGAGCTAGTTTTGGAATTCAAAGGCATCTTTACCTTGAGTTTAGCAAAATATGCGCTACAATACTACCATTAAAACCTAATAGCTACGTGTTCTACCACCTCGATGGATTTTAGGCTACAAAATCAATTTTTGGTAAGTCTTTAAACTTAATATTGTTACAAATTTAGGCATTTATCTACGAAGAACTAGTCGAAAAACGCTTTGGCGCAGTTTGATTTGACATTTGATAGCGGAAATGACGTTAAAAAAGAAATTAACCCAAAAATATGCGTTGATACGAAGTATTTTATCTAAAAAACGCCATTTTTTAATTGTGGTATTTAGTTAAGCTTAAAATGTTAAAGCGTTTTCAAAATTTTTGGTCGTTTAATGACATTTATATGAACGACAAAACGTTTTACTCTTCGTTACCTTTCAAAACATTATTTATTAGGTTGTTCAAATAATTCTGTGCCCCAACCCCAAAAATTTGCTTTGAATAGGAGCGCAAAATTATTTGAACAACCTAACAGTAAACCTTATTTATACCTAAATTTTAACGCCATTTGATGCCGAATATGTAATTTCAAAGCCCTACAAACAAACCTCATTAAGTCCTAAATAAAACTCTTACAGTTGTTAATTACCTCGATGGGCACGGCATATGGCCGGCTTAACCGGTATTACTTTTAACCATAGTAACCGCAGTTATACACGCTCAATTACTACTGTTTTATTGCACGCAGTGCCATCTCTATACAATAAAACAATACTGAAGAAAGAAGATACAGAGTTTTGTATTCAAATAAAGCTATATAAAACTATGTAAAACGTTATACTTTGTTTTGGAGGTTTAAACAGCCCTTCTTCTACAATATTGCTTCGAAAAAGTAACAGTTTTAAAGTTATTTGGTAATAAAAAATGTTTTAAATACAAAAATTTTATTGTCCGACCCAAAAAGCATTAATAGTCCTAGAATCGTGGCGCCCATTAAGGTTTTGTCGGAGAATTCCCCGCCGAACGGGGCACAGTTTGCGTTTTCGGAGGGTAGTCTTGCCGTAAATCGAGTAAAAGACGCGCCCTTTTCTCTTTACATGCCATTATTTATATTCAAAATAACCGAATTTTTCACACTTTAATCTATTCTTGTAAAATTATAAATGTTTTAAACTTCAAAAAATTTTTAAAACGATTTTTTTGCCTACTTGTATATATTAATTGCCTTGCTTTCAGATTTCATAAATGACAAAAACAAGATGAAAGCAATGCCCTGAACAAAAATATAGTTGAAGACTGCATAACCAATGCAAGACGCCAAAAAATGATCGCTATATGAATAGCATGGACTTGACAATGATGAAAAACAACACCTGCATCAAGGTGTTAACCACATAAATCAGTTTAAGAAATTTTGTAAATTTTATAAACGTTTAGAAAGTTTTCTTGATCTTACATTTGAAGAAAAACATTTTACCTCCACTTTTATATAAAACTTGTAAATAAACAGTAATTTAAACTCGTGTTTATATTGTTCTACACATTGGTACGTTACCGTGTTCATACCTATATTTTAAGCGCGTAATTTAGTTTTTTGAGAACTTTGTACTTTGTTTTACCATACGTATCTTGCATACTAATTGATAAATATTATTTTGTCGTACTTACCTTGCTTTAACTTAACGTTCCACCCTTTTCTCCACACATTCTTTTCTCAGACTTATGTATTACCTAAAACAAGAAAACATAAAACTAAAACAGCTTACCGCGTATTAAGCACTTTACGTTCATCTTTTCTATCAACATATGTCTGTCGTGCTTATTACCAAGACCATTCAAACGCTGTGACACTCATCTTATGCCCAATTTCAGATCAATTTTGATATTCCTAGATTTTCGCATTTCCAAATGTTTTCAATCGCAAAGTGGTCCGTTTTTATTACTAGAAACTTGGATAAGCGTTGAAGGATAACCAGCAGATAACAGTTGAGCAGGGAGTGAGGCTTGGGAGCTATCAGTAAGCTTTGGTTTCTGAATATTATACACGTTTTATAGGTTTAAACGCGGATATGAATAATTTCCTAAAAAACGTATTTTGTAATCTGAAAAATTACTTTACGATAAACTTTAGAGAGTAAAACATAGTAAAATACTGGAAAATACCTAAATGGACTTTATTTCTACATTTTTCTCGAAAAATAAAACAAAACCTTATTTTGGAGTCTGCGCCCGCGACCGTGCGACCTGCGAAAGTTAATTATTTCTTTTACCTCCAAATTCTTGCAACATTTTATTGTTTTGCTATTTTTCTGTCCTAATTCTGGAAATTTTTCCTTGATTTTTCGATCAAAGAGTCATTTTGATCATTTTGAAGCTGGTTGTTATCATAATTTATTTGTTTCAGACGTTTTTGTTTGTGTAAAATTCGAGTGTTACTTAAAAATTGAGGGTTTATTCTAAAATAACTAAAGTTTTGGCCTTTTCAGCACAATAGGGCATCATAGCACGTTGGGGACATGCCTATAAAAGCCCAGCGTCTGCTAGAAGAACGACATACCTCGAATCTTATGGTTCATAACGAAGACATGACTGAATTAAACCTGGACATATCTCTTGCAAAGGTAAGTGGTTTTATTTAGCTTTGGCTTTTAGGAAGTAAAGAATCTTTCGCGTGAGGTGGCAGAAAGGATTGTAAAGAAGAAAATTACATTTGAACATGATTTTATGTGAAAAGCGAACGTTTATCTTTTGCTGTGGGTAATGAAAACTTTGAGTTGATGTATCTTGGCAAGTAATTAGCTTTTCGTTTTAAATTCTATATCAAAATGAAGATAATTCTTTTAGGAATCTAACATGGGCAGCCCGGCCATGTTTTCACCGGCATCTTCCACTGGTCATATGTCTTTTGACTGTCCTATACCAAAAAGAAGTGGCCGATCCAAACATTTCAATTCCATGGAATCAGAAGAGGACGATGAAGTTTTTACAAAGTCTACGATTGAAAATGAGAAACGGCGCATACGAAAGTACATAATTAACAACTTTTACTTTCACTTACACAAGACGAAACGACAACTGAATGTTGAGGATGATGAAGAAGAGAGATTTCTAAAATACGCTGGGATAAGCAGAAACGGAGGTGAATATAGTGAAAATTTGAAAGATGAGATTCCTGAGATTAAAGAGGAAGAGCCTGAAGGTTTTATCAACAAGCCAAAGCCGTTTATTGCGGTGGACATTAGTTGTTATGCACAAAAGCAGGCTGATGAGTTTAGGAAGAAGTTGTTGGAAGAAAGCGAACTCAGGAAGATCTACGAGCCTTTGGAATATCCAGACGTTCCTGCAGGTAAGTTTATTATTTTTTAAGTTACTTTTTTGATTTTTTTTAAAATGCCTTATTCTACTATAACATAAACAACATAAATCGTTTTAGTGAGCAAAGAAGAAGCAGAATTAAAGTTGCTGGCGACGATGCTGATTCAAGTCAAGAAGGAACAAGACGAAGAGGATCTTGTAGCACCATCATGTTCTACCTCTTCGGAATCCACAGAACAAACTCCAGAAACCTCAACAGAAGCGTGGTCAAGAGGTGAAGATCTGGAATACAAGAATCTGGAAAGGAGGTTGTTTGTATTAAATGGAATGGGACGTCAAGTAGCTGCTAAATACAGGCGAATGTTTAGAGCAGAAGTTGATTGTAGCAGTACAGATGCCATGTTGACACAAAGAAGGAGGTTACGACAGAGGCATGAAGCAGATCAACAGAAGATTGAGGAGTTAAATAGGAAAAAGTACAAGTTAAAGAAAGCCCCGATAACTGCATGTTCAGCAAAGAGGGGGAGACCTGGAAAGAAAACTTCTAATCATGAGGTTGGTTATATTGATATTGTAGTAGATATAGGTTTGAAGAGGATTTTAGTTGTAACTTTTTTTAAATGATAGGTAGGGAGCTGGAATTTTGAGTGAGGTTGGCCTGGTTATATGGGTAACTAGACCATGAAAGCAGGTTTTAACATTAATTATGGTTGAGAAGTTACAGTAGTTCTACGGTACCTACTTACTAAATTTTGATTTTATTGGAAAAATTAAGTTTTTAGATTTCTTTTGAAAAATTAAAATTTTTAACAGAAAACTTTCATATAAATTTATTTTTTATCTAATAATAACATTTCAGCTCTCAACTCCAACCACAACAACAACCCCTGTACCCACAACCCCTCATAACTACAAACGACCAACCTTAACATATCAAACCCCGGTTTCAAAACCCACAAGAATCTCAAAGTCTGCCTCCACTAATCACTCACCAGTTCCTTCAATGGCCAAGCTTTTGGAGGCCACGAAACCGTCGTCAGCCTTCCTACGCGAAGCTCCAGGCGCCGAATTCATGATGAGGCCGGCGATAATATTAGGACAAAATTCAAAATTTAGCCCAGACCCAGTAGATGTAGAAAGGATTGTTAGAAGCATTCAGAATGCCAGCTCCGTTGTTGGGAATGATAACGTACAGGTTTCACAGGAAAGGGTCAAGAGAAAGGTAAGGAGGGGGAAATTTTGAATTTGAAAATGTTTAAAAGGACTGGGTTTTGAACTTGACAAAGGATATAGAAGCTAGTATTGTCAAATAACAAACATATGTTTATACACTTCTTTCTTAAAATTTGGATTTTTAGTACACTAAACGAAAGCACAATGACTCAAAAACGGAATCAGACGCCACGCCGGTCAAGGTGAAGGTACGAGGGCGACGACCAACGATTGACAAGGAAAAGCAAACGAAGCCAAGGAAAGATTCTCTAAACAGTAACCTCCAAGTCGGTCGAAAACCCTCGAAAAAGCAAATCGCGGCCGAACATCAAAAACGATTGGAAATTGATTTGGGGTTGGTCGACGAGAGAGGAGACGTATCTTCATCGGATGGCAGCTTTACGCTTCCGGCTGAAATTGAGGAGCCGTGTGCTTTTGAGGTAAATTTTTGGGGATATTGAGGAGGAAGGAGCTTGAAAATATTTTATTGAGGATGATGGGCTTTAAATGGTTGAGGATAGTGATCTTGACGATTATATTGAGGATTTATAGTTTTAACAGTGCAGGACGGGGACTTTTGGCCTGGGGACGTTTTAAAAAGTACCTTGAGAATCATGGTCTTTAGAAGTTTCCATGAAGATGAAAAAGCATGAAAAAATTATATTGAGGATGATGGGCTTTTTAAGATCTATATGGAAGGTAGTATATTAATATTTAAAGTTGTCTGTTGTATAAAATACTTTTTTTCTTCAGGAATGCCGAATCCGCGACGTCCTGCGTGAAGCCGAACGCAACGCCATCGAATGGGTTCAATGCGACTTTTGCGACAAATGGTTTCACTGCATATGCGCCCTCCAAAGCAACCGACCGGTCGGGCAGCGGGAGGTGTTCCGGTGCCGCCATCTCGGTTGTCCATCGGCCTTATTCAACGAGGAAATGGTTTGACAAATCTTTCAAGGTTTGTCATACCTTTAAGGTTGAAAGTGACATATGAAGATGGGCATATAAGGAACAGAATGACATATTACTATATGGTATGGAGCAGCTTGTGACACGATGGCTATGGGTGGCTTGCTATTTGTAACATCTTTGATACCATGGCTATAACGGCATATGGTTGCTGTATGAATTGTTGTGGCATAGAATTGCTAAATATGAATAGGACTGGCATACCATTGCGATTTACGAACTGGAGTGAACACGATCATCTTGTACAAACTTGTTTTTGTTTTGTTTTTCACTATGTAAAGTTAAATTTAATGTTGGAGAAGACGGAGTTAATCTTTAAATAAAGCAAAAATTAAATTTGGGTTGGATTTTAAATTTTTATTTTATTTGTAAAAATTTGAAATTTTTCGAAATTAATTCTGACTTTTCAAAAGGACTTTAAAGCTCAAGAGAAGAGGGTATTTGGGGGTAATATAATCTTTTTTTATATTTTAAATTTTAAAAAAAAAATTTTTTTTGCTTGATTTTCCCACGAATTTCAAAATTTTTCATTTTCTTACCTTTTTACCATGAAATTGGTGGCGCTATCGCTGTTATGCCTGATAAAACCTACAATAAGTGAGGACAAACGTCCAATTCCTGACGATTTTTTGGGCACTTGGATTCCGTCGCACGATGAAAATTTAAATAAACTGCTGGAGGCAAAACAATACGGTTGGGCGATCAGACAGATCCTGATGTTGAACATGGTGAAGAAGACGTTTGTGAGGAATAAAAGTGAGGGATTTTGGGGTTGATTTGAAGGGTTAGGCTTGAAATTTGATTTATTTTGTGTAGGGTTTCTTTTGGACTGGGTAGAGTAAGGAAGTAAGGATTGGTTTAAAATTTCTTTATATCATTGTGCTTAAAAGTCTTGTCGTTTAGGGAAAAATACACTTAAATAGACGACAAAACTTTTTTCTTTATTTTTTTATAAAGCTGTAAAAATAATTCTGTGCCCCTAATCCTGAAAGATTGTTTTGAGAGAGCACATTATTATTTGAACAACTTAATAGATTTTCTTTACTTTAACTTAGTCTGCTTACTCTTTACTACTCTACTGTGTTGTACTCTTCTCTACTCCACTCTGCTCTATCCTATTTTACCCTAACCTATTCTATTATACTTTACCTGACCCTAATCTACGCTACATCATTTTAGACACATTCAACATAACCCTAACAACAGGACAAAGAGCTTCATCATGGGACCGTATGCAGATCAACAAGATGTTCAAGTCCTACTACCTGGATGGCCTTCGCTACTATTTTCTGTTCGATCGAAGTGAGCATGGCCTATTGTTGCAGGTGTTTAATGAACAAACATTCGAAATCAAAGAAACTGTTCATTTCCAGTACGAAGAGCCCTTCCTCCAGATGTATGTCACCTACAACAATGTTACGGCTTGTATCTATCATTACAAGGATGAGAAGAGATTGGAACCTAAAATAACTTTAATGGAGTTGGCATAGGGTGTTGGTATTGTGCTAAATTGGGGTGCTGATATTGTGGTGCACCATGGTGGTATATTGTTGATAAAGTACTGATCTTTTGCTGATACAGTAGTGATATGGTATTGCTTGGATACTGATATAGAGCTTATAGAATTGTTTTTGTGAATAAATAGGTATTAACCGGAAAAGTGTTCGATCTGCCTCGCTCTGATTGACTTGACACTTTTTATATAGAAAGATCATGTAAATATAACCCCTTCAGCAACGTACTAAATCGCGTTTTCCTTCAAATCTTGAGAAAATCAAGACAAAAAAGTTACATTTTGATTTTCCCGACAAATTGGCATTGTGTTTCAAGCTTATAACTTTGTCATTTTTAGACTTTTAAGCATTTTTCTTTGATATTCTAGTAGAAAACCATTAGATAAATCTGCATTTTTAAATTTGTAAGCGTATCTTGTCTGGAAAGTCGAAAAAAGTGCTTGGAAGACAATGCTAAATTTGCTAAGTTGGCGCGAAATTCAAATATTTAAATTTTAAAGCTCAAAAGCGCAAGTCAAAATTTTTTATGGGTATTATTGGTGATACAAAGAATTCATATAAAAATTTTGAGCTGGTTCTGATAGGGGCAGGTTGTGTACTTTACTTGCCTTGGCTATAAAAAGTGTTTTTTAAAAATCGTATTCTTTTTGAAATTTTTAAAATTTAATTTTTTTCAATTTTTCATAAATTTTTAATTTTTTAAAAATTAATTTTTTTCTTGGTTTAA
Source organism: Bursaphelenchus okinawaensis (assembly GCA_904066225.2). Classification (NCBI taxonomy): domain Eukaryota; kingdom Metazoa; phylum Nematoda; class Chromadorea; order Rhabditida; family Aphelenchoididae; genus Bursaphelenchus; species Bursaphelenchus okinawaensis. The sequence continues at coordinate 8,578,258 of CAJFCW020000002.1, read as the reverse complement.
AACTTAAAAATAAAATCAAAAATAAAAAATCTTCACTTTTGTACTTTTCATCATGCACCACACGGTGGTGTTGTTGTTGTTATTCCTGATAAAACCTGCAATATGTGCCAAAGATGATAGCCATCCTATACCTGATTCTTTTGTTGGCACTTGGATTCCATCGCACGATGACAATATGGAGGCGTTGCTACGGAAGAGAGGTTACGGATACTCGGTAGGACGGATTCTGTTGTCGGTCACGGTGAAGAAGAAGTTTGAGAAGACAAATAGTGAGTTTTGTAGTGTTAAATTACCCTACCCTATCCTACCCTACCCCACCCTACCCTACCCTACCCACTACCTTACCGTACCATAAATTACCGTACCTTACCTTACTCTATTTATATTTTGCCCTTTTACCTTATCATCTCTTCAGGTATGTTCAACGTGACCCTAATCACGAGAGGCAAACACCAGTCGTGGGTTAACGTCACCACGAATGATATGTTCGTAGCCCCGTATCTTGATGGCATGCATTACTATTTCTTATTCGACCGAAGTGAGTATGGTCTACTGTTGCAGATCTTCTTTATGGACTCGTCCAAACTCAAAGAAGCAGTCATGTTCGAGTACGTTTCACCGTTCCTGAAGATGCACATCAAGTATGACAATGTGAAAGCATGTATATATCATTATAAGGAGACTCCAGACAAACACAGAGATAGTACTATAGAAATGTAGAAGTGTAAATGTAAATCGATGATATTGCTTGATATTGTACTATATGTGTAAATAAAACTTTCTGATTGTTGTGGTTATTTTATACTGGTTCTACCCTTACAGATTTCTAAACTACTTTTTAGCCTAACCTCGGCTTTAAGTAGACCCAGTTGTATTGGCAGCTCTAGTCTAGTCTAGCCTAGCATCAGCTCTATCTCTAGCCCTAGCTTTAGCCTAGCCTAGTTTCACATAATTAATAGTAACAAACAATATCAAACCAAAAATTTTATTAAAAAATATTACAGTATTACATTTAAAAAAATGTTTTACGAATTACAATCGTGTTTTAGTAGTAAAAGTGATAGTTCTCAGTCTAGCCAATGGAATTCGTCTTTTGAAAATAAGCCTAGTTGGAGTTCGAGTTATGTTCATTTCGGATTCTTTGATACTTCTCTTTCCAATCAATCCACCATAGCCTAGTCCGAGACCACCACAACACAATGGCATTCCCATGCCTAGGCCTGTAAAACAAAAAATTAGATTGTTTCTTTAAATTCTTACCCCCCTCCCCCAATTAACCGCTTACCTCCATAACTCCCAAACCCAAACGGTGAATATAAAGCGGGTAAACCCATGCCAAACCCTCCGAGCCCGCCAAATCCTCCGCCGAATGGCATTCCACAGCCAAGACCACCCATACCTAGCCCTAGGCCACAAGTTCCGCCAAGACAACTGGTCGATTTGTCTATTGAGATGAGTAAAATCGTGAAGAATAGTAGTTTCATAGTGATTTGAGGTTAGTTTTTAGGTATTTATAGGGTTGTAGGTCAATATTTTTTAGAAATTTGGTTTTTTTGATTAGTACTGTATCTGTAGTACTATGTTGTAAAAAATGGCGGATAGTTTAGTACCAGTACTAATAAAAAAATCAAAAAAATCTCAGAATTTTAGCACATTTTTCGCCAAATTTCAGTGAAAATACAGTATCTTCTCTTAAATATCGATAGAATGTTTACTAAAATATACTGTAATCAATACTATATAGTATGTAAATCAACTTTCACACCAAAACCGCCAAGAAAATATAAAAACAACCACCAAAATAGTAGTAGCTGTCCTGTTGTGTCCAAGATAACTGTTGGGAGTCCATTTCCGCTACACAAAAACACTCGACGCGTATCCCAATTTCAACTATACAACTTTTGTTGGTATAACGCGATTCAAGTACTGTCGCGCGCTCAGCTATTTTCGCATCAAACTTGCTAAACTTGGTGGAAGTTGAAATAACAAAAATAAAGGTAAAATACGATCATCACAATAGAAAAAATTACATCTATTCTTACATAGAAGGTTTTTATACGGAGTAGACTTGGTGAAATTGTCAAAAAAGCAACCACCTCTTGTAAAGTTTATACTAGCCCTATCTTTGTGTCTAACCCTAGACCTAACTCTGGGTTCAGTTCTAGCCCTAGCTCAAGCCCTAGCTGTACCTCTACATCTAGCTATAGCTGTAGACCTACCATTATCTAACCCTAAATCCATCTAAATTGACATTAACCCTAGCCCTAGCCCAGAGCCTTAGCTTTAGCCCTAGCTGCAGCCCTGCTCTACTCTTTCCCTAAATTTACCCAAATTTATCCCAGCCCTAGTCAAAATTACAAAATTCCAATATTTTTTTTTGTCAAAAATAACAAAAATTTGTATGTAAATTTGTCTTTATCAATATAAAAACTTTTTCGGTTACTCAAAAACTTCATTTCACCTATTTTATATTGTTTTTGATTAGTTGTGTTCGGAATTTACGTTGTGCTAATGAAAAAGTAAGTTTCCTCATATATTTAGGTAACAACTTCTATTTCTGTTCTAAATCTTTGTGTTCTCATATTTTAGGTAACAAATCTTATTTCTATTATAAACCTTTCTTTTTAGTAAGTTTAGGTAACAAATTCGGTTTTTGTTCTAAATCTTCGTTTTTTAGATAAATTTAAGTAACAAATCGCGCTTTAGGTATGAAATCTCTTGCTTTGAAAAATTCTAGGTGACAATTTAAATTTCTGTTCTAAATCTTCTTGTTTCACATAATTTCGGTAACAAATCGCGTATTAGGTGTAAAATCTCTTTCTTTTAAAAATTTTAGGTAACAAAAACTATTTTATCGTTAAAATCCCTCTGTTTTACTGATTTTTAGGTAACAAAAGCTCGTAAAATAAAGGAAACGAGGAAAAAATATTTTTCAGCTAAAAATTATAAATTTCCCAATTCCAGAGACGAAAAACCTAAAGGAAAGGCAGACTTCCGGAAGAACAAGCTCATCGACAAGGTCGTGCCTCCAAAAGCGGCCAAAGTTCAGTCTGTCGATGAATCACATTTGAACGAGAACTTTGAGAATCTGAATGAGCCGGATTTGGTCGATTCTCCTCGAAGCGAGTCTCCAGAACTGGGAAACGAAGAGGTTTTGTCGCTGATCTACAACACCCAGGATGCTCCAGCTCATTTCATATTGGAGAGTGATTGGCAGAGATTTGGTATAATTTTTGCTTCAACCTTTGGCTTCACTTGGGTATTCAAGATTCCATTGTTGTGCATAAAGTATGGAGCTTGTAAGTTGTTTATTTTTCTTTGTGTTTTGAAGTTTAGGTATTGTTTGAAGGGAAATTGATAAAGATTTTTGTTCTCCTGGGTTTTTCAGACTGGGACGGTGGAATTCCTTCACCTTGTGATGTGAATAAAAATTTTCAACGTCTACTATAATATCAGGGCTGAAGAAAAGTATTGTTATCAATTTACATGTATTTTCACGTCCAAAAACGCCAAGACTTTTCTCACAGCATTGATATTGTAGTAGGGACAAAAAGCTTTACTCGTAGAGCTGGGCGGGGTAAAATACCAAAATAAATTTTCTCACAGGCCTGGACGGGGTAAAAAATGAGAAACTATGTCACCCACCGTTTTGGGAGGGGTAAATAGCCAAGGAGGAACATTCTTTTGTAAAAAAACCTTATTTTAGTGTCGTTCTTCTCCTTCTACGCACTAGTCCTGACGTTTGTCGCTATTCCCATGGCTTATATCCAACTCTCACTCGGCCAATATTCATCCCTACCTCCGCTTCAACTCTTTACCAGGAGAACGCCGTTATACAAGGGGCTGGGAGTATTGTTGACCGTAGTTCGTGTCGCAGTGATCTATGTTGTGTTTGATGACTTTATGGTACAGGACTTAATCAACTCGGTTTTTGTGTTGCTACGAACACATTCTAATGGAGAGACTTGGGCTGATTGTCGATTACCAACCAACTTCTTGAGTAGGTTTTGATTTTGAAGGTTTTCGTGGTGGGACTGATACTAGTATCATAATGGTAATATATCAGTACTACACTAGTACTATGTCATAACATAACACCTATAAATCGCAACATACCATGCTGTATATGGCCACATTTTTAGACTGTTACGACCGGTTGATCATTTGCAAAGACAGATACAGCAACTATAACTCTTCAGTCTTCTACCAGTACCTCGGCGAATGTAGAGAGGTGTTTATTGAAGGCAAACTGAATCCAAACTACACATACGAACAAGCCGTGATCATCATGACATATGGTCACGCTGCGTTGAGGGAAACACCTATCGAAACGAATCTACATCAGGCTTTGGATGTAGGTTCATATTTGGTCTTTTATAACATGTTAAGTCTTGGTATTGACATGTCAGTTGTAATTACACTGGTTTATTAGGTTGTTCAGATAATTTTGTGCCTTTAACATTGCAGGTTTGCGTTGAGAGGGGCACAGAATTATTTGGTCAACCTAATAGTATCTCTATCTTATAACCTAGCGGCTCCTTAGACTTATTCAAAAAGTCTTGTCGTTTTTTATTATTAATTTGCACGTAAAAAAGCGACAAGACTTTTTTGAAAGTGTTTTTTTCACAATTTTTTAAAATAATTTTGATGTTTTTGAATTCAGAGTTATCCCAACTTGATTATCGTGACATCAGTCTTGTTCTCCATGATGTTCATGTTGTTTTTCGGTGTTCACGGAGTGAACAAACTCGGCTTGGTAAGTGTAATATCAAGTGTAACATCAATATATAACAAGTGTAATATCAGTATGAAAAACTAATCTTAAATGTAATATCTTGCTTTAAAAAAACATTATCAATCTTTAGGTATGCCTGATAAGTGCCATAGTAACCGTATGCGCTTTGCCATTGAACGCGATCAACAAAGTGGCCAACCATGGCATTGATGGTATCATACAGTATGGATGGTTCGATTTCGATGCTTTTACGAATCCAGATTTTTATGTGGAGACGTTTACTGCGGTAGGATATTGTCATAGATTGAGTTTTTGAAGATTTTAGTTTTTAACATTTAGTCAGTTTTTGTAACGAAATGTCAAGAATTTTAATATTGATTATTTGATTTGGGTTTTTGTGAAAATGTAATGAAATTTGAAGTAAAATTATTGCGGTGAAATAGGATCTTAAAGGTTTTTTACATTTTTGTAGATTTTTTGGTTTAGTGCGACGAAATGTCAATTATTGATTTTTGGTCATTTAGCTAAAACTCCTTAAAAGTCTGACTTATATTGTTATAAGGCTAATTTACTGTACTGTAAATGTTTAAAAATTTAGGTAATTTTATGTAAAATACGTAAGACCTTGTCAAGTTCCAAAAGTTACGTCTTAACGCCATAAATCTTAAAAAAATGTGATTGTAGGTAGTGATATCAACCGGAGTAGTAGATGGAACGATGATCTTGGTGGGCTCCTTTTCCAAGTTCAATAACAATATCAAAAAGGACTTGGTTTTTGTATGGATCAGCAATATTACCATTTTTGTACTTGTATTCTTGGCCATCGTGCCCACGTTTTACGCTTTTATCAAGACGAAATACCCTGAGGACTTTATTTTTACGAATTTGTATAGCTATAGTAAGTTTATTTATTATCTTTTGATTGGGAATGATTGTGAAGGCTATTTTTGAAAAACATGAAACTGAAAAAAAATTTTGTTTAAATTTTGATTTTGTAGGAGGTATCATAAGAACAACATCCGATTGGGATTTTCACTTTCAAATGTTGGATATGAACGGCAGTGATCCGGTATCAACACTTGTATCAGCACTTTTGTCATTGGGCCTGGCTATTATGCAAATTTGTCCTCAGGTAAGCTTTTTTGAAATTTAAAAAAATTTTTAAATATTTTTAAATTTCAAAATTTTTAATTGAAAATGTTCTAAAAATTTTTCGAATTTGCTTAAATTTCTTGAAATTCAAAAACTACGGTTCAGATCATGACATGCGAGTTGATCATACAAACAGTAATGAACAGCTCTCGTCATTTCGTCCATGTTGACATAGATACCATGGTAGTCTTCTTTTACTGCTCCTACATTACCTGGGCTTACATTGTTGCCATTATGAGAGACTGGACTAGAGGAAACGGCGATGTGCAAGGATTCACATCAGTCATGGTCATCCAATGCATCGTACCGGCGATTATGTTGATTCAGGTGAGGTGTTGGGACTGTTAGTACTGGATTTTTAGTACTATTTTGAGGTTTTTAATATCTGTTTGGGCTTATTATTAGTACTAATTTTGTGTTTTTGGTACTGTTTTAGGCCTAGCAGTACCATTTTTGGTCTTTTTCGTAATACTCGTGGTTCAACTGCCGGATACTTGGTACCAGGGACGTCGTTTGGGGGAGGGGGGGGAGGGGGGGGTGGGAGTACCCCTCCCCCAGAGCCGGTCCGAAAAAAATTCCACAGGTAGCAGCTACCTGTGGACAAAAAAAAATTTTTCGGCCTCCCCCTCCCCCCAGAGAAAATCTGTAGCGACGTCCCTGCTTGGTCCTACTGCCTGGAATGGTACTGTAAACATAAAGTAGTAAAAAAATTATCAGATTGTGTAGTATCGAGTGATTTGTCATGGTAATATCATGAAAATTTCAGTCCATCTGCTTCATCAGACCCTACTCGGAGGGTCGCCTCCTTACCAACATATACACCATGAGAAGGAGTAGGAAAGCGTCGATATTAGACAAGTTAATGCCATTTAATCGCTACTACGGGTTTATGTGGAAACATGTGTTACCAGTGGTTTGTACGGTAAATTTTTTCATTTTTAAAAATTAAAAAATTTTTTTGAATAAAGTTGTGCTTGGTCTCCTCTGTTGAATTTTGAAAAAAAAATTGAAAAAAATTATAGGACTCTTCCACAAAAAATTTTTTTTTGTTTTTTTTAGTCCAACTTTAACATATTAACCCTGACCTTAGCCTAAAATACGACTTATCACCTATAATAAAGCACTATTTTAGATATTTTTCATCCTAGCACAAGGCGTCCTTCTCAACAATCATATCATATCCGAGACCTCGGGTGTTCGCAACGCTCGACTTGCACTGTACATCTTGACCATAGTCCTCTTGATCCTTATCATACCGGTGTTTGCGATGAGCGATGTCAGACTAGCCAAACAACTGGGACAAAACATTGGCACTCTGTGGGAACCATCCCCTCGCTGGGGACCACTGTACCATCCTGATCGAAGAAAGGCCGAATTCGACGAAAGAGCGAATAGGGTTAGAAGTTAATATGGTACTTATAATGATGAGTAACTTATATAAATGTTTATGATTAATATTTTGGTCTGTATTGATAATATTAGAACTGAAAAGCATAAATAAAATACGTATATGATTTGATGGAGCGTAAAATTACATAGTAAAGTAGAAAGATATGGCAAAAAATATATGTTTCTATTAATAGATTGCCAAAGCATCTGTGGTACTTGTTACAAGCCCTCAAAGTTATAGGTGTTAATTGCAGGGGTGATAGCGTTTATGCCCTTGCCTAGCTCTAGCATAGGCCCTAGTAATACCTCTAATCCTAGACACTTATCAAGGCAACAGATACAATACCATCGAATGTATAATCAGTTCCTCTGATACACGACCAATTTCCAATGGAAATGTCTTACACAATAAAATACGATTGTTCAAAGTCAAATTTTTGATGATATTTTAACATTAAAAAATAAAAAAGTCAAGTCAAAAACATCTGAAAAAAAAAACGAAAAACTCAAATAAAAAGTTTGTAGTACCGTATTTGCATAAACCAAATAAAATTCTTAATGTCATTTGCAATTGTTATAGACAAGTTCTTTTCAAATTATTCATCAATAAACAATATAAAAAAGTTTTTAAATTTGCTAACCCAATTCCTTAAGGTGACACGGTAAAAAAATCAACAAAAAATAAAAAATTTTGTAGTTGAATTAAAATTGACAGAAAATTTATTAATACACCGTTCCAACTCTTATCAAAATTTCTAAATATCTACTTCTCTCGCCTTTATCCTATCAGCTTTAGCCTAACAATGTGCCCCTATTGCACTTCTCCCATCAGCCTTACACTATCACCCTTCTCCTATCAGCTTTAACCTAACCTATCAATTTGCTCCTACGGCCCTTCTTCAACCAGCCTTACCCCCTCAACCTACTCCTATCATCCTTCTCCTATCAGCCTTTCCCTATCAATCTACCCCTATCGCTCTTTTCCTAAGAATCTAACCATATCAACCTACCTACATTTATCACCCTTCTGCTATTAGACTATCCATATCCACCTTATCTGAGTTTTCTAAATGAAAAAATACAAAACAAACCCGCATGAAAAGAAATTGCCTCGTGCGAAAATCGGGCATCGATGACATAAAAACAAAATAAAAAATAAAAAAAAAAAAATTTCAATTTGAAATTTTTTATCGTGTTGATTATTGTTTAATTTTTTTTTAATTTTACGTTGTTGTAGAAAATGGAATTCACGGTATACCAACAACTAGCCAAAACCATTGAGAATCTCCTAGCGTACGTCTCAATCGTCGTCGCAACACTGGCCGGAGTACCCCTACTTCTTGACGTAGAGAACAAGCTGATGTACATGAAATACGCGAACGTACTGTCAGCTTCCGTCGCAATGGTGTCGTCATTCTTCGCCTACTTGCCATCCAACGTTCCAACTCAAGCCAAAGTGAAATGGAACGTTTCTTTAACACTTGTGGCCAGGGAGGACTATTGTACATGTTTGGTTGGATCATCAACGTGTGCCAACTCGTCTACATGATCACCGTGCTCCATACCCAACACACACCAGCGATGTTTCACATCATTATGGCCATTCTTTACTCAGGCATGGCAGCCCTTACCTACCTGAGCACATGGGGTCCACCTTCTAACTACCCACGCGTCCCGTTGACAACCGGTCGAAAAATCGGAAACATGGTCCTCGGATTTTTTTATCTTCTGACAACATTGGCTACCGTCCAATCAACCGGTGTCTTTATTGTCTTGGAGCCAGTTGTCTGTGTTCTTATCTTATTTGTTTCCATCGCTTTCTGTGGTCATGTGGCTTGGAGAGGTGCTCAAGACAGTACACAAGTTGTGTACAACATAGTCGAGCAAACCGTTACAGTTGTCTAGTCTGGGTGCTCTTATTGCGTCTAAATTGTTAAAACTTAAGTATCTTCCCCCTCGCAAACTATATTTATGCAAATTCCAATTAAGTTAAACAATAAATATTAAAAGGAAATGTCGCAAATTATTTTAAGGAAAAATTAAATGTAACCTATTTAAAACACAATAAAAAGTTTTAACTTTTAACGTGAAAAAATTAAATAGTATCCTGTAAATTTAAAACGAAAAAATCTTTTTTTTTGATTTATTATTTGAAACTTGACGCACGGAGTCAAGTCTATCTCTACCTCCGAAAAATTTTTATAAAATGCATCGTAATGACGATGAAGAGGTAACGGTTTTAGCACATACGGAGCACTTCTTCTGATGAAGAGAGTGTTAGTAATCGCATACCGGGCGAGAGAGCGCCGAAGAAAGAGACGTTTCCGTCTCTTAATTTCTTTTGTCGGACGGTTTTTTACGTCCTCTTTCGTTTTTTACAGTCGTATTTTTATATTTTTGCCGATTTTTAGTAACAGAACCTATTTACAACGGTTCTTAAAGGCTGAACTATGTTATTGTAGGTAGCGTGCGTTGATTGGTTTTAAAATAGTAATATAGCCGTCAGTCGGCTCTTTCGTGCCGTTATATTTCGCGTATTCAAAAGATATACTCTTTGGTTAAGGGAGACGAAAGGGTGGGAATGGGTGGGAATAATAAAGGTTTAATATGCGAAAATTAGGTAAAATTTGTTGTTAATTTGTCACAAATCAAGTTTTTTTCTTTTCGATCGAAATCTTTCAAAAAACGCTTTTCTTTCATGAATATTTTTTAAAGCGGAAATTTACGTTTATATTTTGTATGAAATTCTTTTTGATTAATTGAACTTTGTAAAATACGTCCAATTTCAGAAAGGGCAGTCAAAATTCAGTCCGTCGATGAATCACACTTGAACGAGAACTTTGAGAATCTGAATGAGCTGGATTTGGTCGATTCTCCTCGAAGCGAGTCTCCAGAACTGGGAAACGAAGAGGTTTTTGTCGCTGATCTACAACACCCTGGATGCTCCAGCTCATTTCATATTGGAGAGTGATTGGCAAAGATTTGGTATCATTTTTGCTTCAACTTTTGGCTTCACATGGGTATTCAAGATTCCATTGTTGTGCATCAAGTATGGAGCTTGTAAATGGTTTATTGTTTTTGATTCTTTGAATTTTAGGTATTGTTTGTAGGGAAATGAATTTTAGGTATTGTTTGTAGGGAAAATTTCACGTCCAAAAGCGCCAAGACTTTCTCACGGCATTTATATTGTAGTAGTTGACAAAAAGTTTTACTTACAGGGCTGGGCGGCGTAAGATAAATTCACTGATAATGTTGGTCGAGGTACAAAATCAAAATCAGTTTACTCACAACACTGGGCGGGGTAAAAGTCACAAAAATTATCCTTTCATATCAAAAATCTCATTTCAGTGTCGTTCTTCTCCTTCTACGCACTTGTTCTCCTGGGTTTTCCAGACTGGGACGGTGGAATTCCTTCACCTTGTGATGTGAATAAAAATTTTCAACGTCTACTATAATATCAGGGCTGAAGAAAAGTATTGTTATCAATTTACATGTATTTTCACGTCCAAAAACGCCAAGACTTTTCTCACAGCATTGATATTGTAGTAGGGACAAAAAGCTTTACTCGTAGAGCTGGGCGGGGTAAAATACCAAAATAAATTTTCTCACAGGCCTGGACGGGGTAAAAAATGAGAAACTATGTCACCCACCGTTTTGGGAGGGGTAAATAGCCAAGGAGGAACATTCTTTTGTAAAAAAACCTTATTTTAGTGTCGTTCTTCTCCTTCTACGCACTAGTCCTGACGTTTGTCGCTATTCCCATGGCTTATATCCAACTCTCACTCGGCCAATATTCATCCCTACCTCCGCTTCAACTCTTTACCAGGAGAACGCCGTTATACAAGGGGCTGGGAGTATTGTTGACCGTAGTTCGTGTCGCAGTGATCTATGTTGTGTTTGATGACTTTATGGTACAGGACTTAATCAACTCGGTTTTTGTGTTGCTACGAACACATTCTAATGGAGAGACTTGGGCTGATTGTCGATTACCAACCAACTTCTTGAGTAGGTTTTGATTTTGAAGGTTTTCGTGGTGGGACTGATACTAGTATCATAATGGTAATATATCAGTACTACACTAGTACTATGTCATAACATAACACCTATAAATCGCAACATACCATGCTGTATATGGCCACATTTTTAGACTGTTACGACCGGTTGATCATTTGCAAAGACAGATACAGCAACTATAACTCTTCAGTCTTCTACCAGTACCTCGGCGAATGTAGAGAGGTGTTTATTGAAGGCAAACTGAATCCAAACTACACATACGAACAAGCCGTGATCATCATGACATATGGTCACGCTGCGTTGAGGGAAACACCTATCGAAACGAATCTACATCAGGCTTTGGATGTAGGTTCATATTTGGTCTTTTATAACATGTTAAGTCTTGGTATTGACATGTCAGTTGTAATTACACTGGTTTATTAGGTTGTTCAGATAATTTTGTGCCTTTAACATTGCAGGTTTGCGTTGAGAGGGGCACAGAATTATTTGGTCAACCTAATAGTATCTCTATCTTATAACCTAGCGGCTCCTTAGACTTATTCAAAAAGTCTTGTCGTTTTTTATTATTAATTTGCACGTAAAAAAGCGACAAGACTTTTTTGAAAGTGTTTTTTTCACAATTTTTTAAAATAATTTTGATGTTTTTGAATTCAGAGTTATCCCAACTTGATTATCGTGACATCAGTCTTGTTCTCCATGATGTTCATGTTGTTCTTCGGTGTTCATGGAGTGAACAAGCTCGGCTTGGTAGGTGTGATATCAAGTACAATATCAATATGAAACAAGTGTAATATCAGTCTGAAAACTTAATCTTCAATGTAATATTTTGCTTTAAATTTGAATTTTATTGGGTTTGTAAAAATACAGTCTTAAAGCAGCTTACGGTTTATACAAAGCATTAAATTCCAAAACATAAAAAATAAGCATTTGCGTCAAATCGCGATCTGATTTGTAAGCTTTTTTTACATACTTAGTGAACTAATGAAGAACGCGCGCTAAGGAATATATTATAATCTTTTTATTCGAGTTTTTTTTTGTCTCTTAGCTGTTTTGACTTTGGCTTTTTTTATATTCACATTTTAAAGGTAATATATTAAAATAGAAAGTACAAAAACTTTCATTTACTAAAATGTTGCTACGAAAGTCTTCATCTACTACGTTATTTGATTCTATAAAGCATACCTTTCAAATGTTACTGTATTTTCAATCGAAAATCTACCTTAGAGTACTGTATATGAACAGACCTCTTGGTTTTCGCAATACAAATGTATTAGAAAGTTGGCCGCGTATCAGAGGAACAGATTACAACTTTGACGAAACTGCATTTATTGCCTTGGTAAGTTGGTAGGGTTAGAGGTATGGCTAGAGCCAGAGCTATGACTATAGCCAAGAGTAGAGCTAGGAATAGGACTTGGGGTAGAGCTAGGGCTGGGGTCAAGGATGGAACTAGGGTCAGGGGTAGAGCAAGAATAGGATATAAGGCCGGAGCTAACAATAAGGACAGACTAGTACTTAGGTTAGGGTTTAGACTAGGGTTCAGGCTAGGACTTAGGCTAGAGCTTAGGCTGGGGTTTAGGCTAGAGCGTAGGCTAGGGCTTAGGCTCGGCTTGGGCTAGGGCTTGGGTTTAGATTGAGGTTTAGGCTGGAGCTGAGGCTAGGGCTAGTCTTTAGCCTAGTACTCAGGCTAGGGCTAAGGCTTAGAGCTAACTATCCTCAATTTATTCGTATTGTTCAAGGCAAAAAGGGTGAGCCAACATGAGAAACGGGTCGGCCTTGACTTACATAAAGCTATTTCAAAAAATTGAAACTTTAATTCAAAATTTAGCTTTACGACACCTATATAATTTCACATTATTTTACAATAATGAATATGCTTGCTACAACTTACTTCGTTTTCCCAATGATTTTTGGGATTTCTGGCAATACATACGGACTTAAACAATTCTTTACAGTATGTTTTTAAACTTTTAAAAATTTCAAAATAACATTTAAAAAAATTTTTAATTTTTTTTTGTTTTTTCACAATATTCTGTTTACTGTAGTGTGAGTACGGTTGAGGTCCGGCTTGATCGTAGGGTCGGGCCTACACGGCCGTTTCTCACCCCTACTAAGGTAGACCTAGTACTTTGGTTGGGACTATAGTAAATACAAACTCAATAACTGTCTTTTTAGCTTTCGTTTTGCACGTATGCCATTCCGATAAGCATGTATGTAAAGTATAAGATATACAGTAAGTGTTATCGACCGTATGACGCAGTGTCGAAAGACTTTCGAGTACTACTAAAGAGACTTGAGCTTGTGGCTTTGATAGAATTTGAACGAAGAAGTTACGAAGATACTGCTTCTTATTTTTTGGACGGTGCTTTCGGTGGCTTTATCTCTATTTTTGTATTTTTTTCTTCCTATGTATTTTATCTTTTCTATTTTAAGGAATAAACAAAAATAAAGGCCAGAATTGTCATCAATTGAACAACTAAAAGTTCAGGCAAATTTATAATACAAAGAAATATACAATTAAACCATACCAAAGAATACAGTATTACACGGTGTCACACTTGACACATTTTTTGTGCGTCAACTCTATCATTTCTAATTTTTTTTAAAATTCGAACAATAAAACACGGCCGAAACAATATTTTATAATATCTTATTGTTGAATGCGTCGTATACACGGCTTTCTACATCAGAAAGTTGTGTCAAGTCGATACCTTCAAATATGGGCTAATGATCCGGAGTTATCTAAGCGTTTCGATGTTATAGTAGTCGGCGGAGGTCATGCAGGATGTGAAGGAGCTGCTGCTGCTGCGAGATGTGGCTCAAGAGTGTTGTTGATAACTCACAATGTTAATACAATTGGCATTATGAGTTGTAACCCGTCTTTTGGCGGTATTGGCAAGGGGCATCTGATGAGGTAAGTTAATTTTATTGTTTTCTTGGTTTTTAGGTAATTAATTGACGGATTTTGGGCGGAGGTAAATGTTATGGCGTTAAATATGATCTTTATTATCTTTTTTAGTTGATAAGGCTTACGAACTGTTTTTAATTTTAGAGAACTTGATGCTTTTGATGGAGTTTCGCCGAGAATCTGTGATCAATCAGCTATTACCTTCCAGGCCTTGAACAGGTCTCATGGGCCAGCTGTATTAGGTCTTAGAGCACAAATGGACAGAGAGATATATCTAAAGAACATGCAGCAAGAGATCTTGAACACACCCGGCCTGATGGTTTTAGAATCGGCTGTTGAAGACCTTGTGTTGGAAGAAAGCACGAATAAGATGAGAATCTATGGATGTGTGCTTGGAGATGGAACTGTATGTATTTTTAAAGTTTTATTTTCAAAGTTTAGGGTTTTTGCTTGTTGAAATAATTTACTTGCTGTAAAAGACATAAGGCTTTTTACAGCTATATTATGTTATCCTACCTGCTTTATTAGCCTTTTTTGTTTCTGGCTAATATTTTGGAAGTTTATTAAATAAAGTGTCATTTTTAGATAGTCAATTCAAATACAGTTATGTTAACAACAGGAACTTTCTTATCGGCCGAGATTTATCGAGGTATGACATCAAAACCAGCTGGTCGAATAGGAGACGCTGCTTCTTATGGACTGTCGAGGACGTTTAACAGGCTTGGATTTGTACTAGGAAGGTTGAGGACGGGAACACCACCTCGATTAGATGCGGATACAATAGATTTTACAAAGTTTGAAGAAGCGCCACCTGATCAGAAACCAATTCCATTTAGTTATTTGACTAAAAAGGTGTGGATTGGTGTGGATCAACAGGTAATATCGCTTTGATTTTAATGTTTTTAGGGTGAAATTGATTTGAATTTGTTTTTATTTTGTTGGAACTTGTGCTGGCTACATTTTTGATGAAGTATTGGACTTGAATTTGTCTTAAAATAAGGCAAACGATCTTGTTTTAGGTGTCTAAACCTCTGATACAAGGATAAAATTGAAACAATTGGGAGAAATATCAGGTTTTGAAGTTTGTGGACAATGGGTATTACCTAAAATTATATTTTTTAGTTATCGACTCATTTTGGGTATACAAATCAAAAGGTTGTTGAGATTATAAACAAGAATTTGGATCAGAATCTACACGCGACTGGAGGAGTAACAGGACCGAGGTATTGTCCTTCGTTGGAAACAAAGGTCATAAGGTTTCCGAAGTTGAACCACAGAGTAAGTTTTTTAAGTAAAAGTAAGGTAAAGAGTATGTTTTTAGTAGTTTAGTTTATTGAAGTCAATTTTTAATGATTTAGGTATTGGAAAGTAAGTCTTTAGTAATTTAGGTATTAAATTCGTTTTTATTGGCTTACTTTAGGTAACAAATTTAATTTTTGGGCTTTCTTTAGGTAATATAGCCTTTTTTTATACCTAAAATGGATATTTTTCAGTTTTTCCTCGAACGTGAAGGTCTGAACTGTAATGTTGTTTACATGCAAGGCTCAACGATGACAAACGACGAGAAGATTCAAGATCAGATTGTCAATTCGATTAAAGGGCTAGAGAATACAAAGATATTACAATATGGTTATGGTGTACAATATGACTATGTCAATCCGAAACAACTTCAACCTTGGCTGGAGACCAGGAAAGTCGAAGGGCTATTCTTAGCTGGACAAATTAATGGTACTACTGGGTACGAGGAGGCGGCTTCACAAGGTAAATTACGGTGTTTGGCGTATTAAAAACGACAAAAAAAATTTTTATTGATATTAGGTTGTTCAAATAATTCTGAAGATTTGCTTTGAAAAGGGCTCAGAGTTTTTTGAACGACAAGGAGTAAAACTTCATCTTTTTTTTTTGAATTTTAATTCACTACAACGATAAAATAAGTTAAATCTTAAATTCCAGGAGTACTAGCAGGTATTAATTGTGTATGGAGATCTAAAACACGAAGCAATTGTCAATACGTACCACGCGAACCACTCACTGTGTGTCGATCAGAAGGATATATGGGCGTTTTGGTTGATGATCTGATCAATTTTGGAGTCAAAGAACCGTACAGAATGTTCACATCGAGAGTTGAGTTCAGGTTGCATTTGAGGTAGGTTTTTTTTTTATTTTTTTATAGTTAACTTTTGATTCAAATGGGTCTGAGAACCTGGGATCAAAATAAAGCTCCAGAAGCCCAAACCTGGTCCCAGGAGCCTAAATCAAGGTCCAGAGGCCTAATTGTAAACCATGGCTTCAGGAGCCCAAAAGAGGCCCCAGGAGCTAAAACTCAGGATTCAGAGACCCAAATCAAAGCTTCAGGTGCCTAAACTAAGCCTTTAAAGGCTAAAATTAAGGCTCAAGGGACCCAATTTAAGGCTTCAAGGGCCTAAACTAGGTCCGCCGGAGCCCATTAAAACTTATTCTTAAGATATCAACTATTCTACTAATATTACCCACATTCAGGCCGGACAATGCTGATCTCCGCCTAACCGAAAAAGCCAAAGACTATGGGGTTTTGTCGCCGGAACGATGGGCTCATTACAGCACGGTCAAAGCCGATTTCACACGATTGAAGGAGAAGTTAATGGACTTTGAGATCTCACTATATCAATGGTCAAAAGTTCTCGGACCAATGGGATACAAGCTAAATGGGACTGCGAGAAGTAGGTATAGGTTGGGAGCTACATATGAGCAACATTTGCCTTTATTTATTAGTATAAAGCTTTTTGTTTCTGCCCACTGTATAAAGGGTTATATCCGTGGATTCTTTATAAAGATTTTCCCCTGCCCACGTCAAACAATTTTTTTTTCTTTCCAGAGCACTCAGCCTATGAAATGATGCACCGTCACGATGTAAAGCTACAACATCTGTACGAAGCCGACCCCGACGCCTTCAAAAACATTGTAGATTTGCTAGAAAATGAAGATATTCAAGAACGAGTACGATTAGATGGTATGTACTCACATCAACACGCACGCTACATGAAACAGATGAATGAGATGAAACAGGAAATGACTGCGACACTACCAGAAGATCTGGATTACAGTAATGTAGAAGGTTTGAACTTGGAATGCAGGGAAAAACTTGACTCATTAAGGCCACTTAATCTGGCAGCGGCTTCACGAATCGAAGGCATGACTCCAGAAGCACTGATCACGTTGTTGCGGTACACTAAAGGGAGGTCAAAGAGGTTGTGAGATGGTTTCATTTTTTTGAGATCAAGGACGTTGTGATAAAGAGAATGTCAGTTTCTTGTGTAGATTTGAGAACGGTGTCTTAAACAATGGCAGGCAGGCTTAAGGATGACAGTTTTTGCTTTGATTGCCGGTCTAGGTTTATGAAGTTTTAATAGGTTTTGATATTAACATAGGTTGTTGATCAGATTTTTATTGTTTTTGTTAATAAATTGTTATTTGTTGAAACTTTTTTTGAACTGAAGCAAATATAGATAACATCAATAAATCAATCCTTTTATTTTATAATGACTAGTACTGAAGGCAGAATTTTGGTCGGGTCAGCTCTTTGAAATTAGACTTGTAAAGGGACCGGGTCGGTCTATTTCTTTAAACTGGTTTTTTTCGAATCTGCTTTGGCCGCTTATATAAGCATTAAAATTGTTTTCTTCGACCCGGCTCCTTATATAAATTCAGATATTGTTGCGAGATCTAAGAAAGGCCTCTGGAACCTGGATTTGTACTCGACCTTTTAGTGCCCACATCTTCCAGCCCGGCTTGGCCCTGTTACCTAAAAACGTTTTTTAATGTTTTTTTTTAATTTCTTAAACTTCTTTTCATCATAAAAATTTTTTGACTTTTTTTTTAATTTTCATTTTTAAGCTTTCAAAACGAAAAATATTACTTAAAATTTTTTATCGTTTTCCCACGAACTTTTTAAAATTTCAAAAACCAAATTTGAATGGGACATACGATTGATGAAAGGGCTGAAGGTGAACATATGATAGAAGGTGGGCATATGGGTGAAGGTGGTCATGTTGGTGAAGGTGGATATAAATCTGGATCAGCTGAAGGAACAGAAGGGCAATCGAGGAGTAAAGAAGGTTCAAGGAAGTCGAAGAAGAAGGGGCTGTAGAGTAGAGAAGCGCGAGGGCACAGTGTAGCATCGACCGAAACTACCACGGGTACTACGACAACGTACGATAATAGGTGTAGGGGCAAATTTTAAAGATTTTTAACGTTTTTTTTTAATTTAAAAAAAATTATTTTTGAAATTGAAAATTAAATTTTTTTTGATTTTTCAACTTTTTTTTAAAAAAATATTTTTAAAATTTAAAAATTTAATTTTTTTTTCACTTTTCAGAGGACGCAGCAGTTTCTTAAGTGGTGCCAGCCTTGATAAAGCCAAAGCGTATTTGAATAAACTTAAAATGGTATGTTAACATAGCTCTTTTAAGGTATTAGACAGCTTTTTAAATACGTGTTTAAATCTTTTAAATTGACATATATCTTTAGATCGTATTACTCTGTAAAATACATAGTTTTTTGGATAACAACCTCTGAATGTAAGCTAAAATACGACCTTTTTTCAGCGCAAAACAGCTAGCCAAAGTAAGGAACACATAGAATTTGTAGCCGAAGAGTTGGTCGAATCACAGATTGAACCTGGTGGACAGGAAGATAAGCTCAAGTCGTAGGTTTTTGAGGACATTATTTACCACAGTAGATTTTTGTTAGGGTAGGGTAGAGTAAAGTAGGATAGGGTAGGGTCGGGTAGGGTAGAAATGAGCAACGAGCCGGGCCCGTTTTTGATTTTGCTCAGTCTTGGCCTGGCCCGGCCCGTTGCTCATGTCTAGGGTAGGGTAGGCCAAGTAAAAAACAATATAGTTACGGATTTCAGAGAAAAAGCCCCATCATCAAAAGTCTTTGCAAAGACAGCACGGAATGTTTCAGAGCGACCGTCAGTGAAGAATAGTGCGGTGCAGACGAGGACTGGCTCGGTTGAACAAAGTAAGTCGACAAATCTATTAGTTTTTGTAAAGTTACGAGGTTTAAATTGGTAAATTAGAGGATAGAGTGAGTAGGATGGGTGGGACAAGGTAAGGTAGAGTGAATAGGTAGGGCAGGGCAACAGATCTAACGGACAATTTCTTTTTTTTAGCCGCAGACAGTGCCAAAACAGCAAAGAAACAGCAGCCGCTAAGCAAGTCGAACAAAAGTCATGTGAAGACAGCCAAAATGCCAAAGTCAAAAGGACCTGTTCAGAAGTCAAAATCCGTCGCTCAAAACAAGAATTCCGTCGAAGAGCCTCAACTTTGACGTTCGTATTTGAAATGGCAGACATGTACATATATTTGTATATAAACTTTATATTTTTGTTGTATATCTTTTCTTTTGTCATTAGGTTAATTGAAAAAAGTTATTGAAGCATTCTGGAAAAATACAGTAATATATGAACATTGTGGTGAGTTCTGCACTTTTGAGCAATCCAACTTTGTTAATTACAATAGTTTATTAAATGTTCTTAGGATAAGATATGGGGTACAATAGTCTTTAGCCCGATATTACGTTACAGTGTTATAGCAAAATATCAAAATGAGATGATTGTAACATACGAATCAATACAATTTTATTATTTAGTGTTTATATACTAGAAAAAATGGTTGAAAAAGTGAGGAAAAAGTATACCTAAGCCTACGGCGCCATACCTGATAGCATGTATTGCCATGTCCATTGTGTCAAACCCATATTGTTTCCATTACGCGTCGCTCCACGACTTTTAACCTCGATAAAATTACCATGGATGCCATGTTGTTCGTTAAACTAGGGCTATTATAGTCCAGAACGTCATGGTAAAGAGGTATTATAGTCCAGTAAGTCATGGTAAAGAAGTATTGTAGTCCAGTAAGTCATGGTAAAGAGGTATTATAGTCCAGTAAGTCATGGTAAAGAAGTATTGTAGTCCAGTAAGTCATGGTAAAGAGGTATTATAGTCCAGTAAGTCATGGTAAAGAGGTATTATAGTCCAGTAAGTCGTGGTAAAGAAGTATTATAGTCCAGAACATAATGGTATAGAGGTATTATAGTCCAGAACGTCATGATGTATTCCATGATAAGTGGCTTTCAGATAATTGATCGTAATACTGAATGAGCTCTTGGTCACATTAAAGATAGTACCCAAGATCTTACGGCCCGTTGTTTAGTGCCTTAACCCGAGTTTCATTACGATTACCTGCGGTACGTAACCTCGATATACGACAGAACGTTGAGCCTCGTGCCTATCGGCACATTTACGAACTTTTTGTCTCGTTTGCCAAAGCAAAAATAAGTTTTAGTTACGTATCTACGCGCTACGGTGAGACTTGTAGTTGCAAAGCACACGACGGCTTCAAAACTCTTTAGGATACAAGTCTTCAGGATCCAAGTCTTTAGAATCCAAGCCTTCAGAATCCAAGTCTTCAGGATCTAAGTCTTCAGAATCTTCTCCCAAATCATGTAGAGTTTATGTGGGTTGATCATTATTATTGAGCTCGTTGAAAAAATCTTCCAAATTTTTTTACGATTAATGAAATCATGATTGAAGAATGACTGGAGATACGAATAGGCTATCTGGCATTTCCCTCAAAAGGGAAAGCTCGCGCTTCCCATCAAGACTTATACTCGTTGTGTCAGTTTGTATGCTTTCCATAATACGAAAGTAGTTTTCTTAAAAGCCTTAAAGGCTCTACGCAGTTCGGCAAGAGTAGAGGCCTTCTCGTCATGTCTTTTACGACAATGAATAGATTCAATATTATTTCGTTTTTACGTTTAAAGATTTATGGGTGACAAATAGTAAAACATCTGTCACCTTCTTAGCAAGTGTTAATTTGCCATT